>OU975460.1:7609039-8226539 GCA_918857605.2 Philereme vetulata | reverse complement strand
GCGTGTCAATGGACCTTGCGTCTCAACGCGCCAATGACCTGCTTCAATCAGGAAAAGAGGCCCTGGAAAAAGCGGGAAACATGAAGCGTGAATGTAAGGTGGAGACACAAGAATGCCTACAATCGCTGTACGAGATTGTGCTCTCGGTTTCGGACTCGCGTTCTCGACACAGGGTGGCGCTGGAGCAGGAGAGATCCAGGGCTGCAAGAGAGCTGGTGAGAGTGGAGCGAGCCCACTCCAAGCAACTAGCTGAAATTACCCAATCCCATGTCCTCAAGCTAAGAGAAGCTCATGAAGCTATTGTCACCACTCACAAGACAGCCGAGGCAATACGCGGATGGCTGAATTATGAAATGGATGGGCCAATAAAAAACATAGCCACCATCCAAAGCGAGCTCCGCACCCTGACTAGCCAGTCCTTGGGGACGGCTGACGGCTCTGCGGCATCCCAAACAGCGGGAAATGTCGCATTGGCGGTCCAGGGCATCACTCCAAAATTTGACCAGATCACCGACCAGCTTCGCAATATGAGACAGGCAATCGATGACCTCACAAACCTCTGTGAAAAAGAAATAAGGGTGCGCACGCCCGTGGATTTTGCATCGCATGCTTGCTCACTGGATGTGGAGAGCCTACTCACCCACATAAAAGAGGAAATTGCAGAGGTAAAGGCCCACCAATTGCAAACTCGCTCTCTTTTAAGCGTCGAATCCAAAAGCAGGGACTGGGGTGTGGAGGCTCTCACGGCTATTGGAGCAATAGGCGAGGACATTGCGCTTATTCGTGGTGATGCCTCCGCATCCAGGCTATCTGGAAAGTCACTTGCTGAGGGAATGTCACAGCTGAGAACAGAGGTCCGGGATACGATTGACACAATGGTGGAGACAGTCGGTCCTGTCAGAACTGCGGTGGAGTCACTTCGGCGAGAACTGGAGGATCTTACTCCGAAAACCCTGCATCATCAAGAGGTCTCTGAGTTACCGGATGCTCCCTCTTCTGCCATGGCCCACCGGAGACCATTGCATCCTCGGGTGCCCAACGCCGCGGCTCGACGTACCGTTGTTGTGGAATCCACAGACCCTCATAAGTCAAGTGAAGATATACTTCACGACATCAAGAAAGGGGTGGATGTCGCCGAATTGGGTATCTCGGTGCATGGACTCAGAAAGGGGCGAAACAGCAGAGTGGTCATCTCGGTTGAGACAGATGAAGACCGCAGCGCCATGAAATCCGCAATAAACCTGCTGGGTAAAGACTTCACGGTGACAGAACCTCCACCTAAGTTTCCGCAGCTAAGACTCATAGGTGTAACCAATGATATTGCGAATGACAAAGTCATTGAAGCTATCCGACGACAAAACAAGGGGACCTTGGGTACCCATGTCGGCGAGCATCTCAAAGTACTCAGGAGAACGAAGCATCGCACTGAGTGCTTGGGCAATATCATTGTGGAGGCTGCTCCTGGAGTCTACCAAAAGCTCGTAGATCAAAGGGTGAAACTTGGATACCAGGTAATTCGGGCCATCGACCAGTCACCGATAAGGCAATGCTTCAAATGCCTCGGGTTTGGTCATGAAGCTAGGAACTGTGATAAGCCCCAAAAATGTGGCTACTGCGCAGGCGACCACGATACCAGAACATGTGAACGTTCTGGAGTGGCGTCTTGTATTAACTGCAAAACGGGAACCATCAGGTCACATCCAGCTTACAGCGACCAATGCCCGGAATGGAGAAAATTTGATCGCCTTGCTCGATCGGTGATCAGCTATTGCTAAGGATGATGCAAGCAAGGACACTTCCAATACAGGCGCCCTCTTAAAGTTTATTCAGGTCAATCTTGGTAGAGGGGGCAACGCTACCCAGGAGTGCCTGAAAGTGGCTTTGGACCAGGGGGTTGGTATTTTGTTGGTTCAGGAGCCGTATGTCGGGAGTCACGGCTTTACAAAATGGGGATCATGTAGGGTTATCCAAAAGTATCGAGGAGACAAACCAGTCAAGTCTGCGATCGTCGTTGTCAACGATGATCTCGCTGTTACTGAGTACCCGGACTTGTGTACGGAGAACATCGTATGTCTAGTTTTAGGTCTGGGAAACAGAAGGTTGGGCATAGTCTCCGTGTACCTCGAGGGAAGTGAAGACATCGAGCCCTATCTGCAACACATCCAGCGGGCATGCCAATCCTTGGCCACGCCACATATCATCCTGGCGGGTGACGTAAACGCCAAGAGTTACTGGTGGGGGGAAGATGCCGAGGACCCCAGGGGTGCTGCGTACGCGGAGCTGCTAGCACAACTGGACATGGCCGTACTTAATACTGGTAGTACACCAACCTTCAGCGCAATACGGGATGGCCGGGCCTACGAGAGCATCGTTGACGTCACAGCTTGCACCAATGTTGCCCTGGGAAACGTCGCACATTGGAGGGTAGCTGCGGATCTGGTCACCACATCTGACCACCGAGCTATCACTTTCGGTTTTCGCCTGGAGTCTCGGTCTGACGTTGCACAGAGACACACTACTCGAAGGTACAATACCAAAAAAGCAGATTGGACGGCTTTTGGGGACTGCCTCAGACAAGAACTAAGCGACCGGGCTCTCCATGCGGAAGCTATAGGCAATGTACAGTTCTCGAAGGACCTTGACTCTGTTGTGGAGACCTTTTCGGGTTGCGTAGAGCTGGCTTGTGCTAAGACCATTCCCGCAGTCAGTGAGCGCAAGCGGAATAAAATTAGCTGGTGGACCGAGGAACTCACCAAGAAGAAGTCGGAGGTCATCACACTCCGGAACAGAATCCGCAAGGCAAACCCACTGCGAAGACCGGATGTGGTCAGAAGATACTTGGAGGCCCTCGAAAAATATAAAGAAGATCTTGCAAATACCAGACTATCCAGTTGGAAGGAGTACTGCACAGGGCAGGAAAAATCTACGATGTGGGAAAGCATATATAAGGTGCTAACTATAACGGGTCGTCAAAGCGATTGCCTCCTGAGAAACCAAGCTGGAGTACCACTTGATCCGGAAGAATCAGCCTCGTTGCTGGCTAGCACATTTTATCCGGAGGATGATCCGACCACGGACAGCCAGACCCAGGCGGATATCAGGAGGGAGACGCAAAGGCACATAGCATCCATAAGGCTGGAGCAGAGCTGTAGTGATACCATCTCCACTGTGTTTGAAAGAGACGAGCTCCTTAGTGTCGCCAGGAAGATTGGCCCGGCAAGGGCTCCTGGAGGGGACGGCTTCACGGCGGATATATGCCTTAGAGCTATCCTCAACACCGGCGATATCTTTCTGGCGATATTGAACAGGTGCCTGAAACTGGGTTACTTTCCCAGGCTATGGAAAAAGGCCATAATACGTGTCATCCCAAAGCCGCAGAAAGAAGATTACTCAGCCGCTAAGTCATACCGACCTATAGGACTTCTGCCGGTGTTCGGCAAGATCTTGGAGAAGATGTTCGCTACCAGACTCTTGTGGCACCTGGGAAGCACCGGATCCCTGAGCAGGCGACAGTACGGGTTCATGCCACAAACCAGCACTGAGGACGCCCTTTATGACGCCGTGGGACTAATTAGACGCGAAGTATATAACAAAAAAATAGTCGCAGTTGTGTCTCTCGATATTGAGGGGGCTTTTGATGGAGCTTGGTGGCCCCAAATCGTGCAACAGCTCATTGCCAGAAACTGTCCCAGAGACATTCTACTGCTCATTGACAGCTATCTGTCGGAGAGGTCGGTGTGTGTACAGTATGCGGGAGTGCAGAAAGAGAGGGCGACTAACAAAGGCTGCATACAAGGTTCCACCTGCGGTCCCATCATGTGGAATGTTCAGCTTGACCCCTTGCTTCAGCAAGCAGAACTGCTTCAGGCCCACGTGCAGGCTTTTGCGGACGATATCCTCGTCATTGCCTCCGCAAATACAACCACAGAACTGAACGGAGTTGTCAATAGTGCCCTGGAAGCTATCGCCGACTGGGGTCGTCGCAGCAAAATGAAGTTCGCCGCACACAAAACTCAAGCCGTGGTCATTACAAACAAACAAAAATATGACACTCCCCACTTCACCTTGAACGGAGTAATTCTCGGCATTGCGAACGAACTGAAGTTGCTTGGCTTGACGATAGACTCCAAGCTCATCTTCAGATCACACCTGGAGAAAGTGTGTAAAAAGGCGGTCAACATCTATCAGAAGGTATCAACTGCGACAAGAGCTAACTGGGGACTAAATCCGGCGATTACCAGGCTGCTGTATACTGCAGTTGTGGAGCCGATAGTCCTCTACGCGGCAAGTTCTTGGGCACCGATAACCGACAAAAAGTACGCCATAACTCGGCTCAACCAGCTATCCCGAAAGTTCGGCATTATGGTCTCGCGGTCTCACAGGACAGCTTCACTCACATCGGTCCTTTGTTTGGCCGGAATATTGCCCCTGGACTTGAGAGTGAGGGAGGCTGCTGAGCTGTATGAGATGAGGCGTGGAAAACCCAACCCTGAACTGCCTGGATGCGAACTGGAAAGGAGAATAGGAGCCTTTGAGCTGCCCCATCCAGCGAAAAGACACCCCATACGCCATGAGCTGCTAACGACAGAGCAAGATATAAAAAACCTAAATTCGCATCCAAACCTGTTCACAGATGGAAGTAAAATACAGGGTAGGGTCGGAGCGGCGGTGACATGGTGGGAGGGAGGCCAAGAGAAGCGCTACTCCAATTTCATCCTTGCGTCATACTGTTCGGTGTACCAAGCAGAGCTGGCGGCAATCCTCAGAGCACTTAAAATGATAAAGAATTCGAGAACGAAAATTGCGAACATCATAAGTGACTCGAGGTCCTCTTTGGAAGCGATTGCTGATCCGGACAGCACCCATCCCATTGTGGCGGAAGTTCAGGTGAAAATTCATCAACTCGAGGCAGAAGGTAGACAAGTGCGTCTGTTTTGGATTAAAGCCCATAAAGGTTTCGTCGGCAACGAAAGAGCCGATGAACTAGCAAAGACAGCGGCATTGACTAAGAAGACCAGCCCCGAGTACGATAGAGTCCCTGTATCCTGCGCTAAGTACTTCCTCCGCCAGAAAACCATCAATCTCTGGAATAAGCGGTACACAGAGTCTGAAACAGGAAAGATTACTAAGTTATTTTTCCCCAGTGTTCGGGAAGGACACAAAACCATATTAAAGATAAAAATGTCAAATGTTATGGCACAGCTGTTCACCGGACATGGGGGATTCAGGGAGTACTTGCACCGCTTCAAACTAGCCCAATCACCACACTGTGTCTGCGACTCGGCTACCTTGGAGACTGTGCCCCACCTTCTTGATTCCTGTCCCAGGTATGGCGCATGGCGCCAACAACTAAGTGGTAGGTTCCGTAGGGACGTGACATCCGACAATTATAGCGAGTTTGTCGGTGACAGTGACGATCGTGAGGAATTTCTAAAGTACGCGGAACGCGTTGTAAGATCCGCCGGCAAAGCAGACGGCAGCACTGTTTGTTAACTGTCACTTACAAAAATAAAAATCGTTGTATGGCAACAATAGTCGAATTTAATTGTACCTATAGGTTTTAATTTAATAAAGTAAATATTTGACATAAATAAAATAAGAATTGACATAAATCCCAATCCTAAAATGTATTGATTAATTTAGTTATTATTAAGTCTTATTTAGTATTATTAGGGTTTTGTGTAGTTATTATTAAATTTTATTAATTAATTTATTAAATAATAGTAATAATTAGTAATATAGTTGACCAAATTGTAATTTAATTCTAATAAAATCAAATCGACAATAATGGAATTTAATGAAGGATCTTTCTGGAATGTAAATATTCTAAGGCCTAATCATAGAGACTCCTAATATGAAATGTAAACCAAAAGTAGTAATGCAAATAGAAATAGTGTAAAATGTAAACTAGTGTAAGAGAAGTAATATAAAATAGAATAAGAATGACACTAAAAGAAAAAAAAAAAAAAAAAAAAAAAAGGGGAAGAAAAAAAAAAAAAAAAAAAAAAAAAAACAAATGGAAACCCCAAAATATAATAAAAATTTATAGGACACAATAAATAAGATTAAAACGTTGCACGATAAATAGCAACGATATTAGCTCGCGGGCCGGGCCTCTGCGCCCGGAAAAAAAAAAAAAAAAAAAAAAAAACCTAACCTAACCTAACCTAACCTAACCTTTTTTTTTTTTTTTTTTTTTTTTTTTTAGCCTGTGGAAATCCCCTCGGACCGTCACCCCGCCGGGGCTCTCGTTTGGCGGGGCGGTGTGTCGGACTCGAACCGACCAAAACCACACGGTGTGCCCTCTTTGCGCTTCCAGTTTAGGAGGGGTCCAGGTAGTTATCGCCTTCTGGACCCCTCCCAGCGCCGGCCCGCTCCTGGCGCGGGCTCCGTCTCAAGGACCTCTCTTAGGCGACGTCCGGCACACGCGGACGCCCCCTCGCGGTTGGCCAAACTAATGCGGGTGGAGGGGAGAACCCATCCCGTCTACCCGAGGCCACACTCAGGGCGGCATGAGGCGCAGGAAAGCGCGCCTCCGCCGTCCGGTTCGCCGGCGGCGGATCGGGTCCGAGTGGAGGTCGTCCTCCCGGGCCTTCTCCGCCGCCTCCTTCTGCGAGATTACTTCCTCGCAGAAGGAAGCGACCGCGGTAAAACAACTGTCGCTACCGGCCATGGAGCGAACTACGGCCGGTAGCGAGAGATCCGCTCCGATGACTGCAGTCATCGGACTAACCTAACCTAACCTAACCTAACCTAACCTAACCTAACCTAACCTAACCTAACCTAACCTAACCTAACCTAACCTAACCTAACCTAACCTAACCTAACCTAACCTAACCTAACCTAACCTAACCTAACCTAACCTTTTTTTTTTTTTTTTTTTTTTTTTTTTTTTTTTTTTTTTTTTTGCGCTGGGAAAAATGCTTTACGCATGCCCCCTTATTGGGGGATGGGGGGGGGTATGTGGGACTCCCCGATCCGACAGGACCGGTATACCCACTAAACAACCCAGCGGCATTCCAGCATCGTCTGCGTGACGGAGGACTGGGAAACTGGCTTACTTCCAGTCCCCCGCCGACGATCGCCCGCCTTTACAGCGGGGCCTTCACGCCTCTCCCGACAGGGAGAGGCCCGGGAATGACCGTGAATGCTCGGCCATCCCCGTCCAGCGGAGGTGGAGGATCTGCAATGCAGGAGAAGACGCCCCCGCGCCTGTCTCCCGCTATCCTCCACCAAGAGAGGGAAGGCGGTTGTCGTACAAACGCCTTCTCCCACCCCTTCTTCGCCTGCGGAGCGGTGCCGCGAGGGGGTCATTCTCCCGCGCGCGCTCCGCTGCCTCCTTTTGGGACATTACGTCCTCACAAAAGGAGGCTACGGCTGTCCAGGCCTCCTCGCTTCCCAGCATGGATAAGACCACGCCTGGAAGTGAGAGGTCCTGACCAACCACCGCTACCATGTCGCGGCGCGGTTCAGACCACGACGGACACACTTCGAGGGTGTGCTGCGCCGTGTCCTCTGCCGCGCCACATTCATGGCACGACGGGGTCTCCTCTCTTCCTATCCGGTGCAGGCATGATCCGAAGCAACCATGCCCGGACAAAACCTGCACCAGACGGAAAGAGAGGGCACCATGGGACCGCCCCAGCCAGTCTTGAAGGACCGAACCTAGAGCGTCCAGCGTTCGGCGGCCGAAGGTGGCGGAGGCGAGGTCCTCCGTCCAATGGTGGACGATCGCGTCCCTCGCCTCTCGCCGGACGGCTTCCCGCTCTTCTCGGGTAGGGTGCTCTCCGAGCGCCCTGCGTCCCGCCGTCCAATCATACACTCTGGCGAGTACCCACGCCTCGAGCTCCCAAGGCGGGGTACCCGCCAGAGCACACGCCGCCGCGAAGCCCACCGAGCGGTAGGCCCTCGCCACCCGCTGCGCGATAGCCCTCTGGGGCCTGCGGATCGCGGTTGCGTTCTCCCTCCTTTGGAGGGAGTCCGCCCAGATGGGGGCCCCGTATAGGGCCATGCTCTTCAAGATGCCGGCGTATAATTGCCGGCATCGCGCTTTGGGCCCCCCCAGATTTGGGAGGAGCCAAGCGAGCGCGCCCGCGGCCTTAAGCAGGCGCGTCGATAGCCCGCTGAAGTGCGGGCCAAAGCGCCACCTGCTGTCGAGGACTAGGCCCAGATATTTCATCTGGGCCTTCACCTCGACCCTGACGCCCTCTACAACAATGTGGGCGTCAGTAGGGGTGCGCTGCCGGGGCCCGTGGAAGAACACGGCCTCGGTCTTATGCAGCGCCACCCCCAATCCTAGGCGGCGGATCCTTCCCGCAACTAAGGATCCGCCAGCCGAGGCCAGGCTCGCCGCCTCCCTGAAGTCTCTCCCCCGGGCAGTGAGGAGAGTGTCATCCGCGTAGCAGATGACACTCGTGCCACGGAGGAGAGCTCCCCGCAGGAGCCAGTCAAATCCGATATTCCACAGGAGTGGTCCTAGGACGGACCCCTGTGGAACACCGGACTCTGCGCTGTACCGCTGAAGCTGGCCCGCTCCATCTACAAGGAGGACTGCTCTGTCCTCCAGGTAGTCAGCCAGAAGGCTCCGTAGATACTGAGGCACTCCATGGTAGCGGAGCGCCTCTAGTATTGTTGGATGGGGGATGGAGTTGAAGGCGTTGGCTATGTCAAATGACACAGCCAAAACTCCGTCCCCTGCCTCCTCGGCCTCCCTCACTTGGCCCTTCAGACGGGTCAACGCGTCGACTGTCGAACGCCCCACTCGAAAACCGAATTGGGCGTCCGACAGGTTCGGCCCTATCCCCCCCAAGTGGCCATTAAGCCGAGCGGCGACGATCCCCTCGAATAGTTTACCAGCCTCATCGAGCAGAACGATGGGCCGGTATGCCGAGGGGGAGTCCGCCGGGCGTCCCTCCTTCCGGAGGAGGCACAGCTGCCCCTCCTTCCAAGGTTTCGGGAACCTCCCAGCCGCGAAACACGCGCTGAAGATGTCCCGAAACCTCTCCTCCATTTCGGTGGCGGCGATGGCCACCACCCGTGCGGGGACGCCGTCTGGCCCGGGGGCTGTCTTCTTGGCGCGGAGGCGGAGCGCCGCCACTCCAAACTCCACCTCCGTTACCGGAGGGACCTCTGCCTGCGGCGGAACCGCCTCCTGCGGGGGGTCCATCACTGGTGGGGTGAATCTGGTCCCAGTCGGAAACAAGGACCGAACCACCCCATCCAGCAATGACGGCTCGAGGGTCTCCGCAATTGGGGGACCAAATGGGCGCAGTTTATTCCGCGCCGCCTTATACGGTCTCCCGTACGGGTCACTGTCGAGACCCTCGAGCATCTCCGCTCTAGCCGCGTCTTCGGCGGCAAACATCGCCACCTTGAGGACCTTCTTTGCCTCTAAATATGAGGCATATAGAAGGTCCTCGTTCTCCGGGTTCCGCAAGCTGCGTCGTCGGCTCCGCGTGTAGGCCCTCCTGGCCCTCACGCAGGCGGCCCGGAGCCCCGCTAGTTCCTCCGACCACCAATAGACGGCGCGACGGGGAGGTGGTCGGCGAGACCGAGGCATGCTGGAGTTGCACACCTCGGTCAGGGACTTTCGCAGCTGGATCGCTGCGGCGTCCACGTCCTGGACATTGGTGGGAGGCGCGAGCCAGTCCTGGAGGAACGCCGCCTCCCTGGCCGCTCCCAGGTCCAGGTGAGTGAGGGCCCACCGTGGAAAGGGGGACCGGCCCGGGCGGGCCTCCCCCCGGGGGCTCTGGGTGGAGATGTCGAACCGCACATATCGGTGGTCCGACAAGGTCTCCACCATCTCCACCCGCCAGTCAACGACGCGGGCGGCAAGTGCGGGGGTGGCAAACGAGACATCGACCACCGACCCTCCCAGTTGCCGCACACACGTGTGGACTGTCCCTCTGTTAAGGAGGGACAAGCCGGACGAGGTCGCCCAAAACTCGACGGCTCGTCCGCGAACGTTGCAGGTGGTGGCCGGGTTGCCCCAGGCCGCCGACTTGGCATTTAGGTCGCCCAATACGACGACCTGGCGCGGCGCCGCCCTCCCGACGACTGCGGTGAGGATTTCGAGAAAATTCTCGAAATCCGATAGAGGGCGGTTTGGGGAGAAATATACCCCCACCAGAGCTATATTCCCCCACGCGGCGGCCACGTATCCCGGTCCCCTCTCTAAGAGCGAGAGGGGAGGGGAGTCTGTGGAAGGCCGCGCAACCAACGCCACCAAGCCATCCGGATCGCCCAGCCAACGGCCAGGGACCGAGTACGGCTCGGCAACCACTGCCACGTCCACCAACCACTCAGCTATGGCCTGCATCAGCAGGTCCTGCGCTGCTTTGCAGTGGTTGGTGTTCGCCTGGAGGATGCGATGACCGGTCCCATCCATCATTCGGACATCGCACCCTCCTCGTCGGCCACCGAGGTCCCAGCGTCCACAGGGACGACGGCGGTGGCGGCAGGCTGAGCCGGAGCTTGTGCTTTGCCCTTCTTTGGGGGAGGATTGCAATTCCTCCCCTTCATGACGTGGCCCGCTGGGCGGCCACTGGCGGCGCACACCGCACAGTGTGGCGTGGCGGCCTTGCAGGAGACGGATCTGTGTCCCTCCTTGCCGCAGCGGTAGCAACAGTTTGACCTGTCCACCTTGGACGTGCAGAGGGCCCGAGTGTGTCCAATGCCAAAGCACTTGAAGCAGCGCAGAGGCTGCTCTTCAAGTGCCCGAACCACACTCGAGCTAAACCCGACGGTGAGCCGTCCCTTGGCGAGGACGGCCTTGGCCGCGGTGACTGGGCACTCAAGGCGAATGGTGCCCATGCCACCGCGACCGGGCCTGATGTCCCGACCCAGTACCGCTGCGACGCTACAGCCCCCCATGGCTGCGACCGCCGCCACCACCTCCTCTTTGGTGACCGAATCGTCCAGATTGGACACCTCCAAGGCGGCGGACTTGACGGGCCTGACCACTTTGGCCGCATCCGCAATGACCTCTTGCAACTTGGTTGCGAAGAGGTCCGCGTTGGCGCCGCCCTGAGCCCCCGGGAACTCGAAAATCCGAGCCCCGGCTTGGGTCTGACGGCACGTCATTGCGCCGATTCCCAGGTGGGTGGGATCGGCGTTGGTACGAGCCCGTCTCAGCACTGACTCGTACGTTTCCCCTCGCTGTGCAGCCTCCGCGGTCAGCGTCACCACGACGGCCGCGGTCTTGGGAGCAACAAGAGGCTTCCTCCCACCGGCAGAGGCCCTTTTAGCTGCGGGAGCAGCGGTGCTGGGCTTAGAGGCCGACGTTTTCCCCTTCCCTTTACCATTCCCGTTCCCCTTGCCAGTCGCCTGGGACGAGCTGGGAGGAGGGTTGTTGGCGTGGGAGGCAGGGTCGGCGCCCGTTCCTGTCTTCTTTTTCTTGCCTTTATCCTTCCCCTTCTTGACCACTTTCGTCCACGGCTGATTAGACTGGGTGGTCGAGGGGAGCAGAGCGTCTTGCTCCTGGGAGGATGGCCCCGGCTTGGACGGCCTCTTGTCCGCCGCGAGAGGCGGCCGGAGGCGTTTTTCCGGCAAGAGCCTGTCCTCTATACCGGCGAAGCAGGCTCTCGTGAAGGCCCTTTCCTCCATGACTACCTTGCGGATAATATCCTCAAGGTTGAAGGAGGAAGGACCTTCGGCCGCAGGTCTCGGCTCGGCTTGAGATGGCCGGGCCATGACTTCAGCCAGCTTCTTATGCAGCTGGCTGACCTCCGACTGCAGGCGATCTACCTTCGCCTGCAGCTGCCTTGTTTCCTCGGTCGCTGTGCGCTGCACCAGCTCCCGGACAATGCTGGCCATGCTGGCGGCCCTGCACTTAAGGGACTTCTGTAGAGTCCCTTTAAGATTAGAGGACTTAGAGGCGACCTCCTTAATTTCCTCTTCATCCTCTTGCGCCATCCGCTCTAGCTCGGCCAGCGAGTGGTCCGCGTAGAGGACGCTGGACGCGCCGTACCCAGTCTTGGCCCGGGCGGCGCGTGCCTGCTGCTCCTTGGCGGCAACCTTCTCCTCCAGATCCTGTTGGAGTTGCTTCCGCCGAGACAAATCTAGCTGCCGTTTGGCATCCGCTAGACCCACGTCGTGGGTGTCCGCTACAATCGAAGACGATGTCGGCTTTTTGGCCTTCACCTTCTTCGACTTGGTGCTCTTCGTCGAGTCCGAAGAGCCCCCACTACCATCCTTTAGGAAAGCCCGCTTACGCTTTTGGAGGCGATTTTCGACCTCCATCGCCGAACTTGAGTCCGACTCAAGCGCGTTGTCTGACTCTGACAACTCGCCAGCCCTGCAATAAAAGCTAGCCGCAGATGGTGCGCGGCTAGCTTCTGACGCCGAAGTAGCGTCGTCCGCGGAGCCCTGAGAAGGGCTTTTTGGTTGGCCCTGAGAAGGGCCTTTTGGTTGGCCCTGAGAAGGGCCTTTTGGTTGGCCCTTAGAAGGGCCTTTTTTGAAACGCCCGAAGGCGTCCCGCAATTGAGGCGTCGTCGCCTCCTCAGGCGCTAGCGCCCTACCACTGTTGCTTTGCGCAGACGCGCATACAACCTCCTCACCGCTCCCTACCGTCTCACCTAACCTAGATTTGTTTAAAGAGTTATTCATAATCAGATCCCACGAGTAAGTGGGAAGGGTGGGTCACCCCGGACAGTGCCCACTGTAACCGGGGAAGTCTAACGTAACCCGCTCAGGGGAGCGACACTTCCCTGGCGGGGGACGCGGTAGCGACTGAAACTCCGTTCAGCCTTCCAGACCTTACGCCGCGCCGCCGCTTATCCTCGGGTAATTTTTTATAGAGGTTGTCTTCCTCGCAGCCCAGGCGACCAAGCCAAGGCCTATCGGTCCCGCTCAGATCGCAAAACATGACTGCGACCATGTTGCGGGGTTACGATTTTGGGGCGGTGGCTGGGAAGAAAACTCCCACTGCCTGCCCGGCGGCAGGGTAAGTGCACGCCAAGGCCCGACACCTCTCCGCAAGCCTAAGAAGGCTATCCTCCGCTCAAGCTCAAGCTTGAACTCAAGCCAAGCACCTGTCCACTCGGCATCCCGCGAGGAAACTGACCCATACAGCCGACTCACGGGAACCAAGATGGACGGCATCCCCGCTCTAAATCCCCCCCCCAACCTAACCTAACCTAACCTAACCTAACCTAACCTAACCTAACCTAACCTAACCGAGTCTGGCTCCAACCGCACTCCGGAGCGCCCACTTACAACCATACCTCTACGCAAAAAAATCCGCAAAAATTTGAAAAAGTGTTTTTAAGTGCCGTGTGATATACCAAAATTTGAGGAATCACGAGGCGCACACGGCTGTGCAAACGCTGTGTCGCTAAGTGGTTTCGTCACTGAGTTATCACAAAAAAAAGTGAAAATTTGAAAAATTTTAAATTTAAAAGTGGATTTTACTTAAGTTCTGCAGCGGTGACGTATTCTTTTTAAAGTGCCTTCTGAAAGGCCTCAAGAAGCACTACGGTTTTTCTGCTTCTCCCGATTTTTCCCGCTCAGGAGCGCGGAGATAAAAACAGAAAAGTCAAAACCACGTGGCCACGAGGTCAGCGATCCAGGGCAGCCAGGAAGAAGCTGACAACGGAAGCACCAGGACGCCGCTGCGGAGATCAGGGAGGCACTTTTTGTTTTTGTCTAGGTAAATTTTTGACAAAGATATAACTGTTTTAAATTTTTGTAAATTTTAGAAATTTTTATCTCGACGAAAAGATCTGTGACGTATATATTTTAAATTTGTTTTACATAGATCTTAGGGCCCCCAACATTATATAAAAATTTCGACATAGGTCGATCAGCTAGTTTTAGAGAAAAACATTTTTGAAATTTCAAGGGGTACACGAGGTACCCCTAATTTTAAAGTTAAAATTAAAATTAAAATAGGGAAATTTTTTTTAATAATTATTATAAGGCTTATGCTAAATCTCGAAAATTTTAGGCAGATATTCAATTAGTTAGGCTACTTTTAGGTTAAATTATTGTGTTTTTTGTAATTATAAAATCAGGGGGGAGACTTATCAACACGTGACCCAACCCAAGCCATTGTGTGAGTTGTGCCCTTCAAAACAAGCCCAAACACGGCCCACTTCGGATAATTATTGCCGGAGTTAGTTCTGGAGCGGCCATTTGCGACGCCATCTTGGATTGTTTTGAACGGGCATAACTCTCGCTAGAGTGGTCCGATTGGGACGGGGTTTCCACTGTTGCTACCTTTACTGCCCCCTGCCTGACTTGATATTAGTTGGGGCTCTAGGTAGAGCAAAAAAATTATTGCTCTACCTATTGTGTAAGAGGCTAGACGGGGTCGAGCCAAGCACGACCGTCGAAATCCCGAATCTCTAGCTTTAAAATTGACTTAGATACGGATATTTTTCATGATAGGCGCCATCTTGTTCCGCCATCTTGGAAAACTTTAAAGCTTCATATCTCTGGAACCCGTTGCCCGATTTCGACGGGATTTTCTTTGTTAGGTTTATTATATACAGGACTACAAACGTGGACATAAAGTAGGACTCTAGGTAGAGTCTTAAAAGTTTTGCTATTTTATTTTGTTTTATCTGACTTATTTTGTATAGTTGTGTATTAACATATAGCACGCACGCTAACACTGACACACCTATGTAGAGTTTGATACTCTACATAGAGCACACCTTTTTTTTTTTTTGATCTATTTCGATAGCGCTTTCACGTTGTAGTTGCCACGACGAACGACGACGATATACCTAAAACAAAGAAAGACACAGAATTAATATAATTTTAGTACATAGATAATAAAATACTTATATAACTTATACAAACCTTAACTATTATCTAGACCTTTTAATTATTAAATTGACGCACCCTCTGTGTGTCAGAAGTGAATTGACACCGGAATGTTTGGATTCCGCACCCCAATAAAGAAGACAAGCGACATGAAACCTCAAAATTCTTCGGCTTCTCCAATTGGGACTGAGATGGCAGGACCATCCCAAGTAGAGGTGTTGGCTTCAGAACCAACCCAAACATCGAAGGTGAGGCGTAGTATAGGGGAGTGGGAAACCGGGAAACTGGATTTACAACCTAGGGCCCCGGAGTCCACAAAACCGAAACGAAAGCCTACGCTCTCACAAGAGACGAAAACAGGGTCTCAACGTGTATCCATGGAAAGAACAAAAAGCCCACCGAAAGAGAGACAAAAATATACAGACCGGCTGGCGGAGGCAAAAGCCTGCGTTGTCAGAGCTAAAACGAATCTAGGAAACGCCAGAAACTTAAAAACTGACATAAAAACAGAAGTCACTCTGGCAGTAGATAGGCTCTTCCAGCTGGTGAAAGAGGTGGAGAGTATAAAAGAACAAGCGAGTCATCAGAATAAAGAACAGGAGGAGGAAAAAACACCAGAAAAGGATAAGCCAAGAAATGAAAGTGATTGGATCCGAATTATGGAGGACCACACTAAACGCATACAGGAAAACAACGAAAAAATGGACAGGTTAAAAGAAACAATTGAAAAACACACGGAAGCCCAAGCAAACCAGACATACGCGAGTGTCGCAGCGGCATCCAGGAGGCTGCCCCTGGAACAGACCGCTCTACACTCGGTAATAGTCTCGTCCAAAGTAGAAACAGAAACAGGAGAAGACGTTTCGGACAGAATTAGGAAAACGATAAACGCAAAAGAAGGCGACATTGCAGTAGAAAAGATCCGGAAGGCCAAAGATAGAAAAGTGATAGTAGGCTGCAGAACAGTAAAGGAAAGAGACTTGATAAAAGAAAGGTTAAAAGGTGCAGAGGACCATCTAAACGTCCAGGAGGTTAAAAATAAGGACCCTCTGGTGATCCTAAGAGATGTTTTCTCCTACAACAAGGACGAGGACATCCTTGGGGCACTACGGAACCAAAACAAAAACGTCATGAAAGACCTAGAAGAGCACCAACATAAACTGGAGATCCTATACAGAAAGCGTACCAGGAACCCACACACGAACCACGTGGTATTGAGGGTGTCGGCCAAGATGTGGCAAAGGCTGGTCGACCTGGGATCTGTACAAATCGATCTCCAAAGAGTGAGAGTGGCGGACCAGTCACCACTCGTCCAGTGCTCATTGTGCCTAGGATATGGACACGGTAGGCGCTTTTGCAAAGAAACCGCAGAAAAGTGCAGCCACTGCAGCGGACCGCACATGAGGGCAGAATGTGCAGACTGGCTCGCGGGTGCGGCTCCATCGTGTTGCAACTGCATGCGCGCAAAGCTGGACCGGACCGACCATAATGCATTCAGTCAAGAATGTCCGATTCGAAGGAAATGGGAGTCACTGGCGCGGGCAACCGTAGCCTATTGCTAAGGGCGTCCCAGGTGCAAAATCCCCTCCAGCTAGAGCAAGGCCATACTACGTAGCCCAAGCAAACTTGCAGAGAAAGGAACTGGCAACCCAAGAGATTATGCTTGAGGCTAACAAAAAGAAGATGGCCTTCGCGCTGCTCCAGGAGCCCTACATTGGGGCGATAGGCAGAATGAAGGACTATAGAGGAGTCAGGATCTTCCAGAGCACAAACCAAGATGGTGGAGTCGTCAAAGAGGCAGTCGCGGTATTTGATAACGACATAGAGGTCATACAATATCCGGACTTTACTACTAATAACATTGTAGTAGTAAAAATAAAGACCACTGCCTGGGAGATCACACTGATTTCCTTCTATTTTGAACCAGACCCACAAATCATAGAACCTTACCTGGAGCAGCTAAAAAGAATAAGAGAGCACATGAGCGCAGGATACCTCATAATGGGCGGCGATGCAAATGCCAAAAGCATCTGGTGGGGAAGCTCGTCTGTAAACCAAAGAGGGGAAGATGTGAGCGGAACTCTAGAAGAGATGGGCTTGCAGGTGCTCAACGAAGGCAACACCCCGACATTCTACACTGTAAGAGGGGACAAAGTCTACTCCAGCTGTGTAGACATCACGGCCTGCTCGACGGAAATGTTGAACTTGGTGGAAGATTGGAGAGTGGATGAGGGATTGACGAGTTCCGACCACAATGCGATCACATTTAAAATAAGGTTGAAAAAAGCTAAAGGTATAGAAATAAAGCGAACGACAAGAATTTTCAATAGTAAAAAAGCAAACTGGAACCAGTTTCACGAGGAACTGGCCAGTTTGCTAGGAGACAACAAAATAAACAAAGAAGAAATTGAGAAAATAGACAATAAATTAAAATTAGAACAAAAACTAGAAACATACATAAGTACAATAATAAAATCTAGTAAAAAAAGTATCCCTAAACACAAAACAAGCAATAAACTTAACTTATCATGGTGGTCGGAAAAACTCGCCAGACTCAAAAAGGAGGCCACTACCAAGAGACGCCGAATCCGATGTGCAGCGCCGATCAGGAAGAAAAAAGTAGTCGATGAGTATCTGCAAGCAAAGGAGAGATATGAGGATGAAGCCAAGAAAGCCCAGACGAAGAGTTGGAAAGAATTCTGTGGAAAACAGGACAAGGAGGGACTCTGGGAGGGTATAATGAGAGTTATCAGGAGGACAACGGGAAGGCGGGAGGACCTACCTCTAAAACGGGATGGGAAAACTTTGAGCACGGCGGAATCGGCAGAAATGTTGGCTGAAACATTTTACCCAGAGGACCAGGAAAGTCAAGACAATGCAGACCACCGACGGATCAGAACAATAGCCGATCACGCAAACGACTGGGTGTATGATGAACAACATGACCCAGCGTTTACAATGGAAGAGCTGAAATCCGCGGTCAAAAGCTTTAGTCCGAAAAAAGCCCCGGGTATAGATGGCCTTACAGCCGACATATGTGAACATGCCATCTCGCAGGATCCGGAGGCCTATCTTGCTCTGGCGAACAGATGCTTGGCACTGCGGCACTTTCCTACAATCTGGAAGGAAGCCGTGGTGGTAGCTTTAAGGAAACCCGGCAAAGACGACCTCACCAACCCAAAATCGTATAGGCCGATAGGACTTTTGCCAGTCATGGGAAAGATCTTGGAGAAACTGGTAATAGGACGGGTAAAATGGCACATAGTTCCCAAATTAAGCACTCGTCAGTATGGTTTTATGCCGCGGAAGAGCACCGAGGACTCCCTCTATGATCTGACACAATACATACAAGATAAACTACAACAGAAGAAACTCATTATTGTAGTATCCTTAGACATAGAGGGAGCCTTCGACAGTGCGTGGTGGCCCTTAATACGAGCTAGACTGGCAGAGGAAGGGTGCCCGGTTAATATCAGAAGGATCCTGGATAGTTACCTTGAAGATAGGAGGGTGAGAGTTAGATACGCTGGTGAAGAGCACGTAAGAAGCACAAGCAAGGGATGTGTCCAAGGGTCGATAGGGGGTCCAATCTTGTGGAATATCCTACTGGATCCACTGTTGAAGGGTCTCGCAAATCGTGGCAATTACAACCAAGCATTCGCCGATGATGTGGTGTTGGTTTTTGACGGTGACACAGCACTAGAGGTACAGGGACAGGCCAATGCCGCTCTCGCGTATGTTCAGGAGTGGGGTGTAAAAAATAAGTTAAAATTCGCTCCGCACAAGACGAAAGCAATGGTCATAACTCGGAAACTGAAATACGACACACCACTGCTGAGCATGGGCGATATACGCATAGAAATGTCCACAGAAATTAAGATCCTTGGGTTCATTCTCGACCACAAACTGACTTTCAATAGCCACGCAACATATGTGTGTAAAAAGGCATTGAACATCTACAAGCAGTTGTCGAGAACCGCAAGAATCAGCTGGGGCTTGCACCCGGAGGTAATCCGGACAATTTATGGAGCCGTCGTGGAGCCAATAATTATGTATGCATCTAGCGTCTGGGCGCCGGCAACCGAAAAACTGGGTCTGCAGAAACATCTTAACGCAGTCCAGAGAGGTTTCGCCCAGAAGTTGTGCAAAGCATACCGCACTGTCTCCCTTAACTCAGCACTGGTACTGGCGGGGATACTTCCACTTGATCTCAGGATACAAGAGGCAGCCGCCCTGTATCGGGCCAAGAGGGGAGTACTTCAGCCAGTGATCGGAGATAGGGAGATAGAAAAAATGGCTCCATACGAGAGATCTCCCCATCCGGCGAAGCATATGTGCCTGGAGTTCGTGAGCCTGATGCACCAACAGGATGTGGAAATTCACAAAAATCAAGCAGTAAGAATTTACACCGATGGAAGCAAAATTGAGGGCAAAGTTGGAGCTGCATTGTCCCTGTGGAACAATGTAGCCGAGACCAAAACCCTCAAGTTGAAGCTAGCCTCGTACTGCACGGTGTATCAGGCGGAACTGCTGGCCATATGCAGAGCCACGGCAGAGATAGTAAATAGATCCGAGATTACCTTTGGAATATATAGTGACTCTAGGTCGGCGTTGGAGACCGTTACAAACCAATACGCCACTCATCCCTTGGCCATGGAGGCCCGCAATAACCTCAGGACCGGCAGACTTCAGGGAAAGGAGATATCCTTATTTTGGATTAAGGCCCATGCCGGTCTTGAAGGTAACGAACGTGCGGACTACCTGGCAAAGGAGGCGGCTCTAAAGTTGAAAAGGAAGCCGGACTACGAGGAATGCCCGGTTTCATTTATCAAGAGATACAACCGTTTGGAGTCGATTGATAAATGGAACCGGAGGTACAAGTTAGGACAGACGGCATCTGTCACGAAAATGTTTCTTCCTGATGCAGCAGAAGCCTACAGAATAGTGAGGAAACTGCAACCAAATAACATAGTTACACAGGTGATGACAGGGCACGGTGGGTTTTCAGAATACTTGAACCGGTTCAAGTGTAAGGAAAGCCCGTCGTGCATCTGTGAGCCAGGTGTCGGTGAGACAGTGCCACATGTTCTTTTTGAGTGTCCCGTTTTCGGTCTGATGAGATATGAAGCTGAGAAGTTGCTGGATGCCGACATTAATGCTGAAAATGCGAGGCTGTTTGTAATTGACAACACATTAAGAGATGTATTCATTAAATACTGCACTCAAATAGCAGAAAAAGTAATTAAGAGAAATAAATAGATAAATAAGATATGGTGACTATATATTATTTAATATATAAAATCAGCATATAACGCAATAAGATAAGCAAATATCAGTAAAATAGTGCAGTAAAAAACTAGAGTAAGATTAGAATAAGCAATAGTAAAAAAAAACAAACAATAAATAAATTATAGTTGTACATTCATAAATAGTTATTAAATATATGTCTCAATGCTGTAATCCTTCTGTAACCTGTATGTCCTGTTATATACTCCAAAAACTGTTACCCATAAGTCTGTATATATTGTAACCATAAAATAATAAACTTAAGTCTCTATGTAAACCTGCTGTAAACTGTGTATCTTGTAAACTTTATAAATTGTTAACCATAAGTGTATGTATGCTGTAACCTTGGAATGTAAATAAGTTAAGAAAAATTAGTTAAGTTCAGATATGTACCGCCCAATGGCATGTGGGCAGCGAATATACGAATTTTGAGTTTCATTAAAAACTCTGACCACCAAATCAGAGGGTTAGTCGTCGCTACCTAGTGTCATTTCGAGATGACGTACGGGTAGGAAAAAAAAAAAAAAAAAAAAAAAAAACCTAACCTAACCTAACTTAACTCAGCACTGGTACTGGCTGGGATACTCCCACTTGATCTAAGAATACAAGAGGCAGCCGCCCTGTATCAGGCCAAGAGGGGGGTACCTCAGCCAGTGATCGGAGATAGGGAGATAGAAACAATGGCTCCATACGAGAGATCTCCCCATCCGGCAAAAAATATGTGCCTGGAGTTTGTGAGCCTGATGCACCAACAGGATGTGGAAACCCACAACAACCAAGCGGTAAGGATATACACAGATGGAAGCAAAATTGAGGGCAAAGTTGGAGCTGCATTGTCTCTCTGGAACAATGTAGCCGAGACCAAAACCCTCAAGTTGAAGCTGGCCTCGTACTGCACGGTGTATCAGGCGGAACTGCTGGCCATATGCAGAGCCACGACAGAGATACTAAAAAGTTCCGAGAGTACCTTTGGTATATACAGTGATTCTAGGTCAGCGTTAGAAACCGTCACAAACCGATACGCCGCCCATCCCTTAGCCATGGAGGCCCGCAACAACCTTAGGACGGGCAGACTCCAGAAGAAGGAGATATCCCTATTCTGGATCAAAGCCCATGCCGGTCTTGAAGGCAACGAACGTGCGGACTGCCTGGCAAAGGAGGCGGCTTTAAAGTCAAAAAGGAAGCCCGATTACGAGGAATGTCCGGTTTCATTTATCAAGAGACATATCCGATCGGAGTCGATTGATAAATGGAACCGGAGGTATAAGCTGGGACAGACAGCGTCTGTCACGAAAATTTTCCTCCCTGACGCGGCAAAAGCCTATAAAATAGTTAGAAAAATGCAGCCCACTAACATTGTTACGCAGGTGATGACGGGGCACGGTGGGTTCTCGGAATACTTGAATCGGTTCAAGTGTAGGGAGAACCCATCGTGCATCTGCGAGCCAGATGTAAATCAGACAGTGCAACATGTTCTCTTTAAGTGCCCTGTTTTTGGATTAAAGAGATATGAGGCTGAGTTGTTGTTGGATGGTAAAATATGTGCAGAAAATGTTAAGCTGTTTATGACAGATAATGTAATGAGAGATGTTTTCATCAACTACTGCATTCAGGTAGCAACACAAGTAATAAGTAGAAATAAATAGTTAAATAAGATATGTTGTATATATATATTAATATATATATATTAAAACAGCATATAAAGTAATTAGAATAAGTAAATATAAGTACCTAGTGCAGTAGGAAATTAGGATAAGATTAAAACATGTAATAAGTATAAAATACAAATAGTAAACATATGAAGTAAACTTTTAAATTTCTGTATAAACCTCCCTGTTTTTCCGAAACTGAAAACCCTAACCTGTGTAAATTTTGGCCATTATATGTAATAACAAAGAAGTAAGTTAATTAAGCCACATTGTATTGTAACCAAAAAATATTAAAATTAAGTCTTCATATAAGTTGCTGTAATCGTGTAAATAAGTTAAAAATAAGAAATAATGAAAAAAAAAGTTAATAGTTAAGAAATAAGAACTGTGTATAGATATTAAGAAATTGTTGTTATAAAATTAAATGTTAAAGAAAGATGTGAACCCCACCCATTCCACCCTTGATACATTAAAAATGAATAAACAAACAAATAGATATAAGAGAATAGGTCAATATTGGCATCCCACCAATAAGCAGCATGAAAGAAAGATGAACAATAGAAAGAATCAGTATGAGGTATGAAAGATATTATAAAAGATAAGAAAAGAATGAAAGTAAATAAGGACTCCGAAAATGAAATCGGAGGGCAGAGTAGGATAGCTCGCGGGCCGGACCTCTGCGTCCGGACAGGAAAAAAAAAAAAAAAAAAAAAAAACCTAACCTAACCTAACCTTTTTTTTTTTTTTTTTTTTTTTTTTTTTTTACCCAGGAAAATCCTTTATGGATACCACCTTCCCATGGGGGAGGGCCGGTGGTTATGTGAGACTCTCCGCCAGAGTGGCAGCATACTCACTAAAAAACTGGGGTGTTCCTCCTACACCAACTAAAAACGTGGGGCGCGGGACCGCTTGCGCACTCCGCAGCCCTCGTCAGTGTCGCTGCCAGCCTAACGGCTGGCCCGTCTCATGCTGAGGTCTACACAAGACCTCCCACCTTCGTGTGATGCCCCAGAACACAAAGGGCATCTCCACCTCTCGATGACCTATTATAAGGGGGTGCCAGGTGCCCCCGCACCCAACACCCTAGGCCCTCGGAGCGGAGACGGAGTGCGGGCTCGAGTATCTCGCCTCCGTGTCCGCGCCCTCCGGAGCGGCAGAGAGAGTGGATCTCTCTCCCTCTCCCGCTCCTCTTCTTCCCTCTGCAGAATGACTGTCTCGCAGAAGGAGGCCACTGCCTCCCAAGACCTCTCCTCATCGAGCATTTTTTGTATAATGGTCGATAGGGAGAGGTCTGTCCCTACGATCGCGACCAATGATTGCCGCGGCTCGGCTCCTCCCGGGCACTCTTCCAGCGCGTGCTGGGCCGTGTCCTCCGCGTGTCCGCACTGGTGACAAGCCGGGGAGTCTTCCCTTTGGGCGACGCGATGAAGGTACCTCCCAAAACAGCCATGTCCCGAGAGGACCTGCGTCAGCCGGAAGGAAAGACTCCCATGCTTCCTGCGGACCCATTCCTCCAGTACTGGGCTGACCGCCTCTAGGAATCGCCTAGCGCTCTGCCCCCTCTGCACCTGCCCAGCGAAGAGCCGTTCCCTCCACGTGGCGATGGCGGACGCCCTGGCCTGATCGCGCCAGTGCGCCACCTCCTGCGGCGCCGGTCGCTCGTCCCGCTCCCGCGCCTGCGCTCTGCGCCAGTAGACCGAGGCCAGAACTTCGGCCTCAAGGTCCCACGGCAGTGATCCAGCGAGCACGCATGCCACCTCATGAGAGAGTGTGCGATAGCCCCTGCACAATCTCACCGCCATCACCCGTTGCGCTCCAATCAGCGCGGCAGTGGTCTGCCGATCGAGCTCTCCCGCCCATATCGGGGCGCCATACAGGGCCATCGAGCTTACCACCGCTGTATAGAGGCGGCGGCAGCTCCCTTCGCAGCCCCCGATGTTCGGGAGCAGGCGACTTAGTGCGCCGGCTGTCCCCAGTATTTTGGGGGCCAGCCGCCGCACATGCACCTTAAAACTCCATCTGCCGTCGAGGACGACACCAAAATACTTCAGTGTCGTCCCGACGGGAATAGATACTCCACCCACCACAATGGTGGAGTCTGTAGGTGGTTTCCGCCGGGGCCCATGAAAACATATGGCCTCGGATTTGTGGAGTGCCACCTCCAGACCCAGCATCCGGATCCTTGCCACCACGGTCGCGACTCCGGCTGTAGCTAGCATCGCAGCCTCCCTGTAGTCGACTCCCCGGGCGGCGACCAGCGTGTCATCGGCATAGCACACTACGCCAACGCCACGAAGGTTAGCACCCCGGAGTACCCAATCGTACCCGACGTTCCACAGGAGTGGGCCAAGTACCGACCCCTGTGGAACGCCGCGTGTCATGGGACTACTACCCTCCCCGCGAGTCGTCGGGAAGATTACCTCTCTGTCGGAGAGATAGTCCCCGACAAGTCTTCGCAGGTACTGAGGCACCTTGTGGTACCTCAGACCGGCGTGTATCGTGCTCCAGGGTAGCGTGTTGAATGCGTTGGAGATGTCCAACGATACGGCCACCAACACGCCACCACTGGAGCACGCCTCCTCGGAGAGGTCGCGGACAAGTGATATGGCATCAATCGTCGAGCGACCTCTCCGAAAACCGAACTGGTTAGGCGCCAGATCCGGTCCCACAGTCTCAAGGTGCCTGACCAGGCGGGCAGCCACTACTCTCTCCAACAGCTTGCCCGCCTCGTCAAGCAGCACAATCGGGCGATAGCCCGAGGGCTCATCCGCAGGACGACCCTCCTTCCTCAGGAGAACGAGTTTGCCCCTTTTCCACCGTCTGGGGAATCTTCCTTCCATGAGGCAACTGTCAAACAGGTCCCTCAAGGCGGAATCCAGGTGCTTCAAGGAGAGAGCCCACGCACGACCCGGTATGCCGTCAGGCCCAGGCGCCGTGTTCTTGGCTCTCATCCTGAGCACAGCCGCACCAAGCTCGCCCTCAGAAATAGGGACAAACTCGCTCTCCTCTTCTTCGGCGAGATCAGCGGTTGTCGAGGGAGGCGTGAACTCGGCCCCCGGAGCACCGGAGAACAAGCCATCGACCACTCGTTGGAGCACCGCCAGTTGGAGCGAGGCCGTGATGGGGGGTGCCCAGGGGCGAAGCTTTTGCCTCACCCACTTGTACGGACGGCCCCATGGGTCGCGCTCAAGCCCCTCCAGCAGCTCCTCCCAGGCCTGCCTCTTAGCCTCCACTATCGCGACGCGAAGGGCCCCGGTAGCCTCTCTGTAAGCGGCGTACAGAGAATTGCTCTCTTCCGTCTCTTGCCGCCTTCGCCTCCGATACCGCTGGTATAGTCGGCGCCTCTTAACACATCTTCTCCGGAGTTCGGCAATCTCCTCCGTCCACCAATAGACTTGGCGTCTGGGCTGTGGGGCTGGCGCGCGCGGCATTGCAGCGTCGCAAACCCGCGTCAATGCCTCGCACAGCCTGTCCGCCATCGCCTCCGGGTCTATCGGATCCGGCTCCTGAGGAGTGCCGTTCCAAACTTCGACGAGGGCCGCCTCCTGCAGCACTTCGGCGTTGAGGCGCTTCAGGGCCCATCGCGGACCTATCTCGCCCCCTACCTCTCTCACTTCGTCCGTTTGGGTCGAGGAAAGGCTGAACCGGATGTACCGGTGATCGGACAGCGTTACCACGTCCAACAGCACCTGCCAGTCGCGAATGCGGGAAGCGATGTCCGGTGTGATGAGCGTCAAATCGACGATGGACTCACCATTACGCCGGACGCAGGTGCTTTCCGATCCGCGGTTCGCGACGCAGAGGCCCACCTCGGCTATCCACTCTAGTACGACACCGCCCCGCGAGTTCGTCACCGGCGACCCCCACGCCGCTGATTTGGCGTTGAAGTCTCCAAGCACGAGGACGGGGCGTGGGCGGGTCTGACCAATCAAGGTCCCCACCGCGCCGAGGAGAGTCTCTAGCTCGCGAACCGGTCGGTTCGGGGAGTGGTACACCCCCACAATGACGGTTTGACCCACCCTAGCCGCTACGAAACCCCTGCCCCTCACAACGTCTTCGAGAGGGGGAGATTGAGCCGGCGATTGCGTGGTGATCGCCACCAATCCGTCAAGGTCCCCAGCCCAGTCAGGCCTAGGACGGACCGCGTAGGGCTCGCTGACCACCGCCACCTGGATCAACCGCTCCGCCATGGACTGCAAGAGTAAGTCCTGAGCCCCGGCGCAACGGTTGGTATTCGCCTGTAGGAAGGTTAGGGCCATACTAATTAACCTTCCTCCATGCCTTCGGCTGGCCCTTTGTTAGGGCGAGGCGGACGTGGCTTGGCCGTAGCCCCAGCCGCGTTGGCCTTCCGTCTGACCCCTGGCTTTGACGGGGACTTGGCGCATGCCTTGCTCCCGGAGAGGTGGTCCGCCGGCTTTCCCGCTGCTGCACATAGGGTGCAATGGGGGGCGGCTGTGCACTCTTTGGCCTTGTGGGCCTTTGTACCGCAGCGGTAGCACTCATCGCTGCGGTCCACTTCGGCCTTGCACTTGGCCGCTATATGGCCCAGCTCAAGACAGCGGTAGCAGCGGCGGGGCCTTGCATCTAAGATACTGACCCGCGCCGCCACCCAACCCACCAAAACACGGCCTCCAGTGGCCATCACCTTCTTTGCAGCTGCGGTGGGGCAGCGCACGAACACGGTGCCCATCCCGGCTTGGCCCCGCCGTATTGCGCCTACGGAAAAGGCCGTCACAGGGCATTCGCCCTTCCCGGCCAAGGCCTCCGCTAGCTCGTGCGGGGTGACAGAATCGTCCAGGCCGCTGACTCGAAGGTCAGTTGTAATAGTAGGCCTGGAGACTCGTATGCTCTCCTCGTCTAGAAACGTCTCTCTGAGCTTCTCAGCAAGGACGTCCGCTTTTGCCGCGTTGTTCGCGCCGGAAACCTCCAGCACTCGTGCCCCAGTGGCCGCCACCCTGATTTTCAACGGCGAGAATCCTAGCTCGCTTAGGCTGATCTTCGCCTTGGCCGCCTCCAGCACCTTGGCGTAGGTGACACCTTTCTCCACCGCTTTCTCCTGCAGCGTGATCACCACCGCCGCGGTTCTTGGAGGGCGGAGCTTGGCCGCACTCGCCTTGGAGGGCTTTGGTTTCGGCCTAGGGACTTGGGCTGGAGGGGCAGGCCTCTTCTTCTCGGTGGGTCTTGCCCCTTCTGCCACACGCTCCTTGTCTCGCCTCTTGGCCTTTCCACGCCTTGACACCACCTGCCAGTCTTCCGCTGGAGCTGCAGCGCTGGCAGGGGCGGGGGCAGGCTTCGGTTTCGGAGCCGCTCTTGCTCCAGGCTTTGGCGCTGGAGAGTCCCTTTGAGTGGGGGTCTCTGCTGAACGCACCTCGGCCTCCCTTCGCCGGTCTGCGGCCAGAGGGGGCCTCCGGGTCTGCCCGGGCAGCAGTCTCTCCTCGATCCCGGCAAAGCGGGCGTTCACCATCGTGCCCACTTGCACCATGATCTGCCGCATCACTTCCTCCGTGCAGGGCGTTTGAGCTGGTGCCTGAACAGGAACCGAGGTCGCAGCCACGCGAGCTTGGGTCTCCCTCATCTGCGCCATCTCTTGTCGCAGGTCCTTCAGCTCCGCTGAGAGTCGCTCATTCGCCTTTACCAGTAAGGCCATCTCCTCGGGCATTGTGCGGGCCCGCGCTTCCTTAAACGATGCCCTTATGGTGTCCGCAGCATCCTTCAGGGCCCTCACCGACGTGCCCTTTAGGTTTTTGGACTTGGTGGCCACCGCATAAACGATGCCCACCGAATCCATCAACATTGACTCCAGCTCAGCGGCATCGCAGTTGCTCAGCTGAGAGCCACGGTCCGCGGGCACCGATGCCGGCGCCTTGAGGAACTGCGTCCTCCGTTTTTGCTGGAGCTCCTCTTGGAGCTCCTTTTCGGCTGTGAGCCGAATCTCCTCTTCTCGTACTCGGTTGAGTTCAGCCTTGGCCTTCGCCAGGCCAACGTACTGCCCTGTAGTGGGCGGGCGTCCTCTACCTCGTCGAGTGCTGGAGACCTTGGGTAACGGTGAGGATTCACCCTGGTCTTCCTGCTCTTTCCTGTCTTCCATGTGCCGCTTGCGCAGCCTCCTCCCGGAGCCGTGAGATGACACGGTCTCCCAGGTCATGGCATCGGAATCAGACTCTGACAGGTTCACTGTCTGAGTCCGAAGCCATGGGGCTTTAGAAGCCCTCTCCTCCACATTATCACCGTCCATTTTCTTGCCAAGGTCGTCATTTTTAGAAGAATCAGTGTCCGAGTTATCGCGTGAGTTGTCGTGTCGCGGGCCGGAGCCCACGTGGTGGTTCTTGCCCCCCTCAAATACATTGGGGCTGAACGCCGGAGCGCCGTGGGATTCACAACTTAGGTTGCTACCCACTTGAGGAGTTGTTTCAGAAGTCACCGTATCCATATTTTCCTTATTTGAGGGGTGAGGTCCCCTTGTGGTGCCCTAGCCAACCGGGTTCCCCCCAGCCATGCATCCCTTGTGCAGGCACCAAACAACGGGATTCGGAGACGCATTAATGTGCCCGACAAGGTGGCCGAATTGACCCTCCTTGCCGCGCCGCAAGCCTTGCAGGCCCGCCATCCACCGGCCCGAAGGCCCACTGCGACCAACTGCCGCCATTCCTCCTCGTGCCCGACAGAGAGGCCGTGTTGACACTCTCTGCCGCGCCGCGGGCCTTGCAGGCCCGCCATCCACCGACCCGAAGGTCCACTGCGACCCACTGCCGCCGTCCCACCTAGCTCCTGGCTTCATCCAGGCTTCTTCCTCCGCCAGGCTTCATCCACTGTGCTCTATGCTACCTTCATAGAGACACGCGGAGAAGCCTCCCCTTTCTCTCACCGAGTCCCCCAATCCGCCAGTGAAGCGCTGACCCACCCAGAACCCCGCAAGGAAGCTGACCCATACAGCCGACTCGCGGGAAACCAAGCAGGACGACGCCGCAACAACAGTTCAGGGAACCTCCCCATTTCCCCTCCAGTGTTTGGTCCGCGCCGGTAAACCGGTAACTCCCATTTCTGGGAGCCGTTCCCCTATCCGCCACCCGGGGACGCGCCGCGTTGGGGTACACCTCCCCACCCACTGGGACTACCCAGCAGGTCCGCGGAACCTAACCTAACCTAACCTAACCTAACCTAACCTAACCTTTTTTTTTTTTTTTTTTTTTTTTTTTTTTTTTTTTTTTTTTTTTTTTTTTTTTTTGACGCTGGGAAAAATGCTTTATGCATACCCTCCCGTCGGGGGACGGAAGGGTTATGTGGGACTCCCGGTGCTCCCCACCGGTATACCCACTAAACGACCCAGCGGCACTCCCGCATCGCCTATATGGAGGGGAACTGGGAATCCGGCACAGCCTTTCCATCCAGCCCCCCGCCGACGACCGCCCGCCTTTACGGCGAGCCCTTCACCCCCCTCCCCACCCTGGGAGAGGGGCCCGAGAATAGCCGCGAGTGCTCGCGGTCATTCCCACCCGGCGGAAGTGGAGGATACGTGCAATGCGGGAGAAGACGCCCCCGCGCCTGTCTCCCGCTATCCTCCACCAGGAGGGGGAAGACGATTGTCGTGCAATCGCCTTCTCCGACCCGTTCGTCGCCTGCGGAGTGGCGCTGCGAGAGGGTCTTCCTCCCGCGCCCGCTCCGTCGCCTCCTTTTGCGAAATTACTTCCTCGCAAAAGGAGGCCACCGCAGCCCAGGACTCCTCGCTTCCCAGCATGGCTAAAACCACGCTGGGCAGCGAGAGGTCCTGCCCGACCACCGCCATCAATTGGCGGCGCGGCCCAGACCACGACGCACACACCTCCAGGGTGTGCTGCGCCGTGTCCACCGCCGCGCCACAATCGTGGCAGGCCGGGGTCTCCTCTCTTCCGATCCGATGCAGGCACGATCCGAAGACGCCATGCCCGGATAGCACCTGCACCAGACGGAAAGAAAGGAAACCGTGGGACCGCCCGAGCCAGTCCTGCAGGACTGGCCCGAGCGCGTCCAACGTTCTGCGGCCAAAGGCTGCGGTGGCGAGGGCCTCCGTCCAATGTTGGACGGTTGCGTCCCTCGCCTCTCTGCGGACGGCCTCCCGCTCTTCTGGGGCAGGGCACTCCCCGAGCGCCCTGCGCCCCGCCGTCCACTCGTACACTCTGGCGAGCACCCACGCCTCGAGTTCCCAAGGCGGGGTCCCGGCCAGAGCGCACGCTACCGCAAAGCCCACCGAGCGGTAGGCTCTCGCCACCCGCAGTGCAATGGCCCTTTGGGGCCTGCGGATGGCGGTCGCATTCTCCCTCCTGTGGAGGGAGTCCGCCCAGATGGGGGCCCCGTAAAGGGCCATGCTCTTCAAGATGCCGGCATACAAATGCCGGCATCTCGCCTTCGGCCCTCCCAGGTTTGGGAGGAGCCACGAGAGGGCGTTCGCCGCCTTCAGCAGGCGCGCTGACAACCCGCTGAAGTGCGGGCCGAAGCGCCACCTGCTGTCCAGGGTGAGGCCCAGATATTTCATCTGGGTCCTCACCCCGATCCTGACGCCCTCCACGACGATGTGGGCGTCAAGAGGGATGCGCTGCCGAGGCCCGTGGAAGAACACTGCCTCGGTCTTGTGCAGCGCAACCCCCAACCCGAGGCGGCGGATCCTTCCCGCGACCAAGGATCCGCCAGCCGAGGCCAAACTGGCCGCCTCCCTAAAATCCCTCCCCCGGGCAGTGAGGAGAGTGTCATCCGCGTAGCAGATGACACTCGTGCCCGGGAGGAGGGATCCCCGCAGGAGCCAGTCGAAGCCGATGTTCCACAGGAGTGGTCCTAGGACCGACCCCTGTGGAACACCAGACTCCGCGCCGTACCTCCGGACTTGGCCAGCCTTGTCTACGAGGAGGACCGCTCGGTCCTCCAAGTAGCTGGCCAAGAGGGCCCGCAAGTATGAAGGCACTCCGTGGTACCGGAGTGCCTCCAAGATCGTGGAGTGGGGGACGGAATTGAACGCGTTGGCTATGTCAAATGACACAGCCAACACTCCGTCCCCAGACTCCACGGCCTCCCTCACCTGGCCCTTCAGCCGGGCCAGCGCGTCCACTGTCGAACGCCCAACTCGGAAACCGAATTGGGCGTCCGACAGGTTCGGCCCAACCCCCCGCAGGAGGCCATTCAGCCGACCGGCGACGATCCCCTCGAACAGTTTACCGACCTCATCGAGCAGAACTATGGGTCGGTATGCCGAGGGGGAGTCTGCCGGTCGTCTCTCCTTACGGAGGAGGCACAGTTGCCCCTCCTTCCAGGCTTTCGGGAACCTCCCAGCCGTGAAACACGCGCTGAAGAGGTCCCGAAACCTGTCCGCCATTTGGGTGGCCGCAATGGCCACCACCCTTGCGGGGACGCCGTCCGGACCGGGGGCGGTTTTCTTGGCGCGGAGGCGAAGCGTCGCCGCGCCAAACTCCGCCCCCGTGACCGGAGGGACCTCCTCCGCCGGCGGAGCCGCCTCCCGCGGGGGGTCCATCACTGGAGGGGTGAAGTTGGTCCCTGTTGGAAACAAGGACCGAACCACCCCATCCAGCAACGCCGGCTCGAGGGTCTCTGCTAGCGGGGGACCGAAGGGGCGCAGTTTATTCCGCGCCGCCTTATACGGTCTCCCGTACGGGTCTCTGTCGAGACCCTCTAGCATTTCGGCCCTCGCCGCGTCGTCGGCGGCGAACATAGCCGCCTTGAGGACCTTCTTTGCCTCTACGTACGAGGCGTAGAGAAGGTCCTCGTTCGACGCGTCCCGCACGTTCCGCCGTCGACTCCGCGTGTAGGCCCTCCTGGCCACCACGCAGGCGGCCCGGAGCCCCGCCAGCTCCTCCGACCACCAATAGACGGCGCGTCGGGGAGGTGGGCGGCGAGACCGAGGCATGCTGGAGTTGCACACCTCGGTCAGGGACTCCCGCAGTCGGACCGCCGAGGCGTCGACGTCCAGGACATTGATAGGAGGCGTGAGCCAGTCCTGGACGAACGCCGCCTCCTTGGCCGCCCCTCGGTCCAGGTGGATCTGAGCCCACCGTGGAAAGGGGGACTGGCCCGAGCGGGCCATCCCCCGGGGGCTATGGGTAGAGACGATGTCGAACCGCACGTATCGGTGGTCCGACAAGGTCTCCACCGTTTCCACCCGCCAGCCGACGACGCGGGCGGCAAGTGCGGGGGTGGCGAACGACACGTCCACCACCGTCCCTCCCCGTTGCCGCACACACGTGTGGGCCGTCCCTCTATTTAGGAGGGACACGCCCGACGAGGCCGCCCAAAATTCGACGGCCCGCCCGCGGACGTTGCAAGAGGCGGCCCGGTTGCCCCAGGCCGCCGACTTGGCGTTCAGGTCGCCCAATACGGCGACCTGGCGCGGCGCCGCCCTACCGACTACTGCGGTCAGGACTTCGAGAAAATCCTCGAAGTCCTGTAAAGGGCGGTTAGGGGAGAAATAGACCCCCACCAGGGCTATTTCTCCCCACGCGGCGGCCACGTATCCCGGTCCCCTCTCTAAGAGCGAGAGGGGAGGGGAGTCCGTGGAAGACCGCGACACCAACGCCACCGAGCCGTCCCGATCACCCAGCCAACGGCCAGGGACAGAGTACGGCTCGGCGACCACCGCAACGTCTACTAACCACTCAGCCAGGGCCTGCATCAGCAGGTCCTGGGCTGCTTTACAGTGGTTAGTATTCGCCTGTAGGATGCGATGTCCGGACCTATCCATCATTTGGACATCGCACCCCCCTCGTCGGCCACCGAGGTCCCAGCCTCAGGGACGACAGTGGTAGCGGCAGGCTGGGACGGCGCCTGCGCTTTGCCCTTCTTTGGGGGAGGATTGCAGTTCCTCCCCCTCATCACGTGGTCCGCCGGGCGACCACTGGCGGCGCACACCGCGCAGTGCGGCTTGGCGGCCGTGCAGGAGGCGGACATGTGCCCCTCCTTACCGCAGCGGTAACAGGCGTCCGACCTGTCCACCTTGGACGGACAGAGGGCCCGTGTGTGGCCGATTCCGAAGCACTTGTAGCAGCGCAAAGGCTGCTCACCAAGTGCTCGGACCACACACGACCCAAACCCGACGGCAAGCCGTCCCTTGGCAAGGACGGCCTTAGCTGCGGTGACCGGGCACTCCAGGCGGATTGTGCCCATGCCGCCGCGGCCGGGCCTGATAGCCCGACCCTGTACCGCTGCGGTGTTGCAGCCCCCTATTGCTGCGAGCGCCGCCACGACCTCCTCTTTGGTGACCGAATCGTCCAGATTGGTCACCTCGAGGGCCGCCGACTTGACGGGCCTTACCACCTTGGCCGCGTCCGCGATGACCTCTTGCAACTTCGTTGCGAAGAGGTCAGCGTTGGTGCCGCCCTGGGCCCCCGGGAACTCGAAAATACGAGCCCCGGCTTGGGTCTGGCGGCACGTGATGGCGCCGATTCCCAACTTGGTGGGATCGGCGTTGGTACGAGCCCGTTTCAGCACGGACTCGTACGTCTCACCACGCTCCGCAGCCTCCGCGGTGAGCGTCACCACGACGGCCGCGGTTTTGGGAGAAACTAGGGTTTTTCTCCCACCGGCAGGGGCCCTTTTAGCTGCCGGAGCAGCGGTGGCGGGCTTAGGGGCCGACTTTTGCCCCTTCCCCTTCCCCTTCCCCTTGCCGGTCGTCTGGGACGGGCAGGGAGGGGAGATGTTGGCTGGGGAGGCAGGGGCGGCGGCCGCTCTCGCCTTCTTGGCCTTGCCCTTCCCCTTTTTGACCACCTTCGTCCACGGCTGGGTGGACGGGGTGGTGGAAGGGAGAAGGGCGTCCTCCCTTTGGGAGGATGGCCCAGGCTCGCACGGCCTCTTGTCCGCCGCGAGGGGCGGTCGGAGGCGCTTTTCGGGCAAGAGCCTGTCCTCGATGCCAGCGAGGCAGGCTCTCGTAAATGCCCTTTCCTCCATCACAACCTTGCGGATGACATCCTCAAGGTTGGAAGAGGAGGAAGGGCCCTCCACCGCAGGTCTCGGCTCAGCTTGGGTTGGCTGGGCCGTGACCTCAGCCAGCTTCTTATGCAGCTGGCTGACCTCCGACTGCAGGCGATCTAACTTCGCCTGCAGTTGCCGCGTCTCGTCGGTGGCTGTGCGTTGCACCAGCTCCCGGACGATGCCACCCATGCTGGCGGCCCTGCATTTAAGGGACTTTTGGAATGTCCCTTTTAGATTGGAGGACTTAGAGGCGACCACCCTGATCTCCTCTTCGTCCTCCTGCGCCATGCGCTCCAGCTCGGCCAGCGAGTGGTCCGCGTATAAGACGCTAGACGCACCGTACCCGGACTTAGCCCGGGCGGCCTGCGCCTGCATCTCCTTCGCGGCGACCCTCTCTTCCAGGTCTTCCTGGAACTGAGCCCTTCGTGCGAGGTCCAACTGACGTTGGGCGTCCGCCAGACCCACGTCGTGGGTGTCCACCACAGTGGAAGGCTTTTTGGCCTTCGCCTTCTTTTTTGGCTTAGCACTCCTCGTGGAGTCCGAGGAGCCTTCGCCGCCGTCCTTCAGGAAGGATCGCTTCCGCTTTTGAAAGCGACTTTCGGCTTCCATCGCCGAACTTCCGTCCGACTCTGGAACGAGCGACTCGTTGTCGGAGTCCGACAACACGTCGACCGACAGCCTGCGGAACATGCTACCCGGTGATGGGCGGCAAACCTCCGACGCCATACTGGCATCGCCGGCGTGGCCCTGAGAAGGGCCTTTGGTTTGGCCCTGAGAAGGGCCTTTTGGTTGGCCCTGAGAAGGGCCTTTTGGTTGGCCCTGAGAAGGGCCTTTGGTTTGGCCCTGAGAAGGGCCTTTGGTTTGGCCCTGAGAAGGGCCTTTTGGTTGGCCCTGAGAAGGGCCTTTTGGTTGGCCCTGAGAAGGGCCTTTTGGTTGGCCCTGACAAGGGCCTTTTAAGAACCGCCCGGAGGCGTCCCGCGATGGTAGCTTAGGCATAGCCGCCGCAAGTGTTGAAGAGTCCGCAAAAAAAAAAAAAAAAAAAAGTCTTCAACGCACAGTGCACTTTCGCCGATCACTGGCCTGCCACTCCGTTACGGTGACAGGACCAGGTCGTTGCCCGGGGAACGCTACGTGGAAGCAAGCACTGTGGGGGGTTCCCCAACCTAACCTAACCTAACCTAACCTAACCTAACCTAACCTAACCTAACCTTTTTTTTTTTTTTTTTTTTTTTTTTTTTTTTTTTTTTTTTTTTTTTTGTTGACGAGGGGCAAAATCTGCAACCAGATACCCTACTGCATGGAGGGTACAGTAGGGTTATGTGAGGTTCACGGACTCGTGGACTCACTAAAATCCCCCCGGTGGCCATCTTCGACGCATGTCGGAGGGCTCCGGGATCTCCAAAAGGAACGCACCGGTGCCCCCCTCGCGCTGTGCCTTCGCACATCCAGGGGGAGGCTATCTAGCCACCCCCGAACACCACGATGTTCACAGCGGCACATTGCCACAATGTGCCGCCGCCCTCCCGGGGCCCGTTTAACGGACAGTCGAAGCCCACACTCCGACCACCCACGAACCCGAAAGGTCCCCTGTTTGGCAGGGGATACCACGCAAAGCCCCTTATGGGGCAGGCGCAGCGGGGCGCCCACTGCCGCCTCGCCGTCGCCTCCTTCTCCGAGCGGGATCAGCCCTCTCGCGATCTCGCTCGGCGGCCTCTTTCCGAACCATAACGGTCTCACAGAAAGAGGCCACTGCCTTCCACGCCGTCTCATCTACCAGCATAGTCTGTACTACGCCTGGTAGAGAGAGGTCCTGCCCGATCCTGGCGATCAGGGTCCGCCGCTCCTCGCACCACGCCGAGCATTCCTCAAGCGTGTGCTGGGCGGAGTCCCGATCCCTCCCACAGTGGTGGCACTGCGGTGTCGGTTCGCGTCCGATCCTATTCAGGTACTCACCGAAGCACCCGTGCCCGGTGAGTACCTGAGTAAGTCTATAGGTGACGTTACCCGTTTCCCTCCCCAGCCAAGTTTCGAAGCTCGGCACAATCGCGCCGACGGCGCGTTGGCGCATGTTCCACGGCTCCTCGAGCCGCTCGCGCCACATCCCGAGCGCACGTCGGCGCTCTTGCACCCGCACTTCAGCAGGCGCGACTCCGCTCCCGTCATCATGGCGGAGGCGCACGTACACACGCGCGTCCATCTCCGCCAAGATGTCGAAGGGCGGGAACCGCGCCAGGAGAGTTGCCACCTCGAAGGATATCGTCCGATATCCTCGTGCGATCCGGATGGCGACAATACGCTGCAGGCTATGAAACATAGTCCTGCTGCGTCGGAGCGCCAGTCGCTCCCACCAGACGGGCGCTCCGTAGAGTGCCATCGACCGCACGACTCCGGCGTAGAGGCGGCGAACTCCCTCCCTAGGTCCCCCGAGATTAGGCAGCAGTCTGTGCAGAGCACCCACCACCTTCTGGATCCGGGGGACGGAGCGGCTGAAGTGCTCCTCGAAACCCCAGCGACTATCCAGGGTGAGGCCCAGGTACTTCAGGTACCGCCCCACCTGGATGTCAACGTCACCCACGCGAACCGACAAGCTGAGTGGTTCCCTTCCCCTAGGGAACTTGTGGAACCACAGCGCCTCGGTCTTGTGCGGCGCTGTCCTCAGACCCAGCTCGTGGACCTTGTCCACGACACAAGCCACCCCAAGCTCGGCGAGCTCCTTGGTCCCGTCGAAGGAGTCCCCGTTGGCTAACACAAGAGTGTCGTCCGCGTAGCAGACGACGTGTACGCCTTCGGGGAGATCGACACGCAAGACCGCGTCGTATGCGAGGTTCCACAGAAGCGGGCCCAGTACAGAACCCTGTGGAACCCCGCAACTGACCTCCCTCTCGTGCAAGGTACCGTCCCTGCCCACGTACTGCACACATCTGTGCTGCAAGTAGGCTCCGACTATGCTCTGCAGGTAGGGCGGCACTCCGTGAAACACGAGTGCCTCCCTGATCGCCCTCCAGGGCAGGGAGTTGAATGCGTTTACGATGTCCAAGGACACCGCCAACGCCTTCCCGCCCCGGGACACCGCCTGGTTCGACAGCGTACGGACACGAAAAATCGCGTCCACTGTCGAACGAGCACGCCGGAAACCAAACTGGTCATCCGACAAGTCGGGGCCTACCCGCCACAGGTGTGTGCATAGACGAGCGGCAATTATTCTTTCGAACAACTTGCCGGCCTCGTCCAGCAGGCAAATGGGACGATACGTAGAGGGTGAGTCTGCGGACCTGCCGTCCTTCTTCAAGAGGACCAACTTAGCCTCCTTCCAGCCCTTGGGGAACACTCCGCGGCGTAAACAGCTGTCGAACAGCTGCCGCAGCCTGTTCCCCAGGCCGGCGGATAGAGCCAGCACCCAAGCCCGACCAGGTATTCCGTCAGGGCCTGGTGCTGTATTGCGAGCCCTGAGGCGCTTCACAGCGCGGACCAACTCCTCGTCGGTCACCCCCAGATCATCGGACCAGATGGTCGGTTCCGACGATAGCCCGGGGGGAGAGGGACTGTCCTGGACCCTGGGAAACAGTGTGTCAACCACACTCCCCACCAGCTCAGGGTCCAGAGTTTCAGTCAAAGGAGGGACCCATGGGCGCAGCTTACCTAGTACCATCTTGTACGGGCGCCCCCATGGATCTCTATCCAGTCCCTCGAGGAGTTCACTCCAGGACTGAGCCTTCGCGTTCGCGATGGCCGCCTGGAGCGCTGTCGTAGCGCCTCGGTATACCTCGTAGGCTCTATCCCTTACTTCGGCAGGAGCTCGCCGCCTTCTTCTAGCTCTGGTGTACAGGCGTCTGGAGCGCAGGCATGTCTCCCGCAGCCGCGCTATCTCCTCTGACCACCAGTACACCGACCTACGCTTGGTTGACCTGGCTCGGGGCATCGATAAGTCACAGATCGACGTCATCGTTGCCCGGAACCAGGCCGCCTCCCTCTCAGGATCGGGCAGATCCTCTCCAACATGGCCTTCTGGCCAGGCCGCGACAATGGCTGCAGCTTCGAGAAAATCTCGATTAAGCCGCTTGAGGGCCCACCGTCGCGGCGGGTTGCTGCTACTGCGGCGGGCCGCACGGCCGGGAGGGCGAAGAGCCACATCGAAAACGATGTGGCGATGGTCGGAAAGCGTGACCATCTCTTCGGCAACTCTCCATCCCGACACCATGTGTGTGGCAGAAGGAGTCGCCCATGATAAATCCACGATCGACTCCCCCTGCCACCGCACACATGTGCTTACGGACCCCCGATTCAAGAGTCGGAGGTCATGACCCGCCGCCCATTCAACCATGGTCTCCCCCCTGCGGTCATCTTGGGGACTCCCCCACGCACGAGAGTGAGCGTTGAAGTCGCCCAAGACAAGCACGGGACGGGGCAGGCATCTGCGGATGCAGTGTCCCACCTCGTCCAGGAACGCCTCGTACTCAGCGAGATTACGGTTGGGGGAGATGTAGCAGCCTACAACGGCTATTCGACCCCACTCAGTGGCCACCAAGCCCTGTCCCCTTTCAATGAGGGCACAAGGGGGGTCACCTTCGCCACCACCCCAGTAAATAGCTACGGAGCCCACATCGTCCCCGAACCATCGTGGATGGTCTGGGACGCTGTAGGGCTCCGCTATTACGGCAAGGGCAATTGACCACTGCGCGAGGGTTTGCAAGAAAAGATCCTGCGCACCTCGGCAGTGGTTCAAATTGCCCTGGAGGACTCGAATGGTTTGATCCATTACGACGCCTCCATGGCCTCCTGGGGCGGGCCATGGCTCGCTGGAATGGCCGCCACTGTTGAGGCCGTTCCGCTTCCCGGTGTCGGGGCTGGAGGAGAGGGCTTTTTGCCCTTCCTCTTACCCTTAGGAGGGGTGCACTGCTTGCTCCCCATCCTGTGGTCCGCCTTGCAGCCCTTGTCAGAGCACAGTGGACACCTGCGCGGACGCGTGCATTGGCTCGCCCGATGATCGGGTTCACCGCACGCGTAGCACAGGTTGGTGCGGTCCAATGTGCTCTGACACATGCTGCGTACGTGCCCGTACTCCAGACACCGGAAGCACTGCAGCGGCCTTGAGGTCAGGTAGTCCACCCGAGCCGAGACCCACCCGATGATGACGCGCTTTGCCGCGGCAAGCTTGCGCACTGCCGCTAGTGGGCAACGCACCCACACCGTGCCCAGGGCAGTGGGCGAGCGATGGACTTCGCCCACTTTGACGTCATCAACCGAGCAGTCCCCGGCCTTGGCGACCGCCTCCGCTACCTCCCGAGGTGTGACGGCTTCATCGAGGTCTTTGAGCCTCAATTCAGCCATCTTCATCGGGCGCAAAATGCGCACACCCAGATCCGCGAGGGCTTCGCGCATGCGAGCTGCCAACGCGTCAGCTTTCGGCGCGCATTCCGGGCCCGACACCTCCAAAATCAATCCCCCCGTCAACGCTCGCTTGGGGCGAACCGTGTCCACCCCGACGTCCGCCAGCCTAATACGTGCCTTTGCGGCCGCCATTACCGCAGCGTATGTGACGTCGGAACCCTCCGGAACCGTCACAGTGATCGCCGCAGTAGTAGGCAGCCGCATTGGCGTCGCCTTGAGGGCGGGCTTAGGCACGGCCTTGGGGCCGGCATTGGGCGCCACCTTGGAGCTAGCTTTGGGGCTCGGCACTACCGGTGGCAACTCACCCGTTGCCTTGGGAGCCTTCTTCCTCTTCCCTTTTCCACCCCTGACCACCGTAACCCAGGGTGTCGTTGGAGCCGACGGCGCTTGGTTCGCGGTGGGCTGCGGCCGCACCGCTGGTGGGCTCACCGCTGGTGTTGGCGGCTGTTGGCGCTTCCCCTTCGCTTTCCCTGCCTGGCCTGGCGGTACTGTGGGAGCCGCACCTCTTTGGGGTGGTGTTGGCTTCGGCTTAAGAGCCTCAGCCAACTTCCGGTCCATGAGAGCGCCTATGCGCTCCATGAACCTCCCCTCCCATTCCTTCCCGCTGGCGACAGGTGGTGACACCGCCGCTTCGGCTATGCTCCCAGCGCTCGCCTGCCTACCTGCCTGCTGCTGGCTGACGCACTCAGTCAGCTTCTCTACCTTTGCAGATAGGTCAGCGATCTGAGCACGCAGCTCCGCATTCTCCCGCTCCAGGCGCTTGACGTTCTCATCAGCAGTCGCCCGCTGGACGACTACCGATGAGGCCGCCTGCGCTTTCCTCGCGGACATCCGCAGGCCGTGAATAAAGTCACCCCGCATGTTCTTGGACTTGTCGGCGATTTTCTCGACAGTCTCGAGGTTGGCTTTAATCACGGCACGCAACTCCTCAGTTGGCCGCGCCTCCATCTCCCTTTCTAGGTCATCCGCCTTCGGCAGCTTACCCTTCGTCCTTGTCTTCGAAGGAGAAACGGACGGGTCGAATACATCGTCCTCGTTCGAGTTCCCCTTCTTTAAAAAAGCGGCGCGCTTGGCCCCTGGAAGGTCCGAGGCGCCATCCTCCGCCTTTCTTCCTCGCTTCCGCGCGGTGCGGGACACGTCTGATGCCGTCGACGCCATCGAGCAGACGGACATGCTGGAGCAGTCCGACTCCTCACCTCCTACACTGGCCACACTAGACGACCTAGTGGCCGGCTTCTTGAAGAAGCCCGCTCCGACAGCGGTTGTCGAAGGGGAAGACCCCTCGCCAACCGCTTTCGGAACAATCATCCCCCGCGACGGAGCGCGGGAAGACCCCCTAACGTCTTGGCATTTCTTGCCCCCCTCAGATACGATGGGGCTGAGTGCCGTAGCACCGTGGGATTCTTCAGCGTCGGAGACGCTGGTACCCACCTGAGGTATTTGTTTTTTCGAAGATGCCATTTTCATTTTTTTGTTTTCCTTTTTTAAGGGGTGAGGTCCCCTTTGGCGCCCTATCGGCCGGGTTCCCCCCGACCATACCCCGCATGTAAACCCGAAGCAGCACTGAGCATAAAAATGCAGCAGCGCAGGTCCGGATTTACACACGCGATACTCCCCTCGGCAGGCGCCGAAACCATATATTGGGATATGGCCCTCCACTGATCCCGACGGATCCATCACGTGGGCGGCATAAACAGGCCGCCCCACCTTCCCGGCGGAGTAGGAAACTCCTTTCCTCCGCCAGGCTTCATCCACTGTGCTCTATGCTACCTTCATAGAGACACGCGGAGAAGCCTCCCCTTTCCCTCCCCGAGGCCCCCAATCCGCCAGTGAAGCGCCGACCCACCCAGAATCCCGCAAGGAAGCTGACCCATACAGCCGACTCGCGGGAGACCTAACCTAACCTAACCTAACCTAACCTAACCTTTTTTTTTTTTTTTTTTTTTTTTTTTTTTTTTTACCCAGGAAAATCCTTTATGGATACCACCTTCCCATGGGGGAGGGCCGGTGGTTATGTGAGACTCTCCGCCAGAGTGGCAGCATACTCACTAAAAAACTGGGGTGTTCCTCCTACACCAACTAAAAACGTGGGGCGCGGGACCGCTTGCGCACTCCGCAGCCCTCGTCAGTGTCGCTGCCAGCCTAACGGCTGGCCCGTCTCATTTTGAGGTCTACACAAGACCTCCCACCTTCGTGTGATGCCCCAGAACACAAAGGGCATCTCCACCTCTCGATGACCTATTATAAGGGGGTGCCAGGTGCCCCCGCACCCAACACCCTAGGCCCTCGGAGCGGAGACGGAGTGCGGGCTCGAGTAGCTCGCCTCCGTGTCCGCGCCCTCCGGAGCGGCAGAGAGAGTGGATCCCTCTCCCTCTCCCGCTCCTCTTCCTCCCTCTGCAGAATGACTGTCTCGCAGAAGGAGGCCACTGCCTCCCAAGACCTCTCCTCATCGAGCATTTTTTGTATAATGGTCGATAGGGAGAGGTCTGTCCCTACAATCGCGACCAATGATTGCCGCGGCTCGGCTCCTCCCGGGCACTCTTCCAGCGCGTGCTGGGCCGTGTCCTCCGCGTGTCCGCACTGGTGACAAGCCGGGGAGTCCTCCCTTTGGGCGACGCGATGAAGGTACCTCCCAAAACAACCATGTCCCGAGAGGACCTGCGTCAGCCGGAAGGAAAGACTCCCATGCTTCCTGCGGACCCATTCCTCCAGTACTGGGCTGACCGCCTCTAGGAATCGCCTAGCGCTCTGCCCCCTCTGCACCTGCCCAGCGAGGAGCCGTTCCCTCCACGTGACGATGGCGGACGCCCTGGCCTGATCGCGCCAGTGCGCCACCTCCTGCGGCGCCGGTCGCTCGTCCCGCTCCCGCGCCTGCGCTCTGCGCCAGTAGACCGAGGCCAGAACTTCGGCCTCAAGGTCCCACGGGAGCGATCCAGCGAGCACGCATGCCACCTCGTGAGAGAGTGTGCGATAGCCCCTGCACAATCTCACCGCCATCACCCGTTGCGCTCCAATCAGCGCGGCAGTGGTCTGCCGATCGAGCTCTCCCGCCCATATCGGGGCGCCATACAGGGCCATCGAGCTTACCACCGCTGTATAGAGGCGGCGGCAGCTCCCTTCGCAGCCCCCGATGTTCGGGAGCAGGCGACTTAGTGCGCCGGCTGTCCCCAGTATTTTGGGGGCCAGCCGCCGCACATGCACCTTAAAACTCCATCTGCCGTCGAGGACGACACCAAGATACTTCAGTGTCATCCCGACGGGAAGAGATACTCCACCCACCACAATGGTGGAGTCTGTAGGTGGTTTCCGCCGGGGCCCATGAAAACATATGGCCTCGGATTTGTGGAGTGCCACCTCCAGACCCAGCATCCGGATCCTTGCCACCACGGTCGCGACTCCGGCTGTAGCTAGCATCGCAGCCTCCCTGTAGTCGACTCCCTGGGCGGCGACCAGCGTGTCATCGGCATAGCACACTACGCCAACGCCACGAAGGTTAGCACCCCGGAGTACCCAATCGTACCCGACGTTCCACAGGAGTGGGCCAAGTACCGACCCCTGTGGAACGCCGCGTGTCATGGGACTACTACCCTCCCCGCGAGTCGTCGGGAAGATTACCTCTCTGTCGGAGAGATAGTCCCCGACAAGTCTTCGCAGGTACTGAGGCACCTTGTGGTACCTCAGACCGGCGTGTATCGTGCTCCAGGGTAGCGTGTTGAATGCGTTGGAGATGTCCAACGATACGGCCACCAACACGCCACCACTGGAGCACGCCTCCTCGGAGAGGTCGCGGACAAGTGATATGGCATCAATCGTCGAGCGACCTCTCCGAAAACCGAACTGGTTAGGCGCCAGATCCGGTCCCACAGTCTCAAGGTGCCTGACCAGGCGGGCAGCCACTACTCTCTCCAACAGCTTGCCCGCCTCGTCAAGCAGCACAATCGGGCGATAGCCCGAGGGCTCATCCGCAGGACGACCCTCCTTCCTCAGGAGAACGAGTTTGCCCCTTTTCCACCGTCTGGGGAATCTTCCTTCCATGAGGCAACTGTCAAACAGGTCCCTTAAGGCGGAATCCAGGTGCTTCAAGGAGAGAGCCCACGCACGACCCGGTATGCCGTCAGGCCCAGGCGCCGTGTTCTTGGCTCTCATCCTGAGCACAGCCGCTCCAAGCTCGCCCTCAGAAATAGGGACAAACTCGCTCTCCTCTTCTTCGGCGAGATCAGCGGTTGTCGAGGGAGGCGTGAACTCGGCCCCCGGAGCACCGGGGAACAAGCCATCGATCACTCGTTGGAGCACCGCCGGTTGGAGCGAGGCCGTGATGGGGGGTGCCCAGGGGCGAAGCTTTTGCCTCACCCACTTGTACGGACGGCCCCATGGGTCGCGCTCAAGCCCCTCCAGCAGCTCCTCCCAGGCCTGCCTCTTAGCCTCCACTATCGTGAGGCGAAGGGCCCCGGTAGCCTCTCTGTAAGCGGCGTACAGAGAATTGCTCTCTTCCGTCTCTTGCCGCCTTCGCCTCCGATACCGCTGGTATAGTCGGCGCCTCTTAACACATCTTCTCCGGAGTTCGGCAATCTCCTCCGTCCACCAATAGACTTGGCGTCTGGGCTGTGGGGCTGGCGCGCGCGGCATTGCAGCGTCGCAAACCCGCGTCAATGCCTCGCACAGCCTGTCCGCCATCGCCTCCGGGTCTATCGGATCCGGCTCCTGAGGAGTGCCGTTCCAAACTTCGACGAGGGCCGCCTCTTGCAGCACTTCGGCGTTGAGGCGCTTCAGGGCCCAGCGCGGACCTATCTCGCCCCCTACCACTCTCACTTCGTCCGTTTGGGTCGAGGAAACGCTGAACCGGATGTACCGGTGATCGGACAGCGTTACCACGTCCAACAGCACCTGCCAGTCGCGAATGCGGGAAGCGATGTCCGGTGTGATGAGCGTCAAATCGACGATGGACTCACCATTACGGCGGACGCAGGTGCTTTCCGATCCGCGGTTCGCGACGCAGAGGCCCACCTCGGCTATCCACTCTAGTACGACACCGCCCCGCGAGTTCGTCACCGGCGACCCCCACGCCGCTGATTTGGCGTTGAAGTCTCCGAGCACGAGGACGGGGCGTGGGCGGGTCTGACCAATCAAGGTCCCCACCGCGCCGAGGAGAGTCTCTAGCTCGCGAACCGGTCGGTTCGGGGAGTGGTACACCCCCACAATGACGGTTTGACCCACCCTAGCCGCTACGAAACCCCTGCCCCTCACAACGTCTTCGAGAGGGGGAGATTGAGCCGGTGATTGCGTGGTGATCGCCACCAATCCGTCAAGGTCCCCAGCCCAGTCAGGCCTAGGACGGACCGCGTAGGGCTCGCTGACCACCGCCACCTGGATCAACCGCTCCGCCATGGACTGCAAGAGTAAGTCCTGAGCCCCGGCGCAACGGTTGATATTCGCCTGTAGGAAGGTTAGGGCCATACTAATTAACCTTCCTCCATGCCTTCGGCTGGCCCTTTGTTAGGGCGAGGCGGACGTGGCTTGGCCGTAGCCCCAGCCGCGTTGGCCTTCCGTCTGACCCCTGGCTTTGACGGGGACTTGGCGCATGCCTTGCTCCCGGAGAGGTGGTCCGCCGGCTTTCCCGCTGCTGCACATAGGGTGCAATGGGAGGCGGCTGTGCACTCTTTGGCCTTGTGGGCCTTTGTACCGCAGCAGTAGCACTCATCGCTGCGGTCAACTTCGGCCTTGCACTTGGCCGCTATATGGCCCAGCTCAAGACAGCGGTAGCAGCGGCGGGGCCTTGCATCTAAGATACTGACCCGCGCCGCCACCCAGCCCACCAAAACACGGCCTCCAGTGGCCATCACCTTCTTTGCAGCTGCGGTGGGGCAGCGCACGAACACGGTGCCCATCCCGGCTTGGCCCCGCCGTATTGCGCCTACGGAAAAGGCCGTCACAGGGCATTCGCCCTTCCCGGCCAAGGCCTCCGCTAGCTCGTGCGGGGTGACAGAATCGTCCAGGCCGCTGACTCGAAGGTCAGTTGTAATAGTAGGCCTGGAGACTCGTATGCTCTCTTCGTCTAGAAACGTCTCTCTGAGCTTCTCAGCAAGGACGTCCGCTTTTGCCGCGTTGTTCGCACCGGAAACCTCCAGCACTCGTGCCCCAGTGGCCGCCACCCTGATTTTCAACGGCGAGAATCCCAGCTCGCTTAGGCTGATCTTCGCCTTGGCCGCCTCCAGCACCTTGGCGTAGGTGACACCTTTCTCCACCGCTTTCTCCTGCAGCGTGATCACCACCGCCGCAGTTCTTGGAGGGCGGAGCTTGGCCGCACTCGCCTTGGAGGGCTTTGGTTTCGGCCTAGGGACTTGGACTGGAGGGGCGGGCCTCTTCTTCTCGGTGGGTCTTGCCCCTTCTGCCGCATGCTCCTTGTCTCGCCTCTTGGCCTTTCCACGCCTTGACACCACCTGCCAGTCTTCCGCTGGAGCTGCAGCGCTGGCAGGGGCGGGGGCAGGCTTCGGTTTCGGAGCCGCTCTTGCTCCAGGCTTTGGCGCTGGAGAGTCCCTTTGAGTGGGGGTCTCTGCTGAACGCACCTCGGCCTCCCTTCGCCGGTCTGCGGCCAGAGGGGGCCTCCGGGTCTGCCCGGGCAGCAGTCTCTCCTCGATCCCGGCAAAGCGGGCGTTCACCATCGTGCCCACTTGCACCATGATCTGCCGCATCACTTCCTCCGTGCAGGGGATTTGAGCTGGTGCCTGAACAGGAACCGAGGTTGCAGCCACGCGAGCTTGGGTCTCCCTCATCTGCGCCATCTCTTGTCGCAGGTCCTTCAGCTCCGCTGAGAGTCGCTCATTCGCCTTTACCAGTAGGGCCATCTCCTCGGGCATTGTGCGGTCCCGCGCTTCCTTAAAGGATGCCCTTATGGTGTCCGCAGCATCCTTCAGGGCCCTCACCGACGTGCCCTTTAAGTTTTTGGACTTGGTGGCCACCGCATAAACGATGTCCACCGAGTCCATCAACATTGACTCCAGCTCAGCGGCATCGCAGTTGCTCAGCTGAGAGCCACGGTCCGCGGGCACCGATGCCGGCGCCTTGAGGAACTGCGTCCTCCGTTTTTGCTGGAGCTCCTCTTGGAGCTCCTTTTCTGCTGTGAGCCGAATCTCCTCTTCTCGTACTCGGTTGAGTTCAGCCTTGGCCTTCGCCAGGCCAACGTACTGCCCTGTAGTGGGCGGGCGTCCTCTACCTCGTCGAGTGCTGGACACCTTGGGTAACGGTGAGGATTCACCCTGGTCTTCCTGCTCTTTCCTGTCTTCCATGTGCCGCTTGCGCAGCCTCCTCCCGGAGCCGTGAGATGACACGGTCTCCCAGGTCATGGCATCGGAATCAGACTCTGACAGGTTCACTGTCTGAGTCCGAAGCCATGGGGCTTTAGAAGCCCTCTCCTCCACATTATCACCGTCCATTTTCCTGCCAAGGTCGTCATTTTTAGAAGAATCAGTGTCCGAGTTATCGCGTGAGTTGTCGTGTCGCGGGCCGGAGCCCACGTGGTGGTTCTTGCCCCCCTCAAATACATTGGGGCTGAACGCCGGAGCGCCGTGGGATTCACAACTTAGGTTGCTACCCACTTGAGGAGTTGTTTCAGAAGTCACCGTATCCATATTTTCCTTATTTGAGGGGTGAGGTCCCCTTGTGGTGCCCTAGCCAACCGGGTTCCCCCCAGCCATGCATCCCTTGTGCAGGCACCAAACAACGGGATTCGGAGACGCATTAATGTGCCCGACAAGGTGGCCGAATTGACCCTCCTTGCCGCGCCGCAAGCCTTGCAGGCCCGCCATCCACCAGCCCGAAGGCCCACTGCGACCGACTGCCGCCATTCCTCCTCGTGCCCGACAGAGAGGCCGTGTTGACACTCTCTGCCGCGCCGCGGGCCTTGCAGGCCCGCCATCCACCGACCCGAAGGTCCACTGCGACCCACTGCCGCCGTCCCACCTAGCTCCTGGCTTCATCCAGGCTTCTTCCTCCGCCAGGCTTCATCCACTTTGCTCTATGCTACCTTCATAGAGACACGCGGAGAAGCCTCCCCTTTCTCTCACCGAGGCCCCCAATCCGCCAGTGAAGCGCTGACCCACCCAGAACCCCGCAAGGAACCCATACAGCCGACTCTTGGGAAACCAAGCAGGACGACGCCGCAACAACAGTTCGGGGAACCTCCCCATTTCCCCCCCAGTGTTTGGTCCGCGCCGGTAAACCGGTAACTCCCATTTCTGGGAGCCGTTCCCCTATCCGCCACCTGGGGACGCGCCGCGTTGGGGTACACCTCCCCACCCACTGGGACTACCCAGCAGGTCCGCGGAACCTAACCTAACCTAACCTAACCTAACCTAACCTAACCTAACCTAACCTAACCTTTTTTTTTTTTTTTTTTTTTTGTTACGGTGGGAAAATGCATTACGCATGCCCTCCAGCTGTAGGAGAGAGCTGAAGGGGTATGTCGGGCTCTCCACGTCACTGTGGCATACCGACTAAAAACCCATCGAATTCCCTCGCTCACCTTACCGCAAACGCATCTTCGAACCACTCGTCATCGCTCGAGTTATCCGAAGTTGTGTTAGCTCTGGACAGGGTCACGGGTTCCCGGTCGGATTCGACCGCGGCCCTGTCGGTGATCGTTTGCCTTGTGCAAACCCGTCTAACCATCCCTTGTAGGGGAATATGTGTCACATCCTGTTGGACATATGTCAGCGCAGGAGACCTGTGCAATGCAGGACTAGGGCTCCCTACTCCATGTACCTGCTGGTCTCCATCTAGAAGAAGGCGTTGGAAACGCCTACTTTTTCTACCTGTCCTTCGCCGGCGAATTGTGTCAGCAAGAGGGTCAACCTCTCTTTCACGTTCTGCCGTCTCTTTTTGTCGCATTACCTCTTCGCAAAAGGTTACCACAGCTTGCCAGGCTCGGTTATCATCAAGCATAATTTTAATTACACTTGGGAGTGACAAATCTGGTCCAACAATTACCTCCAGTGCCTGTCGTTGCGTTGCCCATGCACTGCACTCCTGCAGAGTATGCTCTGCCGTATCCTCAGGAGCGCCGCAGTGTTGACAGGACTGGGTGACCTCCCTTTTTGCAATTTGGTGCAGATAGCGTCCAAAACAGCCATGTCCTGTCAGTACCTGCACTAATCTGAACGTCAGGGTACCGTGCTCTCGGTTAATCCACTCTTTTAGAACTGGGCGTATTGCATTAAGAGTCCACTGGCCAAACCGTGCTAACTCTAATTCCTCTGCCCATTCCTGTATTGCGCTGTCTTTCGCTAGCTCCCTTGCAAAACGAGTTTCTATAGGAGCAAGACGATGTTCTTCATTTTTATCCTCGTACCGTTTTGCAAGAAGCCGTGCCTCCCGATCCCATGGCATGGATCCTGCGATGACGCAAGCGGCTCCGTGTGAAACAGTGCGGTATCCTCTAATCGCTCTTATAGCCATGACTCTTTGTGGTTTCCTTAGAAGACTACGATTCACGGTTGTTAAAGCGTCTACCCACACTGGAGCTCCATATAGGGCCATCGAACGAATGACCCCCATAAATAGGCGTCGGCAAGGTGCACCTGGCCCACCCGAATTGGGCAAGAGGCGAGCGAGAGAATCCGCTGCATTAAGCACTTTTGGAGTCAAGGCCTGAAAGTGCTCGGTAAACTTCCAAGCACTATCCAGAATAAGGCCTAAATATTTCATGCGAGTCGATAGCATGACCCGCACACCGTCTACAATAACGTAGGCACCAGCTGGTGGCCTACCACCTCTTCCATAAAATAACATGGCCTCTGTCTTTTCTACGGCCACATTCAACCCCAGTAGCTTAATTCGGTTGACCAAGATTGTAGAGCCGACTGTGGCTAGATGAGCTACTTCTTGATAGCTGCTTCCTCGGGCTATAAAAAGTGTATCATCTGCATAACAGATAATGTGCGTTCGGGGAAGCAGCGTACCACGAAGCACCCAATCGTACCCAATGTTCCAGAGCAAAGGGCCCATCACCGACCCCTGAGGAACACCCGACACCATGCGCCTAGTGCACATCCTTCCCTCACTGTTGAGGTACAATACACCTCGCTCCCTTAAGTAATACTCTACAAACCGTCGGAGATAGAGCGGAACAGCATGATAGCGCAGCGCTTCATCTATACACTCGTAAGGAAGGCTATTGAACGCGTTGGCGATATCTAACGATATCGCCAAAGCACGTTCACCCTGTGCCATTGCCTCTTTTGTTATGTGTTTGAGGCGCAACAGTGCATCAATAGTGGAGCGTCCACGTCTGAATCCGTATTGTTCCTCCGACAGGTTGGGACCCTCCATTAATAAATGCTCGATAATACGGGCAGCCACCACGCGCTCTAGCAGCTTACCCATCTCATCGAGCAGGATTATTGGTCTATAGCCGGAAGGGGAGTCGGATGGGCGACCCTGCTTCCGAAGCAAACAAAGGCGTCCGTCCTTCCATATTTTAGGGAACCGACCCTCCTCGAGACAGGAGTCGAATAGACTCAAGGCACGATCCCCTAGGTGTTTAAGGGCTAGTGCCAACACACGACCTGGTACTCCATCGGGTCCAGGGGCAGCTTTCTTGGCTCTTAGATGGAAAACTGCGCGTCCGAACTCTCCGTCCGTAATAGGGGGAATATTCTCTGAGACATGCAAGATGCCCTCAGGGACAGCCATGCAGGGTGATTCGTAAGGCAGGCACGCCGGAAACAGCCCTGTTACCACACTTGTTAGGAGTTGGGGTTCAAACATTTCTGTAGGAGGCGCCTGGTTACCTAGTTTCTTCCGCACCGTGCGGTAAGGACGCCCCCAAGGGTCTCTGTCGAGGTCTTCTAAGAATTCCTGCCACGCATTTGATTTAGCCCTGTAAATGGCGACAGACAGAGCTATTTTCGCCTGGCGGTAGTCCTCGTAAAGTTGATTTTTTTCATCCACGGTAGTAATTCGCCTTCTGCGATATCGCTTGTACGCGCGACGAGAGGCAGCACAAGAGGATCGCAGCGATGCGATTTCGTCAGTCCACCAATACACCTGCTTTCTCTTCGGCTGCCTTGTTACCCGTGGCATAGCGGCATCGCATACTGCCGTTAGTGCATAGCGAAATTGTTTCGCCCTAGCATCCACTCCGTTTAGCGCCTCAGGTAACGGGTTCCAACTCTGCACAATGGCAGCTTCGGTCGCGTGTTCCTTATTTAAATGTTTCAAAGACCACCTTGGAAAAGCTGACAAGTGGCTTGATGCTACGGGTGCCTCTCTTAGAGTAGCGGAAGAGATTTCAAACCTTATGTAGAGGTGATCCGATAAGGTTTCCTCATCTTCTAAGACACGCCAATTAGACGTGCGTGCGGCAACAGCGGGAGTAGCAAAGGTAACGTCAACTATTGACTCTCCCTGCCATCTCACGCACGTACTAGCAGAACCACGGTTCAAAAGAACCAGGCCAGCTGCCGCTGCCCAGTCCTCCACAGCTTCACCTCGGTTGTTGGTAGCGGGACATCCCCAGGCCACCGACTTGGCATTCAGGTCTCCCATCACAATAACTTGTGAGGAAGACATCCTACCTACTACTCCGCCAAGTACTTGAAGATAAGCTTCCAGAGATGACAAACTTCTGTTAGGGGAGAAATACGTCCCAATAATTATAAAATCTCTCCAAGCTGCCGCAATATAACCAGGTCCTCTCTCCCTAATAGTAAGTGGGAAGGAACGAGACGTATTTGGTATGCAAATTGCTACTAAGCCTTCTGTGTCCCCGACCCAGTTAGGGCTATCGATAACAGTGTACGGCTCACTAGCTACCGCTACATCAATTGACCACTGCGCTAATACTTGTACAAACAAGCTATGAGCAGCAGCACAGCCATTTAGGTTCGCCTGGAGTAAGTTTGTGAAGGATGCAGACATACTAATCCGACATAACAACCGTCTGCTCTGCAGGGACAGATCGGAAAATTCTAGCCGATTTGCCCCTGACAGTAGGGGGGTTACAGCCCCTGCCTCCCATCCTATGACGTGCTGGACGTCCTAACTCCTCACATAGGGCGCACCGGGGCTCCTCTGCTCTGCAAGATACAGCCAGATGACCTTCTTTACCGCATCGGAAGCATGATTTGCCTCGATCTTTGTCAGACGGACAGAGCTCACGGGTATGTCCTGTACCCATACACCGATAACAGCGGATAGGGCGGGACTCTAAAACAATCACGCGTGCAGAACTCCAGCCAACCAGGAGTCTACCCTTTGCGGCAATCACTTTGGCCGCTGCGGCTGGGCATTGCACCTGAGTAACACCCGTTGCCCCAGGCCCTAACCTGATGTCTCCAACTTTAATGCTGTCAGGAGAGCAGCCCGCTTGTGTTGTGATTGCTGCAACAACGTCATCTTTGCTGATGGAGTCGTCTAATCCGGTGATCCGAAGATCCACGCATTTTACAGGACGGGTTACTCGGGCGACGTCAGCAAGGGTTGACCGCAACCTCTCTGCTAAAAGATCCGCTTTTGGACCACTAGTGGAGCCGGGGAGTTCGAGGATTCTAGCCCCAGTGGTTGATACCCTCGACCTAATCCCTTCGATGCCCAGTTCGGTAAGGTTTATGGAAGTTTTTGCCTTACTAAGAACCTCGGTGTAAGTTGTCCCTTTCTCAACCGCCTCTGGAGATAGCGTTATTACTACCGCCGCTGAGCGAGGAAGTGCAATCTTTTTAGGCTTCGTAACCTTAGAAGGGTACTTCTTGCTGTCGTTTGAAGTGACCACTGGGGCAGCCTTTTTACCTCTTCTTCGGTTTGACTTAGTCACCGTAGTCCATTCTTCTTCGTCGGGTGCCACCGCAGATTGACTCGGTGCTGGTTGCGTTCCCGCAGGCGGAATACCTACTGGCGCTGTAAGCACCACAGTCGCAGACTTCTGCTTTCGAGACGCCACCGGATTTGGTGTTAGAGTAGCAGGAGCCTGCACTGCGGCAGATTGTCTTCTCATATCGGCCGCCAATGGTGGCCGCATCGTTTTAGCCGGTAGAAGGCGATCCTCAATGCCCGCAAAGCGAGCATTGACCATTTCTCCCACAGAAATGGTCACTTTCCGAGCAAGTTCCTCCATGTCTACCTGCATTGCAGGCTGAGGTGCTGGGTGAGAGGCGGTGTTGGCATTTGTTTGCATGTTCCGCTCATCATAGTCTCGGCGAAAGGCGCCCAGTTCTGACTTCAGTTTGGCCAACTCCCGGCTAAGCCGCTCATTGTCCGCACTGAGTCGCTTTGTTTCATCATCGACATTCCGAGTTTTAAGACTGTCGAAGATATCCCGCATTGTTATGACCGATTGGTTAATAACGCTCATTACCGTACCTTTTATGTTTTTTGACTTGCGGAACTGCGCCTGAATTACCTCTAATTCTTCCTGGGCACGTTTCCACAGGTCATCTTCAGTGATTTCATGTCCGGACAGGCGAAAATATTTTGTCCTCCCAGACTTTTTCTTCTCCGGTTGCGGAGCATCGTCTTTATTGAGACGGTATGTTTCCACGTCAGAGTTTGACACATCCGATTTAGCAGAAGCAGTCTTCGATGGGGACGCTATACCACGCCTAGGTCGCACACGACGAACAGTGGAACGTGACATAATTATCGAAGAATCACTGTCAGTGTTGCCGCATGCTGTGCGCTTAAGGCTCCCTGTACCAGCTTTGACAGCTGTCACCTCTTTCTCCTGGGGCATAGCAAAGTCCGGTAAAAAGTCTACTCCAGACCGTTGCAACCCTATACCTCTTTCTCCTTCTACATCAGAGCCGAAGCTCAGGCAATCGTTGCCCTCCCCAAAATACGATTGAGGGCGGCGTGCCGAAGCACGGAGAGATTCCCCAACGGCAGAGCCGCGGATACTCTCTTGGGTAGTTTCTTCACAATTGACCTTTTTCATTTTTTTTTTCCCCCTTTTTAATGAGGTGAGATCCTCAGTTTGGCGCCCTAACGGCCGAGCTCCCCCCGACCATACTGAGTGAGAGTCCTTGGACATCGAACCGAGTGAAATCGGAACGGGGTCCAAACTCTCTCACTCAATATTCCACTTGGCAGACGCCGAGACCACTTGGATTTGGTACCTCTTGCTGCTACTGGCGGCTATGCCCCAGTTTCTTATCTACAAAAATGTACTTCCAATGAATGGTGAGCGCTTACTTATTTAAATTATAGGCAAAGCAGCGCCCCCCACACTCCAGAACTACTACTAGCTCCTTACGGACCTACTGCGCGACGAACTCTAAAGGATGAACCTGTAAGAACATTCGCCACGTCAACTCTTGCATACAATAATGTAACTCCAACGCAGGTACAGCAACGCCGCCCATACACAGAAACTACTAGGTACTAGGTCCTTACGGACTTAAACCACTGCAAGACGAACTCTATAGGATGAACCTATCAGAACATTCGCCTCGTATCTCCTACCTGGACCCTATTGGGACCACCCGCCTCGTCACACTGTGTTCTCTGCTAATCAGAGAAACAGGTGGAGAGGCTCTTTACCCCTAAACCCCCCCCCCCAGTGTTTTGTCCACGCTGGTGTACCAATATCTCCGCAGAGGAGTTATCGGTACACCAGAACCCCCTATCCGCAACCCGGGGACGCGCCACGTCGGAGTACACCTCTCCGCCCACTGAGACAACTCAGCAGGTCCGTGGTAACCTAACCTAACCTAACCTAACCTAACCTAACCTTTTTTTTTTTTTTTTTTTTTTTTTTTTTTTTTTTTCGGGGAGGAAATCTGCAACCAGATACCCGTATTGCATGTAGGGCACAATACGGGTTATGTGGGGTTGTCGAACTCGACGACCTACTAAAACCTCCCCGGTGGCCGGCCTCCATACATGTCAAAGGGCTCTGGGACCTCACACGAAACGCACCAGAGCCCCCTCTCACGCATCGCCAATAAAGAGCACGTCCCGGGGGCAGTTGCCCCAAGCACCCTCGCGGTGCACAGCTGCACATGCCACACTGTGCGGCTGCCCTCCCTGAGTCCGCTATCCGGGTTGGCCAGAGCCCTCACTCCGACTACCCACGGACCCGAAAGGTCCCCTGTTTGGCAGGGGCAACCATTACTCTGCCTCTTTACGGGGCGGGCGGCGCGGGGCGGCCGTTGCCTGCCCCCCGCCGCCGCCTTCTCCGAGCGGGATCGTCCCTCTCCCGATCTCGCTCAGCGGCCTCTTTCCGAACCAATACGGTCTCACAGAAAGAGGCCACGGCCTTCCAGCCGTCCTCGTCTGCCAACATAGCCGCTACTACGCTTGGCAGACGGAGGTCCTGCCCGATCCTGGTGATCAGGTTCCGCCTTTCCACGCACCACGCTGAGCATTCCTCGAGCGTATGCTGGGCGGAATCCCGATCCCTCCCACAATGGTGGCATTGCGGTGTCCGTTCGCGTCCAATCCTATTCAGGTACTCACCGAAGCATCCATGCCCGGTGCTGAGTAAGTCGATAGGTGACATTTCCATACTCCCTCCCTAGCCAGGCTTCGAAGCTCGGCAGAATTGCGCCAACGATGCGCTGGCGCGAGTACCGCGGTTCGTCAAACCGCTCGCGCCATTCGACGAGCGCACGTTTTCGCTCCTCATGCCTCACCTCCACCAGCGTTGCTCCGCTCCCGTCATCCTGTCGAAGACGAACGTACACATGTGCGTCCATCGCCGCCAAGATGTCGAATGGCGGAAACCGCGCCAAGAGAGTTGCCGCCTCATACGATATCGTACGGTATCCTCGCGCGATACGAATAGCTATAGTGCGCTGCAGACTATTGTACATAGTCTTGCAGCGCCTAACACCCGTCAGTCTACTGGACCACACGGGTGCTCCGTAGAGAGCCATCGATCGCACGACCCCCGCGTAGAGTCGGCGAACCCCCTCCCTTGGTCCCCCGAGATTGGGCAGCAGTCTGTGCAGAGCACCCACCACCCTCTGGATCCGGGGAACCGCACGGCTAAAGTGCTCCTCAAATCCCCAGCGGCTGTCCAAGGTAAGGCCTAGGTACTTGAGGTACCGCCCCACCTGGACATCAACGTCACCCACGCGAACGGACATGCTGGCTGGTTCCTTTCCCCTCGGGAATTTGTGGAACCACAGCGCCTCGGTCTTCTGAGGCGCTATTCGCAGACCCAGCTCGTAGATCTTGTCCACGATACAAGCCACCCCAAGCTCGGCTAGCTCTCTGGCCCTGTCGAAGGAGTTCCCGTCAGCTAACACTAAAGTGTCATCTGCGTAGCAGACAACGTGAATGCCGACGGGAAGATCGATGCGCAAGACTACATCATATGCAAGGTTCCACAAGAGCGGGCCCAAAACGGACCCTTGCGGAACCCCACAATACACCTCCCTCTGGTGCAATGCACCGTCCCGGCCAACATACTGCACACATCTGTCGCGCAGATAGGCGCCAACTATGCGCTGCAGGTAGGGGGGCACTCCGTGAAAAACGAGCGCCTCCCTGATCGCCCTCCAGGGCAGGGAATTAAACGCGTTGACGATATCCAAAGACACCGCCAACATCTTCCCGCCCCGGGACACGGCCTGCTTCGACAGTGATTGGACGCGAAGAATCGCGTCAACTGTCGAACGCGCCCGTCGGAAACCAAACTGGTTTTCCGACAGGTCAGGACCTTCCTGCCGCAGATGAGTGCATAGACGAGCGGCAATTATTCTTTCGAACAATTTGCCAGCCTCGTCCAGCAGGCATATGGGACGATACGCAGAAGGAGAATCTGCGGCCCTGCCGTCCTTCTTCAAGAGGACCACCCTTGCCTCCTTCCAATCCTTGGGGAACGTGCTAGAGCGGAAGCAGCTATTAAATAACCGCCTCAGCCTGTACCCCAATCCGGCGGATAGAGCCAGCACCCACGCCCGACCAGGAATTCCATCCGGGCCTGGCGCGGTGTTACGTGCCCCGAGGCGCTTCACAGCTCGGTGCAACTCCTCTTCAGTGACCCCCAGTTCATCAGACCAGATGTTCGGGTCCGATGGTAACCCGGGGGATGAGGGACCATCCTGAACCCTGGGGAAGAGGGTGTCTACCACTCTCCCGACAAAAGCTGGGTCCAGGGTTTCCGTCAGCGGTGGAACCCAGGGCCGGAGTTTACCCAGTACAGTTTTGTACGGGCGCCCCCACGGATCCCTGTCTAGCCCACTCCAGCACCGAGACTTAGCATCGGCAATAGCGCCTTGGAGTGCCTTGGTAACGCGTCGGTAAACCACGTAGTCTCTCTGCGTCTCTTCGGCAAGAGCTCGCCGTCTTCTCCGGGCTCTGGTGTACTGGCGTCGAGCACGCAGACACGCCTCGCGCAGCCTTGCAATCTCGTTCGACCACCAGTACACCGCCCTACGCTTGGGTGACCCGGTTCGGGGCATCGATGCGTCACAAATAGACGTCATCGTTGTCCGGAACCAGGCTGCCTCTCTCTCAGGATCAGGCAGATCCTCCTCGACTTCCGGCCAGGCCGCAACGATGGCTGCGGCTTTCAGCAGATCACTGTCCAGCCGTTTGAGGGCCCATCGTCGTGGCAGGTTGCTACTGCGGCGGGACACACGGTCGGGAGGGCGAAGAGCTACATCAAAAACGATGTGGCGATGGTCGCTAAGTGTAACCATCTCCTCCGCTACCCTCCATCCCGACACCATGTGTGTGGAAGAAGGAGTCGCCCAGGATAAATCCACGATCGACTCCCCCTGCCACCGCACACACGTGTTTACGGACCCCTGGTTTAAAAGCCGGAGGTCAAAACCCGCCGCCCAGTCAACAACCTTTACTCCCCTTGGGTTGTCTTGGAGACTCCCCCACTCGCGTGAGTGAGCGTTGAAGTCACCCAAGACAAGCACAGGACGGGGCAGGCATCTGCGAATGCAGCTACCCACCTCGTCCAGGTACACCTCGTAAGCGGCAAGAGTACAGTTGGGGGAGACGTAGCAGCCCACAACGGCTATGTGACCCCACTCTACAGCAACGAAACCTTCGCCCTTTTCAATAAGGGCGCAGTGGGGGGCACCTTCACCACCGCCCCAATAGATAGCAGCAGAGCCCCCGTCGTCCCCAAACCAGCGAGGATGAATCGGGATACGATAGGGCTCCGACACTACGGCAAGTGCAATTGACCACTGCGCAAGCGTTTGAAGGAGGAGATCCTGCGCAGCTCGGCAGTGGTTCAGATTGCACTGGAGAACTCTAATGGTGTGATCCATTAAGAGGCCTCCATGGCCTCCTGGGGTGGCGGGGCTTTACCCGACTCAACGGTCTCCTTTGGTGGGGCCGTTTTGCTTCCCGGTGCTGGGTCTGGAGGAGGTTTCCTCTTTGCTTTAGGAGGAATGCAACGCTTGCTACCCATCCTGTGGTCAGCCTTACAGCCGTGGTCAGAGCACAGCGGACACCTACGCGGACGCGTGCATTGGCTCGCCCGATGATCGGGCTCACCACACGCGTAGCACAAGTTTGTGCGGTCCACCGTACTGCGACACATGGTGCGCACGTGCCCGTACTCCAGGCACCGAAAGCATTGCAGCGGCCTTGAGGTCAGGTAATCGACCCGAGCCGAAACCCACCCGACAGTAACGTTCTTTGCCGCGACTAGCTTTCGAATGCAGACCAGTGGACAACGGACCCACACCGTGCCCAAGGCAGTGGGAGAGCGACGTATGTCACCCACCCGCACATCGTCGGCAGAGCAGTCCCCGGCCCTAGCCACCGCGACGGCCACCTCCTGCGAAGTGACACTGTCGTCCAAGTCTTTCAGCCGCAGCTCCCCCGTCTTGACGGGACGCGAAATGCGCACACCCATCTCGACGAGGGCCTCACGCAACCGACCAGCTAGCGCGTCTGCCTTGGAGGTGCAGTCGGGACCTGGCACCTCCATGATTAGCCCCCCCGTTACAGCTCGCTTGATGCCGACCGTGTCCAACCCGACTTCGGACAGCTGAATCCGGGCCTTTGCTGCCGCCATCACCGCTTCGTAGGTGACATCCGAGCCCTCCGGAACTGTCACCGCAATCGCCGCAGATGTCGGTAGCCGCATCGGCTTTGGCGGACGTCCTGCTTTAGAGCCAGCTTTTGGGCCAGCTTTTGGGGCAGGCCTCACTGGGGGGGGTACTGCCTTTTTAGGAGATTTCTTCGCCTTCTTCCTCGTGACGGTTGCCCACGTGTTCTCCGGTGCCAGCGGTGCCCGCGCCTCAGAAAGCCGCAACTGCACTGCAGACACAGGGACATCCGGTGCCGGCTGCAACTGCTTCCCCTTGCCCTCTTTCTTGCCCTTGGCTTTGTCCTTCTTGGAAGGGCCTGAAGCCACGGGGACCGCACTGACCTGAGAGGTCGAAGGCTGGACCTTAAAAGCCGTTGCCAACTTCCTGTCCATGAGCGCGCCAATGCAATCCATGAACTGGCCCTCCCAGTCTTTCCCACCGGCAGCAGGTGATAATGCTGTCGGCTTTGCCACACTCACTACGCTGGCCTGGGAAGTGGTCTGCTCACGGATCACATCCGTCAGCTGGTCCACCTTTGTAGAAAGGGCTGCCATCTGCGCACGCAGGTCGGCGTTCTCTTTTTCTAGGCGCTCCACGTTGGCGTCCGAGGACGTTCTCTGCGTCAACTCAATGACGCCAGCCATCGCCTTCCTCACAGCCAAACGCAGACCGTGAACGTAGTCGCCCCTCAAATTCTTGGACTTGTCGGCGATCTTTTCGACCGTGTCCAAGTTGACCTTGATCGCGGCGACTACATCCTTAGTCGGCTGCACTTCCATCTCTTTCTCTAGGTCAGCTGGTTTTGGCAGCTTCCCTTTCGTCCTCGAGTTCAAGGGGAGGACGGACGGGTCGAAGACATCGTCCTCATCCGGCCCCTCCTTGTCCTCGAGGAACATGGCGCGCTTAGACCCTTGTGAATCTGATGCGCCATCTGCCTTCCTGCTACGCTTTCGAACAGCACGGGACAAGTCCGACGCTGTTGACGCGTACGAGGAGACGGACATAATAGAGCAGTCCGACTCCTCCCCTCCATCACTCACCGCAACCGCCGCGCTCGCCGCGCTCGCCACGCTCGCGGCACTTGCCACCCTCGTGGCGCTCGCCGCGTACGACCGAGTCCTCGGTTTTACGAAAGAACCCGCCGTCTTCCCCGAAGACAGCTCTTTCGCTACACCCGCATCACCTGCCTCTTTCGAAACTGAAGCAGCCGTCTTACGCGCCGAAGCGCGAGAGGTGACTGCTTCCGTTTCCTTATCCACCTTACACGTCGACCGAGCCGAAGCATCGGAAGACCCACGTTCTTCAACTACAAGACGATCGGCCCCCCCCTCAGAATACGAATTGGGAGACAACGACGCAGCTGACGCTACGCCGCTACGGGATTCTCCAACTGCGGAGCAGCTGGTACCCGCCTGAGGTAGTGTTTTTCGATTCGTCATAATTTTCATAGTTTTTTCCTTTTTGAAGGGGTGAGGTCCCCTGTGTTGGGCGCCCTAGCGGCCGGGTTCCCCCCGACCATACTCCATGTGAGAGCCCAGACGCGTGCCGCAGCCACCCACAAACAACTGCAAAACGCGGTTGTGTATGAGCAGCAGCAACACACATCCGGACTCTCACACGCAGTACTCCCTTCGGCAGGCGCCGAAACCTTGAGATTTGGTCACTACCTACCATCCCTCCGATCCTCAGACGACTCCTCGGATCCTCTATCTCAACCAGACTGCTCTTCGAGCACGACCGTGCCTTCCTCATGGCTGTACGCCAACCACACTACCGGCGAAGCATCAGTCCACTCAGGATCCCGAAAGGAAGCTGACCCATACAGCCGACTCACGGAAACCCAAGCGAAAAGACGCTAAGCCAACAATGCCTCCCTCTATGACGGCTCCACTAGCCCGTCCTTGCTCCTTCCACTGCGCCCTCTGCTAATCAGAGGGACGCGCGGAGAAGCTTCCTCATCCTAACCCCACCGACAAAGTGCCGGCGCCTGGTGGTTTCAGTTACGTCTATTTCTGATGGAAATAGACCAATAGCAGGCAGCAATCGCGAGAAGGAACGACCCCACCAGACTTGCCTTGAGGATCTACACGACCTGCGCTCTCCCTCAAGACCAAACGCCTCCCTACTCGCTCCCAAAGCCGAGTAAGGAAGGCCTGGATTTATCCAAAACAACCGGCCGAAGCACGCAAGCTAGGCATAGCAACTACTAATGGATAAACCCAGACCCGCCCAACCTAACCTAACCTAACCTAACCTAACCTAACCTTTTTTTTTTTTTTTTTTTTTTTTTTTTTTTTGTTGACCAGGTGGAAAATGCGTTACGCATACCCTCCGAACATGGGAGTGTCGGAGGGTTATGTGGGACTACACATCGCCTCTCCCTCCTCAGAATGAGGAGGGGTAGGGAGTGCTACCCACTAAAAACCACCCGGACGTGCCCTCTCGCCGGTTTTGTTGGACACCGTGGAACCCGCGAAGGCATAGTCCACGATGTCCACCGGTGGCGCCCCAGCCGTTGCCGGGGCTTCCCGCGCCGAAGGGGAGAAGGGCGAGCACGCTTGGCCCTCTCCCAGACCGCTCAGTGGCTGATCATCGCGGGCAGAGGACTCCCATCCTCCACCTGCAGCCACTATGGGTTGAGTCTGGCGGCAAAACGCCGCCTTCTCAACCCAAGCCGTCTGCGCCGGAGAGGATGCGCGAGAGGATCTTCCTCGCGCTCCCGCTCCGCGGTCTCCTTTTGCGAAATGACTGTTTCGCAAAAGGAGACCACCGCCTCCCAGGACCTCTCGTTGCTCAGCATTGCTTCAACAATGCTTTGGAGCGAGAGGTCCACCCGCTGAATGGTGCGTGCCATGAGGCCACGCTCCGCGTCCCAACGACTGCACACCTCAAGGGTGTGCTGAGCGGTGTCGTCGGGACTTCCGCACTCATGGCACAGCGGGGCCGGCTCTCTTCCTATTTTGTGCAGGTAGTGACCGAAGCACCCATGCCCGGTCAGTACCTGCACGAGCCGGAACGACGTCGCGCCGACTGCCCTCTTGAGCCAAAGGTCGGCCGTTGGGAGGATCGCCTCTATGGTACGGACACCATAAGGGGCGACCTCCAGTTGGGCCTTCCATCGGTCCCGCAGTCGGCGCTCCGTCGCGCGACGGGAGGCTGCCATCTCCTCGGGGTCCGGGCGTTCACCTGTTGTCCGGACCCTGGACCTACGTTGGTAGGTCTCTGCGTGCACCTCTGCGTCTAGCTCCCACGGGGGGGTGCACGCGAGAAGGCAGGCAGCCGCGTGGGCCACCGTCATATAGGCCCTTATTATCCTAATGGCCACGACCCGTTGTGGCCTCCGCAGCAGGGCCCTATTTCGGGCGGACAGCTTGTCCGCCCATATCGGGGCCCCATAGAGGGCCATGCTCCTTGTCACGCCGGCATATAGCCGCCGGCACAAAGAACCCGGCCCTCCTACATTGGGCAAAAGTTTGCCCAGCGCCGATGCGGCGCCCACGATTCGGGGAGCTAGTCTCGAGAAATGCTCCCCGAAATCCCACTTTCGGTCCAATATTAGCCCCAGATATTTAATATGGGGCTTTATTTGGACCGCTCCACCCTCCAGGGTGAGCGTCGCACTCGCAGGCAGGTTCCACCCGCGCCCCCCGAAAACTATAGCCTCAGTCTTCGGGAGGCTCACCTTTAGGCCGAGCCTGGTGATCCGTTCAATCGCCAGCTCGGCCGCCACTTCCGCCCTCCGGGAGGTCTCCCGCTTGTCGCTCCCGCGCACAGCCACCATTGTGTCGTCCGCGTAGCAGACGACAAGTGTGCGCGGAAGCAGCTCCCCCCGGATTGCCCAGTCGTACCCCAGGTTCCATAGAAGTGGACCGAGCACAGAACCCTGGGGCACGCCGCAAGCCATCACTCTCTCCCCCCGTTGCCCGTCCTTCTTTTCCCAGAGCACTACCCTCTCGGATAGGTAGTGCTCCACAATCCGCCTCAGGTAGTGAGGCACTTCATGGTATCGAAGTGCCTCACTGATCACCCCATAGGGGAGGGTGCCAAATGCGTTTGCGATGTCTAGTGACACCGCGATGACACCCTCCCCCCTGCTCGACGCGTACTCACAGAAGTCCCTCAGTGACTTCAGCGCGTCGAGCGAGGACCGTCCTTCCCGGAACCCGAATTGTCTGTCAGAGACGTTCGGGCCGGCGGTCTCCAAGTGCCGCAGGATCCGGGAGGCCAGGATGCGTTCAAACGCTTTCCCGGCCTCATCCAGCAGCACTATCGGGCGATAGGCAGAAGGGCAATCCGGCGGCCGACCCTCTTTCCGTAGGAGGCATAGTCGCCCCTCCTTCCACACCCTCGGGAACCTTCCCTCTCTCAGGCAGTCATCCATGACATGCCTGAGACGGTCCCCTAGGTGTTTCAGGGCGACTGCGAGGACGCGACCGGGAACGCCGTCCGGGCCCGGGGCTTTTTTGCAGCCCCGGAGTCGGTCTATCACTCGATCGAACTCGTCGTCACCTATCGGTTGGACGTCGAGCTCGGCCTCTGACTCTATCGTGGGGTCGACCGGGTCGACCATCGACGGGGGAGAGATCAAGGGGGCTGGCGGAAACAGCCCCTCGACTACCCTCTGGAGGAGTTCGGGCTCCAGGGAGTCCATGGGGGGAGCGGTGCGCATTTTGTTACGCACCACCTTGTACGGCCGCCCCCATGGGTCCCTGTCCAGGGTGGCCAAGAACGACTCGTGAGCTTCGTCCTTGGCCTTGGCAATCGCCACCTGGAGGGCCTTCTTAGCCTCTTTGAGGGCCCTGTGGAGCCCTTCTTCCTCTTCTGCAGTGTGCCCTCTGCGCCTACAGTGTTGGAAGGCGCGGCGGGCACTGTTACTGGTGGACCGCAGGGCCGCTATTTCTGCGGACCACCAGTATACACTCTTACGGGCGAAACGGCGACCAGCCCGAGGCATGGCCGCGTCGCACACCCTCTGTATTGCGACGCGGAACTGTGCCGCCCTTTCTTCAACTCCGAGGGTGACGGGTGGGGCAGCACACCACTCCTCCACCATGGCCGCCTCGTTCGCCTTGTCCCTGTCCAAATGGACCAGGGACCACTTCGGGAACTTCCGCCCCCTCCTGGCACTGCCCGTGATGGGTGCCGGTGGAACCCCTGCTTTGGAGACCCTCATCCTGATATACAGGTGGTCTGAGAGGGTCTCAACATCCTCCAGGACACGCCAATTCGTGACGCGTGCAGCTATGGCAGGGGTCGCGAACGTGACGTCCACGATTGACCCCCCCTGCCGCCGCACGCAGGTGTTCGCGGTGCCCTGGTTTAGGACCACGAGTCCCGTTGCCGCCACCCAATCCTCAAGAGTCGTACCCCTATGGTCCGTAATGAGGGAACCCCATGCCGAACTTTTGGCGTTGAGATCCCCCAATACCATAACCTGCCTCGGGGCAGCCCTCCGGACCACCCCCCCTAAGATCCCCAGGAACGTGTCGAACTCCCGGAGCGGCCTATTGGGGGAGAAGTACGCGGCCACCAACACCGTGTCGTTCCCCCATCTGGCCGCCACGAATCCTGGGCCACCCTCGATCCTTGATAAGGGGGGGAGGTCCCCCATCGCCGGCACCACGATCGCCACTACTCCGTCGGTGTCCCCTACCCAATTAGGTTGGGGGGGAATGAAGTAGGGCTCCGTTACCACCGTAACGCCAATTTCCCACTCCGCCATGGCCTGCATGAGCAGATCCTGAGCTCTGGCGGAGTGGTTGGCGTTTATCTGCAGGACGTCTAGATGTTGGTGTACTAACATTTAGACGTCCATATTGTTTTCCTCTTGCTGCCGGCTGGCGGCTGTTTCGGCTGGAGGGGGTCGGGTGGGGCGGGTGGGTCTCGGCCTCACCTCTCTTCCCTTTGTCTCCGGCGGGGAGCATTTCGGTCCCCTCATTACGTGATTGGCTGGGAGGCCTGCATGGTGGCATACTGCGCACCATACTTTTTCCTCCCAGCATTCGGCTGCTTTGTGCCCCTCTGCGCCGCACCGGTAGCACATCTGGCCCCGGTCCACCTTTGAGGGGCACAACTCGCGCGTGTGGCCGACACCCATGCATTTGTAGCACCGCATGGGTGCTGGTCCGACGGAATTAATCCTGGCAGACGACCAGCCTACCAGGATCCGACCGCGCTTGAGGAGGGCTTTTGCAATTCCCACCGGACATTGCACGAGGGCCACCCCACTACCGTCATAGTATGTAGGGCGAATGCCCCCCACCTTAACGTGTGCCTCGGCGCATCCCCCCGCCTTGGCGACGGCAGCCGCCAGGGTCTCCCTTGTCGCCGACTCGTCTAGGCCGGCGACCTCGATAGCGGCCATTTTTTCAGGGCGGCTTACACGGGCCACGTCGCCCACAAGACCCTGCAGCTTTTCTGCAAGGCTGTCCGCCGCCCTTCCGCTATCTGCTCCAGGGACCTCGATGACTCGGCCCCCCGTCACCGAGTTCCTGACCCTGACATGCTGCAGGCCCATCTCCTCCAAGCTTATGCCGTTAATGGCCTTGGACATGACAGCCTGCAGCGTGGTGTCGGTGGTAATGTCCTTCCTCATGGTGATTACCACCGCTGCCGTCTTGGGGACTACCAGACCCTTCTGCTTTGGTGCCGCTTTCTTCTTGGGCGGCGGGGGGGGGTGGGGGAGTGGCCGTAGCCTTTCCCTTTCCCTTCCTCTTCTTTTTTCCTGCTACCTGGGCCCATGTCTCGCCCGGGGGCACAGGTGCAGTCTCCACTGCTGGGGCAGGCTTGCTTGCCGGGGCAGGCTTGGCTGCTGGGGCAGGCTTGGCTGCCGGGACAGTTTTGGCTGCCGGGGCGGTGGTTTCCTGGGCCGCCGGGGCCGCTTTTTTTGCGGCCCTTTTCGGCCTGCCATCCCCGAGCCTGGCCCTGCTCTCGGGCTCGGAGGCAACTTCTCTCGTTGAGGCCGGTGGGGCCTTCTTCTTTTTATCCGCCGCTAGCGGGGGGCGGATTATTGGTGCGGGAGGAAGGCGACTGGCGATACCCTCGATTCTGGCATTAATCATGTCACCGAGGGAGACCATCAAGTCGCGCTTCATGGTGTCCAGCATCTCCGCCAACTCCGCAGCAGCGGATTGTGTCGGCGGGGGGGCCCTAGGGGCCGGGGTCTCTTGCACCGACTGCGGGGCCGGGGCCTGGCGCTCAGAGAAGGCAATTCTTAGGGCCTTAAGCTCCGCTGTGCAGAGAGCGAGTTGCTCCCGCATTCTTTTGTTGTCCGCCTTCAGGATGCGGATCTCCTCGTTCTCTGACCTGGAGGCGTCAAGTTCCTCCATGGCACTAAGTATGGTGCGGCAGGCCCGGTTCATGGTGCCCCACACCTCACCCTTCAAGTTGCCCGACTTGCGGGCCCCCTCCATTATTTCAACTGCCGCTTGTTTGGCAGCCTCCACCGGGTCAGAGAGGAGAACCTCCGACGGGGGCGTCAATATCTTTCGTGGTGGGGAGGTAGTTCCCCCACTCCCTCTCCCCATTGTTCCCTTGGAGCGGAGCTCCGGGAAGTCCTTCCTATACGAGGAGGGGCCGGCGGCGACATCTGTGTCGGAGCTGAGGTAATTCTCCGAACCTCGGAGCTTACCTCTTGCCGACGCCATCCCCGCGTAGGCCCCCTTGGGCTTGCCCCTCCGGGCTGTTCCAACCTTAGGCCCATTATCGGGCCTTGCGTCATCCGCCTGGTCAACATGCCCCCTCTTCTGGGGCTGAGAAGCCATCTCAATGGCCTCTGTGAATTCTTCCTCGGATTCAGAGGAAGAATCCAAAAATCTTTCGTCCCACTTGCGGTGGGAACCCCCCCCCCCCCTCTTCAGACGTGGTCATTATGGCCCCGCCAACGTCTCTGCCAAATTTGGACCAAGTCCGACAACCCCAGCCGAAGTTATCACCCCAAACAGAGTTTGGTTAAAAAACGGTCAAGGGGGAGTCGGCTTGGAGAAATCCTATACAAATTTCAAAAAGCGCCTAAAAAACCGAATAGCAATCCGGTCCCTTAGGACACTTTTTGAAAAATTTTTTTGGCTGACTTCCCGTCAACGTAGCCGGGTGCCAAAAATAACAACTAATAGGGGCTGAAATCCCCTATCCCCTGGTACCCCTACTGAGACCGTAGGGGTAAACCACAACCTAGATATTCAGACCCAAACTTTGCCGACTTTTTTGTGCAAAATTTTTTCCCTAATTTTACATAAAATTACTAAAAATCCGATTACTTCCAAACCCTAAGAGAAAAAGCAACCGGACCTAGCCTACACGAAAATTGATTATTGCCGCTATGTCCTAACCCAAAAAAATGCGTAGAACGATAGCCGCAAAGCCGACTTTTTTTCGATTGAAAAAGGTAAACAAACCGTTTTTCAATCAAAAAATCCCGACTTGTAACTTTCCGCTTCTTTTTGCAATATCTTGGTCCGCAAAACACTCAGCGACACACCGTTTTCACAGATGTGTGCGCCTCGTGAATCCGCAACTTACGATGTATTGAACTTCGCTGTAGCTCTCATAGGCTGATCGCTAAGGCAGTTAATACACCGGGTCAACCTAACCTAACCTAACCTAACCTAACCTAACCTTTTTTTTTTTTTTTTTTTTTTTTTGCGCTGGGAAAAATGCGTTACGCATGCCCCCCCATTGGGGGATGGGGGGGGTATGTGGGACTCCCCGATCCGAAAGGACCGGTATACCCACTAAACAACCCAGCGGCATTCCAGCATCGTCTGCGTGACGGAGGACTGGGAAACTGGCTTACTTCCAGTCCCCCGCCGACGATCGCCCGCCTTTACAGCGGGGCCTTCACGCCTCTCCCGACAGGGAGAGGCCTGGGAATGACCGTGAATGCTCGGCCATCCCCGTCCAGCGGAGGTGGAGGATCTGCAATGCAGGAGAAGACGCCCCCGCGCCTGTCTCCCGCTATCCTCCACCAGGAGGGGGAAGGCGGTTGTCGTACAAACGCCTTCTCCCACCCCTTCTTCGCCTGCGGAGCGGTGCCGCGAGGGGGTCATTCTCCCGCGCGCGCTCCGCTGCCTCCTTTTGGGACATTACGTCCTCACAAAAGGAGGCTACGGCTTTCCAGGCCTCCTCGCTTCCCAGCATGGATAAGACCACGCCTGGAAGTGAGAGGTCCTGACCAACCACCGCTACCATGTCGCGGCGCGGTTCAGACCACGACGGACACACTTCGAGGGTGTGCTGCGCCGTGTCCTCTGCCGCGCCACATTCATGGCACGACGGGGTCTCCTCTCTTCCTATCCGGTGCAGGCATGATCCGAAGCAACCATGCCCGGACAAAACCTGCACCAGACGGAAAGAGAGGGCACCATGGGACCGCCCCAGCCAGTCTTGAAGGACTGAACCTAGAGCGTCCAGCGTTCGGCGGCCGAAGGTGGCGGAGGCGAGGTCCTCCGTCCAATGGTGGACGATCGCGTCCCTCGCCTCTCGCCGGACGGCTTCCCGCTCTTCTCGGGTAGGGTGCTCTCCGAGCGCCCTGCGTCCCGCCGTCCACTCATACACTCTGGCGAGTACCCACGCCTCGAGCTCCCAAGGAGGGGTACCCGCCAGAGCACACGCCGCCGCGAAGCCCACCGAGCGGTAGGCCCTCGCCACCCGCTGCGCGATAGCCCTCTGGGGCCTGCGGATCGCGGTTGCGTTCTCCCTCCTTTGGAGGGAGTCCGCCCAGATGGGGGCCCCGTATAGGGCCATGCTTTTCAAGATGCCGGCGTATAATTGCCGGCATCGCGCTTTGGGCCCCCCCAGATTTGGGAGGAGCCAAGCAAGCGCGCCCGCGGAACCTAACCTAACCTAACCTAACCTAACCTTTTTTTTTTTTTTTTTTTTAGCGTGTGGAAATCCCCTCGGACCGTCACCCCGCCGGGGCTCTCGTTTGGCGGGGCGGTGTGTCGGACTCGAACCGACCAAAACCACACGGTGTGCCCTCTTTGCGCTTCCAGTTTAGGAGGGGTCCAGGTAGTTATCGCCTTCTGGACCCCTCCCAGCGCCGGCCCGCTCCTGGCGCGGGCTCCGTCTCAAGGACCTCTCTTAGGCGACGTCCGGCACACGCGGACGCCGCCCCCTCGCGGTTGGCCAAACTAATGCGGGTGGAGGGGAGAACCCATCCCGTCCACCCGCGGCCACACTCAGGGCGGCATGAGGCGCAGGAAAGCGCGCCTCCGCCGTCCGGTTCGCCGGCGGCGGATCGGGTCCGAGTGGAGGTCGTCCTCCCGGGCCTTCTCCGCCGCCTCCTTCTGCGAGATTACTTCCTCGCAGAAGGAAGCGACCGCGGTAAAACAACTGTCGCTACCGGCCATGGAGCGAACTACGGCCGGTAGCGAGAGATCCGCTCCGATGACTGCAGTGAGGGCCCGGCGCTGCGTCGCCCATGCGGGGCAGACCGCCAGCGTGTGCTGGGCCGAATCCTCACTGCAGTCGCAGTGGTGGCAGGCGGGACTCGATTCCCTCCTAGCGACCGAGTACAGGTACTTTCCGAAGCAACCGTGCCCGGAAAGCACCTGCGTCAGCCGGAAGGAAAGAGTCCCGTGCTGCCGCCCTGCCCACTCGGCGATGACTGGCTGGAGAGCATCCACGGCGGCGAAGCCAGCGCGTGGAGTCTCCAGCCGGAACGACCATCTGACCATGGTGGCTCGGCGAGCGGCTTCGCGCCACTCGCGCACGTCTTCGGGCGGAGGGCGAAATCCGCTCTCCGCCCGGAAGTCAGCCACTCGCCGATAAACTTCGGCGAGCACTTCCGCCTCCAAATCCCACGGGGGTGTTCCGGCCAAGGCGCAAGCCGCCTCGGTGGACACCGTGCGGTATCCGCGTATGGCTCTGACCGCCAATATCCTCTGGGGGCGCCAGAGGCGCGCCCTATTCGGAGCAGTCAGAGCCGCCACCCACACCGGTGCACCATACAGCGCCATGGACCGGACAACCCCCGCATACAGCCGCCTCGTGGGAACACTGGCCCCGCCCAAATTGGGCAAAAGTCGCCCTAGGGCGGAGGCAGTGTCCACCAGCTTCGGACCAAGCTGTCGGAAGTGCTCGTCGAAGAGCCACCTACCGTCTAGGACCAGACCCAGGTACCTCATCTGGGCCCGGACCGGTACGAGGACCGAGCCGACCTCGATTAAGGCGCCGGCGGGTGGACCACGACGGGGCCCATGAAATAATAGGGCCTCCGTCTTATCCAGGGCCACCCGTAATCCCAACGCCTCAATGCGCCCGACCACCTGGGAAACTCCCGTGGCGGCCAGGCGCGCCGCCTCCTGGAAGTTAGCCCCCCGGGCCGTGAGTAAGGTGTCATCCGCGTAGCAGATTACACCCAGCCCGGGGGGGAGACGCCCTCGTAGGGCCCAGTCGTACCCGATGTTCCACAGGAGAGGTCCTAGGACAGACCCCTGCGGAACACCGCACGACATGGCCCTGCGTCTCAAGACGCCATCTCGGTCCTCGTACATGACGGTTCGCTCCTCAAGATAGTCCGCCACCAGCCGCTTCAGGTACTCCGGCACTCCGTGGTAGCGGAGCGCTTCCCTGATGCAGCTGAATGGCAGACTATTGAAGGCGTTGGCGATGTCCAAGGACACCGCCAACACCACTCCGCCGCAGCTCACGGCCTCCTCGGTCACGGCCCTAAGGCGCATTACGGCATCGATCGTCGAACGCCCTTCTCGGAAACCGAATTGGGCGTCCGACAGATCGGGGCCAACCTCGCAGAGGTGCCGGACGATGCGGGCAGAGAGCACCCTCTCAAAAAGTTTACCCGCCTCGTCCAGCAACACGATAGGCCTATAGGCCGCGACCGATTCGGTAGGCCGTCCCGGCTTCTGCAGCAGGACCAGCTTCCCGCATTTAACCTAACCTAACCTAACCTAACCTAACCCCCCCCCCCCCCCTCCCCCCATAGATCTCCAGAGCGACCTTGTGCGCCCTGCACCCAAGTGCACCTAAGTGTTCTGCACTACCGAAAACAAAACGTTATATAATAAAATAATTAATGTGGGTTAATGTTGTCGCTCTTGAAATAAACATTGAGAAAAAAATCGCTCTTGAAATAAACATTGAGAAAAAAATCAAGTAAATAGATCGACATTGAAATTATTTAAAGTTTGCTAAAGTTCAGAGTTACATGGTCACAGTTTTCCGTTATTTCCGTTACTTTTCAAAGGTCAAGTACCGATAATTGTTTCCGTAAAAATGGTTTATTGATTTAGTAAATATCAATGAGTTATTACAAACAATGGGTTTCCCATGTGCCACCACACTAGCCAGCCTATGTGCGATTTTTTTTTTATTTTTTTTATTAGCTTTTTTGGCTTTACTTTCACTGCGGCTATGAGGCCTATTGTGATTGCCACTTGTTTTTGTGTCGCCCCTATAAGGTTATGGAGGCTTCACCACTAAGGGCGTGGACACACGGTGCACCGCTCGGTCGGTAGTTTGTGTTTTGCTGTTGAATAGTGCGCACGTGTAATTTCATAAAATGGCTGACAATTTAGATGTCGAATTTTTAATTTCACTGGTGGAAGCACGTCCCGATCTCTGGGACCTTATAAAATGGTTAATTATAGAAAGGTTTCACATAACATTTTCTTTGATTTTGTTTTTCTTCATTCGTCGTCTCATCAGCAACAGGAGCACAATACGTCTTTCGCGGTTCATGCGTGCACGGCACCATGCCGCGGCGCGGCGCCGTGCCGTTGCACGGTGGCCGGTGCCGCACCGTAGACATGTATCCACACCCTAAGCCCTACAGCCGCTAAAAACTATAGAATATTCTTAGGGGTGATAACTGTTAGCCGGGCTAAGAATATTTTTGCCCAGATGAATGCTACTACTACGTACTGTTAAGTGCTATAGTCTTCGACCTGAGCTTTTTTTGCTTACGAGAAGACTGGAAAGTCGAAAGACGCAAACAAAAAAAAAGTAGTATAATTTTTAAATATTGCGCGAGTGAGAGAAACGCAGAGAAAGGAAGCCTATACCCCCTTTGGGTAATCCTAAAGCAGAGATTGTGTGTTGAAGCTAAATATTAAAGAATAATTTAAATTAATTATAAAAAACGCCTGAAACAAACTGAAAACAGGTAGTTAAACAAGCTTGGAAAGACTAAATTTGATTAAGGTTGGTGGGAGCCGTTGGGTGCAGGGCGCACAAGGTCGCTCTGGAGATCTATGGGGGGAGGGGGGGGGGGGGTATTTTCAGCAGTGGACATCCTAGGGCTGATATGATGATGATAATGAAATATATGATTTGTAGATTTATAACTGTAAGATTTTTTAAAATCATCCCAAAAGTTTCAAGCCTAGACGGGACTTAAACCCGCGACCTTCCTCGTGATACGAGGATGCACTACCATCTGTGCTACAAGGCAATTCACGTCTAGGTCGAAATTAGTGAGACATTCAGAATTACAACTAAAGCGCCGTTAGCTCCATCTACAGGAAAACTTATATAGTTCTTTGTACCTGCTCAATGCCGAACGTTGCAGTTCAGTACATTGACAAGAGATGTCGCGTTGCTTATTTCAAATAGTATTTTTATTTATAGTGTTATCCGAACACATGCGGAAAATTCCATGACTTTTTAAAATCATCCCAAAAATTTCAAGCCTAGACGGGAATAAAAATACTATTTATAACTGTAGTAAGAAATAGGTTGAGTATATAATTTTAAACATAAGTAGGTATTTTTAAATCATAATTTTACATACAGGGTGGGTAAAATAAAAAGGACAAAAAGCCAGATACCGCTACAAGAAAAAGTTCAGAAGAGACAACTGTTTTTTAAATTATTTCTGAATTTCTTCGAATGTTATGGTTAGTAACTGCTCTTTGCCTCAACTTAATACCCTGTATTACACCTGTATTACCCTGTATTAATACCCTGTATACATAGGCACTGAAAGTAAAAAATGTGAAACATCTAAATTGATGGTTACTGAAAGAATTTATAATTAAAGAAAACCGTTTATAATCATCTTATCATACGTAAAATGGCCCAACGGACTTGGGGCTTGGGAAAAATAGTCTGAAACATCCGACATCTTACCCCTTTAAATAATAGACGTATGCCGTCAGGGTGTGTCGGCATACGAGTTGGTTTTACTACCAAGGCGCGCAAATAGATGGTTCACATCAAAAAGTCTTGTAAGACTTCTGACGGAGAGAAATCGTCCAGTTACCTATTTAATAATGTACGTATATATTTGTAACACTGCTTTTTTTATTACTTACTATTTGTATGGAAAATGTTCGTATTTAGTTTGTAACTCCATTTACTCATTAATTTTAATTTGTGATAATTGTATATTTTGATCTAAATCCATTCCACATCATGTTTTGTACATACCTACCTACATAACAGGTATGCAATTAAGATGGGTCAGAAAAGGAAAGCCCCACCATAGCTTGTTAAGTTAATTTTTGGGTATGAGTTTTACTAAATTCCGTCGAACGTGTTTCTCTATCTATTACGGTTTAGGATTTCTCCCCATTTATTTATTTTTTAATTCTTTATTTCACAGAAAAACAGGTCCAACAAAAGGAGGACTCAATTACACCATTGACCCATCTCAATTACACACCCTTTATAGTTCTCATGTTATGAAGGCGAGATCTTAGATTTTTACAAATAATAACTTTTTTTTGTTCGACTTGGAGATGGAACAAGCGTATGGCCCGCCCGATGTTAAGTGGTAACCATCTCCTATAACAAAGTATTGCCTCGTAGGTCACGCAACTTAGATAGGTACGTACCCTACGATGCACTGCTCTGCGTCCATCAACTTGAGGCATACAAATGTATAAAATGAAAAATAAAAGAAAATTATGTATTTAAATACCTAATTGTTTTTTTAATGCTAACTATTAAACCTCCGTGGCGTAGCGGGCGAATAGCCGGCTGAGACGCAAGAGGTAGCGGGTTCGATTCCCACCGCGGAACAAATGTTTGCATGATCTACAGATATTTTGTTCCGGGTCTGGATGTATTTGTATATATTATAAGGATGTATGTATTTACAAAAAAAATATAAGAAGTACATATTCTATGTTATCTTGTTCCCATAGTACAAGCTCTGCTTAGTTCGGGGCTAGATAGGGCTGTGGAAATGTCCTGCGATATTTATTTATTATTAATGGATCCTGTTTGAAAATCTAATAACTCGTTATTATAAATACGGTATTTATCACGTACGTTTTATCGGCGAGACGTGGTTCGGAGCGGATCGCACTCACCCTGATGAAGGTTCACGAATTGAACCTTTGTCGGTCGAAACACCGATAAGACGGTACGTCATAAATCCCGTATTTATAGTAATGATTGAAATCAATCACGAAAGTTTCCTAAGTAATATTTAACTCTTAATTTAGGATATCTGTAATAAATAATCCAGTATTTTTTATTTAGTTATTAGTTGGATTTGGAGAAGCGGAATCCTAGATGAAGGCTGGCTTTCCATCAGAGACTTGCTACGCTGCTGAGCTACAAAGAATCTCTATTTATTCCGGATCTAGAATTTTTCCTAACCGGGGCAGAAATCTTATGCGGCGCCCCCTCTCCTCCTGCGTTGGAGAGGGGGGGGGGGGGGGGGGGGGGGGTTCAAGTTCGAAGCTTTCCAAATAAAAATGAACAGCCAGGGGATCTATGGACTTAGGTGGACCACTGGCAGGGAGTGGAATAATCGCTAGTACGACGTGCGAAACAAGATTTTTTCAAACTTGATATTTATTGAAGAATTTGGCATTGCTCCCCCCTAGATCCTTGGCTGTGAGCTACGATGTGTCGAAATCTAATCCACCAACACGATAGCTGCGCAGTGCAAGGCTAGGCAAATGAAGCATCCATTGGTGATTTTTTACCTCAAGCCCCAAGTCCGTTGGGCCATTTTACGTATGATAAGATGATTATAAACGGTTTTCTTTAATTATAAATTCTTTCAGTAACCATCAATTTAGATGTTTCACATTTTTTACTTTCAGTGCCTATGTATACAGGGTATTAATACAGGGTAATACAGGTGTAATACAGGGTATTAAGTTGAGGCAAAGAGCAGTTACTAACCATAACATTCGAAGAAATTCAGAAATAATTTAAAAAACAGTTGTCTCTTCTGAACTTTTTCTTGTAGCGGTATCTGGCTTTTTGTCCTTTTTATTTTACCCACCCTGTATGTAAAATTATGATTTAAAAATACCTACTTATGTTTAAAATTATATACTCAACCTATTTCTTACTACAGTTATAAATAGTATTTTTATTCCCGTCTAGGCTTGAAATTTTTGGGATGATTTTAAAAAGTCATGGAATTTTCCGCATGTGTTCGGATAACACTATAAATAAAAATACTATTTGAAATAAGCAACGCGACATCTCTTGTCAATGTACTGAACTGCAACGTTCGGCATTGAGCAGGTACAAAGAACTATATAAGTTTTCCTGTAGATGGAGCTAACGGCGCTTTAGTTGTAATTCTGAATGTCTCACTAATTTCGACCTAGACGTGAATTGCCTTGTAGCACAGATGGTAGTGCATCCTCGTATCACGAGGAAGGTCGCGGGTTTAAGTCCCGTCTAGGCTTGAAACTTTTGGGATATTTTAAAAAATCTTACAGTTATAAATCTACAAATCATATATTTCATTATCATCATCATATCAGCCCTAGGATGTCCACTGCTGAAAATCCCCCCCCCCCCCTCCCCCCATAGATCTCCAGAGCGACCTTGTGCGCCCTGCACCCAACGGCTCCCACCAACCTTAATCAAATTTAGTCTTTCCAAGCTTGTTTAACTACCTGTTTTCAGTTTGTTTCAGGCGTTTTTTATAATTAATTTAAATTATTTTTTAATATTTAGCTTCAACACACAATCTCTGCTTTAGGATTACCCAAAGGGGGTATAGGCTTCCTTTCTCTGCGTTTCTCTCACTCGCGCAATATTTAAAAATTATACTACTTTTTTTTTGTTTGCGTCTTTCGACTTTCCAGTCTTCTCGTAAGCAAAAAAAGCTCAGGTCGAAGACTATAGCACTTAACAGTACGTAGTAGTAGCATTCATCTGGGCAAAAATATTCATAGCCCGGCTAACAGTTATCACCCCTAAGAATATTCTATAGTTTTTAGCGGCTGTAGGGCTTAGGGTGTGGATACATGTCTACGGTGCGGCACCGAAATAACGGAAAACTGTGACCATGTAACTCTGAACTTTAGCAAACTTTAAATAATTTCAATGTCGATCTATTTACTTGATTTTTTTCTCAATGTTTATTTCAAGAGCGACAACATTAACCCACATTAATTATTTTATTATATAACGTTTTGTTTTCGGTAGTGCAGAACACTTAGGTTGTGGTCTTCCTGACGAGGTACCTACAGTATAGAGTCCTACGCAGTATGTAGTATGGACGCAGGCGCTGTGAACCCCCCCCCCCCCCCCTCCCACCTCTGCGCAAGTCAACTCACGCGAGAGTTACAGATTTATACACAAATAATAATAAATAACCGTGGGGCGCCGGCAATAGAATGTTGCCCCTCCGCTCTTGCCCGTGGATGCAGTAGGAGTCTGCTAAGGGATACCTCCGAAAGCTGGGCAGCAGCGTCTTTTCAATACCTATACTGCGCTCGCCAACCCGCCTGCCAAGCGTGGCGAGTATGGCAACAACCCCCTCATGATATTGCAACATAAAACCAGGCCCCGAGTCCCCGGCGGCCCCGCTAATCCTGGCTACGGTAGCAGTCATGGTAACGGCGGGGCCAGGGGTGTTAAGAATCCCCGGGAGACGATCGGCTACCAAACCCTACGACGACCACTGGCCCTGGTAACACACAACATCCGCACTTTGAGGATAGACGAAAAGATTGTTGAGCTGGAAGAAGAAATTAGTAGATTACACTGGGACATTTTGGGGTTATCAGAAGTCCGTAGAGAGGGCGAGGACACGATATCCCTTAAGTCTGGTAACCTACTATACTACCGGGAGGGCGACCAACAGTCCCAAGGTGGTGTTGGGTTTCTCGTTCACAAGTCACTCATCAACAACATTATCACCATCGACAGTGTGTCGAGCAGGGTCGCGTACCTGACACTCAGAATATCTAAGCGATATTCGCTGAAGGTCGTTCAGGTATATGCGCCGACCTCTTCACACCCAGATGAAGAAGTAGAGTCTATGTATGAGGACATCAGTAGAGCCATACATACGAACAAAACTCACTTTATTGTTGTTATGGGGGACTTCAATGCAAAGCTAGGCATGAGAAGCGATGATGAGTTGAGAGTGGGGCAATTTGGATATGGGCAACGGAACCCCAGGGGACAGAGGCTGGCCGATTTTCTGGAGAAAGAAGGACTCTTAATGATGAATTCTTTTGTCCAGAAGCCGCCTCACAGGAAATGGACCTGGATGAGTCCCAACGGTTCCACGAGAAATGAGATTGATTTCATCTTGACCAATAAGAAACGGATATTCAATGATGTCTCTGTGATTCACAGGGTGAAAACCGGCAGTGATCACCGAATTGTTAGAGCCACATTGAATATGAACGTTAAACTTGAAAGGTCCCGTTTGATGAAGTCTACGCTCCCACCCACTCGCGCACATATCCAAAACCTCGAGAGCTTTCAACTCGAACTTGCAAATCGCTTTGACTGTCTAGAAGTAGCTGCATCAGTGGACGAAATCAATAACAGGTTCGTAGAAACCGTCCATACGGTGGGGTCCCAGTTCTTTAAGACCCCCCGTACCAATAGACCTCAGAAACTCTCTGATGACACCCTTAACCTTATGGCTGAACGACGTTCTTTGCGACTGCAGTCTCCCGATGATGCTCAGTCACATAGGCAGCTCAATAGAAAGATTTGGAAATCCTTGCGGCACGATATTCGTACCTTTAATAAATCTCGTATTAAAGATACGATAGAGCGGAATAAAGGCTCCAAAGTGTTCGCGAGAGATAATTCTATTGGGCAGAGCCGCCTGACGAATCTGAAGAGGGAAGATGGCAGCATACGTCAAGTAAAGCGGAAGTGTTAAGGGAAGTCGAAAGGTTCTATGGACGGCTCTACGATTCGGTCACTAAACCTGTTTGTAGTGCGGACAACGACCCAAGAGCCAAACTGACCCGACTTTATACCGAAGATATTCCGGACATCAGCCTGTATGAGATCAGGATGGCCTTGAAGCAGCTTAAGAACGACAAGGCGCCGGGTGAGGACGGAATCACTTCAGAGCTTCTGAAAGCGGGTGGATCACCGGTACTTAAAGTCCTTCAGAAGCTCTTTAATTCCGCCTTGCTTGAAGGTACGACGCCAAAAACATGGAACGAGGGCATGGTGGTTCTGTTCTTCAAGAAAGGTGACAACACCTTGCTTAAGAATTACAGACCCATCTCGCTTTTGAACCATGTTTATAAGCTGTTTTCGAGGGTCATCGAGAACCGTCTCAGACGCAGGTTTGATGACTTCCAGCCTCCTGAACAAGCCGGATTCCGTAAAGGCTACAGTACCATAGACCACATACATACGCTGCGGCAAGTCATACAGAAGACCGAAGAGTATAACTTGCCGCTATGTCTCGCGTTTGTGGACTATGAGAAAGCCTTCGATTCGATCGAAACATGGGCAGTGCTTGAGTCTCTCCAACGATGCCGTATTGACTATCGGTACATCGAAGTGTTGAAGTGTTTGTATAAAAACGCCACTATGTCAGTCCGAGTACACGAACAGAGCTCGAAGGCGATTTCCTTAAAAAGAGGCGTAAGACAGGGAGATCATGTCATCTCTCCGAAACTGTTTACGACCGCATTGGAAGATGCCTTCAAGCTTCTGGAATGGAAAGGACTGGGCATCAATATTAACGGCGAATACATCACTCACCTTCGGTTTGCCGACGATATTGTGGTCATGGCAAAGTCGATGGAAGAGCTCAGCACGATGCTCGAAGGCCTCAATCGAGTCTCCCAACGGGTAGGACTTAAAATGAACATGGACAAGACGAAAATCATGTCGAATGTCCATGTCGTCCCTGCCCCAGTTATGGTTGAGAACTCGGCTCTTCAAGTTGTCGACGCGTATGTATACCTAGGACAAACAGTCCAATTAGGTAGGTCCAACTTCGAGAAAGAGGTCAATTGTCGAATCCAACTCGGATGGGCAGCGTTTGGGAAACTTCTCAACGTCTTTTCGTCCACCATACCTCAGTGCCTTAAGACGAAAGTCTTCAATCAGTGTGTGTTACCAGTGATGACATGTAACCGAGACGTGGTCCTTCACTATTGGCCTTATGAATAAGCTCAGAGTCGCTCAACGAGCTATGGAGAGGGCTATGCTCGGGGTTTCTCTACGGGATCGATTCAGAAATGAGGAGATACGTAGGAGAACTCAAGTCACCGACATAGCCCGACGGATTAGCACGTTGAAGTGGCAATGGGCAGGCCATATAGCGCGCAGAACAGATGGCCGTTGGGGCCGGAAGGTTCTCGAGTGGAGGCCACGGACCGGCAAGCGCAGCGTAGGACGTCCACCTACAAGATGGGCAGACGACTTGGTAAGAACCGCAGGTCGGCGTTGGATGCAGGCCGCTTCCAACCGCAGTTCCTGGAGATCAATGAGGGAGGCCTTTGTCCAGCAGTGGACTTCCTACGGCTAATATGATGGTGATGATGATGAATAATAAATATAAAATATGGGGGTAAAATTAATGAATAGCTAATAGAAATTTATATTGTAGTCGTTGACCTACGGCGCGTAGTGCAAGACGAATTGAACTGAAACATTGTTGACCATAACACCGATAAAACTTGTATAATACGTAACGTAATAATAAGAATGGAGTTTTTCAAAATGGGCATTATACAAGGCCAAGAAAAATAATATTTACAGCTAGTTTAATACATAACATCGCTCATTGAATGCAAAACCGCCATAAATAAAATTTTTTTGAAAATCATTTTATTTCAAAATTAGGTACTTAAGCTGCAATATTTTACGTTTTGCTGAAGACACCCGTCATTTTCGCTCATTTTGATGCCAAACTGATCAACCGCCTTTTTTGTATTGGGCTGACTTACGCGCCAACTTCAGAACAAAACCGCCATTTTGTCAGTTGCAACCCAGAACTCGGAGCGAACGCACGTCAGTTCAATACAAAACATCCACAAATCGAAAAAACACCCTACATTTGATTCAGTGTTCTGTGCAAAGGGGCCACTTTTTGAAATGCATCGGTTTTGCATTCCAATTTCAAGTAAGTACATTCTGATTTTTAATGTAACAGAGCCATATTTTGGAAAACGTACATTTTGCATTCCAATTTGAAATTAATCAATGCCATATTTTTAAATCTGTACATTTTGCATTCCAAAATGAAGTAAAGTGATGCCATATTTACAAATGTGTACTTTTTGTATTGAATTATTACAGAGGTAATAATTATTTGTGTACAGCTAAACTGCATGTTTTCAAATTTGTCAATTTTAGAGGAATAATTTTGTAGAATCATACAATTTTTATTTACTTTAAAATAACATTTACTTATTAGAGTTTACGTTCATACAGTTATCGATCGGTTACCGTTTAGCACCTCATAATTGTTAGGTTGGTTCATAGCTTTTATATTTTCAAAGTAATTTATCTTCATTACTTATAAATAAATTGCTAGTTTTCACGGAAACTTCGCACCACTTTATTTTTGCACCCAAAGTAACAACTTATGATAGGCATTGTTTTGCAAGTACATAATAATAATCTATAATAATTATTTTCAGAATGAATAGCAGAGCAAAATTAATTTTGAGCATGGCAGTTGGCCATTCTAATGAAGAATCAGAAAGCATACAAAACCGGCCCGTTATCAACTCTGAACAAATTCAAGAATGTGATATTCCAGCAAGAGTTCATCAAGACATTACAACGGGTAAGGTTTATTTTGATGCGGAGTGCCATCCAATCAGTCAACCTAACCATAACGATTTGACCTTAATTAATGTTGAAACTGAGGACATACTACCATCTGGAACTGAAGAGAAACAAACTTTGTTCCTTGACAACACTCAGGAAACTCAAATAGCAGCACAGGTTGGACAACAAAGAGAAACGGCAAATTATAGTATTGATACGGACTCTTACCCTGATAGCCAGCCGGATTACGATATATCGTTGTTAAGTGATGATGAAGAGAGCTTAAGAACTTGGAAAAAACCTGTTAAAATCGTTCCACCTAGTGACTCATCAGAGTCATCAGACAGCGACTCTGACGACAGTGACACGAACTGTTCTACGGCATCTAGTTTATCTGATTTTTCCTTGGACGATAGTGGAAAGGATCCTGATTTTCTACCTGAGAAACACATAGACAAAAAACGGATTAATTACCAATTTTTCTCACCCCAACCGGGACCTTCCAGGGCTGATGATGAACCCAATAACATGGAAATGCTGCCTTCTGACACTGAGCCATCTATCTTAGAGACTGAACAACCACAATCACCCAGTATTAATATCCAGCCCCCTAGTATTGACAGCCAGCCTCCTAGCATTGACACCCAGCCTCCTAGTATGGACACCCAGCCCTCTAGCATTGACATCCAGCCTCCTAGCATTGACACCCAGCCCCCTAGTATTGATTGTCAACCACCCAGCGTGGAACCTCAGCTGCTTTCCCGAAAAAGAAAATGTAACCCTGCATCTTGGAAGAGAAATAAATCCAAGGCTCTTAAAAACAGCGGAAAGGCATATAAAACCATGTCCAAATCAAAAAAACAAATAGAAGCCAAGAAAATTGGGCCTGAATGTTCCGATAAATGCAAATTAAAATGTGTTAACCAATTTTCATCGGAAGAAAGGTTGGCTTTGTTTGAGAACTATTGGAAGATGGGTGACTTGACAGCTCAGAGGCATTTCATTAGCGACAACATGACAAAAATTGAACCTAAGTATCGCTATGTCCGTGTTGGCAGCACTCGTCAGAATTTTAATCACGCATATTATTTCCCTAAAAACGATAGACGCATTCGAGTTTGCAAAGTAAACTTTATGAATACACTTGCTATTTCTGATAAAACTATAAGAACTGTTGTGAAGAAGAACTCTGAACGCGTTGGATTAATGCAAGAAAATCGAGGGAAACACGGAAACCAGTTCCAGTTAGAGGCCGCTTTGAAAGATGGTGTCAAAGCACATATCAATTCAATCCCTAGGATTGAAAGCCATTATTGCCGTGCTCACACAAAGCGTGAATATATTGAGGGAAACATGTCAATTGCTGCTTTGCATCGCCTGTACGTTGACAAGTGCAAAGAAGAAAATAAGTCACATGTTTCATATAAGATATATTATAATATATTCATGGAGGACTTTAACATCTCCTTTTGGCAACCTAAAAAAGACCAGTGTGAAGACTGTACAGCTTACCTAAACGCAGATGATAAATCGCTTTTGCAAGAAAAGTACGACTTGCATTTAAAAGAAAAAAGTCTCGCTAGATCTGAAAAAGAGAGGGATAAACAAAATATTAATGATGATTTTGTAGTCTGTGTCTATGATCTACAAGCAGTTATGCCTTGTCCGCAAGGTGAAGTCTCTAGCTTCTATTACATTTCTAAATTGAATTTACTTAATTTGACAATCACTAAATTAGGAAACAATAGTTCAGATTGTTTTGTATGGCACGAGGGGGAAGGAGGTCGGGGTGTGAATGAAATTGGATCATGCGTGCTCATGTATTTGAAACGTTTGAACGATGAAGCTGCGGGTGATTTTGACGTAGTTTTTTATAGTGATAATTGTTACGGCCAGCAAAAAAACAAATACATGCTAGCAACATACCAATATGCTGTGAAAATATATTCGAAATTGAGAAGTTAGTACTCATAAGTTTTTAATAAAGGGACATACCCAAAATGAGGGGGATGCCGCTCACTCATTAATTCAAAGAAATATTTCAATGGCTTTAAAATCTTCTCCCATTTATGTACCGGACCAGTATATTACTCTTATTAAGACAGCAAAGAAAAAAGGCACACCTTTCGTAGTTCACGAACTTGCGCACGACAGTTTTTTAGATTTAAAATGCTTGGGTGTTGGAAATTTCGTCACATCCGAAGATGGGCAAAAAGTAAAATGGTCCGACATAAAAATATTGAAAGTCCAGCGGGAACATAAACACCAGTTTTTATATAAAACTTCATACGAAAGCGAAGCATTCATCTCAGTCTCGACGCTGACAAAAAAGATGTCTAAATCCTCTATCAATTACAACATAGTGCCAAAAAAGTTATACAATCATAAACTAACAATTTCTGAAACAAAAAAACAAGGTATACTCAAACTTATTGAGAAAAATATTATACCTAAATATTACCAAAGTTTTTACCAAAATTTATAAATGTGCCTAAAAAAAAGACTGTCTTAGATATTAATCAGGTTATTTTGTGATTTAAAGACTGTCTTAGATATTACTTTTGTGATTTTAGCCATACAGGGTGTGACTTAAAGACTGATTTTGTGATTTTAGCGATACAGTTTGTGATTTAATAATAAATAGTAAAAGGTATTATAATTGTACTAATTTAAGCCTAATTTCATATCTTTTAATGTTAAGCTTTCAGCAATTTCATTTTAAATTTATGTTTATAGTTTTTGAAGTATAATGTTGTTCCTATGAATATTTTGAGAATTTATATAAAGATAATTTTAGATAAGGTAAAATTGATATCGCGTTTTTTAACATAAAACGATAAAACAATGTCTGGTTTTGTGATGCTCGTTTAAATAGTTTGTATCTTTTTAGATTTACAGCGAGTTATTTGTTTCTATAGTTATTTCCTTAATAAAACATTAAAAAAGCTTGTTTCATTTTAATATTTGATTAATTTTTTGAGATAATTACCCTAACATTGGTTCAAATTTTGAATGCAAAAAGGGCTTTTGTTGTTTTTATCAGGTTGGAAGAGTGCTAGCACAGTGGTCATTATTTAAAAAGAAAGAGCAAAAAATAAGGAAAACAATGATGTATTAACATCATTACATTTAATAATAAAAACAGTATTTTTTTCAAAAAATCATTTTTAAAATTTTGTTTCGGCTCTGTTGTAAAAAATGAGGTTTCTGGTTTGTGGCTGTTTTGCATTCAATGAGCGACATAATCAAGCCTCTTATAGTTGCTTGAGTGACTTTCTATCTTTATAGCAACAAAGTCTTGTACAAAAAATATCAAAGTATATTTTACCTACTCATTGAACTCACAAGGATCATTTTGAATTGCAATGTAAGTTTTCTACTTCAATATTGGATTAAAATAAATACAGATCTAGATTACGGGCAGAGCCCTTCCATATAATTTGTGAACTGTTTAAAAATTCATTTTGTATAAGGTACTAGGTACACATGATATACATTAAAATATACACATAATAAGCTAGTCTTCAGTGGTCTACATGTGTAATCCATATTAATTTAGCTGTCGTTTTGACAAAAACATTTACGAGTCTAAACTTAATCAAACTGTAGAGATTTCTAAAATTGTTATGCAGGACATTTGGATCTGTTTTTGTCTGCTAACGAGAAAATAATTAAATATCCAACCTTTTTAATATTATAATATTGCAAGGGAATACTGAATTATTATCAGTCATTTCCTTTTTTTTCTCCATTACTATCTCTTCTTCCAAGAGTTATTCACACCGGGCTCATTGTTGTTCCAACACCATTTGTTGCACACTATGACATTAAGAACTCCTTCAAAGTTTTTGGCAGCGGTAGAGACTTCACAGAGCCATTGTTTAGGTATTGTAGGATTGCATCGCGGCACACCATTTGCAGAGTTTTTACTGAAATAGAGAATAGTTCATTATGACTTTTGAAACTATCATCAAGTACTATACAGTTATTTTTCGTTTATTATTTGTTCAGGAAAGTTTTCTTTGTTAAATAGATTAGTTTAATATTTAGAGTAGGTAGGCAGGCCCCTGATTAAATCATGTAAATACATAGATTGATTCTAAGGATACTTTTTTTTATTTTGTTCAATGGGTTTGTAAAAATATTTAGATATATAATAATCTTACCACCATAGAGCTGTACTATTTTCACTTGCTTTGTTGTACCATATACATCAACAACTGCATGCAAATGTCCTCTCTTATATGGAATACCTTTCGTACAAGGACCTTGGTCTTCACCATTGATTATAAAATGCATCTCTGCCATATCTGGCTCATCAGTGCTCATTTTTGTAGAAGGAACAAACATAACTCCAATTCTACTACCAGCATCCATAGGTAAAGGCAAAGCGCCCTGAGGCATGTTCATATTGTGACCTATTACTTGCGGTTTTAGGATTGATTTTGAAAAGTTTCCGCGTGGCGTTTTCACTATCAGCCCACTGCCTAATACTGATACACGAATCTCACTCTCTCGGTTGACGAGAGTCAATTGATTCACTATTTCTACTAGTACGTTGTTCTGTGACTTTGAAATAGGGAATATCCACGACATGCCAGTATTCGCAAGGTCTGGCAGGGCGTACTGAGGGAGCCCCTTATCCCCTAGTGCAGCGGTCTGAGGATCGAGCAGTGTGAGGCCCAGTCGCATATGCCCACTCCATCCACGCTCCGTCTTCTCAATTTCAACCAGAAATAGTTCGCCCGGCTCCAAAGGCTTTTCGCTAAATGTCAACCCATGAGCGAAACTTGCTTTTCGGTAAGCAACAGTGCTATCGTCGAATAAAACTATATTTGATCCATGATAATGATGGAATCTAGTGAGCATATTTACTTTCGACACAATATCATCACAAATATTACACGCTATATTCGATTGCTTTCTAATTAAACCAAATTACAAATTCACAACCGTCTCGCGTGTGTCAGTGTGTTTATATAGTTGATTTGATTTGCAAAATTTGCTTCCAAATGCAATGCAAGCAGTCAGTGCTGCCAATGTAAATTTCTTGATTCCCCGCAAAAGTGAACTTGATTCCCCGAAATTCCCCGCTATGATATTACTAGTAGTTCGCCCCGAACTGAGATCTCGCGCGAGTCTCCCATAAAAACATAAAAATATTTTTTGTAATCTTTGACGATCAAAATAGTGCTACGAAATGAATAACTACATAACTTGACTTACAGTTTCATTCAAATTACAGGTACGGGAGTTCATGTAAATTGGTTAGTTCTGGGGTAGAAATTGCAGTTATTCTGGATTTTAGACTTTTCCCTATATTTGTGTTACTAAAGCTATACGCATACCAAATTGCAGCACTGTGGGGTCACTGGTGTATCCTGTGAATTTTATCAAAGTTTTGTTTTTATTATGGCTAATAACTCTATAATAACTAATAACACAAAAATTACAAAAACTTTACTAAAAATAAAAACGGGGTCGAAAATGTACTAATGAATACCTTTCAATTGACGTCTCACTTTACCTAATAGTCTCATTTTCATTTTTTTTACCCCTTTTAAATCCCAATATCTCAACAGTTACCCCTACATTTTTAGCTCCTTTAGTCACACCACTCACACCAAAATAGTGCCATCACTACTTACCTACTTACCAAATTTCACGAAAATGGGATCAACGCTTCGAAAATTATCGTCAGACAAACAAACATACATACAACGCCGATTTGCCCAAATTGATTTGATCTCGCTTCGCTCGATCAATTAGAGAATTAAACACTGTTTCATACACAATCCTCAGCAAAATTAACAATGAAATTATTTCTTATGTTCTAAAAAAATCTTTTAAAATTTACCTACTTTAAACAACTTTTTTACCTCCCTTTCGCTAAAAGCATAGACCGGTTCGGTTATAATTTTATCAATTACCCTATTTTGGCTATAAATTGTTTGGTATGCTTTAAAGCTACAATGGATGGTATTAGATCGCGTCATGTAGGCAATTTATCGGTCTATTTGGTATAATGAGGTGCGGTGCGGAGCGAGCGGGTCAAGCGCCACATGCTTGCCGGTGCGCTAATTGCGCTATTGGTTCGTCAGTCGACCTTTGCTTTCCGCGCTGTGTCCACGTTACGTTTGTTCTCAAAATACCATCACGTACAAAAGTTTTTAATTACGAAATGGTTTTACATAGAAAAGTGAGAAAATTATTTATGACGTATATTGTTTTATGAAGAGAGAGGCTGATAATAATGCAGTTGATAATTTAAAACAATGTATAAAACGGACCGTAGAGGCAATAAAATGTTCCGAGTCTACAGTGAGACGAATTGTAAGAGGTTCTAAAGATTCGGAATTTTTAACTGTCTGGATGATGAAAACTCAAGTGACAACAGCGACGACGATGAAACGACCATCTCTAGCACAAGCATTAACACCAACAATTTAATCCGGTTTTCACATGAAGACGACGACTTAATGGCAGGAGTTTCAACATTACTTAATTTTTTTGTAATTAGATTAAACATTCTATATTGAATACAACATGTGCTTAATTCTATTTAATGATGTTATATCTAATATATTTTACAATGTACCTATCAATAGCCAATATACGTAGCTGTAAACGAAAGACTAGTTCAAAATAAGATAAAAGACCTAGTACACTCTTGGACTAGTGTACCCATGCGCAAACACACCCCCTCCACTTTCTTTCAGCGTTCTTTTTATATGACGCGACCTATAACAATATTAATGCTTCTACTTGGCTTCTATAGTGCAAAAAGCAGTCGGTCTCGATTCCCCAAAATTCCCCGATTTTAGTAATTCCCCGCGCTCTCCCCGCACTAGCTCTCCGCAAATCGGGGAAAATTCCCCGCAATTGGCAGCACTGAAAGAATGACCGAAACTAATTATATTTTTCTTGTCCTAAATGATTCTAGGTGTATGCAGTCTTTTTTAGCTTTTATCGCTATCACAATTAACTATTAAGGCGATAGCTGCTTTTTTCTGTTAGCCATTTCACATCTCACATAACTATCCTCCATGAACTCAAAGCATTACTGATACCGTTAATATTGATAGTATGAAACCCTGCCATCAATAATAAAGCCGCGTTAATAATAACGCGTACTGATAATGTAACAGCCCCCAAGGAAAGAAGAACGAACGAAATGTTTTTATGACAAGAACGAACGAAACTTAGCAAAAAAAATAAAAATGTCTTGCGGAAAAGTGATCACGCGGGGTTTTCGGCTATTATTGCGAAATTCTTATAGCAAGACTCACAGAGGTACCTCATATTTGTTAAAAACAGCCTATCATACAGCATTTAAAGAAAACAATCTTTTTGCTCATCACAATACAGTTTATAATAAAGAAGAAAGGACAAATTTCAGGTGAGTTTGGTTATTTACAGTTTGCGTTTTTTTTTTTTGCTTTACACGGTTTCGTGCATTTGCCAGTAGCAAATAAAAAAATTAGGCAAAAAGAATATACACAAAACCCGGGAGATACCGACACAAAATTAGGAAAGGACCAGGAGAAGAAAGAAATACATGAAAGAGAAATTATACAAGTTAGGATATATTTATTTTGTGATTATTGATCGAGTGAAGCGAGATCTCCAAATCAACTTGGGCAAATAGGTGTTGTATGTTGGTATGTATCTTTGTTTGTCCGAAGATAACTTTCGAAGCGTGGATCCGATCATCGTGAAATTTGATATATCCATAGGTAGGTAGTGATGGCACAATTTTGGTGTGAAAAATGTGTTGAGGTTGTTGAGGTATTGGGGTTCAAGAGGGGTAAAAAAATAAATATAAATAAATAATGCTGGACATTTCACACAGTGCCATCTAGCCCCAAACTAAGCAGAGCTTGTACTATGGGAACCAGATAACTGATAGAATACTTATATACTTTTTTTTTGTAAATACATACTTATAATATATAGAAAAACAACCAGACTCGGAACAAATATCTGTAGATCATGCAAACATTTGTTCCGCGGAAGGAATCGAACCCACTACCTCCTGCGCCTCAGCCGGCTGTTCGCCCACTGCGCCACGGAGGTCGTCAATATGGTAAATACAGACGTGCTAGTGCGCCAAATTCAAACTTTATTATGGTAATTAAAGTTGCATTTGTATGTTAATTATGCTCTAGCTATTTTAAAATATATTCAAATTAAACATCCAATTTTTATAATTTTTTTTTATCTCTAGCTAACTAATAAATTGAGAGAATCAGAACAAAATAGTGAGTCCGCCTCGGTAGAATCGGTTTTAGCGACTTTTGATTATGAGCCTAGGGAATTGGTTGAATTTATATGAGTTGGCAACACTGCCTTTCAATCAGTCTGTCATAATTGTCTTTGTCATAGCAATCGTGCGTGACGTGACCGGCCGGAGAAAGAAATTGTTTCTGCTTGTTCATCAAGTTTTTCAATTTGTACTAGTATTATTTATTCAAATACCAAGAAGCTACCAGTTACTAGAACCAGCAATCAATCACATAAGCGTTCCTTTTTGTCTCAGAGTTTTACAAATCTAGACTAAAAGGTTGGTAAGTTGCGTCAACAACACAACTATTTAAATTATCTAGTGTTTTCATAGCAGTTTTATGGAAAGTCTGTGTGCTCTACCTACAGAAATGAATGATTGTCTTTTTACCAACGTTTGCATAGATCACAGCTAAGTAAGTTCGTATGAGTTAGTGGTCAACTCGATTCAAAAACTGGTGTCTGAGACTGATGAAAAGCGAGAAAACCCCTGTCTGTATCCAGCTAAACCTAACTCGCTCTGTGCTTAATAATTATACTAGGTAGATAATTCTATTTCTAACTTTAACCAGTACTAACTTCACTAGTAATATCCTCCCACAGACTGTGGCGCTGCATACCGCTATTTAGGCTTCGTCCCTCTCAGTTGCAGCAACTTAACACTTACACTGAAGGACCCTGGGTCGGGACGTTCAGTTTATCTTTGTGTACCTTTTTTTTAAAACACGATTCACGGTCGGGGTCTGGATCGGTATTTATTGCATTGTGTAGCTGCATTCTTTAGCTCACACAACATAGCCGATTAATTAACGTAACCCCTAGGCTACACTATGCTCCTGCCCATTCTACTCGCTTTGCCGCGATTACTGCCGTAAGTGGCCAAACACATCCCTCCCCGCGTGAATCACGCGATTATTTGCTCTGTAGGTAGGTTTGGCTACTAGGTTTCAATAGGTAGGTAGGTGTACGGTAATAGGTCTCGTCACTTTCTTGATTAGAATTAACATACCTTGATGTACCTTTTGTTAGTTTCCTGTATTGTTTACTAAATAAATAAAAATAAAATAAAACTAGCTATAGTTAGATACCTACCTACCTACGAGACAAACTGTTACACATATCAACTTTAAAAAATGAGATCGGTAATTATTAGGTACCTAGTTATGTCTGGTAATAGTGGTAATGTGAAACCAAAATTAGACAGGCCGTACAAAAATTATTTTTAAAATTTTAACGTGGTTTCATTTGACCACTCATCCGTCTAGCAAGATGGCATAATTTTTCCAAATCCGAAAAACGTGCAGGTCCAACTTGAGCGCTTGAAACGGAAGAAGCGGGAGTGGAGTTTGGCTAGGCTACTCGCATTCATGTTGCTGGCCCTTAGCCTGGAGTGGTAGGGCAAGACGAGGAACATGAGAAGTAACGTGGCCACATTACGTCCCTGGCCACTTTCCTCGCGCCAAAGCGAGTAATGTGGCTGCAGGGTAAGAGCAAAGTCACGTCTCGGTGAACAAATTGTATGCAAAGTTTTTGTAGCAAAAGTAAATGTTATTATTTTGATTTATTAAGTCCAACAAAAAAAACAATATAATTTGTTTTATTTATAATTATAAAAATACATGCTAGTCATTTTTACGGTCATCAATTTTCAAAAATGCTTTGAATGTTCGGCATAGAGGTGGATGCGCGTTACAAAATGCTCGGCTGTTAAAGTGTTGAGTAAAAGAAGGTTTTTATTATCTATCTACATCTACATATTAAGAAAATAATACTTAAGCTGTTGGCGTCCCTATTTTAAATAAACAATGATAAAAAAAAGCCTCCTCCAAGTGACTACTAATTAAGTGCTATGTTTCTTGCTCTTGTTAACCTTATTTTTCAGTCACACTTTTTTTTAGCAACTTCTATAGAAGTTCTAACTTAAAATATACAAAGTAATGACTTTTTAAAATGTATCATGCATAATCTCATTACAATAAAATTAACCAAAGTTATTAACATCAGGTATTTGATTGCTTTGATAGGTATAATTGGGGTTTTCCATTGTGAGCATCTAATCAGCCCACATCCATCAATATTCTTTCTGATCCTGAGCTAATCAAACACAATAACATTCCACTGTTTTCACGATATGATTGGACCAGTGGGTTCATGATATTTATTTATTGGATCACAAATCTGATCTGGCTCTGCCTGGTCAGTCTTCTCTACACATATTATATGTACACTAGCTGCTGTCCGCGGCTTCGCACGGGTGGTTTTTCAATAAAATCATTACCCTCCTGCGCAGTCAAGTAAAAAGTAGCCTGCGTTCCAATCCCGGTCATTTACAAAAAAATCATCAAAATCGGTCCAGACGTTTAGTCGTGAAAACGTAATAAACTGAGAGACAGATTTTATATTATTAGTAAGTATAAAAGATAATGAATCACTATATTTATGTACATACATATGTATATATTGTCTATAATACTATAAATAACACAACTAGTAGGTACTTATAACACAAACACCATTTGCCAGGAATAAAAATAGGATTAAATCGTATCCATCACACTAAACACCCGTCGCCCTAATATTATAAATGTGAAAGTTTGGATATTTGTTTGTTTGTATGTTACTCAATGACGTCGTAACGGCTAAACCGATTTCTATGAAATTTAGTATAACCTGGATTAACACATAGGCTACTTTTTGTTAACAAACAACGCGTGCGAAGCCGCTGGCGGCAGCTAGTAATCTAATAAAGAGTTAAAATGTCGTGTGAGACACACAACTCTCGAGTTTATCTTATCTCAGTTTTAATATTGTACCTACTTAATATCAGATCTCATATATTCTTCCATAGTTTTCTAAACTATTTCCAATGTTGCAACAAAGTCACAATCTTTTATTCAATAAAATCACAAGGATCACTTTGAAACGTCAATTTTACTGCCTGTAAAGACCAAGCCAGGAAAGAAAGGCAAGAAAACAAGGCTGGTTGTTTTTTTTAATGATCCGTTTAGAATTACAATACAGAAAATAAATTACGTTTAAATTGTAACATTTTGAACGAGTTGGAGCAATTTCAATCCCAAGCTTCTCTATCATCTAAATAATCTGATATTTTATAGTAGGCTTTTTATAAAGATTTTGTTAAATTGCGTTTTTAAATTTGTAAATTGTCAATTTTTGTACGTCACTTGGGAGTTTGTTATAAAAGCGAACACCTTGCCCTATAAACGATTTACTAACTTTATGGAGTGTACAAGTGAAGGGGTTAAGTCTTAAAATTATGATTTTTCTGATGATTTATAATATTATTCTTAAACAAATGAATATTTTTGTGAACATACATCAGATGTTCATAGATGTATTGACAAGGGAATGTCGTAATATTTATTTCTTTAAACTTATTGCGTAATGAATGATTCTCTGGGGCCCATATTAAAAATTGCACGAACAGCCCTCTTCTGCAGCACAAAAACTGTGTTTATATCTGCAGCATTCCCCCACAGCAGTCTACCGTATGACATAATGCTGTGGAAGTAGCTGAAGTAAACTAGTCTAGCTGTGTCTACGTCTGTAAAAAGACGGATCTTTTTGACTGCGGTATGCCGCTCACAATATCAGATTATTCAAGATATGGATGAAACCTGCGAATTTTACTGATAAAGTTCTGCCTATTTGTATTTCTTATCAATGACAACAAAAAAAAATGTTAAAAAAACTCCTTAACAAAATAGGTACTATGACAATGTCACTAACCACTCAATACTTATGTTATCATCTGCAATACCTATATTATCAATCTGATCTAACAGCAAAGTATAACTGGTTTAGCAACGTCAGTTACATAAAGTGCTCTGGGCAATCTAATTTATTCAATAGAATCTGTAGCCGTTTGAGTGGTAGACCCGTTCTGTGAATTATGTGGAGAGTTTTTAATTTATTATGTTTTGTTGCATGGTTCAGCCAAGTTCGAGCCATGGGTGGTCTCAGCCCTTTGGACCCATCATCCTTCTCAAGGCCTGGTATGTATCTTAAATTCTAACTGGGTCGCCCCGAACTGAGATCTCGCGAGTCTCCCATAAAAACGAAAGAAATATTATTCGTAATCTTTGACCATCAAAATAGTGCCACGATATCATAACCAACTAACTTGACCAACAGTTTCATTCAAATTACAGGTGACGGGAGTTCATGATTATGGTATCAGCACTATGGGGTCACTGGTGTTCCCTGTGAATTTTGTTAAAGTTTAGTTTAAATTATGGCTAAAATAAAAACCACTTGACCGGATAGTCTCATTTTGTTTGTTTTTACCCCTCTTAAATCCTAATATCTCAACAACCCCCCCCCCCCCCCCCCCCCCCCCCCCCCCCCCCCCCCCCCCCCACCCACATTTATAGCTCATTGAGTCACACCGAAATTGTGCCATCACTACCTACCTAGGTATATACCAAATTTTACGAATATCGGATAAACGCTTCGAAAGTTATCCTCGGACAAACAAAGATACATACAACGCCGATTTGTCCAAGTTGATTAATATCGGGTTCCTATATCCGTCGGTAACCAGCTACGACTCGTTTCTCCTTGAAAACCTGTCAAAAGTTTGACACATTTTCAAGGAGATACGAGGCATAGTCGGTTACCAACGGATATAGGAACCCGCCATTAGAGATCTCGCTTCGCTCTATCAATTACAATACACACGGTTACACATCAAGCTATAAGTTTCCAATATAAGCTGACCTCGCATTATATAGGCTTTTCGTAGAATGAGAGGTCAGCTTATATTGGAAAATTTATAGCTTGATGTATAGCCGTGTGTACAATCTCGTTAATTCGGTACTAAAAGCGTTAGAAGAGTGCTGTATTAGCTGGCATATATTGGAATCACTCAAATACTCAATTGTGTGTGTACTCAACTGTGGAAGATACCTACATCCAGCCGTGGACTGCTGTACAGGATGATGATGATGAAATAAAATATAGCCTTCTATAAAGTGTGCAGCCTTTTATCAGAGATGGAGATTTCAGAAGCAATTAGATTGTTTCTGAGATTGCCCCTACAAATAAATAATAGAATTGCTTCTGAAATCTCTTTCACTGATAAAAGGCTGCACACTTTATAGAAGGTTATATTTAATTTATATATGTACTTCCATGCGAGCGGGTTAGCTAGTTGTTGGTATTATATTCAATTATAACATCGAGTTCCATTTACTGGTGTAGCGTAGCACACAGTATCTACCAAGTTCTCCCTTATTTATGTTTAGCTTTTACGTTTAATTGTTTAATTTTTTTTATTTCCTCTCTCTCTTTAAATGTAACTGTATTTTATATTGTGTGCTAATGTAGTGAATAAATGATTGTCTATGTCATAATATATGTAATATTATTTCACAGAACTATCAATTGTGAGGCATGTTTCTCTATCTCTGAATGTGGATTTTGAAAAGAAGATATTAAATGGGATTGCCGCACTCAATGTCGATGTTTTGCAAGAGACCAACGAATTGGTGGGTTGTACTAGGATTTACAAATTATGACCGGGATTAAGACATAGGCTATCGTTTACCCGACACGGCGCAGAAGGTCTTTATTGACAAACCACGTATGCGCGGTGCGCGGGCGGGTCAGATAGTTATTATTTATTCATTTTATTTTTAACCTGTGTTGTCCCACTGCAGGGCAAAGGCCTCCCTACCTTCTTTCCAGTTTTTTCTGTCCCCTGCTTTAGTGGGCCAGTCTGGTAAATACACATCCAAGTCGTCACGCCATCTCCGTGGTGGTCTGCCGCGTGGGCGAGTTGCGTTAGGGACCCAATCAGTTATTATCTTTGCCCATAGATCCTCGGGCATGCGACAGACGTGGCCGGCCCAATCCCACTTGAGCTGTGCTGATTTTTTTGTGACATCCAGAATCTTTGTTTGCGAGCGCAGTACGGTATTCCGTATTCGGTATGATAACCGGACACCTAAAATACTGCGCTCAGCTAGTATTAAAATAAAACTTTAAACAGTTTAAAACTGCTATTAAATATAGCGTGCTTTAAAAGAGAAAATAAAAGAAACGTTGTTATCAAATTAGAATTATATTTTCCCTGTAATTATATCAATATTGCATTTCACACAAGTACAAAATAAATTGTTTAATATTAAAAGAATACTACAAAACTGCTATAAAATATAGCGTGCTTTTGAAAGATTATAAGTTTTTTGTTGAACAATTACTTTTTCAAAACAAGCTTAATTTTTCTTTTTCTATTATTAGCTTTATTCTTTTTACATCTCGCCCAATCTTCCATTAAGCAATGATCCTCTCCATCCAAACGTTGTATGGAAGAGATCGCTTTGTTACCGCCCATTATGCTTACATTTATTTGTTTTCTTGTTATTTTTGTATCTGTTGTGTCTAGCTTGTAAGGTATAATAAAGAATTTTCATTCATTCATTAATTCATCTATACTAATATTATAAAGAGGAAAGATTTGTATTTTTGTGTGTATGTTTGTAATGAATAAACTCAAAAACTACTGTGCCGATTTCAAAAATTCTTTCACCATTGGAAACCCATCTTTCACCATTCACCTCGAGTGATATAGGCTATATTTATTGCTAGAAAAGATTAGGGATCCTTACTAAAACTTAAGTAACGTAACCCAAGGTGTAAAAAAGTGCCCTAAAACGTCTCGTCGCATGCGCTGCGGAAACTATTGATGATATAACAAAATTATGTTCTACAATATTAAAGAACATATCAATATCTACAAAAAACTTCGTAATATTATAGAGAGGAAAGATTTGTTTGTATTGAATAGGCTCTAAAACTACTGGACCGATTTAAAAAATTCTTTCACTGTTGGGAAGCTACACTATCTCCGGGTGACACAGGCTACTTTTTATCCAACTGCGGAGAAGGAGGGTAATCTTTTTAGTAAAAAACTACGCGTGCGAAGCTGCGGATTAGTCAGCTAGTCTTTTATAAAATTCATAATCAGAATCGCAAGCAGATTCAAATGAGCCCAAACACTAGTAGCCTACTATAATTCATTTAAAGGTTCCGTTGTCTAGCATCCGTCTCCTTCATGAGACCACCTCCATGGTACCATATTATTGCATTGTCACCGTAGTTATATATGTATTCAAAATTTCAGCTGGATCGGTTACGGGGAACGGGTTTAAAATTCAGTTGTAAGATTCCATCCGGAGAAACATACATACATAGCATCTTAATAAAAAGCTTGTAAAATAAAACCAGATGTTGTTATCAAACTTATATGATAATTGGATTTCCCTGTTATGATATCTATTATGTTTGCAGATTTTAGATGTGAGCAACCTGAGCATAGAATCTGTTGAGGCTGGTGATGGGACTAAGTTGAGTTACAATGTTGGTGATGAAATACCTACTTTTGGTTCTAAGCTGACCATCAACTTGCCTAAAGCTTCAGTTAGTGGGGAGAAGTAAGTAATTTGCCCGTAAGGCGATTTTAATATAATAACGCGACAACACAGACTTCTACTGCGAGTATGAAGTTGTATGAGTAGGAGGTATTTGCCCAGCAGAGAAACATTAACAAAAAAATCCTAGCAGGACCATCTGGAGCCATTTGTATTCCATTTACATTTTTTTAGTTGGAATTTTTACAATAGTATATTTTTAACCAATTCCTTTCGTAAGGTTAACCGATAATGCTCAAGAAAAAGCAAATGCGAAGAGTGAATATGAAATTTGTGAAAATTTGTCACCATCCTCCTCAAACGCTTTGACGATAACATACAATGGATTCTTTTATGTACCTTCTAAAGAGTTTTTTGAAGATAAGTTGGTCGCGATGGAAGATAAAGAGTCGTGTGGGTGTTGTGTGTGCAAGAAAAGGAAAGAAAACATAGCCTGCGGTGGAGTTGGGTTAGCAATGTAAATTGAACTTTATACTTTTTTTTATTTTAGTAGTTAGATTTCCAAAACGACCGATCTTGCTCCCAGCTCGTCTTTCCATAGGGGAGGGGGGAGGGGGGGCAATCTTACTCTGCGCTTTCCAGTGCGTGGTCTCCGCATCAGAACCTTTCTGCCCTAACGATTGTCAGTTCTTCGAACTATGTGCCTCGCTAACTGCGAGTTTGCTTGCTAATTCTCTTAGCTGGGTCAGTTACTTTGGTTTGTTTACGGATCTCCTCGTTTCTGATTCGATCTCGTAGAGAAATACCAATCATAGCCCTCTATAGCGTGCTGAGTGACTGAGCATTCTTGAGGCCCATAGTGAGAGACCATATTTCTGTGGTAAGTATATTACTGCCGGCCAAAAGTTTGAGACCACCTACATCAAAGTAGGAAAATGAAATAAAACTCAAAATACAAAGCAAGAGGTTTAATTATGAATTAAAATACTTATTTCCTAATACACATACATTATGAAGAAAACAAAAAAATCAAGAAAAATCAACCATTTACTTTAAAAATGTCGCTCATAATTTATACAGATTTTTCGTCGAAAAACCCTCCCTTGCATTTTATTACTACTTTCACTATTCTTGGCATACGAGCAATCAATTTGTCGATTGTATCTTGTGATATATTGTTCCAGCTTTCTTGTAAAGCCTTCCACATGTCTTCTTGCGAAGTGGGACAACAACTGCGCACATTTCTATCAAGCTCTTCCCACAAAAGCTCAATCGGGTTGAGATCCGGACTCTGAGGGGGCCACACCATGTTTTTTAAAACCCCTTCTGTTTCTTTGTGTTCTAAATAACCCCTGCATAATTTTGAACTATGTTTTGGGTCATTATCTTGTTGGAAAAAAAATCCATCTCCAATTATTCTTGAACCAGACGGAATGGCATTTTGCTGTAGTATTCGTTTATATTGCTCCTTTTTCATGATTCCTTCGACTCGTACCAAATCTCCGATTCCATGGCCCGAGAAGCATCCCCAGACTATAATGGAACCACCACCATGCTTGACTGTTGGCACCACACAGTCTGGCATCATCTTTTCCTCGACGTTACGTCGAACAAAAATTCGTCGTTTTGAACCAAATATTTCAAATTTGGATTCATCTGACCAAAGAACTTGTTTAAAGTCTTCTTCAGTCCAGTCTCGATGGGTAAGGGCCCACTGCATCCGTTTCTTTTTGTTTTGTGGCCTTAGTAGTGGTTTTCGAACGGCGACGCGACCAAATAACTTAGCATCTCTCAAACGTCTTTTTACTGTAGTCAATGATACAGGTTCTGATCGGGATTTGTTCACTTCTACGCGGATTTCTGGTGCTGTTAGGCGTCTATTCCGCTTGCTGGTAGTGACGATGAAGTGATCCTCGCGAGAAGTGGTAGTTCTCGGCCTTCCCGAACGCGAACGATCTTGATTACTGCCAGTTTCCTTGTATCGGGTTATTGTGTTATGAACACAAGTCTTCGACAACTTAAGTTGAGAGGCAATCGCACGTTCAGATTTGCCTTCGCCGTATAAAACAACTATGGCAGAGCGAGTTTCACTGCTAATTTCGCGAACTTTTCCCATTTTAAGATGTCTTCACTGTAACAACGACGAGCTCAGACTAATAAGGTAGAAAATAATTTACTCCATAAAAACTTAGGTACTAAATATGTTTTAGGAAGCTAACATAATCCCTGATATCGGTTAACGCGAACCAAACCCAAAACAATAAGTAATGAGCAGATCATAAAAATATTACAATGACTCTACCACCTGGTCCTTGCGCGGCGCTCATTGATGTTTTGAAACAATAGACCTTTTTAGGATGATAACTTAAACAACAACATAAATAATGACTCTTAGAAATTCTTTAATAATAATAGAATACGCAGGTGTTCAAATTAGCTCATTATCATATGTGTACTTTGAAATATTTTGTTGGTGACAAAGATTTTTACAGTGGTCTCAAACTTTTGGCCGGCAGTGTATGTCATCACTGGTAACATACTAATCCTAAAATCCTGTCCTAGGTACTATAGCGGTTCAGTTATTCACCCAGTTAGAACGACAATTTTCCACCAGGCGCTTTATAACTCATCTTCCATCTGAATTTATACATCCAAGTATTTCTGGCATACTCAGCAGTATGTAGCAGAACTAAACGTAACCTAATTGGAGTCTTTTGACTTTCAGGATAAAGCTTAAAATCAAATACAGCACGGCGCCTAACGCATCAGGTTTACAATGGCTGGACCCTGAGCAGACGTCTGGCAAGAAACATCCGTACCTCTTCAGTCAGTGCCAGGTAAACTACTCTACTCAAACATATTTGGAAACTTTCTTCTTCATTACCAAGAGCATAGAATGACACAAAAAATTAGCAAATATTTTTTTCAAATTTCCCTAGTAAATGTATCAAGGTGATTTGTCGACTTCCGTGACCTCATAGGTAAGACAGATTTTTTTTCAAAATGTTTTAATTGAATTTAATTGTGAATAAATTGACTTATGCCGTTAATTCCTATTACCTGCTTCTTGGCCTCATCTCAACTTTCTAATTACAAATTTCTTTATTTGTTTGCAACATAGGTTAGGTTCCCAACAGGTCACAGGTTATAGCCTTCTAGCGGCACACAATTGCATTCATATATTTAAATTAGTACGTAATAAAAAAGCATATTCAGTTACTTCATAAACAATGTCAAAAATAACCTAAGTATTCATGTTATAATTTCCAGCCTATTCACGCCCGTTCAATCCTGCCCTGTCAAGACACTCCATACGTGAAGTTCACGTACGACGCCGAGGTGACGGCGCCTCCGCAGTTCACGGTCCTCATGAGCGCTCTGAGGGGCGCGGTGAACGGCAACGTTACCAGTTTCAACCAGCCCATGCCACTGCCGGCTTATCTCGTGGCTATCGCTGTCGGATCTTTGGAATCGAGGAGTCTTGGACCTAGGTAAGAGATAATGCTGGACATTTCACACACCGCTATATATCCTTGCTAAGCAAAGCTTGTACTATGGGAACCATAACTGATAGAACACATAAAAACTTTGTAAGTACATACTTGAAGTATTAATAAAACACCCAGCCCAGGAACATCTTTAAATGATGCAAACATTTGTTCTGCGGAATTGAACCCGCAACCTCCTTAGATAATATTTTTATTGCACTGCACACATGCATGAAATTTGAAAGAATAATACTGATAACAACAGTGGTGCAATGGGCGACCTTATCGCTAAAACGGACCTCTTCCAGGCAACCTTTGGATGAACAGATGGAGAGAATAATATGTACAAAGGTAAAGCCAGACCCCCTATTCTGTATCTTATAAATCACCCGGTTACCAATGTTTGATTTTCAACTGACAACTATAACCTAGGGGTCTTCAAGTTCTTGTAGACAAGCATATTCCACTGTAGACATTAAGAGGCTAGACAGGCTAGATCTTGGCCAAAAGCTAGTCTATAAAGGATTTAAAAATACTGTCGAATAATACTATCAAGGGATTGTCAAATGGTGATCTTTAAGAGAAACGGGGGCAGATTGATAAGCTGCTAGAGGTCATCGACCCATGTTGATTCGGGACAACTGCTGCCTTCAATCCAAAGTCCTACTTCTCTACTGCTATGTAATAGTTAGGAGCAAGTAAGAAAGGGAGTAATGATAACATACCTCCCCCAGTACAGTTTTATGCAGACCTAAAACCATCATTTATCAATATTCATCATCATATAAGCGAAAGTCCTACTTCTCTACTGCTATGTAATAGTTAGGAGCAAGTAAGAAAGGGAGTAATGATAACATACCTCCCCCAGTACAGTTTTATGCAGACCTAAAACCATCATTTATCAACATTCATCATCATATAAGCGAAAGTCCTACTTCTCTACTGCTATGTAATAGTTAGGAGCAAGTAAGAAAGGGAGTAATGATAACATACCTCCCCCAGTACAGTTTTATGCAGACCTAAAACCATCATTTATCAACATTCATCATCATATAAGCCAAAGTCCTACTTCTCTACTGCTATGTAATAGTTAGGAGCAAGTAAGAAAGGGAGTAATGATAACATACCTCCCCCAGTACAGTTTTATGCAGACCTAAAACCATCATTTATCAACATTCATCATCATATAAGCCAAAGTCCTACTTCTCTACTGCTATGTAATAGTTAGGAGCAAGTAAGAAAGGGAGTAATGATAACATACCTCCCCCAGTACAGTTTTATGCAGACCTAAAACCATCATTTATCAACATTCATCATCATATAAGCGAAAGTCCTACTTCTCTACTGCTATGTAATAGTTAGGAGCAAGTAAGAAAGGGAGTAATGATAACATACCTCCCCCAGTACAGTTTTATGCAGACCTAAAACCATCATTTATCAACATTCATCATCATATAAGCGAAAGTCCTACTTCTCTACTGCTATGTAATAGTTAGGAGCAAGTAAGAAAGGGAGTAATGATAACATACCTCCCCCAGTACAGTTTTATGCAGACCTAAAACCATCATTTATCAACATTCATCATCATATAAGCCAAAGTCCTACTTCTCTACTGCTATGTAATAGTTAGGAGCAAGTAAGAAAGGGAGTAATGATAACATACCTCCCCCAGTACAGTTTTATGCAGACCTAAAACCATCATTTATCAACATTCATCATCATATAAGCCAAAGTCCTACTTCTCTACTGCTATGTAATAGTTAGGAGCAAGTAAGAAAGGGAGTAATGATAACATACCTCCCCCAGTACAGTTTTATGCAGACCTAAAACCATCATTTATCAACATTCATCATCATATAAGCGAAAGTCCTACTTCTCTACTGCTATGTAATAGTTAGGAGCAAGTAAGAAAGGGAGTAATGATAACATACCTCCCCCAGTACAGTTTTATGCAGACCTAAAACCATCATTTATCAACATTCATCATCATATAAGCCAAAGTCCTACTTCTCTACTGCTATGTAATAGTTAGGAGCAAGTAAGAAAGGGAGTAATGATAACATACCTCCCCCAGTACAGTTTTATGCAGACCTAAAACCATCATTTATCAACATTCATCATCATATAAGCGAAAGTCCTACTTCTCTACTGCTATGTAATAGTTAGGAGCAAGTAAGAAAGGGAGTAATGATAACATACCTCCCCCAGTACAGTTTTATGCAGACCTAAAACCATCATTTATCAACATTCATCATCATATAAGCCAAAGTCCTACTTCTCTACTGCTATGTAATAGTTAGGAGCAAGTAAGAAAGGGAGTAATGATAACATACCTCCCCCAGTACAGTTTTATGCAGACCTAAAACCATCATTTATCAACATTCATCATCATATAAGCGAAAGTCCTACTTCTCTACTGCTATGTAATAGTTAGGAGCAAGTAAGAAAGGGAGTAATGATAACATACCTCCCCCAGTACAGTTTTATGCAGACCTAAAACCATCATTTATCAACATTCATCATCATATAAGCGAAAGTCCTACTTCTCTACTGCTATGTAATAGTTAGGAGCAAGTAAGAAAGGGAGTAATGATAACATACCTCCCCCAGTACAGTTTTATGCAGACCTAAAACCATCATTTATCAACATTCATCATCATATAAGCCAAAGTCCTACTTCTCTACTGCTATGTAATAGTTAGGAGCAAGTAAGAAAGGGAGTAATGATAACATACCTCCCCCAGTACAGTTTTATGCAGACCTAAAACCATCATTTATCAACATTCATCATCATATAAGCGAAAGTCCTACTTCTCTACTGCTATGTAATAGTTAGGAGCAAGTAAGAAAGGGAGTAATGATAACATACCTCCCCCAGTACAGTTTTATGCAGACCTAAAACCATCATTTATCAACATTCATCATCATATAAGCCAAAGTCCTACTTCTCTACTGCTATGTAATAGTTAGGAGCAAGTAAGAAAGGGAGTAATGATAACATACCTCCCCCAGTACAGTTTTATGCAGACCTAAAACCATCATTTATCAACATTCATCATCATATAAGCGAAAGTCCTACTTCTCTACTGCTATGTAATAGTTAGGAGCAAGTAAGAAAGGGAGTAATGATAACATACCTCCCCCAGTACAGTTTTATGCAGACCTAAAACCATCATTTATCAACATTCATCATCATATAAGCCAAAGTCCTACTTCTCTACTGCTATGTAATAGTTAGGAGCAAGTAAGAAAGGGAGTAATGATAACATACCTCCCCCAGTACAGTTTTATGCAGACCTAAAACCATCATTTATCAACATTCATCATCATATAAGCGAAAGTCCTACTTCTCTACTGCTATGTAATAGTTAGGAGCAAGTAAGAAAGGGAGTAATGATAACATACCTCCCCCAGTACAGTTTTATGCAGACCTAAAACCATCATTTATCAACATTCATCATCATATAAGCGAAAGTCCTACTTCTCTACTGCTATGTAATAGTTAGGAGCAAGTAAGAAAGGGAGTAATGATAACATACCTCCCCCAGTACAGTTTTATGCAGACCTAAAACCATCATTTATCAACATTCATCATCATATAAGCCAAAGTCCTACTTCTCTACTGCTATGTAATAGTTAGGAGCAAGTAAGAAAGGGAGTAATGATAACATACCTCCCCCAGTACAGTTTTATGCAGACCTAAAACCATCATTTATCAACATTCATCATCATATAAGCGAAAGTCCTACTTCTCTACTGCTATGTAATAGTTAGGAGCAAGTAAGAAAGGGAGTAATGATAACATACCTCCCCCAGTACAGTTTTATGCAGACCTAAAACCATCATTTATCAACATTCATCATCATATAAGCGAAAGTCCTACTTCTCTACTGCTATGTAATAGTTAGGAGCAAGTAAGAAAGGGAGTAATGATAACATACCTCCCCCAGTACAGTTTTATGCAGACCTAAAACCATCATTTATCAACATTCATCATCATATAAGCCAAAGTCCTACTTCTCTACTGCTATGTAATAGTTAGGAGCAAGTAAGAAAGGGAGTAATGATAACATACCTCCCCCAGTACAGTTTTATGCAGACCTAAAACCATCATTTATCAACATTCATCATCATATAAGCGAAAGTCCTACTTCTCTACTGCTATGTAATAGTTAGGAGCAAGTAAGAAAGGGAGTAATGATAACATACCTCCCCCAGTACAGTTTTATGCAGACCTAAAACCATCATTTATCAACATTCATCATCATATAAGCCAAAGTCCTACTTCTCTACTGCTATGTAATAGTTAGGAGCAAGTAAGAAAGGGAGTAATGATAACATACCTCCCCCAGTACAGTTTTATGCAGACCTAAAACCATCATTTATCAACATTCATCATCATATAAGCGAAAGTCCTACTTCTCTACTGCTATGTAATAGTTAGGAGCAAGTAAGAAAGGGAGTAATGATAACATACCTCCCCCAGTACAGTTTTATGCAGACCTAAAACCATCATTTATCAACATTCATCATCATATAAGCCAAAGTCCTACTTCTCTACTGCTATGTAATAGTTAGGAGCAAGTAAGAAAGGGAGTAATGATAACATACCTCCCCCAGTACAGTTTTATGCAGACCTAAAACCATCATTTATCAACATTCATCATCATATAAGCGAAAGTCCTACTTCTCTACTGCTATGTAATAGTTAGGAGCAAGTAAGAAAGGGAGTAATGATAACATACCTCCCCCAGTACAGTTTTATGCAGACCTAAAACCATCATTTATCAACATTCATCATCATATAAGCCAAAGTCCTACTTCTCTACTGCTATGTAATAGTTAGGAGCAAGTAAGAAAGGGAGTAATGATAACATACCTCCCCCAGTACAGTTTTATGCAGACCTAAAACCATCATTTATCAACATTCATCATCATATAAGCGAAAGTCCTACTTCTCTACTGCTATGTAATAGTTAGGAGCAAGTAAGAAAGGGAGTAATGATAACATACCTCCCCCAGTACAGTTTTATGCAGACCTAAAACCATCATTTATCAACATTCATCATCATATAAGCGAAAGTCCTACTTCTCTACTGCTATGTAATAGTTAGGAGCAAGTAAGAAAGGGAGTAATGATAACATACCTCCCCCAGTACAGTTTTATGCAGACCTAAAACCATCATTTATCAACATTCATCATCATATAAGCGAAAGTCCTACTTCTCTACTGCTATGTAATAGTTAGGAGCAAGTAAGAAAGGGAGTAATGATAACATACCTCCCCCAGTACAGTTTTATGCAGACCTAAAACCATCATTTATCAACATTCATCATCATATAAGCCAAAGTCCTACTTCTCTACTGCTATGTAATAGTTAGGAGCAAGTAAGAAAGGGAGTAATGATAACATACCTCCCCCAGTACAGTTTTATGCAGACCTAAAACCATCATTTATCAACATTCATCATCATATAAGCGAAAGTCCTACTTCTCTACTGCTATGTAATAGTTAGGAGCAAGTAAGAAAGGGAGTAATGATAACATACCTCCCCCAGTACAGTTTTATGCAGACCTAAAACCATCATTTATCAACATTCATCATCATATAAGCCAAAGTCCTACTTCTCTACTGCTATGTAATAGTTAGGAGCAAGTAAGAAAGGGAGTAATGATAACATACCTCCCCCAGTACAGTTTTATGCAGACCTAAAACCATCATTTATCAACATTCATCATCATATAAGCCAAAGTCCTACTTCTCTACTGCTATGTAATAGTTAGGAGCAAGTAAGAAAGGGAGTAATGATAACATACCTCCCCCAGTACAGTTTTATGCAGACCTAAAACCATCATTTATCAACATTCATCATCATATAAGCGAAAGTCCTACTTCTCTACTGCTATGTAATAGTTAGGAGCAAGTAAGAAAGGGAGTAATGATAACATACCTCCCCCAGTACAGTTTTATGCAGACCTAAAACCATCATTTATCAACATTCATCATCATATAAGCCAAAGTCCTACTTCTCTACTGCTATGTAATAGTTAGGAGCAAGTAAGAAAGGGAGTAATGATAACATACCTCCCCCAGTACAGTTTTATGCAGACCTAAAACCATCATTTATCAACATTCATCATCATATAAGCGAAAGTCCTACTTCTCTACTGCTATGTAATAGTTAGGAGCAAGTAAGAAAGGGAGTAATGATAACATACCTCCCCCAGTACAGTTTTATGCAGACCTAAAACCATCATTTATCAACATTCATCATCATATAAGCGAAAGTCCTACTTCTCTACTGCTATGTAATAGTTAGGAGCAAGTAAGAAAGGGAGTAATGATAACATACCTCCCCCAGTACAGTTTTATGCAGACCTAAAACCATCATTTATCAACATTCATCATCATATAAGCGAAAGTCCTACTTCTCTACTGCTATGTAATAGTTAGGAGCAAGTAAGAAAGGGAGTAATGATAACATACCTCCCCCAGTACAGTTTTATGCAGACCTAAAACCATCATTTATCAACATTCATCATCATATAAGCCAAAGTCCTACTTCTCTACTGCTATGTAATAGTTAGGAGCAAGTAAGAAAGGGAGTAATGATAACATACCTCCCCCAGTACAGTTTTATGCAGACCTAAAACCATCATTTATCAACATTCATCATCATATAAGCGAAAGTCCTACTTCTCTACTGCTATGTAATAGTTAGGAGCAAGTAAGAAAGGGAGTAATGATAACATACCTCCCCCAGTACAGTTTTATGCAGACCTAAAACCATCATTTATCAACATTCATCATCATATAAGCCAAAGTCCTACTTCTCTACTGCTATGTAATAGTTAGGAGCAAGTAAGAAAGGGAGTAATGATAACATACCTCCCCCAGTACAGTTTTATGCAGACCTAAAACCATCATTTATCAACATTCATCATCATATAAGCGAAAGTCCTACTTCTCTACTGCTATGTAATAGTTAGGAGCAAGTAAGAAAGGGAGTAATGATAACATACCTCCCCCAGTACAGTTTTATGCAGACCTAAAACCATCATTTATCAACATTCATCATCATATAAGCCAAAGTCCTACTTCTCTACTGCTATGTAATAGTTAGGAGCAAGTAAGAAAGGGAGTAATGATAACATACCTCCCCCAGTACAGTTTTATGCAGACCTAAAACCATCATTTATCAACATTCATCATCATATAAGCGAAAGTCCTACTTCTCTACTGCTATGTAATAGTTAGGAGCAAGTAAGAAAGGGAGTAATGATAACATACCTCCCCCAGTACAGTTTTATGCAGACCTAAAACCATCATTTATCAACATTCATCATCATATAAGCGAAAGTCCTACTTCTCTACTGCTATGTAATAGTTAGGAGCAAGTAAGAAAGGGAGTAATGATAACATACCTCCCCCAGTACAGTTTTATGCAGACCTAAAACCATCATTTATCAACATTCATCATCATATAAGCCAAAGTCCTACTTCTCTACTGCTATGTAATAGTTAGGAGCAAGTAAGAAAGGGAGTAATGATAACATACCTCCCCCAGTACAGTTTTATGCAGACCTAAAACCATCATTTATCAACATTCATCATCATATAAGCCAAAGTCCTACTTCTCTACTGCTATGTAATAGTTAGGAGCAAGTAAGAAAGGGAGTAATGATAACATACCTCCCCCAGTACAGTTTTATGCAGACCTAAAACCATCATTTATCAACATTCATCATCATATAAGCGAAAGTCCTACTTCTCTACTGCTATGTAATAGTTAGGAGCAAGTAAGAAAGGGAGTAATGATAACATACCTCCCCCAGTACAGTTTTATGCAGACCTAAAACCATCATTTATCAACATTCATCATCATATAAGCCAAAGTCCTACTTCTCTACTGCTATGTAATAGTTAGGAGCAAGTAAGAAAGGGAGTAATGATAACATACCTCCCCCAGTACAGTTTTATGCAGACCTAAAACCATCATTTATCAACATTCATCATCATATAAGCGAAAGTCCTACTTCTCTACTGCTATGTAATAGTTAGGAGCAAGTAAGAAAGGGAGTAATGATAACATACCTCCCCCAGTACAGTTTTATGCAGACCTAAAACCATCATTTATCAACATTCATCATCATATAAGCCAAAGTCCTACTTCTCTACTGCTATGTAATAGTTAGGAGCAAGTAAGAAAGGGAGTAATGATAACATACCTCCCCCAGTACAGTTTTATGCAGACCTAAAACCATCATTTATCAACATTCATCATCATATAAGCCAAAGTCCTACTTCTCTACTGCTATGTAATAGTTAGGAGCAAGTAAGAAAGGGAGTAATGATAACATACCTCCCCCAGTACAGTTTTATGCAGACCTAAAACCATCATTTATCAACATTCATCATCATATAAGCGAAAGTCCTACTTCTCTACTGCTATGTAATAGTTAGGAGCAAGTAAGAAAGGGAGTAATGATAACATACCTCCCCCAGTACAGTTTTATGCAGACCTAAAACCATCATTTATCAACATTCATCATCATATAAGCCAAAGTCCTACTTCTCTACTGCTATGTAATAGTTAGGAGCAAGTAAGAAAGGGAGTAATGATAACATACCTCCCCCAGTACAGTTTTATGCAGACCTAAAACCATCATTTATCAACATTCATCATCATATAAGCCAAAGTCCTACTTCTCTACTGCTATGTAATAGTTAGGAGCAAGTAAGAAAGGGAGTAATGATAACATACCTCCCCCAGTACAGTTTTATGCAGACCTAAAACCATCATTTATCAACATTCATCATCATATAAGCGAAAGTCCTACTTCTCTACTGCTATGTAATAGTTAGGAGCAAGTAAGAAAGGGAGTAATGATAACATACCTCCCCCAGTACAGTTTTATGCAGACCTAAAACCATCATTTATCAACATTCATCATCATATAAGCCAAAGTCCTACTTCTCTACTGCTATGTAATAGTTAGGAGCAAGTAAGAAAGGGAGTAATGATAACATACCTCCCCCAGTACAGTTTTATGCAGACCTAAAACCATCATTTATCAACATTCATCATCATATAAGCGAAAGTCCTACTTCTCTACTGCTATGTAATAGTTAGGAGCAAGTAAGAAAGGGAGTAATGATAACATACCTCCCCCAGTACAGTTTTATGCAGACCTAAAACCATCATTTATCAACATTCATCATCATATAAGCCAAAGTCCTACTTCTCTACTGCTATGTAATAGTTAGGAGCAAGTAAGAAAGGGAGTAATGATAACATACCTCCCCCAGTACAGTTTTATGCAGACCTAAAACCATCATTTATCAATATTCATCATCATATAAGCGAAAGTCCTACTTCTCTACTGCTATGTAATAGTTAGGAGCAAGTAAGAAAGGGAGTAATGATAACATACCTCCCCCAGTACAGTTTTATGCAGACCTAAAACCATCATTTATCAACATTCATCATCATATAAGCCAAAGTCCTACTTCTCTACTGCTATGTAATAGTTAGGAGCAAGTAAGAAAGGGAGTAATGATAACATACCTCCCCCAGTACAGTTTTATGCAGACCTAAAACCATCATTTATCAACATTCATCATCATATAAGCCAAAGTCCTACTTCTCTACTGCTATGTAATAGTTAGGAGCAAGTAAGAAAGGGAGTAATGATAACATACCTCCCCCAGTACAGTTTTATGCAGACCTAAAACCATCATTTATCAACATTCATCATCATATAAGCCAAAGTCCTACTTCTCTACTGCTATGTAATAGTTAGGAGCAAGTAAGAAAGGGAGTAATGATAACATACCTCCCCCAGTACAGTTTTATGCAGACCTAAAACCATCATTTATCAACATTCATCATCATATAAGCCAAAGTCCTACTTCTCTACTGCTATGTAATAGTTAGGAGCAAGTAAGAAAGGGAGTAATGATAACATACCTCCCCCAGTACAGTTTTATGCAGACCTAAAACCATCATTTATCAACATTCATCATCATATAAGCCAAAGTCCTACTTCTCTACTGCTATGTAATAGTTAGGAGCAAGTAAGAAAGGGAGTAATGATAACATACCTCCCCCAGTACAGTTTTATGCAGACCTAAAACCATCATTTATCAACATTCATCATCATATAAGCCAAAGTCCTACTTCTCTACTGCTATGTAATAGTTAGGAGCAAGTAAGAAAGGGAGTAATGATAACATACCTCCCCCAGTACCCCCAGATCGTGCAGATCTAATCATCATATAAGCCAAAGGAACGTCCACTGCTGAACATAGGCCTCCCCCATACATTTCCAGAGCGACCAATCTTGTACGGCCTGCACCCAACGGCTCCCACCAACCTTTATTGTACACAAGAAAATACATTAAAAAGTACAGAAATAGAGGACATGTACAAAGGCAAGCTTAACCCTAAGAAGAGTTTTCTTCCAGCAAACCTTTGAGGCTAGAAAGAGAGATGATTTTAAAGGTAGAGGTGCGTGTACAAGAATCATAAATATGTACCTACATATATCTTAAATAAATAAAACTAAATATACCTAAAGTAACTAATAATATAATGAATATAATAAATAAACTAATATATACAATAATAAATAAATACCTACGATAAAATAAAATTAGAGGTAAAGAAGTACTCTTTAAGTTTCCGTTTGAAAGTGTTATACGATGGACTGGCGCGAACTTCATTGGGAAGGGCATTCCAAATTTTCACCGCATAATGAGGAGCCACCATAGCGGCTTGAAGTGTGTTGAGGTGTTTTGAGGAGAAGGGACTTAGAGGACCGACCTTTATCAAGTCTTCTTTCCATCTAGTTGAGGGCCGTTTTACGCTGCGCATTCCGGTGCATGGTCTCCACTCGAGAATTCTTGCTGCGCCAACGGCCGTCTGTTCTTCGAGCTATGTGCCCTGCCCACTGCCACTTCAGCTTGCTAATCCGTTTTTCTATATCGGTGACTTTGTTTTGGTAGACTTTGAACAATACCCCGGGTGTTGCCGGTGCCAATAGGTGACGGTGACCGCTTACCATCAGGTGGGCCGTAAGCCTGTTTCGCCACAAATAACATAAAAAAACAAGATGTATTATATTATAACTTAGAAGTTTTAAATGTTTATCTGTCTGGCCAATGCATCGCAGTTCCCAAACAGATGGACCCATTTAATTATGTAAAAACTAGCTTCCGCCAGCGGCTTTGCACGCGTTTTTTGTCCACAAAAAGTAGCCGATGTGTTAATCTAGGTTATAATCTACATAAATGCCGAATTTCATCGAAATCGGTTCAGCCGTTACGACGTGATCGAGTAACAAACAAATAAACAAACATCCAACTTTCGCATTTATAATATTAGTGTGATCGTGTGATGTAATTTTAAATTATCTTAAAATTTTTGCAGATCAAAAGTATGGTCAGAGAAAGAAGAGATAGAACGCAGCGTATGGGAGTTCGGTGACACTGAGAAATACCTACAAGCGGCCGAGAGGCTGTGCGGTCCGTACGTGTGGGGTCAGTACGACCTGCTAGTGCTGCCCCCCTCCTTCCCTTACGGGGGTATGGAAAACCCGTGCCTGACGTTTGTCACACCCACTTTACTGGTGAGTCAGATTACAGTACAACACTTTAACCAACCATTGAAATGACCAAGGTTAAATATTTTTTATTAGTTTTCATACATAAAACATTTAGAAACAACAAAAAAGTCACTTTATTAATTCCCATATGTAGCTGAAATAGCCGAATAGAGAATGCCACTGCAAACTCAGTTGAGGGAAAAATGGCCGTCATTCTAGAATGTTCTGTTATCTCTCAGCCCGTGTTCGCCTCTTCTAAGGGTCAGCTCACACCAAAACGTGACGAGGCGTGTAGTGATTAAAGCGCTTTAAGCGATAAGGCCGCCCATTCTACCACAACCTATTTGTCTTTAACTTTTCTATGTTAAGTAATTATTGTAATTTGGTATAGCAATAAATAATATATTTATCTATATGATAAAACTAGTTTTATCCCAGCGAACTTCGTACCGCCTTTAAATGCATATAACGCGGACTGCTAATGCACGTCATCGGTAGAATTGTCAATCGGCCATCGTTAGGAATGAATGAGAAAATTGTAATTTTCTTCATAATTTTTTTTGCGTGAATTTATCCGATATTGTAATAGTTATTCTGCTATTCGGGGCGAAGACAAATCCAACAAATGAAAGATCATCAAATCATCGGTCCAGCCGTTCTTTAGTTATAAATGGTGTAACTAACCCGACTAGGTTTTATATCTATACTAATATTATAAAGAGGAAAGATTTGTTTGTTTGTTTGTATTGAATAGGCTCCGAAACTACTGGACTGATTTAAAAAGTTCTTTCACTGTTACGAAGCTACACTATCCCCGGGTGACATAGGCTACTTTTTACCCAACTGCGCAGAAGGAGGGTAATGTTTTTATTGAAAAACTACGCGTGCGAAGCTGCGGATTGGTCAGCTTAGTATATTATAGATGTATGTATTATTATATACTATTATGCCTAATGTTTATGTTATTTATCTATATGTATAATAGACATGGCTAGTAATGCGTCCACTCGTCAACAGATGGCGTTATTTAGAAAATACTTGCATTAACTCTAGTGTGACGCGTGGTCCGGCGTAACAATAATGTGTTTGTTCATTTCAGGCGGGAGACAGAAGTCTGGCTGACGTGATAGTCCACGAGATAATGCACAGTTGGACAGGCAACCTGGTCACCAACAGGAACTTCGAACACTTCTGGCTGAACGAGGGATTCACCGTATTCCTAGAAAGGAAAGTCGGAGCCTCGTTAATAGCTGATAAGGAAGAGGCGAGGAAAAGTAGAGATTTCCACAGTATACTTGGATTGCAAGAGCTCAGTGAAACTGTAAGTCATTCACAACTTATCTTGTTACTACAAAAAAGTTAAACAACTGTTCAGCGCGTGTTTAAAAAAACCTCAGCAATTTTTGTACTACAGTTTTTAAACACGCGCTAAACAGTGCTTAATTTTTTTTGTTTAAACCGTAGAGACTGACAATTTATTTTGACTACCTTTAGCTGGAATAATCATATGGTTTATTTAATGTTAAGTCTTATTTATTTATTTTGTTTAAACCGTAGAGACTGACAATTTATTTTGACTACCTTTAGCTGGAATAATCATATGGTTTATTTGATGTTAAGTCTTATTTATTTATTTTGTTTAAACCGTAGAGACTGACAATTTATTTTGACTACCTTTAGCTGGAATAATCATATGGTTTATTTAATGTTAAGTCTTATTTATTTATTTTGTTTAAACCGTAGAGACTGACAATTTATTTTGACTACCTTTAGCTGGAATAATCATATGGTTTATTTGATGTTAAGTCTTATTTATTTATTTTGTTTAAACCGTAGAGACTGACAATTTATTTTGACTACCTTTAGCTGGAATAATCATATGGTTTATTTGATGTTAAGTCTTATTTATTTATTTTGTTTAAACCGTAGAGACTGACAATTTATTTTGACTACCTTTAGCTGGAATAATCATATGGTTTATTTGATGTTAAGTCTTATTTATTTATTTTGTTGATATGCATTATTATTGGCATTGTTGCTGATATGTCAACATCCACCAGAACAGATACAATACTTATGTATATTTTGTTGATATGCATTATTATTGGCATTGTTGCTGATATGTCAACATCCACCAGAACAGATACAATACTTATGTATATTTTGTTGATATGCATTATTATTGGCATTGTTGCTGATATGTCAACATCCACCAGAACAGATACAATACTTATGTATATTTTGTTGATATGCATTATTATTGGCATTGTTGCTGATATGTCAACATCCACCAGAACAGATACAATACTTATGTATATTTTTTTGTAAATACATACTTACCTACTTATAATATATAGAAAAACATCCAGACTCGAAACAAATATATGTAGATTATGAAAACATTTGTTCCGCGGCAGTCGGCGGGATTGGGACATAGGCTACTTTTTACCTGACTATACAGAAGAATTTATTGACAAACCTCGCGTGCGAAGCCGCGGCCGGAACAGCTAGTAATAAATAAATTAAAAAAAACTGATTATACTAAAAACTAGTCCTAAAAATTCAAATAGATTGTACTTTCAGATAGTCGGGCATCTAGGCGCGGATAACCCTCTCACTCACCTCGTAGTAAACCTACAAGGACCTATTCACCCTGACGATTCCTTCTCAAGGGTGCCTTACGAGAAAGGATCCCTGTTCCTTCGCTACCTCGAGGACCTAGTCGGAGGCCCGGGTAAGCTTAACACCATTTTTATATTTTTATAGGTAAATGATGAACTTGGGAGTGAAAATCCTTTGACGAGACTGGTGGTGAATTTGAAGGGGGTTCATCCTGATGACGCCTTCTCGACGGTGCCGTATGAGAAGGGCTCGTTGTTCTTGAGAGTTTTGGAGGATATGGTCGGTGGGGCCGGTGAGTACAACCACGGACCAGTATAATTGAATAGACTGTCAGTGTCATCAAAATCCCGTATTATGCCTAGATTCCGCTTACGCATAGCCTGGAAACGTTCATAGCGGCCATTGCAACCAACAAAATTAAAATACTACTTTCACTAAAACACATTAAAATATTTCTAGTTTTTTTACACCTTGTTAAACCTCCCTATGCTGTTATCGGTAAACAACATAGAAGTAGGGCGCTCGGCGGCCGCGTTCCGAACACATTCCGACAACACGTGGTGCACATCTTCAACGGTGTCACAGTCGGAACAATTTGGTGTACTCGATACTTTCATTTGGAATTTATAAATAATATAAATGAATATTGCTGGACATTTCACACAGCGCTATCTAGCCCCAAACTAAGCAGAGATATGGGAACCAGATAACTGATAGTATTACCTGTGCGCGATAAGTTGGGACCTGAGCGCGGTGACGTCATATTGGCGTGTTTGTACCGCCCGCAAAAAAGCGAACATAACAAGCAGCCGCCCGCGGCTTCTTCTTTGTTTTTTTAACCTAATTTATTATGTTACTCAGGGAGGACGCTGCTCTTTATCTAATCTTTTTTACACTATTTGAATAAAATAAAAATACAATGTTTAAGTTTATACATTTATTTTATCTATTATTTTCATTATCTCATCTTCGTCACTACTTAGTGGATTTATGCCTTCTAGAGGTTGTTCTTCGTCCTCAGTCTCACTATAATCACTTGACGAAGAGGTATCCGATAAATTTACAACATTTACTATAACAACAAAAACTACAACAACAAAACAATGACACAAACGAAAACTAAAAGAATTCCAGAGCGCGTCGTTACGTGACGTAGGCCAGTACGAGACTAAAAACCCTAGTAAAAAATAGTGATGCGAACGGTACAATACGGGCGCCATCGTGGAAGTGCAGGGAAAGCGGTCGGGGAGTCGCATTCCTAGCAGGTCCCAAGTTATCGCGCACGAGTAATATAGTTATATACATTTTTCTTTGTAAATACATACTTATAATATATAGAGAGATAACCAGACCGGGAACAAATATCTGTAGATCATGAAAACATTTGTTCCGTGGGAATCGAACCCGCTACCTCCTGCGTCTCAGCCGGCTATTCGCCCACTGGGCCACGGAGGTCGTCCTTGTCGTCATTTAAATTTATTTGTCGGGATGTGTCCGGAATGTAGTCTCAGTAATCCAACAATATGTTTTCATTTGAAACCTGTCAAACCACGGGTAACAAGGAAGTTCCCCCTGAATCGTTCTGTGCCATATCCCTTTAGATCGCGACCGCTCATCAACTTTAGCAACATAACAAGGTTTACCTCCAAATTCCATAAAGGGGAGGATTTTTGCGATAGTACTACAAAGTACTACATTTTCGGATTTGTTCGTTCACTTGTGCTGTGATATCTTGCTGTAGGGATTTAAACCGGCCAAGTGCGAGTCGGTTTCGCGCACGATGGGTTCCGTACCATTATCTATAAAAACGGTAAAAAAATCACGTTTATTGTATGGGAGCCCCCCCCCGTCAATATATGTTTTATGTTAATTTAATTATTTATTTTTGAAGTGAATATATTACTAAATATTCTGTGAAAATTTCAAGCGTCTACTTGTTGCCGTTATCAATATCAAGCTAAAACGAGCAAAAAAATCACGTTTGTTGTATGGGAGCCCCCTTAAAATAATTACTTTATTCTGGCTTTAGTATTTGTTGTTATAGCGGCAACAGAAATGCATCATCTGTAAAAATTTCAACTGTCTAACTATCACGGTTCATGAGATACAGCCTGGTGACCGACGGACAGACAGACAGACAGACAGCAGAGCCTCAGTAATAGGGTGCCGTTTTACCCTTTGGATACGGATCCCTAAAAGTGGTCTAAAACCCTCACGTGATTAAAGGACGACCCCTTACCGGTTAGCGACGCTGTCTGTACCTATCTTATTACCATGTATTGTTACATTGTGTAATACAATATGTGATTGAGTATTGCTGTTCTCAGAGGTGTTCGACGAATTTCTACGCTCCTACTTGAACCACTTCGCGAAGAAGTCTCTGGACACGGATCAGTTCAAGGCGTACCTGTTGGAGTACTTCAAAGCCAATGAGAATCTGAAAACAGTCGACTGGAACGCCTGGCTGAACCAAAGCGGGATGCCTCCCGTCATTCCTGAGTAAGGACATCTATATGATATAAAATCATTGTTTTTTTTTTGTTATTGTGATCCGCAATCATTTGGAGGACTATAGGCGGATGTGTTGATTTATTTGTGGCGTTCGGGGTCGAGACACATTAGTCCTTTTTCCCTTCTTTAGAAGCAGCAAGCAGGTTGTCCAAGACATGGACTCTTTTCAGGCGCTTTGTATCAGAACGATTTTCCACCAGCGCCCTTGCCAGCAGATTATCATGGCTTTTTAGGCGATCCAGGTATCTTTTCCCTATGAAGCCCGTTTCTTGGTCGATTGTGGGAACTTCTAGATACTCATGGATCTCCTTGTTGGTTGTGTACGATGAGGCATTAGAAATGGAACGCAATTTTTTTTTTCTGACAGCGTTGGATGATAGATAGCTAGGATGGATAGCATGCGGATGATTCACGCAATAAGTTTAAAGAAATAAATATTATGACATTCCCTTGTCAATACATTTATGAAAATCTGATGTATGTTCACAAAAATATAATTTGTTTAAGAAAAATAGCGATAATCATAATTTTTATACTAGAAATAAAGATAAACTCGCTGTTGCCACTTGTACACTCCATAAAGTTAGTAAATCGTTTATAGGGCAAGGTGTTCGCTTTTATAACAAACTCCCAAATGATGTACAAAAATTGACCATTAACAAATTTAAAAACACAATTAAACAAAATCTTTATAAAAAAGCCTACTATAAAATATCGGATTATTTAGATGATAGAGAAGCTTGGGATTGAAATTGCTCCAACTCGTTCAAAATGTTACAATTTAGACGTAATTTATTTTCTGTATTGTATGTATTCTAAAAGGGTCATTAAAAAAACAACCAGCCTTGTTTCTTGCCTTTCTTTCCTGGCTTGGTCGCGAAGGAACAGGCAGTAAAATTGACGTTTCAGAGTGATCCTAGTGGTTTTAATGAATAAATATTTTGACTTTGACTTTGCATGATTAGATTTTCTGGTTGTACTCCAGATTTTTAGCCCATACGGCCACACTGGTTTAAAGATGCTGTTGTAAACCAGGCGCTTGTTAAGTAGAGACAGTCGGGAGTGTGGTCCGAGCAACCAGAACAGGCTCTTGAATCGAATGTCAAGTTCTGCTCTCTTAGCCTTGACGTGGTCCATATCCATAACATTGGTTTGACGACCTCTGGCGAAATGGGAATTCCCATTGCGACACTGTGAGAACGTAGCAGACCGACAGACCTTAGAATTTATAGTATTCAAAATTAAATATTTATTTATACTAACAAGGATCATTTTGAAACGTCAATTTTACCACCTGTTCCTCCGCGACCAGGCAAGGAAAGAATTATTATAATAAGAGATTTATCACGTACAGTTATATCGGTGTTTCGACCGACAATGTTTCGGTTCAATTCGTGAACCTTCATCAGGGTCCGTATTTATAATAATGACTGAGTCTTCAAGTCCAGAGTCAACAGATTATTTCTAGGCAAGTGTGCTCCATCTTTGATCACACCATCACTTACGATCAGGTGAGGTAGTAGTCAAGCGCTTGCCTATCATTAAAAAAAATCACGAATGTTTCCTTGTGGAAAGAATGAGTATGGATAGAAGGATAGTGAGTAGTTACATAATGTTTTTCCACAGCTACGACACATCGATAAGCGAAGCAGGGACCGCGCTCGTTGCTCAGATCTCGTCCAACGCGACCATCTAAAAAAAACTATTTGATATAAACAACGCGACATCTCTTGTTCAAAAACTGTATAAGTTTTCCTGTAGATGGAGCTAACGGCGCTTTAGTCGTAATCTGAATCATCTCTCTCATTTCGACCCTGACTTAACAGAGCCCGGTAGCACAAATGGTAGTGCATCCTCGTATCAAGAAGAAGGTTGCGGGTTCAAGTTTTGTCTAGGCTTGAAAATTTTTGAGATTGTTTTTACATGAATATTTTCCACAGCTACGACACATCGATGACCAAGGCAGTGACTGTGCTCGTTGCTCAGATATCGTCCAACGCGACCATCTCTAAAAAAACTATTTGATATAAGTAACGCGACAGCTGTACTACTATGTACTAAACTGCAACGTTTGGCATTGAGCAGCTCAAAAACTGTATAAGTAATCCTATAGATGGAGCTAACGGCGCTTTAGTCGTAATATGTATCATCTCACTAATTTCGACCCTGACGTGACAGAGCCCGGTAGCATAAATGGTAGTGCATCCTCGTACCAAGAAGAAGGTTACGGGTTCAAGTCCCGTCTAAGCTTGACAATTTTTGAGATGGTTTTTACATGAATATTTTCCACAGCTACGACACATCGATGACCAAGGCAGTGACTGCGCGCGTTGCTCAGATATCGTCAAACGCGACCATCTCAAAAAAACTATTTGATATAAGCAACGCGACATCTCTTGTCAATGTACTAAACTGCAACGTTTGGCATTGAGCAGCTCAAAAACTGTATAAGTTATCCTGTAGATGGAGCTAACGGCGCTTTAGTCGTAATATGAACTTTAGTCGTAATCTGAATCATCTCACTAATTTCGACCCTGACGTGACAGAGCCCGGTAGCACAAATGGTAGTGCATCCTCGTATCAAGAAGAAGGTTGCGGGTTCAAGTCCCGTCTAAGCTTGACAATTTTTGAGATGGTTTTTACATGAATATTTTCCACAGCTACGACACATCGATGACCACGGCAGTGACTGCGCTCGTTGCTCAGATATCGTCGAACGCGACCATCTCGCCCGACGACGTGAGAAACCTCACGCCGCATCAGATGATCAACTTCTTGCAAACGCTGGTGGATAACCCGACGCCGCTGCCGCTGCCGCAGCTGCAAGCCATGGGGGTGGCCTACGGACTTGCCAAGAGCAAAAATGCCGAGATTGAATACAGGTAAGATTCTAAATCCCCAGAGCCTGAAGACTAAAGTCTTCAACCAGTGTGTGTTGCCAGTGATGACCTATGGCACTGAAACGTGGTCCTTTACTCATGGCCTCATGACCAAGCTCAAGGTCGCTCAACGAGCTATGGAGAGGGCTATGCTCGGGGTCTCTTTGCGTGACAAATTCTGCAATGAGGAAATCCGCAGACGAACTAAAGTTGCCGACATAGCTCTCAAAACTAGCAAGTTGAAGTGGCAATGGGCAGGCCACATCGCTCGTAGAACCAATAACCGTCGGGGAAGAAAGGTTCTCCAGTGGAGACCACGGACTGGAAGACGCAGCGTAGGCCGGCCCCCCACAAGGTGGACCGACGATCTAGTAAGAATCGCGGGGAGCCGTTGGGCGTAAACGGCTACTAACCGCTCGTTGTGGCGATCTAAGGGGAGGCCTATGTTCAGCAGTGGACGTCTCCGGCTGATGATGATGATAAAGATTCTAAATAAAAAAAAAAATCTATTTTAGCATTTTTCCTTTAATAGCATTCATTCAAGCATTCAGATTGAGAATCTATAGGCACCTTCTCGGTCAAACCGACCAAAAATGAGCAACTTAATCTTTCCTTATCACTTCTTCTATGGTTAAGTATGTATTTTTATTTGATATTGGTATAGTTTAGTCTATCATGTAAAGTATTTAAGTAGGTTTATTTATATAGTATGTAGCATGAAAATTTGCATTAGTCTTGTGCAAATTTTCATTAGTTCCCTTTTCTGTGCACTACCTACACATCTTTATCTACAATACACAAAGTTTATCTGGAAGAGAATGCTCTTTAGCATTGAGTTCGCCTTTGTACTAGTTTTATAAGTGCAATAAAGTATTTTCAATCAATCAATAATATACCTAGTCAAGTCATAAATTCTGTCACATGTTTAATATAAAATAATTGAAACCAGTTTATTCATAATGAATTACGTAACCATTTATATACCAAAATGAACTTAACAAAACATAGATTCTTATGACACTAAAGTTTATTCAAAATGACCTCCGTGATTTTGAATACAGGCCTTCAATCTGCGCGGCCAGTCGTCTATCGCAGCACGAACGAGGTCCATGTCAATATCGGCGGCTGCCTTAATCAAGGATGTCTTGAGTGACTCCAAATTGGGATGAGGCTTTGAGCACGCCTTTTCCTCCAAGTGTTGCCATATCTTGTAATCTAACGGATTCAAATCTGGACTGGAGGAGGGCCAGTCTTCGTGCCGGATGAAGTTGATTTCACGCGCCGCCAGCCAGTCTTGTGTGCTCTTCGCTCTATGAGCTGGCGCCGAATCTTGTTGGAATACCCAGTGCCTGTTATTGAACATGGTATGAAAAACAGGTTCCACAAGGTTCGTCAGGACTGTATTTTGATACACAACTGCATTCGTTTTTACACCTTTCTCACAAAAATGTACCTCTGTTAAGTCCCAATAAGAAACTCCCAACCATACCATGAGCGAGGATGGAAAATGACCTCGTTGGACACGCGGAATACGGTTGCTCGCTTCTTCACTACTGTGTGCGTACACCTTATCATTTTGTTTGTTGTAGCTCTCTTCTACGGTAAAATTTTTTTCATCCGAAAAAAGAATTTCCCGATATTTTTTTCCCGCGTACCGCTTCAACAAAGCGCGGCATCTCTTCAGTCTCAGGTCCATTAGACGAGTATTCAAACGATGTCCTGTTTTTCTTCGATATACCCGAAGCCCTAAGTCTTCATTTAACACCCTTTTCACCGTGGTTCTGCTTAACCCCATCTGAAGGGCCAACAGTTTCTGCTTACGTTTGGGATTTCTTTGAATTCGCGCCTTCACAGCTTTTATCACTGCTGGAGTCGCGAAGAAGTGGTCGCCCTCGGTCTGTTAGGAAACAGACCGAGGGCGACCACTTCTTGACCTGTCATCTACACTAGAGTCTTCATTGTATCATTTGATGGTGCGTTAAACGAATCTTTTGGTTATATTCAAATTTTTCAGTATGTCAAAAATTTGAATTGGCGCGTATCCGCAACGATGCAACGCAATAACTGCAACACGGTCTTCTTTAAACGTCCACTCCATATTTAAAAATGAGTAAAATTCTAAAAAGTATACATTTTTATTTTCATGAACAATTCGAAATTCGAATTCTATGAACTTTTTTGTGGCCAGCATTCTAAAAGAAAAGTTTTTACTGTGTGACAATACTTATGACCTGACTAGGTATAGGCTTAAGGCTTTACACCTGTATATAATACCAGCTGACCAATCCGCGGTTTCGCACGCGTGGTTTGCCAATAAAAAGTAGCCTATGTGTTAATCCAGGTTATGATCTACGTACATACCAAATTTCATCGCAATCGGTTCAGTCGTTCCGGCGTGAAAGAGTAACAAATATCCATATATCCATACATACAAACATTCGCGTTTATAATATTAGTAGGATTTTAATGATACCTATGTAGCAAACAAGCTACATAGCATACATACGGCCCACCTGGTGGTAAGCGGTTACCGTAGCCTATGGAGGTTTGTAACACCAAAGGTTTCACCCGCGCGTTGCCAGCCCTTTAAACATTTTAAAACGCCTTTTTTGAAGAACCCCATACTGTAATCACTGGGGAAAACCTGTATGCCTCAAGTTCATGGACGCAGGGCAATGCACCGTAGAGCACGAGTCTACGAGTATGGTGGGGGAACTACGAGCCAGTACTTTGTTATAGACGATGGTTACCACTTAACATCAGGTGGACCATGTGCCATGTCCAGGTCGTATAAAAACAAAGAAGAGTAGGAAATGAAAGGTGAGCAAAGCGAGCTTGGCAGACTGCTTGAGAGAGCGGAGTGGGCCGCTCATAATCTGTTTGTATATACTCTCTTGCATCAATGATGATGGGCTCTGATAAGCCTCTTCGTTTCGGACAAGTATGGTTCAATGTTTAATTTTTCGAGATTAAAAAAACGGACCAACTTTCTTAAAATACTAAAGAAATAAGTGCAGCGTAGGAAACGTTCACATAATTGACGTGACCAATGCAATGCAATGCTATGTTATAGGGGATCGTTACATCAGGCGGACTACTTGTTTGTCTCCATCTTCATGTTGTATAAAAAAACGTCATTAACTACAAATCCTGTAGGATTAATACCTTGTGTTTGTCTAGGTTTAGTTATATCTATATCTTGGAATTCAAATTAAATGTCTCCCTTTACCAAATATACACTACCTAATAACTGTTTGTCCGCATTACTCAAAGGTTAACTGGAAGAGATCTAGCATTATGTTCGCCTATATACAGATTACTTTTAACATTTAAAAAGATCTGAAAAATTTTCAAGCCTAGACGGGACTTGAACTCGTAACTTTCCTCTTGATACGAGGGTGCACTACTATTTGTGCTACCGGGCTCTGTCACGTCAGGGTCGAAATGTACTAAACTGCAACGTTTGGCATTGAGCAGGTAAAAACTATATAAGTTTTCTTGTAGATTCAGATTACGACTAAAGCGCCGTCTACAAGAAAACCTATATAGTTTTTACCTGCTCAATGCCAAACGTTGCAGTTTAGTACATTTCGACCCTGACGTGACAGAGCCCGGTAGCACAAATGGTAGTGCACCCTCGTATCAAGAGGAAAGTTGCGGCTTGAACCCGCAGCCTTCCTCTTGATCCCGTCAAGGAAAATTTATGAAATGGTTTTAAAGTCATGTAATTTTCCGTAAGTGTTCTGATAACACTATTAAAATAAAAATACCAGATTATTTTTATTTTGTGCAATAAAGGATTTTCATTCATACCTTTTTTATTATAGTCCGATTAACAGGTGTATCTTTTGGCAGGTGGCTGCGATTATGCGTCAGGAGCAATGACATCGGGCGAATCAACGACGTATTCCAGTTCGTGAACTCGCAAGGGCGCATGAAGTACTTGCGGCCGATGTACCGCGACCTGTACGCGTGGGAGCCGGTCAGGCAACGGGCAATAGACAACTTCCTCGCCAATGAGAAGTACATGATGCATGTCTCAGCGTACACACTGAGGAAAGACCTGCATTTACTCCAATAAATTATCTGTGGTATGCGTCTGAATAGGCCGTATTTTATAGCAATACCTGTGTGGAATATTCTAATCTAATTTGCCAAAAACCAACCGCCTTTTACCCGAAAAATATATCTTGGCAATAAATGTACAGTAGGGCTAGTCGCTTGGCTAATAAAATAACGATAAACAAGAAAAATTATATAATCGATGTTATGGAAATTGCTCTTTGCTGGTAATATTTCCGGCAAATATCTATATTGCAGTTAAAATATGGTCTGTTTAGAAGCATCATTAGTTAGCCATAATGGCTATTTTAAGCAATAAGTTACATTATGTATGTAAGTATTTAATGTTTAATAAATTGTATTAAAATGTTGATGTTGTTTTGGTTTTCCTTTAGTTTTAACTATGCTAGGCCCTTTTTACATAACTAACAATAAGTCATAGCAATCGAGAGAATATCTATTTTTAGACAGTGTTATATGAAAATGAAAACGCTTGAGGTAGCGGGTTCGATTCCCGCCACGGAACAAATATTTGCATGATCTACAGATATTTGTCGCGGGTCTGGTTGTTTCTCTATATATTATATGTATTTAAAAAAAGTATTGATGTATTCTATCAGTTATCTGGTTTCCATAGTACAAGCTCTGCTTAGTTTGGAGCTAGATTTAAAACATTTAATTGACACGACACATGGACAAAATAAAACACAGAAGAAGATGGTGACATGGAAGTAATGCCGAATTTTTGTTCTGGCTCTAAGTAGGTGGATGTAAATAGAAGGATAAGTAGGTACAAAGATGCCAGAGGTCGAAGATTACAGGTTAATTAAAAAATACAGAAATATCTCTTATAACTCTGTTCGGCTAGCTGGACAACATCCCTATGTCGCCTAATAATAGTCTGAAGACCCGCTTATTTAGCAAATCGCCGCCTTAGTACTTGAATGTCCAACCGACCTTTGAGTAAATTTTACAGGAAAGGTTTTTTTCGTTTGTTATTGACATAAATAGAAATTTATTAAAATATTTGATGATGTAGGAACAATGTATTTTATATTCATATGATTATCTATACTCTATGTTAATATGATAAAGATAAAACAGATTTTTTTAAATTTATTTGTGGAGGTTGGACACAATGCCTCCGAAGAAATTACGGAATTGGAGATTGAGCATAATGTCATGGAGATAGACCATGAAAATTTAAAGGTCGTTCAGTGCTTGTTTGTACTAACTACCATCATCATAATACACAGGATGTTCACTGAATCTCACTGTTCAATGAATTTAACTTATTTATTAAAACATATCATAATGTAACATTATGATATAATGATTAAGATTAGATTTTATAGGCCTTTAGCAACTAGTTTTATTTTAATATGAAATTAGGTATGAAAACAAAAACTCGAATACAAATAATCAATATATTATTGGCATTAATTATTCATGACAAAGTAACTGACATACCTACTACCTAATTAATCTTTAGGCTTAGGATAATTTTATCAGTGAAGCACTCACTTTTTTAATTTTTTTTCTTTATCCAAAGTAGTTTTTTTTAGTTTGGATTTACTTTCTTGTTTCGTTGTTTGTTTATTTTTTCGTCTTGCATCATTTGTATTTCGGCTAGTAGAAAGCACACTTTCGTTATCTTTGTATTTTATGACCTTCTTAATTAAGGCTTTTTTTGTCTTCTGGTGGCATAAATTTGTATACTGAACGTATATCCTGAATTTTTTTATCAGTTAAAGAGCTGTTTTTTGCTTTTTTAAGTGTTATGTCACTCAAACCGTACACTTTGTTTTGTTTAATGTCTGTTGATATGGTTGTTGCCGTGAAACTTGTTTTGTTTAATGTCTGTTGATATGGTTGTTGCCGTGAAACTTGTTTTGTTTAATGTCTGTTGATATGGTTGTTGCCGTGAAACTTGTTTTGTTTAATGTCTGTTGATATGGTTGTTGCCGTGAAACTTGTTTTGTTTAATGTCTGTTGATATGGTTGTTGCCGTGAAACTTGTTTTGTTTAATGTCTGTTGATATGGTTGTTGCCGTGAAACTTGTTTTGTTTAATGTTTGTTGATATGGTAAATACGTTTGCGACACTCGGAGGTCCGAAAAAAAACCGAAATTATTCAAAGATATTTAATTATAAAAAATATAAAAAGTACATGAAAACTTAATGATAAACTAACGTAGGTACAACCAATTCGAAGTAGGAATTGGAAGTGTGCAATGCTTTGTCGATTTTGCAGTCCTCGGTCGATTGACGTCAATGCTGCGTCGACAAACGTGTCACTCGATGCAACTGCAGCGTCGGCGGTCTTCCTCTAGGTACTATACGTAATTCCTCCATCCTCAGAACAGCGACTATTTTAAAACGTTTAGTGAAAATGTCGCTGGAACGTTCCCGGGGTGGAACCATAATATGGAACCACCAACTATTCCCCTCTCTATAGAGAGAGGGGAATAGTTGGTGGTTCCATGTTCCTTTTCTCGGCTGGTTTGCGGTTGCTCAGATATCGCCGGACGATGAAAATGAGGGCGAGTACACCTGTACCTGTTATAACTGCATAGAATGGGATTGTAGTGTGGTACAGTGGATCTGCTTTGAAATCTTCCAATTGTAGGGGTGTTTGTATCGTGATCTTGTCTTGGATGCTGTGTAGTCCCTGAAGATTGATTGAGTTGAGGTGAATATGGGTTGGAGAGTCTGCGTACTGTTTCTCGACGTCGTACGGTATTTTCGTTAATTTAAGAGGGGTGCCTTGGATAGCATCGTTATCGTTAACAATGGTGAATGCTTCGGACTTAAGATGACATCCGACAGGAATAGTAGTGAGGAAACTTCCTTGAAGTGTAGTGTAATCGTTTCGATTACAGAAGAGTTGTACTTTCGTTTGGTGGGGGAAGGACAGTATATAGTGTTTATCGTCTAATTTTTCCATAGCTTCTCTCGACAGGGTGACATTGGTGAACTTGCAGGACTCCTGAAGGACTTGATTGGTGATCAGCTCTTTGATGCAGTCTGGTTTGGACCGAACTTGGTTCGTTGTGTCCTTCTCACAGAGATACCGGCCTTTTATCTTCGGGCATTCTGCCTCTATGTACACGAATGACATCTCGGTAGTTGCTATGAAGGGGAAGGATGGGACGAGAGCCTGTGCATGCCTATTAGGTACTACAGCTAACCTAAATAAATCATACGTATCTTTAGAAACTATCGGGAACTTAAAAACGAATACTATCTGAGTTTTAGAATAGTAGTATCCCGGTTTAATAATATCATAGTATTCTCTTAATTCTAAGTCTAAAATGTACTCTTTGCCGTATATGATTTTAATTTTATCAATCATGGCTCCTAAAGTGCTTATATCTATCATAGAATAGTGCGTACTTTCGACACGAATAAAAGCTAAACTATTTTCTATCCTAATTAATTCATTCATAATGTCTGCTATATTTTCGCCCACTATTTCTAATAGTTGAGCAAACTTAGCGTATTTAATTAAATCATGTTCTTTATATGCGTTACCTTTAATTATTAATTCAATGGTTGTGTTAATTTTACTTTGGTTTTCTACTAACTGTACCAATACGTTATTATGTTTTGACATCCATTCCTTACTCAAACTAATATGATTATTGAATTCAGAGGAAATTTTATCCTGATTTTTCTTTAGAGTTCGAATTGCCTCATCATATTTTATCGCATCAGTGTGATCTAAGTTTCCAGTTATACTTTTAATAACTGAACCTAAGCCATCTACGAGACCTCTCTTGGCTCTGTTGGTCTCTAGAGATTTTAACTGAATGAGAACTTTATCCATTTTTCCAATAAGATAATAAATTTGAATTTCATATAGTGAGTAAGTGTCGTTAGTCATTCGCTCTTTATAACTAAGTAATTGAGTGTATAATTTGTTAACATTGTCCTCGATGTCATTCAACTGTACGTACTGTATGAATGTATGATGGTGGGTAGTTAGTCGCATAAGTCCAAGCTTGTATGGTAATAGTCCTGGTCCGTCATCGAGACTCTCAAGTTTGATTTCTTGAGATAGAGTCCTTTGGAGAAGTATTACCAACAGGGTTCTGTAACAAGTTTGCTGCTTTAGGGATACGCTTGAGGCGTGATTTGGCTATAGGACCACGTTTTTTTGAAGTGTATATATGGATTGGTAGGTCCGCTAATACTGTGTCCTGGGTATAGCGAGCAGCTGTTTTTTGGCGGCTAGCAATCGGATTTTTAATAAATATCTGTTGTTGGGGTGCGTACTCGTATTTCTGGTTCCCGTGTTTTATTTCTATTTTCGATCAAAGTCGTACGATCGGCGAGTGAAGAGCTATTAACAATGTTGTAGACCTTTTTCATTTGGTCCCTATGAGTTTGTACATACTGTTGCAATAGTTGTTGGGTTATGTCAATGTCGAGGCAATCACGAGGGTCGAAATGTCCGGTAAGTAAATCAAAGGGTCTGCATCTCGTAAAACTGTAAATTGAACTATTATACGCTATTAGAGCGTATGGTATAAGATTGATGGTTGGTTCGTCTTTATGTTGTAATTTTAAAATTCTAAGATGTTCAAGAAGAGTCGAATGGAATCGTTCGATATTTCCATTATCGTTTGGGGAGTGAGCTAATATTCTGTGGTGATTGATTTTGTGAAGTCTAGTGAATTCCATGAACAGTTGGTTGGTGAACTCTGTACCATTATCAGTAATGATAGTGGAAGGGACACCATGGTGGGTACAATAATGCAAAAGAGATTGTAAGATACTAACGGCCGTCCCATCACGAAGGTGATATGCTTGCCCGTACTTAGTAAATACATCAATAAAGGTTACAAATTTTTCGCTCTGCACTGTAAATAGGTCCATGTGGACTGTTTCAAAGGGTTTGGTAGCAGGAGGTACGACATTAAAGTGCGTTCTAACAGGATTTCTATCGTATTTAACCTGTCCGCATATGGTGCATTCATTTATAAATTTAGTGATTTGGTCCTTCATCTTAGGCCAATAATATTTTCGAGATAGACTTAGATAGCTCTCATTAATTCCACGATGATTTGTTTTACCATCATGATAGTGCCGGATTATATCCTGCTGTCGGAGGTAATCTTTAACGTTTTCCAGCTCAGATTTGCATAAAACAAGATTCATAGATGAACTTCTGAATTTATTTTGTAATATAGGTATAATAGAATACATTGCTAAAGGTGGGGTGAATAGAATAGCTGTTTTAACCTTTGGATTAACGTACTCCTTAACGGCTTTTACGACATCATCTTCTAGGTGGGTTTCGGATAGTTGGATGCTGGTACGAGTGTGAGTGTCAAAAGGTTTAGTCACTGTCGGTCGTTTTTTAACGTCGTTTACAATTGTGAAGTGAATTTGTCTATGAAATTTATTAAGTGGTTCATCTGTAATAGGTATTTCTAAAATAGGATTCTCGTTACTGGTATGAACCGATTCAGTGGATGAATTAATTTGGGTTGGTATACATTCGGATGGGTTGCCTAGAAGGGAGTTTAGTTCATCAATCTCCTCTATTAAAGACAATGTTTCGCCAACATGTATTTCGACGCGGGAAAGGGCATCGGCATTTGTATTAGACTTTCCTTTTTTATACCTAACAGAGAACTGGTACTCACTCATTTTAAGTCGCCATCTAGTGAGGCGTGAATTTGGTTCTTTTAAGTTTACCATCCATTGTAAGGGCTTATGGTCAGTAAGGATTTGAAATTTGCGTCCAAAAAGGTAAGGTCTAAAATACTTCGTAGCCCAGACTATGGCAAGAAGTTCTTTCTCAATAGTGCTGTAGTTCATTTCGCTTTCGTTTAAAGTTCGAGATGCGTAGCAAACTGGTTTATCTGATCCAACTGGACCTTGTGAAAGAATAGCTCCAATTGCTACGTTGGACGCGTCAGTTGTTAGGTTAAAATCTTTTTTGAAATCTGGGTATTGCAATATGGGGTCATTAGTCAGGAGGGTTTTACATTTCTCAAAGCAGTTAACATATTCAGTATCCAAGGTGATTTTTCTGCCTTTTTTAAGACACTGAGTGAGGGGTTTCGTGATACGGGCGAAATCCGGTATAAATTTTCGATAATAACCTATAAGACCTAGGAATTGTTTAATTTCCTTTGAAGTTTTAGGGATGGGATACTTTTTAATAGCCATGATCTTATCGGGATTCGGTTTTATGCCGTCTTTGGTGATAATATGCCCAAGTTAAGCTGTCTCAAGTTTCAGAAATTCCGATTTATCCATTTGGATCTTAAAGTTGGATTCTCGCAGTCTATGAAATACCTTTTCCAGGTTAATCATGTGCTCTTGAAGAGAGGTACTAAAAACTATAATATCATCTAGGTACACCAGACAGATTTCATTCTGGAGTCCTCTGAGGACATTATCCATCACTCGTTGAAAAGTGGATGGAGAGTTTTTCAGGCCCATTGGCATCCGAAGAAATTCAAAATGGCCGTGTTCTACGTTGAAAGCTGTTTTTTCAATATCTTGTGCATCCATTTCTACCTGATAGAAGCCACTTGCCAAGTCTAAGGTTGTGAAATATTGACACTTTCCTAATTTGTCAAGTACGTCGCTAATGTTTGGTATAGGATATTTGTCATCTAGTGTCTTTTCGTTCAGCTTACGAAAGTCAACTACTAGCCGCCATTTTTTCTTTCCTGATGCGTCCATCTTTTTGGGAACGACCCAAATTGGTGAGCTCTATGAGGATTCAGATGGTCTAATGATTCCTTGCTCTAACATTTTGCCTATTTGGTCTTTAACTTCCTGACGATGAACGAAAGGATATCGATAGCTCCTAGCATGAACCGGAACTTCGTCGGTGGTTCTAATGCGGTGTCTTACTTTATTGGTGAAAGTGAGTGGTTCACCTTCGATATAAAAAACATCCGAGTAATGAGAACAAAGAGTTATGAGGTTTGCTTTTTCCTCTTCGTTCAGATGATCAGTCCGTAATCGCGAAATTACATCTTGTGCATGGTTCGACAACTGTTCGGTGCGCGTGCACTCATTATAGAGTTCTGCGTGTGCTGGTTGATCTAGTGAAAATATTATATCATTCGATGTTGGGTTTTCCACTTCTAGATAACCACGATTATTAACTACGGTAGTAATACAGTCATGAATTATACAGTTGCATAGAATTTGTTCTTCTATAAAGACATCGCCATCACAAGAATCGATAGGTACGCGAATTAGCTTGGTAGTATTCGCTGGAACAATGTCTTCGTAAAGGTTAACATTACGCGAATTGTACATTCTGATAGGGTTCGACGCATGTTTTGTTATGAGTTGTCTTTCTCTTAAATCAATTCGGGCTTCCCAGTTACCTAATAAATCTAACCCTATGAGCCCATCGAAATAATCGTGAAATCGATAGATAAATAATTTCATATCATCAGTATCCCTAAATTCTGAAAAACACGGTAATGTAATAGAATAATTACTTCTGGTAGACGCGTGTATGTTCGTTACTTCAAACGGATCTAAGTTCAGAGGATAGTCAGAAAAATAGTGTTCCATGGCTTCGGGGCTAATGAACGATTGATTGGCTCCCGTGTCTATGAGTAATTTTAATGGTGGATTCGCGATCTGTATGTAAGGTAATTGCCTTTGGGTCTGGAGATTTAATTCTATTTTGGTTTTGGTGACGTTACATCCTCCTGAAAATCCTGCTCTTCGTGGCTTGGTCCTGCTAGTGGTTGAGGATCGTTCAGCAGTTGGTTATCAGTACTAACGTCATAGTATGGTAACTCATAACTATAGCCAGGGGTGACTGCATTGCTATAGTCATAATAGTCGGTGTAGTAGTCATACTCGGGTTCAGGAAAGTAATTGTAATATGAGTCGTCATATGTCATACAGTCGTTCATGTTCATTTCCCGAGTCTTAAAATAGTTACTAGGTGGTGGGTTCCCGGATTTACTCCAGTCGTGTCCTGTTATCATCCTAGTGGGAGGTAACACCTTAGGGGTGAAATGTTGAATACCGCTCATTGGTTTAGGGGGTTGGTTATAGTGATTCGGGGTACTGTGTCGTGGCTGTAATCTAAACATCTTACTGTGGGGGTTGTAGTTAGGCGGTGGTGCAGAGAACATTCTCTGTGTATTTGTTACCATCCGCTGGTTGGGTTCAGCGAATTTAAAAGGCTGAGGTCGGGGCCTCATGGGTCGTTGGCCTGTAGGTGCAGGCCAATTCGGCACTGGTGTCGGGAGAGACAGGCGTGGTGGGTTAAATCCTGTCGGTGGCATGTAGGGGGGCAACATAGCGGCGACCTTAGGGGTCGTATTGGTTCTAGAAGGTTCGCTACGTTGATGTGTGTACATAATGTTAAATTCTTCCTGCACGTATTCTAGGGCTTATTCTATAGTGGCGGGGCGCATGCAACGTATACGGGACCCAAGGGGTTCCTTTAAACCTCGTATATATCCTTGCATAGTTACCTTTCTATAAAGTTCGCGTTTTGCTTCTAAAGTCGTGGGTATATTCTCATGTAAAGTCACATATGTCATTATCGTACTGAATAAGGTTTGACAATAATCATAAAATTCTTGAGGAGTTCTACTACCCTGTGAAGCCAATGAAAGGTCGTTGTACAAGGCTGTCTCATCACGTTGATCCGAGAAATTATTGATCAAGGCAGTTCGAATGCCTAGCCAGTTTTCGGGTATCCCATTCGAGTTAATATTGCTAGCAGCGCTACCCTTGATTTTATTTAAGATGCCATTCAACAGACATAAGTTGCCTAGTTCGTTACCAGATCCTGTTTTTAAATACTCTACAGCTAGTTGGTCACATATCTTAATGAATCTGGTTAGAACGTTCGGGTTCCCATCAAATTCCGGGACAAGGCGGAGTGCCTTATAGATAGCTTCTGGGTCTACTGTCATGTCTAAATTGAATAGTTGGTCTAACTCTAAATCTAGGTCTAAGTTAGTTTTATTCCTAAGACTATCAACTACTCGACGGCGGCTCAGATTAGATTCAGGCGCCCGCGATCTAGAGGCTCTGGGATGGTAAATCTTGAAGGTTAAGAAATACTAAGGTCCAGGAAGCAACACAAGAGAAGTATTCAAGTGTACTTACATATACATTATTTTCCGGTTTCTCCCCGTGAATCGATGTCTGGATTCTCCTCCTTGTATGCCGCAGGCCCGTAGGTTCGTTGTTCGGATATTCGTTACGGAGCTTGATAGCAACCCGGGTGCTCGCGACGCGGATTCCCGATTTTGAGGTCCCGATTTCGCGAAATTCCCGTTAATATCTACCGGCTGCGCCAAATACGTTTGCGACACTCGGAGGTCCGAAAAAAACCGAAATTATTCAAAGATATTTAATTATAAAAAATATAAAAAGTACATGAAAACTTAATGATAAACTAACGTAGGTACAGCCAATTCGAAGTAGGAATTAGAAGTGTGCATTGCTATGTCGATTTTGCAGTCCTCGGTCGATTGACGTCAATGCTGCGTCGACAAACGTGTCACTCGATGCAACTGCAGCGTCGGCGGTCTTCCTCTAGGTACTATACGTAATTTGGTTGTTGCCGTGAAACATGTTTTGTTTAATGTCTGTTGATATGGTTGTTGCCGTGAAACTTGTTTTGTTTAATGTCTGTTGATATGGTTGTTGCCGTGAAACTTGTTTTGTTTAATGTCTATTGATATGGTTGTTGCCGTGAAACTTGTTTTGTTTAATGTCTGTTGATATGGTTGTTGCCGTGAAACTTGTTTTGTTTAATGTCTGTTGATATGGTTGTTGCCGTGAAACTTGTTTTGTTTAATGTCTGTTGATATGGTTGTTGCCGTGAAACTTGTTTTGTTTAATGTCTGTTGATATGGTTGTTGCCGCGAAACTTGTTTTGTACTCTACTATGTTCCAATTCATTTTGTTATACTTTATAGATTTCATTTTTTTGTATGGTATTTGACCAAATCCTAATTTTATTGCCTCATCATGAAAGGATCGAAAATCCCTTTCCACTATTTGTAAAAATTTTAGCCTTATTTTAGAGTGTATTTTCGTTAAAGCGCGCATCAATCCAAGAGAGCTATATATTTCTTGATGCCTTAAGTTACGTTCTATTACGCTATGTACACAATCTACTTCTTGGACGTTTCCGTGGCCTGGTTCAGAAAACTTTTGCTTTATTTCTGTTATGTTTTTGGCATTACCAGACTGCAAAAAGTTTATTAAGGCCATACTCATGTGTGAATTTTTATTCTGTGGTACACAAGAGTCAGACCACAAAATAATTTTAGTAATGTAGCTTGGTAATGTTTCGACTACATGAACTAAAATTTTCATCAATGCACTGGCTATTTCATCTCCACTTCGTCCGTTCTTTGTTTCATCCCAGATAGCATTGGTACCAGAATTATCGATATTACAGTGCCCCGTCAAGTTATATACTGTTAGTTTACTAGTATAATAAAAACAAGAGATGTTCGCTTTTGGCAGACTAAAGATATTTTCTAAATCAAAGGTTATGACAGATGTGTCCGTATTTTTATTGCGATTCTGCCTGTTTCTTGCTCTTTCTTCATCACCTTCTTGTTTACGAATCATATGTTCTTTATATTTAAGTTTGAAAATTGTATTGTATAAATTTATTTATATTGTATCAGATGAAAAAAATCTGAATAGCGAAAGTTAGTCAAATTTGATAAAAAGTATTCTCATACAACAGGACAAACAAAATTCCTTCTACAAACATTTTATTAGATTCTTATTGCACATTAAAGAAGTATTAATACTGTAGCAATTAAGAAGTTTAGGAACTCCATGCTCTCATGAGCAATTCAAAAACATTTCGTATTTCAGAACAATTTTGAATTTCGAACATGGTTCTTGCACCTGTCGGACTTTTATATCAGTCATTGCATCATTTTATTTGTCCTTTAATGACATTGTCAAATACGCAAACAGAAGACTTAATTGCAGCATACTTCCTTAACCGACGTCGCTACAGTATTAATACTTCTTTAATGTGCGATTATAATCTAATAAAATGTTTGTAGAAGTAATTTTGTTTGTCCTGTATGATAATACTTTTTATCAAATTTGATTAACTTCCGCTGTTCAGATTTTTTTCATACGATACAATAAAATGATCCTTACAAAGGACTGCATCAATCGGCATTAAAAAAAATTACCTACTTTATTCATTTTAAGGCGCTACTCACACTTGACCAAAAAAATTTAAATGCCAAAATGTTTTTCTTCGAAAACGAGCTGATGTTTTAAAAGAAACTGCACCTGTATCTCTTCTGGACATGGGTGCTGCCGTACTGTTACAGTAAAAAAAAAACACTGTATACTGAATTATTATTTGAGGGGCACACTAAAAGTTTCCGGAATCAATAAAAAAATACTAATAATGGTCAAAAATGAATTGATTGTTTCTTTAAATATTCTCCCTCTGCGTCAATGCACTTTTTCATAAGATTGAACAAATTTTGAAAACATTTGTGCCACTCCTCCGGTGGTGACGTCAGATACGTGTTATTCATACTCTTCGACAGTCTCTTCTGGTGATGAAAACCGTTGATCGGGTAATTGGTTCTTAATTTTTGGGAACAGAAAAAAGTCACACGGTGCCAGGTCATGACTCTGTATGCTGGATGACTCATAATTTGTATGTTTTTTTAATTTTTTTTATGTCTTGCGCCTTGGGGAAACTGAAAACAGAAGTTATTATAAGTATTATTTCACACCATAGGTCTAAAATACATTCAGAAAATCATCAATAAAACAACAAGGAACTAACGCCCTAAAACGTATGCACCTTTTAATAGGGGGTAACTAATTAAAGCTATCGATAACACATTCATCAGTATATTGGGGTCACATCCCTAATTGAGTAGCTTAAATTGAGGTTTAAAAGAAACGCGACCTTAAAGAGTATGATTCACAGTCTATTTTGTTTGACGATTTTGCATTTTGAACAAAACTAACAAAAAAACAATAAAATAATACTTACCGGTTATAGGATATGCCCCCTTTTGTTAAATTTTTGGTTCGGCTATAATATTTACACTCCAAAACAGCACAATATGGCATTTTTATATATTTTTGAAGTACGTTTACCCCATAGTAATTGAAACACGACTGAAGTGAGCGAAGCTTGTAGTGCGCGGAACTCCGCGTACTTGGTGTTACGCGGGCCCCGCCTACTTACGACTTCTATTGGTTTTTGTGTTCTGTGTTTCTAAAAGATAAAAGTTCCAGATAGCTATCTGACAAATAACGCCATACAAAAGTTGTTACTTTTTGAGGTTACCCGATGACACAAACAGACTCATGAATACACAGTAGGTATAAGTTATAATTTTAACAACCCTTCATTTTAGTAAGAGGTAAAAACCATTTGATGAACGTTTATTTATTTTTGTGAGAATTTTAATATAAATGGCAGATATCGATAAAACTGCTATCGCATTAAGACTTCTGATCACTAACTGAGTAGCGGAGAATATTCCAGAATGAGAAGAGGTTAGGCGTACGTAATCCAAAACAAGATTTATTTCTGAAGGAGAATGATTGATTTTGGTTTGAAATTTATTAAATTTTTATTTAATTGAAATCCAACAAGTTTTTTTTTGAAAAAGAAGTTTTAACTACCTACTTCAGTCGTGTGGTCTAACTAAAGCACACTCTTTATTCTTTATTCTTTATTGTACACAAATAGATTTACAGATAAAAATAGCTTACAAAATGGACATGTACAAAGGCGAGCTTAACCCTAATAAGAGTTTTCTTCCAGCAAACCTTTGAAGATAGAGATATTTGATTATAGTGGTGGGTACGTGCACAGAGAATGACATTGGAGTAGAATACTAATATATAGCATATACTATAATAAATACAACACTTAACCATATTAAAAAATAATAATAATACCTATATACTATACCTACATTAGAGATAACATAATATATTATACAAAATATAAATAATATACCTACTTATACATAATAAATAACCTAAAAGCTTACAAGGACAGGTAATGCTCTTTGACTCTAAGCTTAAAAGTGCTTAGTGATGGACTTGCGCGGATAGAGTGTGGTAGAGAATTCCACAGGTTGACTCCATGGACAGTGAAGGAACCGCCATAGCGACTGGAGGAATGAGGAGGGGTTTTGAGAAGGAGGGACTTAGATGACCTACAAGTCATCTCCGGTAGGACAAGAAAATCGAAGCGCTCACGGAGGTAAGAAGGAGCTAAAGGATTGAAAAGAGTGTTGAAGAGAAAAGTTACAACATGAAGATCACGTCGACGACGAATGGGAAGCCATTTTAGCTGGGATCTAAACATGGAGACGTGATCAAACTTGCGCAACCCGAATATGAATCGGATACACAAATTCTGAAGACGTTCCAGTTTATTTAGAAGTTCCTCGGTGGCGTCAAGAAAACAGACATCGGCATAGTCTAAAAGGGGTAACATGAGTGTTTGAGCAAGAGTAATTTTAGTTTCAAAGGGTAAAAACTTTTGGAGACGCTTAAGAGATTGAAAAGAGTAGTTAACCCTTTTACTAATCTCATTAACATGCCGCACCCAAGACAGATGATTGTCAAAATAGACGCCAAGGTTCTTGGCATTGGCCGAGTAGCTAATCGGTGCTCCAGCGTATAAAACTGGAGGAGGATTACACTTACCGACAAGATTTAACATATAAGGGCTCCCAAAAAGTACAACCTGAGACTTCGATGGGTTGACCAGGAGACCAAAAGCCTTTGCCCACGAGTAGATATGGTTGAGATCAGAGTTGATTTGGTCAATACCCATTGAAACCTCGTCCAATTTGAACTGGTGATATATTTGTAGGTCGTCAGCATAAAGATGGTAGTGCGAAGTAAGAACGTGGGTTATGGCGTTAATAAACACCGAAAAAAGGAGAGGAGACAGAACACCACCTTGAGGTACGCCAGCGGTGATGTCACACCAGTCAGAACAAGACTCGTCCGAACGTACACACTGCGTGCGACCCGAAAGATAGGAGGCAAACCAAGAAGTTACTGAGAGAGAAATATTGAAGGAGGAGAGGATGGATAGGAGAATGTCGTGATCAACCGAATTAAAAGCACTGCTAAAGTCTAACAATACAAGGACTGTAAGGTATTGGTTATCCATGCCCCAGCGAATGTCATCGGACACTTTAGTTAGAGCACTAACCGTGCTGTGACCTGGACGGAACCCGGATTGGTAAGGACTCAGCAGGCAATTAAGGGCAAGGAAGTGGGAAAGTTGCTTATGCACAACGTGTTCTAAAATTTTAGATAGAATTGGTAAAATGGAGATGGGTCTAAACTGAGATACCAGGGTGGGATTAGATGTCTTTGGTAGAGGGATAACAAAAGCCTTTTTCCAGACCGCAGGATATGAGCTCGTTTCGAGAGAATAATTAATAATGTGAGTGATTATAGGAACAAGCTCAGAGGAAAGGAGTTGAATCATAAGGATGTGAATGCCATCTGTACCGACACACTCACACTCTTTTTTTTTTGGAATACTTGACTGTAATAGGTAGGTTGTTATAAAACAAACTAACTAATTTGTCAACAGAACACAAATGTGAATTTGTCTAATGGATATTGCATTATAAGTTAATTATCTCGAACGTAAAATGGGCCATTAAAACTGGTTGCAGAATTTTTAAGCATTTTATACAGTTTGACGCTATCGGAAATCGTACGGTCGATACATTTGCATCAGAGTTATCTACATATTTGTAGATAGTATCACTTGAGAGCGCCATTCGAATGCCATACTCGACCTAGTATGGAGAGAACCGTTTTCTACTTGCTATGTTTGGTGCCGTGGTCCAGTTTAGTTCAAGCGTTTGGTGCTCTAAGCTCTTTAGACCCATCGTCGTTTTCAAGGCCTGGTAAGTAGCCTGGCTGTGCTATTAATTTGTTTTTTTGGAATGTGTAGGTACCTACCTGCTATAATTTTTCCAACTTGTTTCAGAATTAGCAATAGTAAAGCATATTTCTCTGTCTCTAAATGTGGACTTTGAAAAGAAGATATTATATGGAATAGCTGTCCTAAATATTGATGTTTTGAAAGAGATAAATGAAGTGGTAAGTTGTTCATAACATATTATCTTCTCGTTACCTAACTGTGTTATACCATTGTATTTTATGCTTTCCTTAGACGGATATCTTTCCAATGTATATTATTTATTCATTACTAGCTGTTGCCTGTGACTTCGTATGCGTTACATTAGGTACTAAATGTATTTTTTTTATACCACTTATAATGGCAAACGAGCATGCAGTCCACCAGATGTTAAGTGGCTACTGCAGCCCATGGATATCCACATAGAAGTAAATACAAGGTATTATGTTGTCTTAATCTCTATGTGGATACGTTGCCATACTATAGGACTTAGCTGTTATGCCTATGTACCAGTAATTACAGGAACATACCATTACCATCTAACCGGAACACAGCAGCACAAGTACTGCTATTTGGCAGTAGATAAAGGTAAAGCGGTGGTGCCCACTTCCTCGAGCCCGTTCACAAAAGCTCTACCTACCACCTTATGTAGGTAACCTAGAAATAAAGCTAAACTCGCCGTTGCAACTTGATTTGACATCCCATTTTTATCCCATGGGAACTGATTTATGGGATAAAAAGTAGCCTAGTGTTAATCCAGGTTATAATCTACGTACATACTAAATTTCATCGAAGTCGGTTCAGCCGTTAGGACGTGAGACGTTGAGTAACAAACAAACATCCAAACTTTCGCATTTATAATACTTATTAGTGTAATGTGATAATATTGTTGTTATTATTATTATTGTTTTTTCCAAAGCTTAGATGTAACTTGATTAAGTATTTTTATTTATTTTTGTAATATAAGCAATGCCCCTAATGAAATGGTGAATATATAAATGAATTCTGATTACGCTGCGATACCTATACAAAGTTAGTTTTATGAACGCACTAGCTTCTGTCAGCGTCTTCTCATTCGTGGTTTGTCAATAAAAACTAGCTTAGGTCTAATCCAGGTCATAATCTATTTTTATACCAAATTTCATCGATTTCAGTCCCAACGGTTTAGTCGTGAAAATGTAACATAGAGAATTTATAATATTAGTATGTATTTCAGTCTCCCAGACAAAGCAGTTTTACTCTTACATTACGTACCTATTAGAATATAATAGAAAATAATTTATTATGCACACAAAAAGTAGCGGTTCGCGTCGCGACAAAGACAGGAGACTTGGTGTCTCGGTCTCTTCTGCATGTACTGTTAGTCGAGGCCGAGACCGCAACCAAAGCTACAATTCATTCAGTATCGGAGTGTCTGTCGATGGACATTTTCGTCTCTGTAGGAGTCTAGTTGTGCCGTATATCAGAGGGTGTTGTCTGATCCGTTCAATCAGCTTTTCACAGTCTTCGTCAGAAAAATTAGTAATTTTTTACAATAAACACACGTACTTTTCGAGCACGACACGAGACACCACTGGCCAGGGGCAGCAACCGTCGCGCAGTCTCCGGTCTCGCGTCTCAGTCTCCTGTCTCGGTCTCGCTCGCTAACTGATGCTTATACATTGCCTAAAGTCAAGTAACGGTCGCGGTCTCCCGTCTCAGTCTCTTGTCTCGGTCTCCTGTCTTTGTCGCGACGCGAACCGCCACCTTTAGTAGGTACCTACAGAACTTACAATAGAAACAGATTTAAGTATAACAAAGTACCTACCTACAATCGGCGGTCATACCACTATAAGCGATCTCTTTATAAACAAAATATTTGTTGGTCACAGTCTGTCTCGCACTTGTTATTTTTCAGATTTTGGATTTGAGTAAGTTGAACGTTGAATCGATAGAAGCTGATGATGGAATGCGATTGATGTATACCATTGAGGATGAAGTGCCTAATTTTTGCTCTAAACTAGCTGTAGATTTGCCCAACTCTACAACCAGTGGAGAAAAGTAAGTTAATAAATATTAATTTCTAACATCAGTCAGAAAAAGAAGCAGAAACAGGATGAACTAAAGTAGAAACAAACATAAAGATCGTGCGGTAGGTAAACGTGGGGTAAACCAGGTTACCTGCAATTCGTGGCAATTTCTAGACGCGTCAAATTATTCAATAAAATAGTTTGAAATAAAAACTAGTTTCAAATAGCGCTTGGCATCCAATGCACATCGCAGGTACCTACCTACCTACTCTCGATGTATCCACTCCCTGCCCATGGTCCACACGTAGTTCACATGGTTGTTCAATTGTTCATTTGATTTGGAACGTTACAAACTTTACCCCCCCCCCCCTTCTCAAACGCTCTAGGAGAGGGGGTGCCACATCAAGTTTCTGCCCCAGTTAAGAAAAATTCTAGATCCGGGGCTGGACAAAGCTCCAAATGGCCTGCAAAAAACTGTAGCGGCAAGTGACAGAGAAACATGGCAGTTTCTAATGTCGAAGGCCAAGATTGATTCAAGGTCGCTGCGGCACAACACTATCTATCTACATACTACAATCTAACTGATAGCATATATAAATACCTTCTGTAACCTGTACATAGGTAGACATATCCAGTCAAAACTGAGCCCCTCCTCCGTGTCCATTTAAAGTTACATATTACTTAGATTACAATTAATATTTTGGATAGTTCTTTTGGATTTGATGTACCTAATGATGAAGTGGGAAGGGCAATTTAATACTAGAAGATACCGTAGTAGAGGACGTGGGGCGCGACGGGGTCACCCATACATACAAGTAACTATATTACCTATAGAGGTACTAGGTGTATGCTTAAATAATTAATAAGCGGCTATTTTAGATCGACACTCAGTGCGAAAGAGACCGGAGGTGAAAGTGCACGTGTGCATTTATTACGAGCAAAAATATATTTTCGTGCTTTTTGATCTAAGTTTGTGTCACTATTTAAACGCCGATAAAAAGGTAAGCATTCACATTTTGTATTTTAGTATTTTGTTCAGATTTTCTATAGATATCACTTGTTGATTTGTATTGCTCAAAACCAAAAGGTATCATGCGTCTTGATTTTTTATTTGTCTTTATACACAATACTAGGCATAGGGGCATAACGGGGACATGACTACGGGGCATGACGGAGTACCCCATCGTGCCCCGTCCCCGTTATGCCCCTTCGATAGGTAGATAGTCTGTAGGTACTCTTTTCTCGGTTAATAATTGTATTTCTTTTTGTTTTAGTTATGGAAGATGGTGCGAACTTACAAGAAAAAATCTACGAGAGGAAGTTGGTCTGTAGAGAGTATGAAGAAGGCTGTAGATGCTGTCTTGAGTAGAACAGCAGGCTATAGAAAAGCAGCTCAGCTATACGACGTTCCACAAACCACATTGGAGCGTCACGTGGCTAAAGAACGTTTCTTGCTTCAAACACACAACCTCCTCCCGAAAAAACTCCTAGCCCAGAACAACGACTCGGATCCGTAGAAGATGGATTTACCCAAGTTGGTTCTCCGGTTAGAGCAGCATGTCGTGACTTAACATCTTGCTTTGAGAATGCTTCCCCAAAGGATGTTCTGCCAATTCCATTAGTCGCATAAAGAAATCAAACGAGGAAAAACTATCGCCGAGGTAAAACTGTAGTTCTTATTTCAACTCTTTAGGTACAAAAACGAGCTAATGGAGAACAACAAAAGGTCGAAGAAGTGTTCTAACGCAAATGATCCATGATCGCCCATTGTACCTTTGATTTAATTTTGTATTCTCTTTTGTTTGTTTTATTTTTAATGGTGTGCAATAAAGAAATTATCTATCTATCTATCTATGATCCTCGATTTAAAAAAAATGCAAAGAAATAAAAGAAACCTATTTCAAAAACCGAAAACGAAGACGAAGATACCTTATGCCTGTATTGTGTAGATGCAAATAACACTATCTGAAGTCTTCGGAGGGTTGGGTGGGCTGCCAGCTTTGTGGATGCTGGTCTCACACGGCTTGCGCCGGTGCGGATGACGATAACACCGAAGAAGTACATATATGCCTGTACTGCGAAGCTAAGTAACAGGGTTAAGCGTAACCCATAATGCTCCGTTTTTGGGTACCCCATATTACCCCTACCCCGGGGCATAATGGGGTTTTCACAAACCAAAATATATGCCAAATTGTGGTTTGATATGTTAACATTGTATTGTGATTAATGATAATGACTAAATATAGGTTTTTGATACTTTTATTAATGTTTTCCCTTAGCGTCCCCGTTACGCCCCCCCTTCCCATAAACTGTACCTTAAATATTCTTTTAGACGCAGGATTTATAAAAAGAAGTCCAATTTAAAATTCAACTTTCATTTTCCATGTTGGTATCAATGCCGACGCTAGCATGGATTTGATAATTCAAGATGGCGTTCAAATTAAAGATGGCGTTAGGTGGGATAACCTCCTAGTGATATTCTTCTGTCGATATATTTCAGAATAAAACTAAAAATAAAGTACAGTACATCGCCCGACGCGTCAGCGTTACAATGGCTGGAGCCAGCTCAGACTTCGGGAAAGAAACACCCTTACCTTTTCAGCCAGTCCTCAGTAACTATGCATTTTGTTTTATTTGATTAGGTGATGGAACATGCCCTTGCCATGGCCTACCCTGTCAGACCAGAATGCACACTATATGCTCCCGGGTACTGCTGCCTGTAACCATTGCATTTGCTCATCATCATCATTTATCAGCCAAAAGGCGTGCACTGCTGAACATAGGCCTTCCTTATAGATTTACAGAGGGACCGATCTTGGCGGCCTGCGTCTAATGGCTCCCAGCAACCTGCTTTTACTTCACCAGATATCGTCTAACAAAGACTTCGCCTCTGTAGTGTCTGTTCTCACTGCTTTTATCTATCTTCTCAGCTCATATCTTCCCATTGCTGTGTGCATGAATGTTTGGTGACATATAACTTACTGAACCGATTGAAATGAAATTTGCAATACTTATGTGGCTTATCTTCGTCCAGATATCCGCAAACAAGTTTCTAATAAAATCTCATATCCCAGCCGATACACGCCCGATCTATCCTGCCCTGCCAAGATACGCCAGGCGTAAAGTTCACGTACGACGCCGAGGTGACGGCGCCTCCGCAGTTCACGGTCCTCATGAGCGCCTTGAGAGGCGCGGTGAATGGAAATGTCACCAGTTTTAACCAGCCGATACCTATACCTTCGAATCTGATGGCTATTGCTGTGGGGGCGCTGGAGTATAGAACCCTTGGGCCCCGGTAAGACTAAGTAGTAATGAATAGCACTCACTTAGTATTAACTAGCGCGAATTAACTTAGATATGTTTACGTTACGTTGACAAGCTTTGCAACCATCACCCGTTTTCTAGCGGACAATAGCGCGCAATGTAAAGCGAACAACTAATTTGCTACTTCGCAGGCACTTCGCGAATGACCCTCCTTCTGCGCAGTCGGTTAAAAAGTGTGTAAGTTTACTGGTGGTAGAGCTTTTGTGAACGGGCTCGAGGAGGTGGGCACCACCGCCTTACCAGTACTTGTGCTGCTGTGTTCCGGTTAGATGGTAATGGCACATAGGCATACCAGCTAAGTCCTATAGTATGGCAACGTATCCACATAGAGGTCAAGACAACATAATAGCTTGTTTTGAATTCTATGTGGATATCCATGGGCTGCAGTAGCCACTTAACATCTGGTGGACTGCATGCTCGTTTGCCATTATAAGTGGTATAAAAGAAAAGAAGTAGGTAGCCTATATCTCAACCCCAGTCATAATCCACATAAATACCAAATTTCACCGAAATCGGTCCAGCCGTGAAAACGTAACAAACAGAGAGGGACAGAGTTACTTTCCAATTTTTATTATTATTAGTACGGATTTTTATGATTACCTACTTAGTAAAAAAAAGTATGGCATTATTGTCATGTCTGATGTAACACTCTAGGTACTGAGCTGATTTTCATTTCATAATCATGATTTTTGCAGATCAAAAGTGTGGTCAGAAAAAGAGGAGGTGGACCGAAGCGCGTGGGAATTCGCCGACAATGAGAAATACCTACAAGCGGCCGAGAGGCTGTGCGGTCCGTACGTGTGGGGTCAGTACGACCTGCTAGTGCTGCCCCCCTCCTTCCCTTACGGGGGTATGGAGAACCCGTGCTTGACGTTTGTCACACCCACTTTACTGGTGAGTCAGTTTTTTTTATTATTTGGCCCACTAAACTGGACGTTATATACACGAAATAATATAAGGAAAAAATTTACTTACAATTTTACTAAAAACGATGTAACTGCGTTCTAGAAGTAGGCACAGCATGCAAAAATAGTTTGAAATGGAAGGTACATAACTTTATCAGATAAAAAAGAGGAAAAAAATTATAATTATAATAATACTAGCTGACCCGCCCGCGGCTTCGCGCGCGGTTTTTCAATATAAACATTAGGTACTTACCTTCCAACTGCGCAAACGGGTAAAAAGTAGCCTATGCCCTTCTCCAGGATCTATCTCCTTGCCAAATTTCATTACGATCCGTTCATCCGTTTAGTCGTGAAAAGGTAACAAACAAACTGAGGGCTTAGCCAAGTTACATTCGATTAGCGATGACGCTAGTCGATAAGTCCGAAAATGTTTGGGATTTGACACATGCTATGGAAATATCACGTGATATATCGACAACAAACCTATGTAGAAATCGAATCGATTTAAGCGAATGTAGCGAAGCAAATTACATTCGCTTCGAGTCGATTCAATTTCTCTCAATTCAAATCCCATACATTTTCGGACTTATCGACTACCTAACGTCATCCCTAATCGACTGTAACTTGGCTAAGCCCTCAGAGTTACTTTCGCATTTATAATATAATATATTATACCTACCTATAGATAGAGGTTGTGCAGTCAGTAGGTATACTAGGTACCTACGTGTGGGGTCTATATACGAACCGCCGTTGAGCCTTTTATGGCATAGGTACAGAATATGACTACGTTGCTGTGACATCAGTCATCAGTTCCATATGAATAATTTATTATCACTGGTACCTACATAACACAAACTGGGAACAAAAAATACTAGGTAAGTACCTACTTAATTAATTTCTTATTCCAGGCCGGTGATAGAAGTCAAGCTGTTGTCATTATCCACGAGATAATGCACAGTTGGACCGGCAACCTGGTCACCAACAAGAACTTCGAACACTTCTGGCTGAAAGAGGGATTTACCGTATTCCTAGAAAGGAAAGTAGGAGCCTCGTTAATAGCTGATAAAGAAGAAGGGAGGAGAAATAGGGATTTTCACAGCATACTCGGACTTCAAGGACTAAAAGAAACTGTAAGTCACTGACTGATCGACATAAAACAGTCCGCCGGCGGATATCAGTCTGTCAGTTACCTAATTGGAATAGACCACACAATTGCAGAACTTATAATGTCATAGCAGACATATGAACAACAGACATAATTATTGCCTAAGAGCCATGGAACGCAGCGTGTTAGGGGTAAAGAGAATCGACAGGATCCGCAATACCACACTGCGCAGATGTTGGTGACAAGACTGCCAGGCTGAAGTGGGACTGGGCGGGTCACGTCAGTCGTATGGTCACAGACAAATGGGCAACAGTCGTCACACAACGGGTGCCTGCAGATGGGCGCCGAAGCCGGGGCAGGTCAAGGAAGCGTTGGCGTGACGACCTCGATGCATTCCAAGATGCCTGTTGGGACGTGGCGAGTGATCGTGAGATGTGGAGGAACAGGGGGCAGACCTTTGCCCAGCAGTGGGAAAATATAGGTTAAAAAAAGCAGACATATATACTCGGATAAGGATTGGCACCGTATCAGCTCGAGCCGTTCAGTATTCTTTGTATGACTCTCTACTGCAACGCGCACTAATTGTAATCGTAACGCCTTGGCGCTAGTGGCTCACTCGCATTTGACAGGTGTTGTAAGTATCTTGTCTATATCTTTCCCATAGATTGATGAACTGGGAAGTACAAATCCATTGACGAAACTGGTGCTCGATCTGAAAGGCGTGCATCCCGACGATTCATTTTCAACTGTGCCGTATGAGAAGGGCTCGCTCTTCTTGAGGTATTTGGAGGACTTGCTCGGAGGAGCAGGTAAGAGCCTTCAAAAATTCAATATCTTTTTGTTCATTTAAATCACGAGGATCACTTTGAAACGTCAATTTTACTGCTTGTTCCATGGTGACAAAGCCAGGAAAGTAAGAAACAAGACCGGTTATTCTTTTTAATGATCCTTTTAGAATAATACAATAAAAAAAAATCTAGTACCTACCTAGTTCAAATCTAGTACCTACCTAGTTTAAATCTAGTACCTACCTAGTTCAAATCTAGTACCTACCTAGTTTAAATCTAGTACCTACCTAGTTCAAATCTAGTACCTACCTAGTTCAAATCTAGTACCTACCTAGTTCAAATCTAGTACCTACCTAGTTCAAATCTAGTACCTACCTAGTTCAAATCTAGTACCTACCTAGTTCAAATCTAGTACCTACCTAGTTCAAATCTAGTACCTACCTAGTTCAAATTGGTTTTTGCCTCCAACACAAAATCTATCTTTGTTTGAGTGGATCGTGAGAAAATATACGTATGCAAGTATTATTTAGCCATGGGTTCGATCGGGTGTACACAGTGGCGTAGCGCAGGGGTACCCCGCCCCGGGCGGCACCTTCAGGGGGTGGCATAATTTCAAAATAAATATATTTTTGTCGCTTATGTAATGCCAGCTGTGAAAGAAGTTTTTCAAATTGAAATTGGATTGAATTGGTTGAAATCATTTATTAGCCAAATAGCACACATAATACAAAGTCAAACAAAATATTTGAAATAATCAATATAAAAATAACCATTATTCAGAACCTACATGCAAAACAGACACAAACAAACAATATAATATAACTAAGTTATACCACACAACTTGTGTGGTATATCAGCAAAATGGCCTCGACTCAGCAATAAGTCAACTGGGTTAGCAGTTATTCTGCCGAGACCGCTTATTCACCCACTAGACCCTGTGACAGCAAAATCATAATAATTGTGTGATGTCAAGGATGAAATATGTGATGTCATTAATGAATGTGTATCATAAATAAAAATATACTTAATAATATCTGTGATATACAAATAGCATGAATAAATTACAAAAATAGCAAAATGCAAAATACAAAAAATAATTACAAAAAAAATAATAATATAAAAGTTAAATAATACATGTAATTATAATTTAATTATAACAGCAACCTACTGGTGGTGGTAGAGCTTTTGTGAACGGGCTCGAGGAAGTGGGCAACACCGCCTTACCGCCATCTGCCGCCAAATAGCAGTACTTGTGCTGCTGTGTTCCGGTTAGATGGTAATGGTATGTTCCTGTAATTACTGGCACATAGGCATAACAGCTAAGTCCTATAGTATGGCAACGTATCCACATAGAGATCAAGACAACATAATAGCTTGTTTTGAATTCTATGTGGATATTCATGGGCTGCAGTAGCTACTTAACATCTGGTGGACTGCATGCTCGTTTGCCATATAAGTAGTATAAAAAAAGGTAAAGGGGGCATTCGCACCAGGCAACCCAGTTTTCTGCCTATCTATCACCACTCTTTTGAAATGTTTTTTAAACATGTATTTGGATTTCAAAAGTCGTAGCGGTGGTGGCAGATTTTTTCAGCACCTGGTTGCAAGGTTTCGAAAGCTGCCCCTAAACACTACTGTCTTGAATTTGCTGTAGTGTAGAAGGTTTCTCGTTGGTCTTGAGCTATACTTGCTCTGCGACCCGTCAAGTTTAGAAAAAAGGTAATTTGGAAACCCTGACGTAATAACGCTGTGGACTAAGACAGCTATATGCAGATCCCTTCGCGAAGCCATATTTAATATGGACTACTACTACTACTCTTAAACGTGCGTATTATCAGTATTATCACAGACCAGTAATTATACTGCTATGTGGTATTATGTACAAACACCCTTTTTTATTTTCAGAAGTGTTTGACGATTTTGTCCGATCCTTCATAGACAACTTCGCCCAGAAGTCGCTAGACACGGACCAGTTTAAGGCATACACGCAGAATTACTTCGAGGACAATGATCAGCTGAATGCGGTCGATTGGGATACTTGGCTGCATCATACTGGAATGCCTATAGTCATTCCTAAGTAAGGATTTTATTTGTACCTAACTACTTATGGAGAGAGGAGTTTGTAGAAAATAACTGATGTCTTTAGAGTCTTATACCGGCACCTCACATGTGCACAAAGTTTGAACAAACATGGCATCAACTTTGCCATCCAGTGTAGGTTTTCAAAGTAAACACAGTTTAAACTCCCTTTGAATCCCGACAACGGATGGAAAAGTGAAAATGATTGTTCAAACTTCAAACAAACAGCAGACTGCGCTAGTTTGTCAACGAGGGGTTTTCAAGGCTGTTTTTCCTTGATAAGTAATATTATAAATTCAAAAGTAACTCTGTCTGTAAGTCTATAAAGATTTCCGCGAATAAATAAATTAAAAAAAATGGGTAAGTAAATAAATAAAAAATAAATATATATACGACTGGAGACCGATTTCGATGAAATTTGGTAGGTTCTAGGTAGGTTTAAGATAGATAATTATGTATGACTGAGATTGAGATATTAAATGCTACTTTTTACCTCACTGCGCTGAAGGTGGGTAATGTTTATATTGACAAACCACTCCTGCGAAGCCGAAGTTGTAATAAGCGTCATTACAACGCATCGCGGTATCTAGCCATGTTTAAAATCAAAAGTAACATAGGTATACCTACTTAACTTTTTATTAACTGTCATTATCTAAGAACCAGAATAATATTTATTTTTCTTTATTAGTACAACAAACGATTATACAATTAGGTTACTTAAAAATAAACAAGGTGTTTTAGGTATAATCAGCCTCGGTGTCCACAATTTGGGTTGACAAATTACATAGAGTGTAGGTATCTCGTTGGGAAAAAAATCCCAACGCGGTACACTGTGACTCGTTTGAGTGTAACTCGTTGGGAACCCACCATAAAAAGTGCTAATGCATGCTTATGAATAATGACAAATGATAGCACTATTTATACCCACTATACGGGGAATCGTAGTGTAGGGTTGACCATACCTTATTAAGTAGTTGCTGAGCGTTTTTTTCCACAGCTACGACACATCTATGACTAAGGCAGTGAACGCGCTCATAGCACAGATATCGTCTAACGCGACAATCTCGCCCGACGATGTGAAAGCCTTCACGCCGCATCAGTTAATCTACTTTTTGCAAACTCTTGTGGACAACCCTACGCCGCTGCCGTTATCAACAGTACAAGCTTTGGGAGAGGCGTACGGGTTTGTACAGAGCAAGAACGCTGAGATTCAATACAGGTAAGTAGAAACCCTCAGCATAGCTCACTCCGTAACTTGCAGAGCGATCTTGATGTTCTAAGAGGCCCACTCCACACCACATTAAAGGATCAGTCTATATTATGTCAAAACTTCAGTTTTTTTATGACATAATATATACCACACTAAAATAATAAAGAGAGATCTGTCTAGGTCTGTTTGTCAACTTGTTGTATACAACTATCCCCACTCCTTTTACTAGCGCCTTTAAATTCGTGCTCCTACCTAAACTATACTACTACACATAATACCTACCTACCAGTAGATAAAGAGAGCTCTGAAAAAAAAGATAAGTGCCGAGCGAAGCGAACCTTATTTCGCGTGCGATAAATACTTAGCGGAACGATTATGTCAGAAGAGAGGGGAGTAGCTTAGCACCTTATATGTATAGGGACCTACTTCGATACGTAGATTTAGATGTTATGATAAGTTTTTTTATTATTCACAGGTGGCTACGTTTGTGCATAAGAAGTAAATATATAGCTCAGATTGGTGAGGTGTTCCTCTTCGTGAACTCTCAAGGACGCATGAAGTATGTACGCCCGATATACAGGGACCTTTACGCCTGGGAAGCTGTAAGGCAGCAGGCCATAGATAACTTCTTCGAAAATGAGAAATACATGATGCATGTAACCGCTTATACTTTGAGGAAAGACTTGCACCTTGCTCAATGATGTGAATAAATTATTATTTTTCTCCTGAATTGTATTGGTTTTCTTTTCTTAGTGGCGAAAAGGTCATGTTCCACCGCACAAAATTTTTCGACGAAAATTATCCTTCAACTGGCAGACAACCCAACTGTCACTGTCACTAAGTTTTGGACGAAATGAAAACGTAACCTCAAACACAAACATTTATGTTCAGAGAATCTGAATCTGACTTTTTTAGATAACATAAAACTAGTTTAGGAAAACTTTAGTAGTAAAACAACATCTTCATGTCGGCCGCCAAGAGAGTGCAGGTATGAAAACGTCCATTAAACATCGTTGACAGTTGTAAGCTAAATGTTTACCCATTAAACTTGCTCTATTTTTTGTATCAATTTCTTATTTTCTTTAGCAATGGGCCACCTTCGCTCGTACCTGGCACATATTCGACTGCAAATGGCAAGATCCTTATGAATCGGCCAACGTTATCAAGAAATACCTGATGGGTCTGCACAAACCTATTTACCACCCTATGAACGACTGTGGAGATGTTGTAGTGTGTATTAACAGCCGGGACATAGCTCTGAGAGGTGATGATTGGAGGAAGCGGGCGTATTTCCATCATACTGGTTACCCTGGAGGTGCTTCCTGGACTTTGGCTTGGGAGCTGCACAACAAAGACCCTACAATGGTTAGTTCCCATCTGTTTTTTTTGTTTTGTGATCTCCATCAGTTGAACGACTATAGGTCGGTTGTTTGATTTTTGGCATTTGGGGTCAAGATACATTAGTCCTTCTTCCCTTCTTTTCAAGCAGCAAACAGGTTATGAAAATAAAATGGGTCTATTTATTGATACTTTGGACCAATAACAATATAACTGGTTGTTGGTTCAGCACACTTATGTCATGCCACACTTAGAGTGTGGTCTTATTATCAATATTAAAATTGGCTAGTAAAAGATAAAGCTAGTTGTTGAGTGATAACGTTAAACCTGTCAAGGATCGCGCCATTAAATTTTGTATGGTAGTGCTGCCTGACCAATATCATTCAATTTACTCTGACAGACTGCCTGAGATTATTAACGGAGGATAATTCTTTGCCTTTGTTTATCTAAACATATAAAACAAAGTCAGATTAGTTACACTATAACTCAAGAACAGCTTGACCAATTTCTATGAAATTTGGTATATAGATAGAATATAATTGGGATTGAAACATAGGCTACTTTTTACTCGACTGCACAGAAGGAGTCGTAATTCATCTGATCTCTAATATTAATAACATATGTATAAGTATGTCAGTACATATTTATTTATTTAAAATTATTTATGTAGCTAATATTTATGTATTTAGGGTTAAGTAATTTTTCTTTTTCTATTATTAAGTTTATTCTTGTTACACCTCGGCCAATCTTCCATTAAGCAATGGTCCTCTCCATCCAAAGGTTGTCTGGAAGAGATCGCGTTGTTAAGTGATAAGACCGCTCATTATGTTTACTTTTATTTGTTTATATCTGTTGTATCTAGCTTGTAAGGTATAATAAAGAATTTTCATTCATTCAAGGAGGGCTATGGACAAACCATGCATGTGAAGCTGCAGGCGGGCCAGCTAGTAATTTATAGTTTAACATGTATAAGGCTATAAAATTTCTATAAAATAGGCCCATTCAATTATTTTACACGATTCTTTTTAAGAAGATAATTTATGTGAATTTACAGAATTTTGGTGTATATTATCTCATTTAGGTACCAATAAAGATTCAGATTAGATAAAATTAATTGAAAGGTTAACATTCTCTAGGGCTTTGCGATGAGACACACTGAATTAAGAGACATTCTAGCAACATTCAAAACGATTTATACAGGATATAGAGAAAAGAATAAAAAATAATCTACATAATCTTCCAGATTATCAAAAAGGCTGTCTACAGATCAATGAAAGGCAATCTACAGAGGCGCCACAGTATGCAAAGGCTCTTCATCTATCCTGATGGAAAAATACCAGAAAATATCCTTGAAAACGTCACCAACCAGATCCGGCAACTCAAAGTAGTACCAACCAGACTCGATCATATACCAGAAGAAGAGGTTAAGAAGTTCCCTAAAGTGATGGAATTTCCCGAGGATTATGTGCTTAAATAAGATTAGATTAGGTAGACTAATTAGGTTGTTATGAATTAAAAATGTAGAATGTTCTTATCTTGTTTTGATTGAATTCTAGTATTTTCCTGATTAATCATCATCATCATCTCAGCCCACATCCACCCACTGCTGGGTATAGGCCTCCTCGTTATCACGCCACTCTCTCCATTCTTGTGCCAAGCGCATCCATTGCCTTCCCGCAACTCTCGCGATGTCGTCCGACCATGCCAACTGGTGGTCCGCCGACTGGCCTGTGCCCTTCTTGCGGCCACCACTCGGTTGCTGCCCTCGTCCATCTTCCGTCTTTACTCTTTGCCAAGTGTCCAGCCCATCTCCATTTTAGCTGGTTGATCCTTCTACCCACATCCACAACTTTGGTTCTACGTCGTATTTTAATGTTGGGTATGTGGTGCAACAACGAGATGCCTAACATTTTTTTTCCTGATTACTTACTAAAAAAACATTTAAATATTCTTTAAATAAATAGCTTCTTACTATTTTTTAGTTAAGGAATTAAAAACCTTTAATGCTACTGAGAGGAATTCACCATATATGTGTTTCTTGTGGCAATATAAGGTGCTTCTAAAAGTTCTAAACAGTGCAATATTGGGCAATTTACATCTGTTGGTGTCTCAGTTCAGCACATACGCAGATATACTGTAAACTGAGACAGCATTATTGTTATGTGACGATCTGCAAAACATTTAGAAGCACCATTACAAGCATAATCAATAAATTATTATTGATAGCAATCCAAGAAAATAAAATATACTTAGAAAATAAAATAGCTTATAAAATACACTTTATTAACAAAAGTTACATAACACAAATATTTACTGTGTATTTGAATATCTGACATTACATTAACGCAGTCTTGGGTCAGCAAATAATTTACCGGGCATAAGAGGATTGACGACCTTGACGGCCTCAACAACAGTTGATACGCTCTTGAAGACAGGTTCAGCTACCTTCACGACTTCCTCGGCCTGCGCTGGAGAATCCACAATCCTGACCTTGAAGCCCTCATCATCAGAGAAAGAAGATTCGACATCTGAAGCATCAGCTACCTCAATTGGAGAATTAACGAAATTGACTCTCAGGGCGTCTGCTTTCTCGAAGTCCTCAACCTTCGAGTCTAAGACAGGCACTGGGGCTTCAACGACTCTGACCTTCAATCCCTCATCATCGGAGAAAGATTCGCTGAAGACAACTGGACCATCAGCTGCCTCAATTGGAAAATCAACGAAATAGACTCTTAGGGCATCTGCGTTCTCAAAGTCCTCAGCCTTCGAGTCTTCGACAGCAACGAAAGGCTCAACGACCTCGGGCACTGGCGCTTCAGCGATCACAACAGGTTCCATAACGTTAATTGGTGCGTCAACAACCCTGACTTTCAAGCCCTCATCATCGAAATAAGACTCTGGAGCTGCCGCAGTGTCAATTTGAGCGTCAACGAAGTTAACTCTCAGAAGGTCTGACTCTTCGAAGGGCAGGGCCTTGATGGCATCGAGAACGGACTGAGGGATGATCAGAGCGCCGATGTCTATGTTCTGTGCGTAGGTAGGAGCGCGGGGCTCGGGTAGACGCACTGGTTTGATCTCGTCGGCAAAGGCGACGGCGAAAAGCGCAAATGCGATAAGGAGTTTCATTATGTCTGAAAGAGAAAATTATTATTTAGTATGACCTTGTACACTGAGACATAGAAGATAAGAGATTAACAGTAAATAAGTACACATTAATTTTAACGTTTTTGATTATCCAGAATAAGGGTCTCTACAAAGAGAAATTCTAAGGATTTCTAGTTCGACGGAACCACAAAAATGATGTTAAATTCGTAGCGCAAGTTCGTAATTTGGAAGTTTTTTAGGTACACCTTTAACAAAGTACTGATAAGATAAAACTATATAAATTTCCTTGAATATTCCTTTATGCTAGACTAATTTTATAATTATATATTCTTATCGAACAAACAATTGATTCTAAAAAGATAAATCCGTTTGAAGTCGGTGCCTACTTTAAACCGATATCAAATCAAAATAAAAACTAATAATAATCCATCACTAAAAATTCACACTTAATAATGTAATCGGTCTTACCTGACAGTTTTACAACTCAACAAACAATAACTGTTTACTAATATCCAACCAGCCTTTAAGTATTAATGACTATCAGGTATAGTATCGGATAATAGCACGCTTATCACTTTATCGACTTGCTTTGATTAGTACACGTCACTTGTTGGAAAAATAACTCATTTGGGTTAATCCTTTGTAGGACTTTTGATTTAAAAATATAATTTTGGTAGTACTGTTTGGCATTTCCAAATATTTGAATATTAACAAATTGAGAAGGTATTAAGTTTTAATCACTGTCTATTCAGATATGCATTGGTTTATTGCTCGTTTAAAATAGATATTGATGAAGAAAACCCAATACAATTACAAGTAATTCCGACCCTGACGTGACAGAGCCCGGTATCACAATAGTAGTGCATCCTCGTATCAAGAAGGTTGCGGGTACAAGTTCCGTCTAGGCTTAAACATTTTGAAATGATTTTACAATCATGGAATTTTCAGTAAGGGTTCGGATAACATTATAAAAATACTATTTGAAATAAGCAACGCGACATCTCTTTTCAATGTACTAAACTGCAACGTTTGGCATCGAGCAGCTCAAAAATTGTATAAGTTATCCTGTAGATGGAGCTAACGGCGCTTTAGTCGTAATATGAATCATCTCACTAATTTCGACCCTAACGTGACAGAGCCCGGTAGCACAAATGGTAGTGCATTCTAGTATCAAGAGGTTGCGAGTTCAAGTCCCGTCTAGGCTTGAAAATTTTTGAGATGGTTTTAATATCTTGGAATTACAAGTACCTATATTTAGGTAGGTAGTGTTCAAAAAGAATAAGTGAAGTTAAAAATAAAATACGCTATTGAAATGGAAACCAACATTATTATACTTTATTTATCTCTTCCATTACACCGTATTACCACTAAATATATTTGGCAATATAAAAAATAAGGAATACATTAGACACGATTTCTCAATCATACTATCTAATATTTATACCATAAATCTAAGGTAAATAATTTGTTTACCGTCAGAGTTATAAATTTGGACTTCTGAACAGAATAGTAAGGTTATATTACAATATCTACAACATAGCCGAATAAGAAAATCCAACAAAACAATTTCAATTCGATTCCAATTTAATACTTTGACCGCAACTTAAAGTACTCGTAAGTGTACACTAGCTCACAACGGCTCACCGCACGCACGGATCATACCGGAACTAACGACTCTGTATTTTGAGAATCACTCGGTGACTGATCTTTGTAAAGTAAAATGCTTATCAACTGCTCAAAGTTGCAATTATGAATAATAATTGTCAAATGAGTTTGTTACCGACTGATTTTCAAGATAAAACTGTATTATTTTATGTTTTCTTATTTATAAGTGTTTATTGCCCATTTAGTCTTTTCTAAATTGTTAATTGTGTTCGCAATGTGCATTTGGAAACCAACACTCCTCCATCTTAGAAATCAACTCATTTGACAATTCTTGATACCTAAATGTCGAACGTTAATCGCCGGGTGATTCAAGATTATAGATATAGAATCGGCCAGAGCACGCTTACCTTAACATCGAGAACATTCGCTATATTTTACTTATAAAATAGATAATAAACAAATGACTATAAAAATATTGTAATAACGAACTCTGGATAAACTTAGCTCTTAAAATCGATAAAACATGTAAGCGAATAATTATTATACCTAGCTATTTAAGATGTCATTGTTAAAAATGCACGTGGCATTTTGGCAGTCTAGACGAAAACGTGTGAGCAGACCTTTATTTACTTATTTAATTTTTTGCTGTGTATTAAAACATTTTTTCACACGGACATCATAATGAGAAGCATAGGACAAACAAGGACAAATCCATCTAACGTTTTCTTGCGAAATCCCTCGATATAATATAATTAATTGTGATTTTATTTTTCGTAAAACACATAACATTTAAGTTAAAAATGATGAGGTTTTATTGATGATCGCTTTTGTCAGTACAATAAGAAATTAAAACGGTGTATTTGTCCCTTTTTGTTCTTGCTCACTATCATTAATTTTACTTATAATTTACATCTAAAACATTATAGATTTAATAATATTGTTATTTCAAAAATTCTTTTGAGGGTCAAAAGAATTTTTGAACTTTGGACACTTGAATGTAATTTTTTTTTTTGCGTTGGATTATTAGGTACTAATTATGATTTGTTCTTTAATAATATTTGTTTTTTAATCTAATTTTAGGGTGCCCAGCAGCAATATTTTTTTTCTGTGAAAATTTACATAAATTATCTAGCGAAAGATGGTATGGAAGAACTCATCGAAAAAACAAAAAAAAAAAAATTTTTTTATTTAATAATACATACCGAAACGTAGTGGTATGTTCGTTAAGGTTTAATACGTTTAAACATACCAATACGTTTTTCAATTCTTTGACTATTATCAAAGCCTTGAATGAGCAATAGCTGGACCTTAAGATGAGCTGTTTTATTAAAATGTCTTTAAGTTTTAATTAATTATTTATTTATTTTATACCTAATATTTTTAATTATTTACAAAGTGATTCAATCACTTTAGTGCATTATTGTATTTGGATGTGCAAAGTTGACAGTAAGCGCTAGCCACCGACCTATTTAATTTTGAAAATCCTTTCTTGGATACCAGACTTTTAAGGCCGGTGCATTCGGTTTGCACAGACCAACAGTTTTAAACTCTTTCGTATGCAAAAAAATTATAAGATTTTTTTAACACATGAGTTTTATACAGCGTGCTTCGTAATATCTACTCGAACTCTAATATTATAAATTCGAAAGTAACTATGTCTCTTAGTTTGTTTGTTACGTTTTTATTTTACGACTAAACGGCTGGACCGATTTCGATGAAATTTGTTATACGGATAGATTATGTTTATGACCTTGATTGACGTATAGGCTACTTTTTTTCTAGTTGTACAACTTGTTTTTCGTAATAATATAAGTACTTAGGTGAACAATATTTTTATCAAAACAAAACACATGAACCTTATACACTCTGAATTCACGGGCTTTTTAACTTTATTACTACCAAATCATATTAATCATCAAACTATGAAAAAGTAACAAAAATTGTTCTCATAAGTGTGAACAACCCCTCTGATAAACATACATTAAAGATCACGAAGCACTGTGTATCGAAACCACATCTCTGTTTTTACCCCGACAGCCCAGGAGGGTAATGTTTTTGAGAGTAGACTAAGTAACTATTGCTAACCTCACCAGGAAACCTTATTATACATTATACACGGTGTCCTTTTAATCACTGTTTTCCCAGAACAAACGTTGCTCAGACCATGCTCTACTAACTGTTTATAGCATCAAATTAGAAAATAAAACGAAATCGGTCTTTGAAAAATATAAGCATGGTCTGAGCAACGTTTGTTCTGGGAAAACAGTGATTTAAAGGACACCGTGTATAAGAAAATTGCAATTTTAACGAATGGTAGAGATCGATAATAAACTTAATTTGGATTACAATAAAAAATCTAGCGTACTGTGCTATAATCAATCTTATGCAGGAAGAAATAAGTCTTAAAATTTTGTTTACATAACACCAAAACAACTTCCAATAAATTGACTACATTAGATAAACATGTAGAGAGTAAATAAATATTAAATTCTGATTAAGTAGGTGTGTAGCAAAATAAAGTCTATTCCACGAAAGAAGTCTCTAGACGGGCGTTTAAGATCGAAAAAATGTTATCACCGGTTTTTAACCCCCTACGAAAAAAGAGGGGGGGGGGGGGTACGACCTGGAGATGGATCGAGCATATGACCCACCTGATGTAAAGTGGTAACCATCGCCCATAACAAAGTTTTGGATTGTTAGCACCGTGCACTAAGATGCACTGCCCTGCGTCCTACGGCTTATTCCACAAATCCCCTGCGCAGGTGATTCCGGAACTTTTTGTCCACAAATCCCCTTAGCGTTCACTTCGAGTGAGGGGTTTTGTGGACAAAAAGTCTCGAAATCCCCTAATTCTTTTTTTTACTTAATAAGTATTATTGATACTTTCTTACTGACATTTACGTTTTACAACTTGAGGAAGTCTAGTTAAGTTCTTTATATAGTATTGAATGCTATAGAATGGTAGTAGAGCATGACCAACAGCTTTTGTTCCGGAGGAACAGTGATTTTTATTTAACCGTGTATACTTTTATTTATTTGAAAGCATATAAAACATTATAAATTCGAATGTAACTGTCTGTCTGCCTGTTCGTTACGTTATCACGACTACACGGCTGGACAGATTTCAATAAAATTTGGTATACAGATAGATTATAACCGGGATGGGGACTGCGCGGGAGGGTAATGTTTTTATTGAAAAACCACGCGTGCGAAGCCGCGGGCAGATCATCTAGTTACAATATATAGAAAAACAGTCAGTACCAGAACAAATATTTGTGAATCCGCGGCGGGAATCAAATCTGTTAGTAACCGTTGGTTCCTCAAACGGCCGCGAGACTTCTTTTTTGAAAGAACTTGGTTAAAATTAGATTTTATGACGCGGATCCTGTTTCATAATACAAAAACAAATTCCTTTTAGTTGAAATGTCCAAAATAAACATCAAAGAAATTATTAAATGTTTAAAAAACATAATTAATAAAGTTTCCAGCACTAAAACCACAAAATAGATAGGTGCAGATAAGTTCACGCAGCAGACGACGTGCAGCATGTGTGCGTTAAGGACGCCTCAACTTCTCTATCTATCTACTTTGTGCCAAAACCTTGACCAATGTGTTGAATATAAATCAGCTGTATACGCAGGAGTAATGCCGTAAAAAATAATATAAACAGTAAATTAACTGTATTTTTTTCATACCAACGATTTAATAATACCGAACTCACACTAGTCAGTGAATTTACATTGAATTACTACAATTACTTTTAGCCAATATTATGGTAATTTCATGGTGTTCCTATAATTTGAGATACTATGTTATACAAAAGGAATTGATCCTTGTGATTTACACTTTCGATTGGTTTCATAAAAATACAATTTTTTTTCTTATTTAGCGGGTACGAGATCCGGCTTAGGCAAGCGACTTAAAAAATAAAGGAAAGTCTCGATTAAACTTCCTACCTCCAATATCTAGTGCCTATTTCACCTCTGAGTAACTTTCATTCGGATAAAAATTGTTCTCTTTATCTGTTTTCTATGAAAACAAAAAATATATTCGTTGGATAGAGCTACTGAAAAGTTGGTGAAATAGGCACTTAAAGTTAACGTTGGACACACTGTATATTCCGATACGGGAGCGAACACAAAGGCGCAGTACAATCATCTTCAAATAATGGATGTGTAAAGGGCACAGTTGTTGAATGTGCAATCGATAATATAAGATGTTGCAATTTAAACTATAAATAACGACGGAGTCATATCTTTAAGACCATAAATAATCAATGTTTTTTTTAATTCCAAAAAACTTATTTTTGTGCCTATCATGTAGGTCTTAACGCCCTGCCATATACGCGCTCTGTTGACAATTTGGGTTCATTGACCGTGCCATTTCCTGGGCGAAGACTTTGATCTAGCGGGGTCGTTGAATGGTTCTTATTAACATTTTAGTAATCTGTGGCATTGTGCAATACGCCAGTTCTCTAACACTTCGTCGAGCAGCATTTTATCGATTTTCTCGAGATTTTGATCATAAAACTAGAACATTTTCTAAATACATTTATTATATTTTTTGTGTAGAAACCCTCCCTTCAATATAATTAGATTAAATTGCAACACCTTATATACAACTTTGGTGAGGTTTTATGCATTAAATTATTTACCTATTTATTATTATTTATTTATGAATGGAATTCGCAGTTTGATCAAAGAGTGAGGTCGCAGTGAGCGAACGAGGCGGGACGCCTTCACTCGCATCATTTGATCGCTCGCGCTTCGGGGAGGAAAGCATCCCAGTAGCGGATAGCCTGAAAAATACATAAGTCATAAGAGATTTAATTAAATATAGTATTTGTTATACATATAACATAACACATAACGTATCATCAAAAAGTCTTTGTAACAGTTTGTTGCTAAAAAAAAAATTTGCATTCCCGGTATCCATAGTTTTTAGGGTTCCGTATCCAAAGGGTAAAGCGGCACCCTATTAGTAAGGCTCCGCTGTCTGTCTGTCTGTCCGTCTGCCACCAGGCTGTATCTCATGAACCGTGATAGTTAGACAGTTGAAATTTTCTCAGATGATGTATTTCTGTTGCCGCTATAACAACAAATACTAAAAACAGGATAAAATAAATATTTAAAGGGGGCTCCCATACAACAAACGTGATTTTTATGCTCGTTTTAACTCGATATTGATAACGACAACAGGTAGACGCTTGTAATATTCACAGAGTATTTAGTTATATATTCACTTTTAAAATAAAACACATATTTAGGGGGGGGGCTCCCATACAACAAACGTGATTTTTATGCTCGTTTTAACTCGATATTGATAACGACAACAGGTAGACGCTTGTAATATTCACAGAGTATTTAGTTATATATTCACTTTTAAAATAAAACAAATATTTAGGGGGGGGGGGGGGGCTCCCATACAACAAACGTGATTTTTTTGCCGTTTTCATAGATAATGGTACGGAACCCTTCATGCGCGAGTCCGACTCGCATTTGGCCGGGTTTTTCACTACTTAACTATGGGCTCTTTTTTTTAATAGAAATAAGGATTTCTCATTGAGGTTATATTTAACATCAGCATCTATGAACCTATTTATTTTACATAGAAATAAGGATATTTGCCCAACATTGGGACAATATGGGTTAATAGTGATAGTAGAAGGTAATTTTTTTGATTATTAATAAACTTTATATTTTAATCCAAATTATAAATACGTCATTCAAAACTGTTTTATCGGTGCTTACGAACGACAATACAAAACGGTACGTGATCAATCCCGTATTTTTAATAATTAGTTAGCAGTGCACAGAGGTCGAAATTGGATCGTAATCAAACATAATTTTTTTTTTGCTTAATTTTAACATTCATCATCATCATCATTTTCATTAATTTAATTTATTAAAACAGTTTGTTGTAAAAAAGAATATTTGCGTTCGCGGTATCCATAGTTTTTTTCACTACTAAACTATATCATGACCTCTTTCATTTTTAAATAGAAATATGGTTTTGTCATGGAAGTTGTATTACAATTTAGCAAGAATGTGGCCTCTTTAATTTTTATATAGAAATAAGGATTTGCCATAGAGATTGTATTTCACTTTAGGTTATTATGAATGCAATGAGTATCATTTTATATTCAAATTTACTTACGGCTCTAGAGCCGTAAATCTTATTTACGGAGCCGTTATCGAGTTTACAATGACCAACTTTTAGACTCTAAAATTTAGAGCATGAGTGATGAAAAGTGTATTTTACCTGTGCCTGATGCTTCATATGTTCCTCTAGATACCGCAGCACGGTGGCGCGCAGCTCCGTGACCCTCACCTCCTCCCATCGCTCCAACTCCTTCTTGATGACGCGGGAGATCAGGTCGAACTCTTGCTGACCGCGCTCTACTTTCGACTCCCACTACAAAATTAAACATACAATTTTATAATTATGACGACCTTGACCTTGACAACCTCCGTGGCGCCGTGGACGAATAGCCGGCTGAGACGCAGGAGGTAGCGGGTTCAATTCCCGTCGCGGAACAAATGCTTGCATGATTTACAGATATTTGTTCTGGGTCTGGTTGTTTCTCTATACCTAGTCAGGTCATAAATTCTGTCACATGTTTAAAATAAAATAATTGAAACAAGTTTATTCATTATGTAACCATTTATATACCAAAATGAACTTAACAAAACATAGATTCTTATGACACTAAGTTTATTCAAAATGACCTCCGTGATTTTGAATACAGGCCTTCAATCTGCGCGGCCAGTCGTCTATCGCAGCACAAACGAGGTCCATGTCAATATCGGCGGCTGCCTTAATCAAGGATGTCTTGAGTGACTCCAAATTGGGATGAGGCTTTGAGCACGCCTTTTCCTCCAAGTGTTGCCATATCTTGTAATCTAACGGATTCAAATCTGGACTGGAGGAGGGCCAGTCTTCGTGCCGGATGAAGTCGATTTCACGCGCCGCCAGCCAGTCTTGTGTGCTCTTCGTTCTATGAGCTGGCGCCGAATCTTGTTGGAATACCCAGTGCCTGTTATTGAACATGGTATGAGAAACAGGTTCCACAAGGTTCGTCAGGACTGTATTTTGATACACAACTGCATTCGTTTTTACACCTTTCTCACAAAAATGTACCTCTGTTAAGCCCCAATAAGAAACTCCCAACCATACTATGAGCGAGGATGGAAAATGACCTCGTTGGACACGCGGAATACGGTTGCTCGCTTCTTCACTACTGTGTGCGTACACCTTATCATTTTGTTTGTTGTAGCTCTCTTCTACGGTAAAATTATTTTCATCCGAAAAAAGAATTTCCCGATATTTTTTTCCCGCGTACCGCTTCAACAAAGCGCGGCATCTCTTCAGTCTCAGGTCCATTAGATGAGCATTCAAACGATGTCCTGTTTTTCTTCGATATACCCGAAGCCCTAAGTCTTCATTTAACACCCTTTTCACCGTGGTTCTGCTTAACCCCATCTGAAGGGCCAACAGTTTCTGCTTACGTTTGGGATTTCTTTGAGTTCGCGCCTTCACAGCTTTTATCACTGCTGGAGTCCTAACAGACCGAGGGCGACCACTTCTTGACCTGTCATCTACACTAGAGTCTTCATTGTATCGTTTGATGGTGCGATAAACGAATCTTTTGGTTATATTCAAATTTTTCAGTATGTCAAAAAATTGAATTGGCGCGTAACCGCAACGATGCAACGCAATAACTGCAACACGGTCTTCTTTAAGCGTCCACTCCATATTTAAAAATGAGTAAAATTCTAAAAAGTATACATTTTTATTTTCATGAACAATTCGAAATTCGAATTCTATAAACTTTTTTGTGGCCAGCATTCTAAAAGAAACAAAATACAAGCGTGCTTTAGACCACACGACTGAAGAAAAACTTTATTTTCAAAATATTAATTTATAAAATTGTTCAATTACAAAATTGTCTGTAGGTCGATCAGTCTATGTTCATTTTGGAGAGAAGCAACTCGCACTCGCACATTAACGTTTAAAAATATACGAAACATAACTCTCTTTCTATCTTCACTAAATTTTATCTCCTTCTCAACTTCAGTTCGCACTTTTCGTAACGCATTCACAAGCTTACTCCCCAAGTCAAGCGCGCGTAAAGAAGTTTTACTTCAAAAAGTACATAAGTGTTCTATCAGCTATCTGGTTCCCATAGTACAAGCTTTGCTTAGTTTGGAGCTAGATGGCGTTGTGTGAAATGTCATTATTACTGATTTAGACTAATTTAAATTTAGAACATTACTGATTTAGGCGGGTATTTATCACGGTACTTTTTGTTAAGCATGTAATTAATTTTGACCTTTAGTTTTATTAATAAGCTGTAAAATTCCGTTGGTGACGGTGACCACTTAAGAAGCCGGCGAACCCCGAGCGCAACTTCAATTCGGCCGCGTCAAAAACTTCCTGAATAACGCTATCCCTGTTTAGTGACGAAGTTTAGCCACGCATAGCGACAGTGATAGCAATAGAATGATTCTAAATTTAATAAGATTTTGAACGTGTTCCGTAATACCAAAAATTATGACTGAAAACTTGTTGTATTTTTATCATTGTGTTATTATTCTGTAACTAGTTGATATAATCTATGTTCCCATGACTAGGATACGTAAGATGTTGTTGTTTTTAATACGAAACAATTAGGTTGAAAACAGGTCTTTTATGACGTAAAAACATGCAGAATGCGATACGTTTCTATTTCATTTTAGGTAAGTATTTTGATCTAATATTATGGTTGGGAACCTAGATATAAACTATTTAAATTAAAATAATACCTTATTAAGGTAGAAATATGCTCCAATTAGAAATGATCTTGGTAGTACGTGTTGTATGGGCGGATTCCCCTCGGTCTCCCATTAAAAATAATAACAAATGCAGCATTTCCTTTCCTTCCATACTCGTGGAAATCTATTAAATCTGATTTGATAGATGTTAAAATACTACCAAAGAAAAACATAACCAAATAATACAACATTGGAATATTGGATATGTACATTTTTTTTAACCAACACTTCCCGTCTCTTTTTATCAAATAAAAAGCCAAGGCGAAGCCTATTCTTTGATGTTTTGAAGGCGCCATGAGAGAGCTCATTATATGCTCAAAGTTCGCGTCTGCACTGAGGTAGCAAACTAAGTAGACAAAGTGTAAAGGGCTAGCTCTGAATTGTAAATTTAGTGCACTGAATTTAGGCACGTGTAAAGGCCGCTTTAATGCTTCGCGACAAACAAATAAATAAATATTGCTGGAAATTTCACACGGCGGTATCTAGCCCCAAACTAAGCAAAGCTTGTACTATGGGAACCAGATAACGGATATAATACTTATGTTTTTTTTTGTAAATACATATACAAAATTATAATGCATAGAAAAACATCCAGACCCAAAACAAGAATCTGTAGATCATGCAAACATTTGTTCCGCGGCGGGAATCGAATCCGCATACCCCGAAACAAAGGAAACCTGCTGCTGGTCAATTAGTATTTCATATGGCTATAGAGGTCATAACTTCAGTTACCTCTATAATTTCATTAGAAGCCTGTTCTGTTTTCTCGGGGCGATTCGCTAGCTCCGCTTTGGCTTTGTTTTCTCTCCGTTTCGTGAGCTGCATTTGGGCGTGTTGCCAGTTTTGGAATACCTATAAAACAGAACAAAATTATTATTATTTTATCTAGCCTAATGCTGTTCCACTGCTGGGCAAAGACCTCCCCCCTCATCTCGATCCTGTACCAAATCCTGCCAGTACCTATAGCGTCCAACGCATCGCGCCAACGCTTCTTAGGCCTTCCACGGTGTCTCTTTCTATCTACAGGGATCCATTACGACCTTAGCCCATCTATTTGCTTGCGTGCCATAATAATGCCCTTTATCACACTAAAATCAAATATACAAAAGTTTGGATGTTTGTTAATTTATTTGTTTGTTACTCAATTACGTCGTAAGAGCTGAACCGATTTCGATGAAATTTAGTATGTACGTGGACTATAACCTGGATTAACATATACGCTACTTTCCCATAAATCAGGTCCCATGGGATAAAAATGGAGTGTCAAGTTGCAACAACGAGTTTAGCTTTACTTCTAGGTTATCTACACATTTAGTAGCGTAACGCGTACGAATTCGCGGGCAACACCTAGTTAAATTATATTATTAAAACCTTTCATTCCAATTTTTTAGGTAGGTACATAAGACATTGGTTGTTAGTAATTCTACTTATCGCTAGCTGTTAGTATTTCATATTAATCAAATTTGATTTATATTTAGTTGTGAGAAATGGATCCCTTCTTGGGTAAAGGTCACCTCCATCGTCTTCCACGACTCTCTGTCGTTTGCTGTAATGATCCAGTATTTTCCACCAATTTGGATTATATCATCAGAAAAAAAATTACTAGTTTAAATCTACACTTTGTTATTCCTTCGCAAATCATACTATATTGCTGGACATTTCACATAGCGCTATCTAGCCCCAAACTAAGCAGAGCTTGTAGTATGGGAACCAGATAACTGATAGAATACTTATATTACTTTTTTTTTGTAAATACATACTTATAATATATAAAAAAACAACCAAACCCGGAACAAATATCTGTAGCTCATGCAAACATTTGTTCCGTGGCGGGAATCGAACCCACTACCTCCTGCGTCTCAGCCGGCTGTTCGCCCACTGCGCCACGGAGGTCGTCAAATTACTAATACCACACTAATACATATTATAAATGTGAAAGTTTGGATGTTTGTTTGTTTGTTACTAAATCACATCATAAAGGCTGAACCAATTTCCATGAAATTTGGTGTATCGATAGATCATGACCTGGATTGACACTTAAGCTACTTTTTATTGAGAAACACGCGTTCAAAGCCGCGGGCGGAAGCTAGTTATAAATATGCGAAACTGAGTTTGTTTGTTATGCTTTTACGTTGTAACGGCTGAACAGATTTCAATGAAATTCAGTATATAGATATGTCCTGGATTGAGATTGAGGATTGAGTGATACTTTTTATTGAGATACCACGCGTTCAAAGCCGCGGGCGGAAGCTAGAAATAAATAAACCCAAAACGGATAGTTATAAAATTATGGTATTTTTAATAAGATAAAAAAAAATTGTTTATTTCACTCCAATTCTGAAGAAAATCCATCATTCTATACAAACTGAACTATCTAAAGACGCCGCAAATGTATAAAGGTAAATTTTCTCAATTACTTAATTAAAATAAATACCGATTATTGTTTCGGATCACAAACAAAGCCGTTGGTCAAAATGTCTGTTTACAAATTCACCTTGTATGGTGCCAGCTAACAATCTTCATAAGATTTCGGTAGTAAACTTTAACACTAGGGTTAGCCACCACCCAATCCAACATACCTTTACTCGTTCATGGAACACATTATTGATTGCCCCGATAAGTCCTAGGTAGTCTTTGATGTGTTCAGTCAGTAGATAGAAGTCAGTGTTGGATTGTTCTATCCTCAGTTGTTCAATCTGTGGATATAAAGATATAGATGATATGTATGTATCTCGACTCTTATATGTATTTTAGTAACAAAGAGATCACACTGAGTTTTTTATCGACATTTTTTTTGTCAATATTGTAATGAAAAGAAAAAAAATATTTACTACAAAATGCACATATTAATATAACATAGCTTAAGGGGACACCGGAGGGGAATCTGCCCATACAACACGTACTACCAAGATCATTTCTAATTGGCGCATATTTCTACCATAATAAGGTATTATTTTAATTTGAATAGTATTTATCTAGGTTCCCAACCATATATTAGATCAAAATACTTACCTAAAATGAAATAGAAGCGTATCGCATTCTGCATGTTTTTACGTCATAAAAGACCTGTTTTCAACCTAATTGTTTCGTATTAAAAACAACAACATCTTACGTATCCTAGTCATGGAAGCATAGATTATATCGTCTAGTTACAGATTAACAACACAATGAGAAAAATACAACAAGTTTACAGTCATCATTTTTGGTATTACGGAACACGGTCAAAATCTAATCAAAGATCATTGGGCGGTTTTGACCCACTTTTTTTTTTCTCGCACAGTGTTCAAATCACTTTTAAAGTAAAGTATTCAATTCCACTTTTCTAAATATGTAAATTTTTTTTATGTATCTGCTGGAGGAAAAATGTTATGTAACAGTATGTATGTGAGTCTAACTATAATTCTATTAGACTAAAAACTAAAGATTTTACTGTCAGCATTGTGAAAATGTATGTACAAGCATAAGAAAAATGTTTGTATCGCATAACAGATTGTATGTCTCTCTCGCTCGCACTTTCGACAGGTAGAAAATAACAGTAAGGTATCGAAGTGCGCGTGCGACGCGCCGCCTGCGCCCCACCCGCTCTGACCGCCCCGCAGTCGTACGTCATCCTTCGTTTCGATCTGTGCGTTTAAACTCGTGTTTCCGATTTTTGCATTTTATTGATTACTTGAGCGTGTTTTATGGACCCCTGATTTTGCTTGACGATTGGTTTACATTAACATGGAAAGACAAAATAGTTGCGTGTCGTGTAATCGATCTGTTTTACGTCGACGAAAACACATATTGACAGTTCTCTTTTTGGAAAGACAAAGGGATCTTGTAGATTTATTATTGCAAGAAATAATACCACGTGAGGTAAGTACACTACACTGTCATCGTATGTGTATGACTCGTCGCGTGCTCTTGATTGTACAAATGTTGCTTTGCTCAATGTAATGGCTCATTTTACTTCTTGATAAATGGAGGAATATATATATTTTTTTTCAATTGTTTCAGATTACTTTTAATGGCTCACGGGCCATGTGCCATGCTTGTTGGTCAAGGTTAGATCGTCGTTTACGGAATCAACCCGTACAAAATGAACAAGTACAAAATATACCAGTACAAGATCAGCCAGTTGAAGAGCAACCAGTGCAAGATCAAGTACAATTGCAGCCTAGTTTTGTTACGCCTAGAGGATATAAGCGAGCATCGAATACAGCGAGACATTGTATTTTTACAAACTGTAGAAATGTAGTGGCCCATAATGTTCCACTATATGCTAAGTTCCAACTCTTACACAATCACAATTTTTATATACCAGAATTAGCTCGGGTTTGCAATGCTCATTTTATGAGGAATGATTGGGTAGACTTGCTCAACACTACATCCCACGAAAACTTTGACAGTACTCATGTTGTTGGTATGATGAATTTATATAAATGGGGTATCGAACAAAGAAGCAACCTTGATTTCGAAAATATTGAAGAAATAGAGGACAATGAATTTCACTTTTGGACGGGACTAACAAAATATCAATTTAATGTTATTTTGAACCAAACGCCTTCACTGGGTGATCGATCAGTTCATCCTGCCACAGTTCTTGGAATTTTTTTAACAAAAATAAGAACCGGTGAACCAGATGAGCGATTAGCCACTAAATTCAATATGTCGAGGAGAACCCTAGAAAGGAAGTTGGCGATAGCAAGAGAATGCTTAAGTAATGATTTTGTTCCACAGCATTTGGGCTTAAATCATATTACTAGGGAAGATGTGGTGGCCAAGAATCTTGCAATTCCAAGCCATTTTTTTGGTGGTAACTATAATGAACCGGCGGCCATTCTCGTATGTGATGGAACATATATTTATCTACAAAAGAGTTCGAATTTCCTTTTCCAGCGCAAAACTTACAGTCTTCATAAGTTTCGGAACTTAGTAAAACCCTTCCTTATAGTATGTACCGACGGCTACATAGTAGATGTTACGGGGCCTTACACTGCGACTACTTCGGACGCAAGCATTATGCGTGACCTGATGCAAGAAGATTCTCCGATTCATGGGTTCTTGAGAGTTAATGATGTTTTTATATTGGATCGTGGATTTCGGGATTCGATTGATAAAATTGAGGAATGCGGGTATAATCCTCACATGCCGCCTACAAGAGTAAGAGGAGAACAACTGACGACACTAGATGCTAATAAATCTAGATTAATAACAATGATCCGGTGGGTAGTGGAAACCATTAACGGCAGATTCAAGAAAGATTTTAAAATCTTCCGCCATGTATATTTTAACGTTGCCATGAGAAACATGATGGTCGACTTCAAAATAACTGCGGCCATAATTAATGCTACTCGCCATCCATATGAGGACCATATGTATGCGGAACAATTCATAAGAATTATAAATGAACGAATGAATGAACCCAATGAGATGGCAGAATATGTGATTAACCATAATTTAAACAGGCAGAGAGTAGCGTTTGTGCGACTCGATGGCAATGATCCGGATTTTGATGACTTTCCTCGGCTTACATTTGACGAATTAATATTGTTTACGTTGGGATCATACCACTTGAGAATCGCAAGATCGTATTGCCACGAGCACATGCGTGAGGATGGTGTATACACTATCGAACTATACCGGCACCAAGAAATGATTGAAAATAAGATATTGATAAGAGGCAGAATACAGTCACGACACGTCCGTGCAAAGCAGTACTACACCTATATTTTAGTAGATCCTACCCATATTGGAAGAAATAGCATCCAACAGTATTACTGCTCGTGTATACACGGCCGTCGCACTGTCGGAAGCTGTGCACATGTTGTAAGCGTCGTATACTTTCTGTCATGGGCCAGGCATCAAGACGTGATAGACGCGCCTGCAGCCTTTTTAGATGAATTAACTATAGATTTTGATAATGCAGAATAAAAATATTATTACCGCAAAATGGATTTTATTTTCGTATTCCTGGAAATTGTTCAAAACAACTGTTTTACAAAGTATTTTTACAGTCAGGCCAATAGTTTTTACTTAGTTCATTATAAAAATGCTATAATAATAATTTAAAAATGCTATAATAATTATTTTAAAAATGCTATAATATTAATTAAAAAAATTTTTTTTGCGGTTCTCCCATATCCTGCAATAATGCGACCCATACCATTAAGTAACATATACATTTAACTACATACCTAGCCCTGTTTCGTTTTTGTGCGCCGTGGGTCATATGTCCGAACAAAATGCCCAATGACCTTTAGAATCGTTCTATTGCTATCACTGTCGCTCTGCGTGGCCAAACTTCGTCACTAAACAGGGATAGCGATATTCAGGCCGAAGTTTTTGACGCGGCCGAATTGAAGTTGCGCTCAGGGTTCGCCGGCGCGTTAACGTAGGTTATTACTTATTACACACGGCTACACATCAAGTTACACATGTCCAGCATAAGCTGACCTCTCATTCTACGAAAAGCCTACACAATGCGAGGTCAGCTTATACTGGAAATTATAGCTTGATGTGTAGCCGTGTGTACATTATTTATAATATAATTTTATCTATTTTTAAATACATCACCTTCTCATGTAGATCAGCTGTGAGTCAATACGAGTATAAATACTTTACCTTCTCATGTAGATCGGCAGTGTGCGAGAGAGCGCGCGACAGCGGCGCATGCGGGTCTGCGCCGGAGAGCGCCGCGCAAGCGCGCGCCGCTTCGTGCGTGCGCGCGCTCAGCTCGCGCCGCTCGCCGGCGAGCGACTCGCACGCGAAGTACAGCCGGCGGAGGCAGTTCTCCAACGCTTCTATCCGGCCGGACCGTTCTTCGAACCACTGTGGAGATAATATTCAACCTGTTTTGTTATGTACGACATTAATTTAAAACACACATCCGGAATCGTATTAACTTATTTTAGAGGTGGGTTTAGATAGATGAATAATTATTTATTGTTACACCAAATTACAATAATTTAACCTAGAAAACTTAAGACTAATGTGGTACAATGGACCATTCCAGGCAACCTTTGGATGGACTGGATTGAAAAAACGTGTGAGGCGGTGTTACAATAAATACCTATTTATGTAGGATAAAAATAAATACCTAACCCTAAAAAAATTCTACATATAAATACTTAACTTATATAAATAAATATAAAATATATACTTTAACAATAAATATCGAAAGGAAAGGAAATACAACGTTTACTTTAAGTAGCAGCTAAGTACAGTTTGTAGACCTCACTTTTAAAAATAGCTAAAGCTTTAGCATGTCTGATGGAAACGGGCAAGTCATTCCATAATCGGACAGCTCATACTGTAAACGAGTTACTAAAGAAGATGGAATTATGTGCTGCAGTTTTCAACTGGCGAGTAGTGGAAGAACGCAGATTGCGGGGATTGGATAAACTTAGAAATTCAAAGCATTGTTTGAGATACGGCGGAGAAGAAGGGAGTAAATAGAATTGTATATAAGAGAGTTAGAATATGAGCATTCCGACGAGAGCGGATAAACAACAGGGTTTAATACCGGTAGCTTGAATATTTATCTATTAATCGATACATTTCCAATAAACAATTTTTAACGTAAAACGGCAGTGCCTTTGTGACGATGCCGCTTAGTCAGTTTAACAGGTACCTCCTCAGATAAACTATTAATATGATTTGTTTACTTATTTTATACAGGCTGGTGCATTCATATTTAAGGTTTGTTGAAAATAAAAAAATTCTATGGTAATGAATTTGAAAAAAATCTATTTTAGAACAATACTGTGGTATACCTATATTGTGTCTTGCTCCTATATGTCAGCTTACTGTCAGTTATCCGTCAGTCACCGCGTTGTCATTTACTGCCGGCCTCAATACCTACTCATACAAAGCAAATACTACGTGTCTTTTCATAATTTTATTTTTTATTTCATCTATTTAAAGATACACCATTATAATTATCATCATCATCAGCCGGAAGACGTCCACTGCTAAACACAGGCCTCCCCCTTAGATCGCCACAATGAGCGGTTGGTAGCCGTTTGCGCCCAACGGCTCCCCGCGATTCTTACTAGATCGTCGGTCCACCGTGGGGCCGGCCTACGCTGCGTCTTCCAGTCCGTGGTCTCCACTCGAGAACCTTTCTTCCCCAACGGTTATCGGTTCTACGAGCGATGTGGCCTGCCCATTGCCACTTCAACTTGCTAATTTTGAGAGCTATGTCGACAACTTACATTCTTTTGCGGATTTTGTCACGCAAAGAATCCCCGAGCATAGCCCTCAGAAGATACACCGACAGTACACATAATGTTGTACACAACAAAACACGTAGTGTACATTTCTTTTTGGCTACTTGTTATAAAATCAAAACTATCAATCAATAACAAATCCATACTAATAATATAAATTCGAAAGTAACTCTGCCTTTACAAACAGACAGTTTGCTAATTTTTAACGACTAAACGGCTGAACACATTTTGGTGAAATTTGGTTTACAGATAGATTCTGACCGGGATTGGGACATAGGCTATTTTCTACTCGACTGCATAGAAGTAGGGTAGTGTTTTTATAGACAAACCACGCGTGTGAAGACTGTTGACTGTGTGACTGAGATTTTGGCATCTAAACCATATTTTATGGCGGTGTATCTCCAGACAGCGTCATCTAATAGGTTGGGGAAAAAGTCTTTTCGCATTATACTATGTATGAACTTGTAATAAAATCTCTTTGGCTATACTATTTGTATCTGGCTGGTTTTGATATCATTCAAAGTTTAAATTTTAAAGAAGATAATTCCAAATTCAAATTAGGAAAATGTGTGATTTTTATTTGTTTTTCGTGCTGTAAAGATGAGTGAATCTAATGAAGAAATTCGATACATTTTAAAATTTTACTACAAACAAGGTAAAAATGCAACGCAAGCCGCGAAAAAAATTTGCGATGTTTATGGACCTAGTGCAGTGTCTGTGAGAGTAGCACAAATTTGGTTTAAGCGTTTTCAATTCGGAAATTTTGATGTCGGATAAAATTAATGCCATTTTAGAAAAAGTGGAGCACGATCGGCATATCAGTAGTTACGACGTATCTGAAGAACTGGGAATTGACCACAAAACAGTTTATAAAAAAAAAAAAAATATTTTATTTCAGACAACTAGAGTCCATATCTTAAGACTAACATACACACAAAAAAAATAATAATAATATATATATATAACAACAAAGAAGAACAGCTAAATATACAAAAATAATAAATAGGCAAAAATAAAAAATAGGCACTGGGTGAAAATAGAAAACACCATTTTGTGCCAAGGGTGACTAACTGAGGAAATTATTTCCTTCATTAATCACCCTCCGCACAAAACACTTCCAGAGCGGAGATGTGCAGCACTCAGCCACTGTCCTCAGGATGCTGTTGCGACTGCCCCGAATTCTGCTCATCAGCGATGCCGTTTTTTTGCGCATGATGGCGTGAAAGCCATCTGTGTGATAGTAGGCAAACATCCCCGATACACTGCAGTATCGGGGCAACCGCAACATCATCCGGAAGATGTTATTATATTGGATGCGTAGGTCCTCCAATGATCTTTTGGTATTTCGGACCCACAGACTTCCCGTGTAAAAGCTCTGACAGTACGCTTTAAAAAGCGTAACTTTAACTTGTTCAGTACAACGGGAAAATCTACGGGCCAACATGTTACCTCGGACCGCCAAGGCTCTACGCTCCCTCTCAACATCTGCATCGTCTTTAAGATCGTCGGCAAGAAAATGTCCCAGATATTTAAATTTCGTAACACGATTTAAGTTCAAGCCGTTTAGGGTTATATTCAGTGTAAAACCGGGACATTTACCGGCGGCCTTAAAAACCATGTATTCGCTCTTCTTCGCATTATATATAAGCCCGTGTTTAACAGCATAGGCTTTACAGACCCTCAGTAATTCCCTGAGACCCCCCACCGTCGGGCTCAGCAGCACCATGTCATCGGCGTAACTAATGTTGTTGATGCTAACGCCGTTCATCCGGCAGCCGACACGCATGCTGCTCAGCCCGACGATGAGGTCGTTTACATAGAGATTGAAGAGCTTGGGAGAACTCAAGCCCCCCTGTCTCACCCCGCTCTCCAACCTATATGCATTTGAGAGAGAATTGGCCCATCTCACATAGTTGGTCTGATTGTCATACCAAAATTTAAATATATTTTGGATTTTAGCCGGTATACCCAGGTCCCTCAACTTTCTCCAGAGCACATCATAAGACACAAGGTCAAAGGCTTTGGAGAGGTCAAGGAAGCAGGCGTATATAGGCGTCCTACGGTCTGTATAATACTGGACGGTATGTTTGAGACTTATAATCGCACTTTCAGTAGAAAGTCCGGGCCGAAACCCGAACTGGGCGTCATGGAGATTTAAATGTTTTTCTAAGCAAGAATCAAGCAAACCGTCCAGTATTTTAGCAATTATAGTTGCCAGCGAGATTGGGCGGTAGTTTTTAATGTCTGCGACATCCCCAGTCCTGTTCTTCACAATGGGCACTACGATAGTTTTCATTAAGTCTGGTGGTAAGTAAGAGTGACTAATGCACATTGTGAAGAACACGGCTAAAATGCTCGGAAGGTGTACTCCCGCATGCCTCAAATGCTCAACACTGAGCCCGTCATGCCCTGGAGACTTGCCGCCGCTCATTTTCCTCAGGACCTCCCTAACCTGTCCTGCAGTAAAAAGAACAAGCGGCTCATCGCCCGCACACCCAGACACATCCATCGAGGCAGATGAGGGTCCTAGCGGCGAGGACACTTTGAAGTGCTCCATGAACATATTAGAGATGTCCACAGCTTCACTCATTCCACCCACACTCACCGGGAGGCCAGGCCTAATCTCCTGCTTTCCAAAACTTACTAAAGTCATTTGCGGATCTGTGTTTAGCCAAAATGTCCATCTTTAGTTGCTCCTGGTTTTTCTGACACCAACTCAGGCGACTTTTGAAAATTTTTCGTGACTCGACCATTTCTTTATAAATCAGTCCTGAAGCAGGTCGGTTATATAATAACCAAATTTTAAACTTAAGCCTGACCTCACGATGGGCCTCACCAACATGCTTATTCCATCCACACAGTTGTCTCTTCTTGGTATTTTTATTATTTGCCATCCTACTTGTTCTCACGGCCGCGCTACACAAAGTATCAACAATATTATTATACATTTTGTCTAGCACAAGCGTATGTTCCGCCAAACCACATGACCCACGACTGCACTCCAGAAACTCAATAGGAAAGTCAATGTCACGAAGTCTATTGTGACACATCTCCTGGTATTTACCTATTTGAGACTCATTTCTCACTCCCCATATTATTGAGCTACGGGGCAAGGCGTGCGTCTCTATTTTAGGTCTCACAATATTTAAATTACATTTAACAAATATAGGTAGATGATCGGATACGAAAACATCTTCTATGACACCTACCTCGACAACAGTTTGCCAGGCCGACAGTGATACAACACAGTGATCTAGCCATCTCCTACAACCGTGGGCTTCGCTGACAAAAGAGTAGGTATCCTACTGCAGGCCTAGTTTTTCAAAATCAGCACAGATCCAAGATTGATCCAGACAGAAATTACACAGTTCGTCATAAAATAATTCGTAGGGGTGAGCGTTAAAATCCCCTAATATATATACACTTTCGACATCTCCGCTCGCTACAACTGCACTAATTTCACCCAGTACCTCAGAAAAAATTGGCAAATTATCCAGCGAGTCGGTTGGCATATATACCGAGAATATAATAATAGAACGCCCACTAATCGTAGCTCTGATGGCTACCAGACGGGCGCTATTACACTCTAGGACCGTTACATTTTCGAAAATGCCTTTCCTCCAAAGAATGGCCACTCCCCCATATGGTCTTCCTTTCAACAGACCAGCGGACGTGTCTACGGCAGACTTTCCGGTGTATTCAAAATTACTAGATATAGTTCCTAGCAATGGGACGTCATGGGGCAGTAGCCATGTCTCTTGAAGAGCCAATACGTCAGACACCTTACACATGTCCCGTATATTATCAATCGACCGCTTCAAAGATTTACAATTAAAACTAACGAAATTAAAATATTGGTTAGGGCTTAAATACATCAAATAAATTGTTAATTAACTTTAACGAAATGCTCTGGTGTAGGCGATTTGTACATGAAATACACAAAACGCCTGAACGTAATACCACTTGGCCATAGCTTATCGTTTAAAAACAAGTCTAATTTACACTTAGAAACGTACAGCTTATAGGCATTATATCTTTTAGTTTTCTTCATATTTATCATTTTAAGAGATACAATTTCGTTTGTTTTGTCTTTTATATAAGAAATTATATTCTCCTCCCTTGATTCTTTACAAACATTAGAAATTAAAAGCGGCACCATAACATCAGCCGCTTTGAATTTACTGTCCGGTGCAGGACAACCCCTTTGGCCAATCAGTTTATAACGCTTAGCGGACTTACTTCTCACTACTTGCCATTCCGAGTTGCATTCCCGTACTTGGTTACACTTTTCACTGAGATCTGGAGCATGCATACCACCTCTCGCATCATATTTGTCACGCTGCGAAGCTATGAAGTCAGGCGCACGCGTAGACTCTTGTAAAATAGACGATCTATTAGCGCTGATAGCAAGCGCACTCGACGCCGACGTGCGCGCGCAGGTAGCCGACGCAAATGTTTGTGACGAAACCGCTGTACTCTCCGGTGGAGTCTCCACACACCTAGCTTCCGTCTCGCTTACACTCGCACTGACGCTGCACTCAAGGCTTGCCGGGCAGGTGCTCTCATTCATCCATGTTGACACCGTGATGTGCGCAGGCGCCGTCTCCACGCGCTGTGTTGAGTCTGTCGCTTTATTTTTCACGCAAATGATGGGGGTAGAAATATGTTCCTCGCTTCTGTTCAAAGATGAATGTCTTACGAGCGCAGTTCGGTCATTAACCGAACTGCGCTCGTAAGACATTCATTGGCGCATTTGAAAAAAACTGGGTACACAAAAAAGCTCGATATTTGGGTACCCCACGAGCTCACTGAAAGAAACCTAATGAACCGTGTACTCATTTGTGATTCTTTATTACGACCTAATGAAACCGAACCATTTTTGAAGAAGCCGTTAACTGGTGATGAAAAGTGGATCACGTACGACAAGAACGTGCGAAAAAGGTCGTGGTCAAAGGCCGGTCAGGCTTCACAGACTGTGGCGAAACCCGGGTTAACTCGCAACAAGGTGATGCTGTGTGTGTGGTGGGATTGGAAGGGCATTATTCATTATGAGCTGTTACCACCAGGCAGGACCATCGATTCTGAACTCTACTGCGAACAACTGATGAGATTAAAGCAAGAAGTTGAGAGAAAGCGGCCAGAATTAATTAACAGAAGGGGTGTGGTTTTTCATCATGATAACGCTAGACCTCACACATCTTTAGCCATTCAGCAAAAATTAAGAGAGTTTGGCTGGGAGGTGTTAATGCATCCGCCGTATAGTCCAGACCTTGCCCTTCAGATTTCCACCTGTTTCGGTCTCTTCAGAATTCTTTAGGCAGTGTCAGGTTAACATCACGAGAGGACTGCCAAAACTACTTGTCTCGGTATTTTGATCAGAAGCCCCAAAATTTCTATAGCAATGGGATCATGTCCCTACCTACAAGATGGCAAAAAGTTATCGAATAAAATGGTACCTACATACATTAGTTAAATGTAAATAAACTATATTAAAAAATGTTTTCAATTTTCTTAAAAAATGCGAAGAAACTTTTCCCCAACCTAATATTAAGCTAGTTGGAACTAGTTTTTTTCTTTTTAAATCGAAAATGTAATTCCCTCATTGTATTGCCTTTTTACCTGACTTGATTATTAGTTATTTTAGTATTATTTCTGTTTGTGTGGTAAAGTGTTTCAGTAAAGTGTTCATCTATCTATGTTTGTTCAATGCTATAACTTTAACAGGTTTTGTTATACTTACAGGGTCAGACTCGTCCATTTTGTATGTGATTTTGTTGACTGTCTCGCCCACTTTGTTGAATAGACGCAGCACGCCCGCTCCACTGAGCGCTGATGTACTCGTCGCTTTTGGTAGCTCCGTGTCTGTTTTATAACAAAGTATTATGAGAATACAAAGACTGAGATATATAAAAATATTTACTTATCTATGCTAAGTACATGTAATGTTATAATCAAGGATCGGAACAGGTAGAGTTTATAAATACCAAATGATGTCAAGTTCACTACGAAATCCTAATATTGATATGCCTTTTAATACCGGCACATCATGTACACCGGCATACCGGGTTTAGGGATTGATATATAGGGTGTTTGATAATATACGCACAAAAATGAACGGGGTTATTTTGATGAGCATAATAAATAAATCTGTGAAATGTTTACCATAGAAATGTGAAATTTATTTTGGCGTGAATTAAACGTAATGTATTAAACTTATGTTGTGCTATTGCATAATGCTTGCCATCTAACCACAGATACTGTATTGGTGACGTCTCGAGATATCTCTTGTTGCCCCTTTCTAACCCAAAACCCGCATACATTTTCGAAAGACATATCAAATCGGCCTTTATTTTTGGATGTCGATTGCCCGTAGGCAGTAAATTTTATATCGAATTAATCACCTAAACTTAGTCGATTTTCTTTAAAATTTCATAATATAACTAGTAGTTTTTTTTTTCAAGAACTCTTTTATTATGTTTTGAGAAACCGTCACTTGAATATCGTCAGTATATTACCAAACACCCTGTATATGTATTCTAAAACTCGACTTACATTCGTTTAACACAAAACCAAGTGGCGCAAAACATGCAGTTCTTGTTCTATCTCTGGAGAAAGAACAAGAACTGCGTGTTTGCAAATACTGGTAGTTGGCGAAAAAACCTTTAAAAAAAACCTTTATTATGATTAAGTGAGATTTTGAACATTCATAGTAATTTAGAATACAGAATTAGACCAGCGCTAACTTTTTTGATATTGAAATCAATCCGTGGTCAGGAATTGGGTGTTTTACACCAGGACTTAATATAACATAATATAACTTAAAATAACCAATTTACATGAACTCCCGTTACCTATAATTTGAATGAAACTGTAGGTCAAGACTCTGCTTATGCATTTCGTGGCACTATTTTGATAGTCAAAGATTACGCGAGATCTCAGTTCCCGGAAATCGCGGCGGGATTAAAAGGCATATCCATACTATGATTTCGTAGAATTGAATTTGACGTCATTTAGTACTTATAAACTCAACCTATATAAAAAATTAAGGTCTAATTTCGACAACTGTGCGCTGGCAACTAGCATCAATAAATCGCAAAAAGGTCGCTCTAGAAATCTATGGTGAGGCCTGTGTTCAGCGGTGGACGTCCTCTTGCTGATATGATGATGATTAAAAGGAACACAGGAAATCTAAATATTGCTGAAAATTTCACACAGCGCTATCTAGCCCCAAACTAAGCAGAGCTTGTACTATGGGAATCAGATAACTGATAGAATATTTGTAAATACAAACTTATAATATATAGAAACACAGCCAGACCCAACACAAATACCTGTAGATCATACAAACATTTGTTCCGCGGCGGGAATCGACCCCGCTACCTCCTGCGTCTCAGCCAGCTTTTCGCCCACTGCGCCACGGACGTCACGTTACCTGATTCAAGGAACTCTCTGAAGTCAGGGTCGATGCTGAGCACGGGGTGCTGCGCCACTCGGTTGAGGAACCGCTCGAGCGCGGCGCGGCGCCGCTCCACGAACTGCGACTGCACGCTGGACGGCGAGCCAGTCGGCACCGCGCTCTCCGTAGATGGCGTTGATGTTATCTTTAGCTTTGTTGTACCTGCAAGATAAATAGTTTAAGCAAGAGAACATTCGCGTTGTTCAAGATAACACACTCCAATATCGCAATATTAAAAAAAAATCTTTACATAAAATAATACTTTATTTAATAAAATAGAATAATCATTTATTTGGTACACACAAAATGACACATGAAACAATTATAAGGAACAGTAGATACAATCGAATCCAATTAAAAAGTTCGACTCATGTGTTTGCGTACCAAAATGGCGTTCAGCTCAGCATAAAATTGCACACCATAAACAAAACAATTAAAAGTAACAACAGTATTCAAATGAATGTATAAAATTGGCGGTGTTATCGCTTTAAGTGTCGATCTCTACCAGACAACCTTTAGCTGGAATTAATTAATTAACAAAGACTGTGGGGTATATGGGTTGGGATCTCCTCTGTTAAGTTACATTAACCTGTAATAAAGGAGTTTCTTACGGTGATCTTTATAAACTAGTTAAAATTAGGTTTTTTTTTATGTAACATCAATCAGAGATTACCTTGATGCATTCAAATCAGATTGGTCAGAATGGATGGAGGGGAGATGGGCAGAGCTTTCCCAGAAGTGGGATAAACTAGGTTACTAAAAAAACCAATCACAACTCAGTTTATCATTATTATTATATTGCAGATACTTTAATTGTATTTATTATTTTATTTTATTAATTTCTTTTGTTTAAGTAGTGTTTATTTTATATTGCAAAATTTGTTAGTCACTATTGACATTATAATTAAATTCTACCAATGTGACATTGTAATTCATCATCATCATCATCATATCAGCCTTAGGACGTCCACTGCTGGACAAAGGCCTCCCTCATTGATCTCCAGGAACTGCGGTTGGAAGCGGCCTGCATCCAACGCCGACCTGCGGTTCTTACCAAGTCGTCTGCCCATCTTGTGGGTGGACGTCCTACGCTGCGCTTGCCGGTCCGTGGCCTCCACTCGAGAACCTTTCGGCCCCATCGGCCATCTGTTCTGCGCGCTATATGGCCTGCCCATTGCCACTTCAACGTGCTAATCCGTCGGGCTATGTCGGTGACTTGAGTTCTCCTACGTATCTCCTCATTTCTGATTCGATCCCGTAGAGAAACCCCGAGCATAGCCCTCTCCATAGCTCGTTGAGCGACTCTGAGCTTATTCATAAGGCCAATAGTGAAGGACCACGTCTCGGTTCCATATGTCATCACTGGTAACACACACTGATTGTAGACTTTCGTCTTAAGGCACTGAGGTATGTTGGACGAAAAGATGTTGCGAAGTTTCCCAAACGCTGCCCATCCGAGTTGGATTCGACGATTGACCTCTTTCTTAAAGTTGGACCTACCTAATTGGACTGTTTGTCCTAGGTATACATACGCGTCGACAACTTCAAGAGCCGAGTTCTCAACCATAACTGGGGCAGGGACGACATGGACATTCGACATGATTTTCGTCTTGTCCATGTTCATTTTAAGTCCTACCCGTTGGGAGACTCGATTGAGGCCTTCGAGCATCGTGCTGAGCTCTTCCATCGACTTTGCCATGACCACAATATCGTCGGCAAACCGAAGGTGAGTGATGTATTCGCCGTTCATATTGATGCCCAGTCCTTTCCATTCCAGAAGCTTGAAGGCATCTTCCAATGCGGTCGTAAACAGTTTCGGAGAAATGACATCTCCCTGTCTTACGCCTCTTTTTAAGGGAATCGCCTTCGAGCTCTGTTCATGTACTCGGACTGACATAGTGGCGTTTTTATACAAACACTTCAACACTTCGATGTACCGATAGTCAATACGGCATCGTTGGAGAGACTCAAGCACTGCCCATGTTTCGATCGAATCGAAGGCTTTCTCATAGTCCACAAACGCGAGACATAGCGGCAAGTTATACTCTTCGGTCTTCTGTATGACTTGCCGCAGCGTATGTATGTGGTCTATGGTACTGTAGCCTTTACGGAACCCGGCTTGTTCGGAAGGCTGGAAGTCATCAAACCTGCGTTCGAGACGGTTCGCGATGACCCTCGAAAACAGCTTATAAACATGGCTCAAAAGCGAGATGGGTCTGTAATTCTTAAGCAAGGTGTTGTCACCTTTCTTGAAGAACAGAACCACCACGCCCCCGTTCCATGCTTTTGGCGTCGTACCTTCAAGCAAGGCGGAATTAAAAAGCTTCTGAAGGACTTTAAGTACCGGTGATCCACCCGCTTTCAGAAGCTCTGAAGTGATTCCGTCCTCACCCGGCGCCTTGTCGTTCTTAAGCTGCTTTAAGGCCATCCTGATCTCATACAGGCTGATGTCCGGAATATCTTCGGTATAATGTCGGGTCAGTTTGGCTCTTGGGTCGTTGGCCGCACTGCAAACAGGTTTAGTGACCGAATCGTAGAGCCGTCCATAGAACCTTTCGACTTCCCTTAACACTTCCGCTTTACTTGACGTTATGCTGCCATCTTCCCTCTTCAGCTTCGTCATGCGGCTCTGCCCAATAGAATTATCTCTCGCGAACACTTTGGAGCCTTTATTTCGCTCTATCGTATCTTTAATACGAGATGTATTAAAGGTACGAATATCGTGCCGCAAGGATTTCCAAATCTTTCTATTGAGCTGCCTATGTGACTGAGCATCATCGGGAGACTGCAGTTGCAAAGAACGTCGTTCAGCCATGAGGTTAAGGGTGTCATCAGAGAGTTTCTGAGGTCTATTGGTACGGGGGGTCTTAAAGAACTGGGACCCCACCGTATGGACGGTTTCTACGAACCTGTTATTGATCTCGTCCACTGATGCATCTACTTCTAGACAGTCAAAGCAATTTGCAAGTTCGAGTTGAAAGCTCTCGAGATTTTGGATATGTGCGCGAGTGGGTCGGAGCGTAGATTTCATCAAACGGGACCTTTCAAGTTTAACGTTCATATTCAATGTGGCTCTAACAATTCGGTGATCACTGCCGGTTTTCACCCTGTGAATCACAGAGACATCATTGAATATCCGTTTCTTGTTGGTCAAGATGAAATCAATCTCATTTCTCGTGGAACCGTTGGGACTCATCCAGGTCCATTTCCTGTGAGGCGGCTTCTGGAAAAAAGAATTCATCATAAAGAGTCCTTCTTTCTCCAGAAAGTCGGCCAGCCTCTGTCCTCTGGGGTTCCGTTGCCCATATCCAAATTGCCCCACTCTCAACTCATCATCGCTTCTCATGCCTAGCTTTGCATTGAAGTCCCCCATAACAACAATAAAGTGAGTTTTGTTCGTATGTATGGCTCTACTGATGTCCTCATACATAGACTCTACTTCTTCATCTGGGTGTGAAGAGGTCGGCGCATATACCTGAACGACCTTCAGCGAATATCGCTTAGATATTGTGAGTGTCAGGTACGCGACCCTGCTCGACACACTGTCGATGGTGATAATGTTGTAGATGAGTGACTTGTGAACGAGAAACCCAACACCACCTTGGGACTGTTGGTCGCCCTCCCGGTAGTATAGTAGATTACCAGACTTAAGGGTCCTCGCCCTCTCTACGGACTTCTGATAACCCCAAAATGCCCCAGTGTAATCTACTAATTTCTTCTTCCAGCTCAATAATCTTTTCGTCTGTCCTCAAAGTGCGGATGTTGTGTGTTACCAGGGCCAGTGGTCGTCGTAGGGTTTGGTAGCCGATCGTCTCCCGGGGATTCTTAGCACCCCTGGCCCCGCCGTTACCGTGACTGCTACCGTAGCCAGGATTAGCGGGGCCGCCGGGGACTCGGGGCCTGGTTTTATGTTGTAAATCCATGAGGGGTTGTTGCCATACTCGCCACGCTTGGCAGGCGGGTTGGCGAGCACAGTATAGGTGTTGAAACACGAAAAGACGCTGCTGCCCATCTTTCGGAGGTATCCCTTAGCAGACTGCTACTGCATCCACGGGCAAGAGCGGAGGGGCAACATTCTATTGCCGGCGCCCCACGGCAACATTGTAATTATGCTAACTATTTTAAATTGGATATTTTTTATTGTACCTACTGACATATCTAAGAACAAGTAATTTGTCGAAAAATGAAATAAATGAAATGAAAAAGCCATAGGAATTCCACTGTTGAACATTGTGCGGCCTGCACCCAACGGCTCCCAGCAACCTTTATCAAGTCGCCTTTCCATCTAGTGGATGGCCGTCATACGCTGGTCTTTCCAGTGCATGGTCTCTTGAGAACCTTTCTGCCCCACAGGCCACCAGTTCATCGAAAAAAAAAGAACTACAGATAACCATATTTTTTGTATTTTTTTAATGACATTATTCATTCTTTGATATGTTAAACTTCTTTAACTCTTTCTTTTGAGTCAAAGAAGTTTGTGTTGACTTACCAACTATACTTTTTTCAGGCGCTGGTGGTATTATCCTCCCAGATCGAAGATACTTTTCCGTGAGCTTCTCGTGCAAGCCGAGGAAATCGCTGAATCTCCTCAGTACAGCAAACTCGTGCTTACTGAATATCGGCATATTTGTTTTAGTGAGCACACGGTAGGCGACATACGAATACATGCCTTCCCCAATCTTTTGTGGCTCTGTGATGGTGATTATTATGTTGTTTGACCGCTCTGTTGCTATCTGAAATTACAATAATTTTATGGCAGAAATAGATAGGCAATATGAGCTCATAGTTGTTACAATAACTGGCAAAGGTAAAATTAGGCATGTAATATATGCAAAACTACAGTGTAAACTCCAAGTAAAGTCACTCGATTTAACGACAAACTCCCTAAAGCGACGAAATCACTCGGCTTTGGTTGGTTTAGCTTGTCTTCCTTACAATGAAAGGTTGCCTGGAAGAGATCACTTTTAGCGATAAGGCCGCCCATTGTACCTTTGATTTAACTTTGTATTCTCTTTTGTTTGTTTTATTTTTAATGGTGTGCAATAAAGAAATTATCTATCTATATATCTATGATACACTCTCTAGTCTAGAGCATTACACCCACTCTCAATAACGACAACAATATTTTTTTTTCTAACCTATCTCGTCCCTCTGCTGGGCAAAGGTCTCCCACAAGTCCCTCCAAACATCCCTATCTGTCGGCTATCTCCCACCATCCTCTTTGGAAGGTGTCAAAATCGTCCCGCCGGCGCTTTCTCGGCCGACCCCGACGTCGCCTTCCGTATTCAGGCGTCCATGGTGTTGCAATATGGGCCCCATTTCTCGGAGTGCATTCGGGCAACGTGGCCCGCCCATTCCCACTTAAGCCCAGCCGATCTCTTCCCTACATCTGCAATGCCGGTAAGTGAGCGCAGCATGGTGTTACGCACTCGGTCGACACGTTTAAAGCCGAGAATGCTGCGCTCCATTACCCATTACGTAGTACATCTAAGTGGTCTGTGCCATTACCCTTTGATAAATCCTTAGCTTTGACTTCTTCTTTTACAATTAAATAATAAAACGTAATTTTTAAGTTGTCAAAATTAGTAAAAACTGCGCAGCTGTGTACGTTCTTTTGTCGCTTTATTATCCTAGTTCGTAATAAACTCGACTGTCGGCATCAAACATACTGAACTTTCTAAGAAATCTTTTCTTTTGTTTACAAATTGGGATTGCTCGCACGTGTAGACTGCTGTTAGGTAGGAGTCATGGATTATCTATGCATTATATAGTTGCTCACAAACTTTCACTGAACATGGCAAGTAAGAGAAAATCACTGATATTGACGAAAAAGTATTACTGATACGCGCAATAGAGGGAGGAGAGAAGTTATGTGTTGGTAGACCCTTTGGATTTAATCGCTCTACCGTGTTTTCTTCTCTCCATTTAACGACAACTCTCTATAATATCAGAATATGCAGTCCCTTGAGTGTCGTTATATAGAGATTACACTGTAGTTAAAAACAGTAACAGAATAATACTAATAGTAGAACCCAATAGTCACATAGACATAGTCACTAAAATCCTTAGTACCTAATTAGTGTATAAGATAGTGTGTTTCTAGCACCTCCAAAAATTGTGCATTGAGCCACTAGGCACTACCCAAAAGTTGCCTATTTACCTAAATTGTAATTATACCATGGCCTTATTTTAGGTATGGACCTACATTAGTACCTATCATGACTTAACCAAGTGTTCCATTGTGTCCCCATGCTTTATAAATACATAAATTAAATGATATACAGTGGTCCTGCCTAAACAAATCCATCCCTGGTATTCCTAGGCTATGTGGTACCATAAGCATGGCACTTACAGTTTATGATACCCAAGTTTATGATTACTAAGGCTATCCTAGTAATATCATAAGTACAAAATCAAATCAGACTTTATTATTAAACTAGCTAATCCATCCTGACTTTGCATGGGTAGTACAAATTTTACCTTATCATGGGTAGGTAGACTGTAGGCACTCCTAATAATCGTATTTTTTTTAGTAACTATATACTTATAATATATAGAGAAAGAACCAGACCCGGAACAAATATCTGTAGATCATACAAACATTTGTTGCGCGGCGGGTATCGAACCTCCTGCGTTTCAGCCGGCCCACTGCACCATAGAGGTCATCGTAATTATTTCTATGGGCCATTGAATATATCATTAAACATCCTGTAAATATTTGATTGCCTAAGCTTTTATAATTCAGAAAATACAAAAAGGGATCCGTAGTTACCTCTTCCATGATAGGGCTGGCTAAAGTGGCAGTGATTGAGGGGACTGTATCAGTAGCTATCTCTCGGCTCTCTCTGGCTCCATTTATTTCCGGGTCCAAGCTTACTTCCTGTAATAAATTTTTAATTAATAAAGAGTGTGGTATTGTTATGTTGATACCATTAAGTGAATGAGTATGAATGAGGTTTTGATAAATTATTGCAACTAATAATCTTGTAAGGGGTTTGTCAAACATTTAATCTCACAACATAGTACCACTCATTATTTTTCTTTAAGTTTTTATGATTAAAATTCATGGCAATTTCTTTCAAATACTTACTTAATAGTTAAAATTAAAAAAAAGACGTGCAGAGCAGTATAAAATAATACTGACGTGTTATAATATTCATTCTTATCCTGTTATACTGAAAGAAAACATGGGTAATCTATAACATTAGTCATACTGCTATTTTTTCTGATACCAGTCTCTAAATAATGAAGGTACAATTAACAACCTCCTGCAAAGTTACTAAACTGTAAAACCAAAATAATTAAGCTAATTTACCGCTATAAATGAGCAGTTTCATTTAGCTATGGTTTTAATTAATCAGTCGTGTATTGTTCTTATAATTATCTTTCCAGTTTCTACAGATACCAAGGGGCGTCAACGAACTACCGGGTAGGTCACAGGGGGCGTAGACGACACAACAATCGTGGACAACAGGATTCCAATAGGACATACCTGAACTGCGGATGCGAAGAGATCTTCGTCATCTCTACTCTCGTTGTTGATGTCTACAGTGCTGAAAGGCGGTGAATCCGGCACCTCAGACATTGTAGAAATATCAAAAATCAACGAAGAACGCACAATAGCACTAACAAAAGATTCTGATCAAATTTTCCAGAAAACGGCAAAGCAACTATCCGAATTCCGATACGACATGGATGGCTTGCCTGCTTGATTTGACAGATCAATCAACCCTTTTTTCCAATTCGAATGTTTACAAATTTACAAGTTATGAGTAAGATAGTAATAGCAAAATATTAAGAGTTTGCTAGAGAGCAATAGCAAACAATGCTTGAAATAGGTAGGCACTGAGAAAATCAAATCCACGTATGAATCTCTAAAGAAAACATGACATTTCTCGTTTTTTCGTCAAACAGATGTCATCTTTAGTCAGTCAGCCCCTCAGTCAGTCCAGTCAGTCAGTCAGAACAATTCAGGAGTTTGCAAAGGTTGTCTCAACTTCTCAAGTGAGTTTATCTAGTAAAGTGAGAGGAAAATATTTTTTGCAGATATACTTCTTTTGGCGCGTTTGGAAAAAAAATTGTAAATTTTTTACGATGCGCGCGCACACCGACAGCCAAAAAGCGTCATGATGAAGTCAGTTGATGACTGTCCCATGCGCGAGCACACCGACCGACAGCCAAAAAGCGACATGATGAAGTTAGCTGATAGCTCAAGTTTACAAATGAAAACGCCTATAAGTTTATTTATTATTTTATCATTCCCTTCACAAACAAAGAGCTGGGGCATACGGGATGAAATATTTAGCTATTTTTGTTCTGTTACGCCTCAGTGTTACGCCAAAGAAGAATAACTTCTTACGTGCGTACATATGTACACACACACTTTTTGAAGTAAAACTTCTTCACGCACGTATGAGATTATGATGTTAAATTAAATACTATTATAAGTATATTGCTGGGTTTTGTTACGTTACTATTGCATTATTCAATTATTATTTAGATTACTGTTAAGAAAAGCTCAGTTTTATCCCTTCTTATTGTGTTAGATTATTATAAGTATGTTAATGATAATAATCAAGTAGGAAGGAAGTAGGTACGTTTTGATATTGTATAAATATAGTTATATTTCTTTATTTGGCTATGTGTTGCTATCTAAATTAATACCCAATTATATGATAAGTTTATGGATTGATTTAGTTAATATTTAAAGGTACATAATGAGCATGTCACATTGTACAGTAATAGAACTGACTACCGGGGTTTGTTTATCCAGCTAATACGTAGATTAGATTAGATAATTTCTTTATTGCACACCATTAAGTACAAACATATAAAAGAAAAAATAATTTTAAATCATAGGTACAATGGGCGGCCTTATCGCTAAAAGCGATCTCTTCCAGGCAACCTTTGGATGGACAGGATCTATATGAACAAAAAAGGACGGTGGCATAAGATTTTTTTAGAATTAGTTTAAAAAAAAAAAAAACAAGCATATTATACAATTTTATAAAAAATATAGTTAATATAAAATAAAATGCTTAATTATATTAAATAATATAATCATAAAATTAAATAAATATTAATATTAAGATACATAAAATATATATATATATATATATATATATTGTCATACCTACATACATAAATTATAAAAATGTATAAATAAATAAATGGCCTAGTGAGCGATGGATGACAGAAAGTGTTGTCTGACCATGTTTTTAAAGATAGGGAAAGATTTTGCATGACGAATTGAGACAGGAAGGGCATTCCAGAGTCTGGTAGCCTGCAGAGTAAAAGAGGTACTATAAAATACTGAGGTATGGTGGGGAGTTTTTAATTGAAGGGTTTCAGAGGAACGTAAGGATCGAGAGTTGGAAAGGTGAAGAAAGTCAAAGCGTTCTTTGAGGTAGGACGGAGTAGAAGGGATGAAAAGGATGCTGTAAAGGAGGGAAGGGATATGCGCATTCCGGCGAAGGCGGATGGGTAACCACTTAAGTCTGTGGCGATACTCAGAAATGTGGTCGAACTTGCGCAAGCCAAATATGAATCTAATAGAGAAATTCTGGACACGCTCAAGCTTGTTGAGTTGGTCTTCAGTTAAATCAAGATAGCTGGCGTCAGCGTAATCGAGAATGGGATGCAGCAATGTCTGTGCAAGTGCAATTTTGGTGGAAGTCGGAAGGAAGTTTCGCAGCCGTTTAAGAGAGGCAGCTGCAGCAAAGGTCTTTCGGCTTACCGTTGCTAGTTGTGGTGCCCAAGATAACTGACGATCCATGAGTACCCCAGATTCTTGACTACCTTGCTAACTTCTATTGATGTACCGTCAAATTTCACTTCAGGTAAATCAAGCCAATCGAATTGTGTAATCATCCGCAAGCTTCCTATAACAATCACTTGAGTTTTCGTTGGATTTACTTTCAGCCCGTATGATTTGCTCCACTGAAGAATACTCTGGAGATCACTATTTATGTCAGTAATTGCTTCACGTAACCATCCAACAGGGGCTTGGGTACGTAGTTCGTAGTTCTCAAAGGTGAGACTAGAACATCAAATAGTAATAGATATCTTTGGTTTTCTATGTCATTATTGTTGTATCGAATTAATTATGAGTTTACAACTGAGAACACCTCACTTGTATATCTATGAAAGGTTTAAATTATTATAAGTTTGTGTTATGTTAATAAAGGAAGTACCAAGCTATGATTTGACATTGTAAAATAAGTTAAATTACTATATTTAGTCATCTAAATGTATAAGTGTTAGTATTTAAATTATTATTAGATTTATAAGGTTCAGCTTGTAATTCATGTAACATATAAAGGTAAATTATGAGAATGTTACATTTTAAAGTAGTACAGTTGACTTGAAGTGTTTGCTCGTCTTGCTACGTAATTGAAAAAGGTGGGGACGTGGTGAACCGACATCTCGAAGTGAGAGATGTCGGCTGGCCACACCACTCTTTTCTGAACCTGCGATCTGGAAGCATCTCCTAAGGTGGGTTGTTGTGCCTCTGTATAAATAGATATAACTATTAAGATTTATTCACGTACTGGTTCTTGCTATTTTACTCATTGTTTATATTTTATTAAACTATGTAGATTGATGATATAAAGTGTTTATTTGAACTGTAATTTGGAGATATTTCCTTATTTAATACCTTTCTGGTAGGCTTTTGATTAAATAAAATTAATTGTTGAACTTTTTATGTTTTATTTCATACTAAATTGAGTAGGTAGGTATAATGTTTCTAACACACGCTTGACTTGGGGGAGTAAGCTGGTGAATGCATGACGAGAGCGTTATGAAAAGTTTGATCGAGTGAGGCGAACGGAAGTTGAGAGGGAGATATAATTTTGTGAAGATAGAAAGAGAGAGAGAGAGAGAAACGTTTTGTATATTACTGTAGGGGCAAGAGAGAGAGGTGTGAGCACACATTTTTTTCTCTTTCTCTCATAGCCTCTTACGTTTCGTATTATCTATAATACTACGAAAGAAAGAAACTATGAAAGAAACACAGACGCACGACACAGTGCAGGCCTAATGGTCTGTATCACACTGTAGGAGCAAGAGAGAGCAGTGCGCGCGCACATTTCTTTCTCTCTTCCTCTCATAGCCAGTGCATGAAATATAATAGGTTGGGGAAAAAGTCTTTTCGCATTATAGTATGTATGAACTTGTATGTAATAAAATCTCTTTGGCTATACTATTTGTATCTGGCGGGTTTTGGTATCATTCAAAGTTTAAATTTTAAAGAAGATAATTCCAAATTCAAATTAGGAAAATGTGTGATTTTTATTTGTTTTTCGTAATGTAAAGATGAGTGATCCTAATGAAGAAATTAGATACATTTTAAAATGTTACTACAAAAAAGGTAAAAATGCAACGCAAGCCGCGAAAAAACTTTGCGATGTTTATGGAACTAGTGCAGTGTCTGTGAGAGTAGCACAAATTTGGTTTAAGCGTTTTCAATCCGGAAATTTTGATGTCAAAGATGCACGTCGTCGCTCTGGTCGCCCTATTATGGATAAAATTAATGCCATTTTTGAAAAAGTGGAGCAAGATCGGCATGTCAGTAGTTACGACGTAGCTGAAGAACAGGGAATTGACCACAAAATAGTTTTGGCGCAGTTGAAAAAAACTGGGTACACAAAAAAAGGTCGATATTTGGGTACCCCACGAGCTCACTGAAAAAAATCTAATGAACCGTGTACTCATTTGTGATTCTTTATTACGACGTAATGAAACCGAACCATTTTTGAAGAAGCTGATGAAGAAGGTAATGAAAAGTGGATCACGTACGACAAGAACGTGCGAAAAAGGTCGTGGTTAAAGGCCGGTCAGGCTTCACAGACTGTGGTGATACCCGGGTTTACTCGCAACAAAGTGATGCTGTGTGTGTGGTGGGCTTTGATTATATACTTGTACAAGTATATAATCAAAGGTGGTGGGATTGGAAGGGCATTATTCATTATGAGCTGTTACCACCAGGCAGGACCATCGATTCTGAACTCTACTGCGAACATCTAATGAGATTAAAGCAAGAAGTTGAGAGAAAGCGGCCGGAATTAATCAAAAGAAGGGGTGTGGTTTTTCATCATGATAACGCTAGACCTCACACATCTTTAGCCACTCAGCAAAAATTAATAGAGTTTGGCTGGGAGGTGTTAATGCATCCGACGTATAGTCCTGACCTTGCACCTTCAGATTTCTACCTGTTTCGGTCTTTTCAGAATTCTTTAGGCAGTGCCAGGTTAACATCACGAGAGGTCTGCCAAAACTACTTGTCGCGGTATTTTGATCAGAAGCCCGAAAATTTCTATAGCAATGGGATCATGTTGACCTACAAGATGACAAAAAGTTATCGAACAAAATGGTACCTACATACTTTAGTTAAATGTAAATAAACTATATTAAAAAATGTTTTGAATTTTCTTAAAAAATGTGAAGAATCTTTGCCCCCAACCTAATATATTAAATTATCACAATCAGTAGTTCGTTTGCGAGTTTGTTAGCGTTAAGCGAACGGTAATTTCTTGATTATTTTTCATAATTTCATTTGGTTCTTTTTCAAAATATTAATTTATAAATTGTAAATTAATATTTTGAAAAAGAAGTTTACTCCAGTCGTGTGAACTAAAGCACACTCGTTTTTGAAGTAAAACTTTTTTTAAAACACGCTTGTCTTGGGGAGTAAGCTGGTGAATGCGTTACGAAAAGTGCGAACGGAAGTTGAGAGGGAGATATAAGTTAGGGAAGATAGAAAGAGAGAGAGTTACGTTTCGTATATTTTTAAACGTTAATGTCCAGTACGAGCTACGTCTGTCCAGAATAACCATTGATTGATCAACCTACAGACGTGTGGTCTGTACAGACGTGTACAAGTGTAGGTCGTATCATTAAGTTCATTCTGGACAGACGTGTGGACGATCAATATTTTGAGAAAGAAGTTTTACTTTAGTCGTGTGGTCTAAGACACACTCGTTTTTTAAAGGAGATTATTTATTTTTTAGCATTATGTGGCCGTTTATATTTAAAAGAATATATTTCCATTTGGAAAAACTATGTACACACGGCTACACATCAAGCTATACATTTCCAGTATAAGCTGACCTCGCATCGTGTAGGCTTTTCGTAGAATGAGAGGTCAGCTTAAACTGGAAAAGTATAGCTTGATGTGTAGCCGTGTGTACCTATTGCATTGATGTTTAGTCAAATAAATTGACTGCATAGTTTCAAAACCTTTGTAAACCTATGCTTCTTGTTTTAGATTAATGCAATTTAAAACCTTCTTTGCAAACGCGTAGGTTCGGTTTTAGTTTGATGCAAGGAAGATGTACATATATATGTATGTATATATATATATATACATATGTATGTTCCTTGGTTTGTTGATGGCAGTTCCAGTGGCACGTCACGTCAATACTTCGATTGAACTGTCAGGTGTGTATGTTAATCAAGCAAGTCAGTCAAGCAAGTCAAGTTGTCAACAAAATATAAAAAACAAATCTCAAACATTTCTTGTTTTCATGAAAAAAGGTAGGTAATTAAAATATTAGTAGTCAATTAGTGCTGATCTCAACATAAACTAGCTTTGAATTATTACATGCACTGTTGTTGTTGTTTTACAGTGGTCTCTACAAGTTTGATAGCTAACCATCACAATGAGTGGCCAAGAGCGAAAAGTTATTCCTGTGCCTCCTACGCCGGTTGGGTCTAAAAACCTGCTGTCTACCGTGGCACCACCATCTCAACTACCTAGCTTCATAACCGCCGCTGGAAATGAAACACCTGCACAACCTATTTTGGTATAGAATTTTCACTACCTGTAGAATTTTCCTAAATAAAACCACTGCACACAAAATTACGCATTAAACCTATATGACTGCCACAGTAGCTCAAATCTATGGTAATAAAATAACCAATATAACTGTAGTGCTGTACCTACCTTCTAAGGTTAAGAGTTTTACCAAATTTAGTAAATTACTATCTACATCAGAGGTCTCCAAACTTTTTGTCTCGTAGACCACTTGCCTTGTTTTTTCGGTTATAGGTAGACCCCCTGATCTTCTAATATTAAAATTTTGGAAATTTGGCATAGTACACATACAACTGTTGTATGAAAAACTTAAAAAATAATAGGTACTTTGTGCCAACAAAACAAGGTAAAATTAACCTGCCAAAATTATTAACACCTGCTTAAATGTGATCTGTTATTGTGTACCCCCAATATTTTTGTTTGATGACATGGACCCCTTGGAAGTCTCAGTCAACCCCTGGGGGTCGATATAGACTACTTTAGGTATCATGGGAAACCGGCATGTCCTAGGATGAAAATAGAGCTAGCATCTGTGTATGTAAGGAGCATGCATTGAATTGCTCCACCAGAGTTGGACCAAACTTGTCAAGAAATTAAACTCATTATCCTGTATTTGTTACAAAAACAGAGATTGAGAGATGTGGGGACATATACCTACAAGCAATTATTATTTATTATTAGGCAAGCTTAGCCTCATAATAATTTAATGAAAATGAAAAAATCAAAAGTCTCTTTGTTATAGGCGATGGTTACCACTTAACATCAGGTTGGCCACATGCCTTTTCCATCTCCAGAATTATAAAAAAAATCTATTTAAATTTCAAAAAACAATGGACAAATTCTCTGCTCATTCCAGATGCCAGTAGGTCCAGTAGCTATGCCTCCAATAAACCCCCAGCATATGCCTCAAGTCCTGGTGCCTCAACCAGTGCAACCAGTTATGGTGAAGCCAAGAGTGGAACCAAATGAGGCAGAAAATTTCAGGTGAGTTTTTAAAATGATTATCTTAATGTCCCATGTGTAAAAATGTTTGCCCAATGTTCTGGGTGCATTGAATACCTGTAAATGGGCATAGACACTGCTGTAAGCCTAGAAACAGATGACAAGATGATCTGGATGCATTTGAGCCAAAATGGCTGGCTCTGGCAATGGAGCAGGAGATGAATGAATAAAAAACCCTTAATGCACAAAAAAAAACAATCTGTACATAGGCGAACAGACAAACAGATAGATAGAATGCAGACAACCAGTTATTATAGGTAGTGCACATTTGGTAGAGGGAGAAGTATAATTTAAATTCCAAGACACATTGATATAAATAAATAACTAAACATAGACAAACACAAGGTATTTCAATAAACCTTATTTCTAATACTTAAACATCAATAAACCTTAGTAATACAATTTATAAAGTATAGGAGATGGGGAATGAGATAGGAATGAAAGAGGGGAAACCCCTAATAAAAAAAAACTATGTATACTCAAGAAGAGATCTGAAGATGTTCATTAATGGGGTTTTAGACAACAATAATCATCATGGTGGGTTTCTTTCTTTAGAATTCTATGCCTATTATTTTTTTAGCTTTCAATGGAAAACATAAAAAGTGACTTTACTATGAAATGGTCAAAATGTTATCAAATTAGGTCAGGACTGCCTTCGATCACAAAATCTAACTTTGATAAGAACTTGCTTGTTATCTAATTATTTATTTGAATAAAGTGCAAGTTATGTATGAGATCTGGGAAGCTAATGCAAAACAGACATTAAACATGAACACTGCACACAACATTCTCCCCGTAACAAATTCCCACGAGATGCCTTCACCAAAGAAGAAGAATCTTACAGCGCTCTCTGGCGAGTTAACACCATAACACCTATTGAAAAGCCATCACCGTTGAATCACAAACCTTTTAGAAAGAAAGAAGAAAATAAATATTCAAAAAACCACACAGTAAAAAAGAAAACACAACAACAACAAAATCTAATCTAAGCACTAGCAAACTTAAACCATTGTGTGGGGATGAATTGGTACTCAGCTCAGCATGATGCTACGGCATGTTAATATGGCGCAGCGCTGATTTGGTACCTTCACATGCATCTTGATCAAGAAAACTTTTTACAGAAAACCGTATCTAAATCGTTTTGGAGATAAATGAGAACATTTACCGGCTCTTTCAGAAAGAGTGTTATCTGATGTCATAATGTTGGATATGCTCTTTCTGTCTTTTTTCACAAGCATACACTTTTTATGCCCTTATAATTTATCAACCCAATCTGTGGACACCGGGGCTGATTATACTTGAAGAACCTTATTTAGTATTAGCATTAAGTAACCTAATAGTATAACATTCTTATTTATTATTAGTATTATTTTTTACGCTATTATTTTATTCTGACATTGTGCTTTGATTTTAATTAGTTATTAAAATTATGAAAATTAATTAATTATGAATTTAACCTTACGTTTTAATAATAATTGCAAAAATTGTATACCTAATGTATACCTAAACGTTCATAAGTGTTCCCAAGCATACAATGTAAATGTACCTAAATTAAATAAATATATTTTGAATTTGAATTGTTTGTTGTCCTTAATAAAGAACAATAAAATAAAACATTTGTTTTTTTCACACACAAACAACCTCTCACACTAAACGCATACAACTCCGTTCCGTCGTGGGTAAAAATAGCCACTTATTAAAATACTAACTGGTGGCACACACTTTAGATATCATTTTCCTTCATCATATTTTGAGCATATATACACATACATTTTTTAAGTCATGAACTATCCTGTTTCAGCCCAGCCATTCCCTTGAGTAAAGGGCAGCCTACCCTCTCAATCCGAACTCCAGAGGAGTCCCTGGCCACTCAGTCTCCAGAATCTTTGCCTGAATCTACTTCACCTGATGTTGATAAACTTGGTAAGACAAAGAGTCGTATTTCTAATTGTTATACATATTTTTATGGGGAAAAATGCCTTTAATAACAGAAAGAATATAAAATATATAATACTATAATACAGGAGAAACAGTTGAATCACGTGAAGACCCTTGCAAACGATCTATAGATAAGCTCAATTGCTCCAAATCACTACCAAGCGGAAGTGTCCTCAAGACACTTGCTGCATTGCCCCGCTGAATTGCGATGCTTATGCGTTGATCCAGATAAGCGCCAGCTCTCGGATCACACGTCGCTTCGACTAGACGCCCAGAAAGAATTTTGAAAACGCGATGGGCCCCGGTACCCCATGGACCCAGGGTCTCGACCCCAAATGGCTCAAATACGTAAGCTCTGTCGAGACTTCCATATATGTATAACTTTTTCAGGTTTCTGTGGGTCAGTCGGTCATAAGACCTTTACACACCAAAGCTGCTGGCCTGATTTATTTTGAAGCAGGGTTGATAAAAACCATGACTTGACATTTTTGAATGTTCAGATGTACAAATTTGAAACAATGAATTGCGCCCGCGCGTCCTACTCGGCGCGAGCCGGTGGCTTTGGTGTGTAGAGGCCTTTAGACATAGGAATACTTTGTGAGTGAATAAAAAATGTTATTTGTATTTGTTTTCAGAAAATAATAGTAAGTATACATAACAAACCGTGAAATGTTTAATTTTTTTAATTAGTTCATAACCTCAACATGGCTAAACATATCTGATTTATGTTTGGAAGGTAATGCAGTACATAAGACTGAGTGAAGTCCGGGAAATAATGATCGCTCATAAAAGTTGGTGCAAGCGTTCCTGTGCATCGAACGAGTTCGCTTTGTTTTTGAATGGTCTGTCTTATCACTGTATTTTATTAGCTACCCACAATATTGGTATACATATTGTATGTATATTGAAATATATATATTTTTTTATTCAATTATTTAAAGTCATAGAACAAGAGTGGTCGTCTATGATGTTAGTAATACAGTCCTGCAAGTTTGTTAGGGTCTTACCATAAAATAATTAAACACTGTTTAGCGCGTGTTTAAAAAAATCCTATACAAAAATTGCTAAGGAATTTTTAAAACATGCGTTAACAAATTGCTTTACTTTTTTGTGGTAACAAGGTTAGTGTTTAACCAATAACCCTGTGTGTTTAAATTCCAGGCGACATAATGCCGGGCGCTGGGTTATTCACGTGGGTGAAGGGCGCAGTCTCCAGCGGCGGGATCCTGCAGCGAGTGGCCGAGAAGGCCAAGAGCTCAGTCGACTCCATGATCACTACATTGGACCCTCAGATGAAGGAATATCTAAGTATGTTGATTTAGACTAGCTGCAGCCCGCGGTTTCGTACGCGTGGTTTGTCAATAAAAGCATTATCTCAGCGCAGTCGAGTAAAAAGTTCCTTGTAAAGAGCTCACCCGGGAAAGATTTACGACCATACCTATTTCTGCCACCAAGCAGCATTTCTGTGTTGCGGTTTGAAGGGTATGGTTGCTTGAGAAATTACGGGCACATGAGGCTTTACATCTGTATACCTCAAGTTGGTGGACGCAGGGCAGTGCATTGTAGGGCACGTTTCTAAGGTGCGGGACTACGAGGCAATACCTTGTTATAAGTGATGTAATACAAAAAAGTAGTCTGTCTAAAACCCGGTCATAATCTATCCGTATACCTTTCCTCGAAATCGGTCCAGCCGTTTAGTCGTGTAAAGGTAACAAATCGACATACAGATAAAGTTACTTATTAAGAATTAATAATACAGGCTTAAGATATTTAATTTCTCAAAGAATTACATTCACTTACAGAAAAACTTAAAAATACTAAGATTTATAAAAAAAAATTGAGATGGTTTTTTTAATTGGAATTTTTCGTATGTGTTCGGATAACACTATATTTGATATAAGCAACGCGACATCTCTTGTCAATGAACTAAACTGCAACGTTTGGCATTGAGCAGCTCACAAACTGTATAAGTTATCCTGTAGATGGAGCTAACGGCGCTTTAGTCGTAATATGAATCATCTCACTAATTTTGACCCTGACGTGACAGAGCCCCGTAGCACAATTGGATAGTGCATCCTCGTATCGAGAGGAAGGTTGCGGGTTCAAGTCCCGTCTAGGCTTAAAATTTCTGAGATGGTTTGTAAAATCTTGGAATTTTCCGTTTGTTCTCGGATAACACTATAAAAACAAAAATACTATTAAAAATACTAGTTTATAATGTGTTGGGCTAATAGTACTAATAACAAGTCAGGTCTGGATTATCCTATGAGCTATTTAAGCAATTGCTTAGGGCATCCCGTCAAGGAGGGCACCAGAGACGACCGAGAAAAAAAACGAGCACACAAAAGTTAAAGCAATTTCAAAATCCCTCCCCTCCGCCGGCGCCGGCGCACGATCGGCTGACTTGTTTTGTTTTTGAAAGGTCTTTATTGAACACTAGCTGACCAATCCGCAGCTTCGCACGCGTAGTTTTTCAATAAAAACATTACCCTCCTACGCAGTTGGGTAAAAAGTCGCCTATGCCACCCGGGGATAGTGTAGCTTCACAACAGTGAAAGAATTTTTTAAATCGGTCTAGTAGTTTTTGATTTTTAAGCGCATTTTTAAGGTCAAGAAATCAAGCTTAAACTACCTGTTTACAAGTAATAGTCCTAAATATTTTTAGGTAGACAAACCTACCATGCTGATATTGCGGTTACATTAAAACTTGGTCATAATACAACCAAAACAACATTATTTTCTTAAACATAGGGTACATTTCCAGTCGTTGCGGACGGCATGCGATCTCACCTGTCCGCGCCCGTGCGTTCAAGCGGGGACCCGGCCGGCCGGCCACTCTATTTTAGGCAAGGTTGAATGAGCAGACCATTATGACCAATTGGCTGACTGTTGTCGGCGATTGAAGCGACTCGCGGACTTTGTTTAAAAATTAATTCTTTGTCACTTAAGGATAGGGGGGCCCACAGGGGAAGATTGCTTAGGGCACCAAGCTACCTTAATCCGGCACTGTAACAAGTTAAAATTGATACATAATAAAAACAAAATTTTGTACAAAATATAATAACAGTATGGATTCGTTTAATTAATAATGATATCCGTTTCAGAAAGCGGTGGCGATATGTTCATAGTAGTCGCATCCGACAAAGAAGTGAAGATATCTCCGATAAGAGAGGCATTCCAGACTGTGTTCGGCAAGGCAACAGTACTGTATGTATCTATACATCCTTTTCATCTCTTCTAAAATCGTTCCAAAGGAAGATCAGCGTTGTGCCAAAAGCACAACGCTGATCAGTTGGACGCCATTTTGTGACTTCCGTCGATTAGTATTATCGTAAGACACACATTTGTTAGGTACCTATGGTTTTATTTATTAATTTATTTTCAGATTAAAAATCCATACGAAATGATTAAGAGCTAATACACAATATTCATAATTCAAAATTAAAAGCATTTAATAAATTATATAAAAATAAATAATTATAATTGATTAATGTTAATAGAATGTCAATATTTTTTTTAAATGTTATTTTTGTACCTTACTTCTATAGTGTCAATGGTTTATGCATTATTATAAGCTGTTTTCGAGGGTCATCGCGAACCGTCTCGAACGCAAGTTTGATGACTTCCAGCCTCCCGAACAAGCCGGGTTCCGTAAAGGCTACAGTACCATAGACCACATACATACGCTGCGGCAAGTCATACAGAAGACCGAAGAGTATAACTTGCCGCTATGTTTCGCGTTTGTGGACTATGAGAAAGCCTTCGATTCGATCGAAACATGGGCAGTGCTTGAGTCTCTCCAACGATGCCGTATTGACTATCGGTACATCGAAGTGTTGAAGTGTTTGTATAAAAACGCCACTATGTCAGTCCGAGTACATGAACAGAGCTCGAAGGCGATTCCCTTAAAAAGAGGCGTAAGACAGGGAGATGTCATTTCTCCGAAACTGTTTACGACCGCATTGGAAGATGCCTTCAAGCTTCTGGAATGGAAAGGACTGGGCATCAATATTAACGGCGAATACATCACTCACCTTCGGTTTGCCGACGATATTGTGGTCATGGCAAAGTCGATGGAAGAGCTCAGCACGATGCTCGAAGGCCTCAATCGAGTCTCCCAACGGGTAGGACTTAAAATGAACATGGACAAGACGAAAATCATGTCGAATGTCCATGTCGTCCCTGCCCCAGTTATGGTTGAGAACTCGGCTCTTGAAGTTGTCGACGCGTATGTATACCTAGGGCAAACAGTCCAATTAGGTAGGTCCAACTTCGAGAAAGAGGTCAATCGTCGAATCCAACTCGGATGGGCAGCGTTTGGGAAACTTTGCAACGTCTTTTCGTCCAACATACCTCAGTGCCTTAAGACGAAAGTCTACAATCAGTGTGTGTTACCAGTGATGACATATGGAACCGAGACGTGGTCCTTCACTATTGGCCTTATGAATAAGCTCAGAGTCGCTCAACGAGCTATGGAGAGGGCTATGCTCGGGGTTTCTCTACGGGATCGAATCAGAAATGAGGAGATACGTAGGAGAACTCAAGTTACCGACATAGCCCGACGGATTAGCACGTTGAAGTGGCAATGGGCAGGCCATATAGCGCGCAGAACAGATGGCCGATGGGGCCGAAAGGTTCTCGAGTGGAGGCCACGGACCGGCAAGCGCAGCGTAGGACGTCCACCCACAAGATGGGCAGACGACTTGGTAAGAACCGCAGGTCGGCGTTGGATGCAGGCCGCTTCCAACCGCAGTTCCTGGAGATCAATGAGGGAGGCCTTTGTCCAGCAGTGGACGTCCTACGGCTGATATGATGATGATGATGATAGGTTCGAATCTAAATTGACATTGAGTAGAACCTGGCCACGTCTTTGTCAGTGTTGGTAGCCTTGTTAAAGTCGTCCTTTGTGCAGGTCGTCGGACACAGAGGACAGTTAAGCAGGTGAGGCATGATCTGGAGGGGGTGCCCACAGTCACAGCTGGTTAGTGAAGGGTCTCGCATTATCCCACATACAGAGGTTTATCCTGCACCGCCCAACCTGAGTCCGGAGTCGGTTGATGGATTTCCAGATCCAGCACCTTGTGTGTGTTTGGTTCCGTCACAAGTAAACGTTTTTTCTTTCTTTCTTTTCCTTAATTTACCCAAATACGATGCGACATGTTTGTAAACAAACCACCCATCCTTTTTTAACACTTGCTGAGCAGCTCGCGGCTTCGCAGGCCTGGTTTGTCATTGCCCTCCTTCTGCGCAGTCGGGTAAAAAGTAGCCTATGCCACCCGGACCGTAATGACAAATCGATTGAGAATTCATTTAATGAAATCGGATGAGTAGTTTAGGCGCTACGGTGGAACATGGTTTTGCCATAGTCGTCCAATAACATAGAAACAGGTATTTCGATTGACTTCGCGTAGAAACAGCATATGACTGCACTGAACAGGGGGCCAATTCGCGTAACGTAAAATAGTACAATTCGAGTATCGATCTAGTCTCGTTATGTTAAATGTCCTATACGGTATTTACGTAACTGACAATACACTGGTATGAGTTGACTGCCATGCGATTCATCATCATCATATCAGCCGTAGGACGTCCACTGCTGGACAAAGGCCTCCCTCATTGATCTCCAGGAACTGCGGTTGGAAGCGGCCTGCATCCAACGCCCACCTGCGGTTCTTACCAAGTCGTCTGCCCATCTTGTAGGTGGGCGTCCTACGCTGCGCTTGCCGGTCCGTGGCCTCCATTCGAGAACTTTCCGGCCCCATCGGCCATCTGTTCTGCGCGCTATATGGCCTGCCCATTGCCACTTCAACGTGCTAATCCGTCGGGCTATGTCGGTGACTTGAGTTCCAAGCGATTATTCACTTTATATCAAGCTAATCTTGTAATACCAATATCTAATTTAGATTATTATATTGAACAATTGTAAAACTAGAAGTAAGTTTGTTATAAAGGCTATTTGAAATTGAATATTGTAGTATTAGTGGAGCAGAATGCCAAAATATATTCAATTCATAATCCGATTTCATTTGGTTCAACTATAAATAAATATTGCTTGACATCTTACACAGCGCTATCTAGCCCCAAACTAAGCTGAGCTTGTACTATGGGAACCAGATAACTGATAAAATACTCATATACATACGTTTTTTTTCTGTCAATACTTATTATAATTTATATAAAAACATCCAGATCAGATCTGTGCCACAAAGGTTGTCAACGTTATGTATTTAAAACTTTATTTCTTGAATTGGCCCCCTGAATGAAACTGCAGTAACATAAATATCTCATTTCAGCGGGTATCCGGCACAGAGTGACGTCACAGCGGCCCAGCCGGTCGGTTACGCCGCTGCGTACGCGGCCGCTAAACAAAGGATCGCGGACATCAGATCTGTTCACGCACAACTCACCAATAATGTCCCTGTGATCGCAGTGGAGAGCTTTCTGCAAGAGGCTATCACTGACAGGTTTGTACCTTATCTACAGCGAAATAAGGTTCATATTCTAGTGGGTAAAAGAACGCAAATATTGTTTTATTTTATGCAAATTTTTAATGATGCTAAGTTTAAAAAAAATATCTTTTATCAATTCCTAAAAACATTTTAACTGCGCACCGCGCCACTTTTTCATACACCGCCCGTCCCATGTCTTGCGCCCCTCTCTGCCACGCGTTCACTGTGTTGAGGTCGTGAGTTCTTAGATAATATTATTTGTCAAGCAATCAGTATCCAAAGTTATTTATGTTAAACAGAATGTGTCTTCTTTCAGATACTACGACGTAGCCCTCCTAGTCCTATCCCAGCCGTCGCTCGGCATAGAACTGCAGCTGCAGTCTCAGGGCACTCCGGTGCCGGGTGCGGCAGCGGCGGCGGCGCGCGAGGCCACGCCCCCCGACTACGCACACGCACAGACCGGCTACAGCGTCACTACAGGATCCATCATGGCAGACAGCCTTCAGGTGCGATATCTGCTAGTCTTATCCCAGCCGTCGCTCGGCATAGAACTGCAGCTGCAGTCTCAGGGCACTTCGGTGCCGGGTGCGGCAGCGGCGGCGGCGCACGAGGCCACGCCCCCCGACTACGCACACGCATCGACTGGCTACAGCGTCACTACAGGATCCATCATGGCAGACAGTCTTCAGGTGCGATATCTGCTAGTCCTCTCTCAGCCGTCGCTCGGTATAGAACCGCAGCTGCAGTCTCAGGGTATGCCGGTGCCGGGCGCGACAGCGGCGGTGGCACGTGAGGCCACGCCCCCCGACTACGCACACGCACAGACTGGCTTCAGCGTCACTACAGGATCCATCATGGCAGACAGCCTTCAGGTGCAATATCTGCTAGTCTTATCCCAGCCGTCGCTCGGCATAGAACTGCAGCTGCAGTCTCAGGGCACTTCGGTGCCGGGTGCGGCAGCGGCGGTGGCGCACGAGGCCACGCCCCCCGACTACGCACACGCATCGACTGGCTACAGCGTCACTACAGGATCCATCATGGCAGACAGTCTTCAGGTGCGATATCTGCTAGTCCTCTCTCAGCCGTCGCTCGGTATAGAACCGCAGCTGAAGTCTCAGGGCACGCCGGTGCCGGGCGCGGCAGCGGCGGTGGCACGTGAGGCCACGCCCTTCGACTACGCACACGCACAGACTGGCTACAGCGTCACTACAGGATCCATCATGGCAGACAGCCTTCAGGTGCGATATCTGCTAGTCCTCTCTCAGCCGTCGCTCGGCATAGAACTGCAGCTGCAGTCTCAGGCCGAAGGCAAAACCAATAAAAGCATCACGGAAAACTCGGTGCAAAATAGTTTAGGAAATTCCTCATTGATAAAATTTTAATGGCTAGGTAAAACTTAGTTTTACGGTCACTGACACTCAATAGAAACGATCTGATTTAATTACTTCTCCAGGCGTAGTGCCTCCTCGCACGCGGTTAGTACGTGTGGGAATTTACTGTAGAGCTGAGCTACGCCAATCGAGCGGGACAGTGACAACGCTTAACATAATCAACTTATGTTTCTCTGTAATTTTGTTAGCAAGCAGCGGTAACAATCGAGTGAACCGTGAATCGTCCAATAAACATGCTTGCTTGCAATACAATTACTGGTAGGTAATTAGTGTTATCGATAGGACTGGGCGCATCACTAACGGCGCCCGCAAGAGCGAGCGAGATAGCAATATCGTCGCTTGTCCCACGTTTTATGACCCCGTCTACATGGAGCGATGGCGTCTAGTATAGTCATTAGATTAAGATTGTTTGTTCAGGTACCCCATACAGAATGGCAAGAAGCAGTGACAGGCGTATCCAGGCGGGAGTTACTAGTGTTAGCGGCGCGATCTCTCGCCGGCTCATACAAAAGACTGTTAGCTGTCTCCGCGGCTGAAATATAAACGAAAATATACTAATTTTATACAGTAAGTATATATCTAATAGAAAGCGTAGAACGGCCCTTTAGTAGGTGGAAAGACGATATATTGCTGGGAGCTGTTAAGTGCAGGCCGTAAAAGAACAGTTAAAATAAATATAAATAAATAAATATTACTGGACATTTCACACAGCGCTATCTAGCCTCAAACTAAGCAGACTATGGGAACCAGAAAACTGATAGAATATTTATATACACACTTTTTTTTTGTTAAATACATACTTATAATATATAGAAAAACATCCAGACCCGAAACAAATATTTGTAGATCATGCAAACACTTGTTCCGCGATGGGAATTGAACCCGCTACCTCCTGCGTCTCAGCCGGCTATTCGCCCACTGCGCCACGAAGGTCGTCTACAGTTGCTCGGGGAATCGAAACGGGGAGGCCTATGTTTAACAGTGAAACCCATGACTCATATTATAATGATACAGTATACTTTACCCTAGTTTTTTAATTAAACCTATTCTGGAAGAGATCGGTTTTGCGATAAGGTTTCCCTTTATACTACTTGTACCGTGTATTTTACGGTTCAAGATATTTATTTCTCTAAAGAATTTAGTAATTAACTTACAGAGAAAACTTAAATATAACGTAAAACTAGTGTGCCTTACAGCGTTAATTTATATAATTGTATAGTATATGCATTTTCGGGTTTCTATTTTCTTTTCGTCTGATAAAAAGATTACTTATCTTTTTTATCCTCTCTTTACCGTAATGGAAAATACATTTAAAATTATTTGACCTCAATGAAACTTAAATGGGACCACCTTGTAGCTATACTAAACCCAACGGAAAAATAATCATTCCAATCGGAATTGAGTAAATAAACGATGAATTGAGAATTCCTCTTTTTTTAAGTCGGTTAATTTTTTTGATATATAAATAGATGGATTGTCATCCATCAGTTAAAAAAAAGTGTCACTCCGGGAGTGCTGACAGAAGTGAAAACTTGAATAAAAGCAGACTACACTACAGATACTTATATACAGAGGTGTCAGTGTCAGTGACAGGTGTCAACAGTCAGTGTCAGTAGTCAGTGACAGGTCTCGGTAACAGTGTCGCGAGTTCAATGGGGTTTTCCCATCTCAAAAAATGCTCAACGCGCCTAAAGAAGTTTTCACTATGCCCAACACGCCTAAAGAACTTTTCACTTCAAAAATTGTCATTGTCATGAATGTAGAAGATCATAATAATCACGATACACTAATATTAACGCTAATAATGCTGTTTTTGTTCCAGGTTTAGCGGCGAAAAAACATTATATATTTAAATATTTAGGTGTAATATAAATTTTATTGAAAATAAGATAATATAATAAAGTATAAGCCCTTATTTCTTGTTTTTCTGACTAGCGTCTACACGTGGCTTCGCACGTGGTACTCGGATAAATAGTAGCTAATATGTCAATCTAGTAATCTGTCTCTGTATTATGAATAGAATTCCTTATTATACACCAGGAATACTTAAAAAGCGAATGTATGCTAAATATAGTACAATGGGCGGCCTTATCGCCGATTTCTTCCAGGCAACCTTTGGATGAAAAAAAATGAGCGACGCAGTAATGGACAGCGGTGCACACGAGTATATTTACAAATGAAAGAAATATAATATATATTTGTCTATATAAAAATATATATAATATATATATAATATATAAATCTTCTAAAACGGGGGCAATTAAAAAAAATTAATTAATAAATAAATAAATAGATAACTCAAATGACAAGAAAGCTAGGCATTAAGGTAAAGCTGCTTTAATCTCATCTTAAAAGAGTATTGTGAAGGAGCCCGTCTAATTTCCACAGGCAAAGCATTCCAAAGGCGCACAGCTTCGACAGCGAATGATTTCCCGTAGAAGGAACTACATAGAGTGTATGGGTGTTTTGAGGGATAAGTTTTCCGATGACCGGAGAGAATAAGTATTAGAAGAATGGAGAATTGATCCATAACAATTTGGAACTTCCAAGCTGGTTGCGAATTCCTTTATTGACATATCAACCGGGACATTTCCGACAAGACCCATTCGAGTGATGTTGAATGTCGGTATTGATGCAACATACTTGTACTGGGTAAGGAGAGTTGTATTATCCAGGAATTTATTAGCATCAGTTGCCGTGCGGAATTCAACAGAAATTCGATTTCTGCCAACTTGTTTAATTCCATCTGAACAAATGTTAGACACGTGATGATTGCTCAAGAACTGTCCAAATTTAATTGGGTGGATTGTTGTTCCAGCTGACGGGTCCAGTTCTACTCTAGCAACATGAATAACGAATGGACCTTTGTCTGCGGTAGAATATTCTTTCACTCCGATCACCATGATAGCATGCAGCCAAATTGTTTGGATGGAGGCAGCGGCCATGTCCGGGGATATTATAGGTTTTTTGTTTTGGGAAACGGGTGAACTTTCACTATCTGACTCCATTCTACGTTTAGAGCCTGAGCCTGAGCGATTCTCCTCAGGAATCATGAGTGAGATCTCATCTGGCGGATCCGGAGGGGGGTCCGGAGGAACAACCTCCATCTTCCCGCCGAAACCCACTAAAGTTTAAGAGTTAAAAACTAGTTAGTAAAATACAAAATTACACCTTACCACCAATGCACCAACCCACCACCAATAAAATGAAAAAAATCAACTTGGGAATGAGCAAGTGACTCATTCAGAAAACAATTTAAAACTCAAAAGAATCTCGCTAAGACGCTTACTGCTCCAGTACCACCGCCGGCTTCTTAAGTATCGCTAAATCGGCGCCGTCATCTCGTTTTCGGTGACGGTGGCGGTGGGCAAACGGCCTAACTGTCTCTCTGTTTGATTGTAGCGTTTTCACGACTAAACTGGACGATGGACGATTTCGCCGCATAGGCTACTTTTTACCCGACTGCGCAGGAGGGTAATGTTTTTACTAACAAACCACGCGCGCAAAGCCGTGAGCAGAAGCCTGTGTAAGAAATTAAATTAATGAAACCTACTAGATTGAAGATGACCTTTGTAAGTTAATCCAACTGTTATTCGCAAGTAAAGCTATAATATGTGCTGACGTTGGAGGTTTATGTTTATCGCGGTTATCTCGTGTTAATGTGGGAATCTTTATCAACAAACATTTTATTAATAAATCGTTTAGGTATAGAGTATATGGGGTGTTTGTATACGCACAAAAATAAAAGGGGTTATTTTAATAATAAATAAATTTGTTAAATGTTTACCATAGGAATGTGAAATTTATTTTGGCATGTAAAAACAAACACTTTATTAAACTTATGTTGTGCTATTGCATAATGCTTGCCATCTAACCACAGATATTGTATTGGTGAGGTCTCGAGATATCTCTTGTTGTCCCTTTTTAACCTAAAACCCGCAGCCATTTCCGAAAGAGATATCAAATCGGCTTTTATTTTTGGATGTCGATTGCAAGAGTAGGCAGTAAGTTTTATATCGAATTAATCACCTAAACTTAGTTGATTTTCTTTAAAATTTGATAATATAACTAGTACTTTTTTTTTAAAGAAGCCCATTTTATTTTTTGAATATCGTCAGTATATTACCAAACATCCTGTATAGAGGGTTTAAGGCTTAAAAAAAGGATAAACCACCCCGCTATAAGCCACATGCTTTCAAAGTTTAGTTCTATGAGATTCTGGATTCCTTTTAATGTTTTTCTTCACGTTTTAGAGCACTTTTTTAAAGTGATTATCTCATTGTGCTACTACATTCACGGGGAATAATATCTAAATTAGGATAATTCTTTGATAATCGGCATTTACAACGTCAGTATCATGCCTGTAATGCAATAAATGTCTAAAGATATGTAGTTATACCGTTTTATTGTTTTTATCGTATCGATCTGTATAAATATGGCAAATGAGTTGATTTCCAACAAATTTACCATTTGGTAGGTAAGTAATAACACCTTTTGCTGAACACGGCATTTATTTATTAAATATTATATTATATAATAATAATTATTTAGATTAAAGTCCTTGTTAGCACAAAAAGTTAAACACTGTTTAACGCGTGTTTAAAAATTCTTTACCAGTTTTTGTTTAAACAGTGTTTTTTTAAACAGTGTTTAGCGGGTGGTTTACATTTTTGTGGTAGATAAGACCCGGAGTATTTATAACTCCGTCAACTTAACTCGGTACCTGGCTCGAAACGCGATCACTCCCCCGTTCCCCTTGCCTCACTTCCCCCAGTTGCGTTGGCATACTTGTTAGCGACACACGCGTGCGTCTAAATTCAGTTCACTTCCGAGTTTTTTTCTTTTGCTGTTTTTTGTTATAAATAAATAAATAAATATTGCTGGACATTTCACACAGCGCCATCTAGCCCCAAACTAAGCAGAGCTTGTACTATAGGAACCAGATAACTGATAGAATACTTATATATTTTTTTTGTAAATACTTACTTATAATATATAGAGAAACAACCAGACCCGGAACAAATATCTGTAGATCATGCAAACATTTGGTCTGTGGCGGGAATCGCACCCTCTGCGTCTCAGGCGCCACTGCACACTGCACCACGGAGTAGTTAAAGTTTTTGGTTTTTGTTACGTTTGGACTTTTTTATAATTTATAACGAGTCGGAGTGCGAATTTGAGGACGACGATGGCAGTGATACCATATCAGGGGTAGAACATATGAACCAAAGTAGTGATGATTCTTTTTTGTTTAAAAATAAAAAAAAAAATCATTGTAATTTTTTTAAGATTATTTTTTTCAATATTTCACAATTCTATTTTTGCAATTTAAGTACTTTTTTTATGCTGACCGTACTTATCAGTTGTCGGAGTCAGTTGACGGAGTTACAGATTGTTTATGTTGAAATTGCAAAGGGCAAACCATAGAACTTGCAGAACCGATAACCAATGAGGAAGAACGGTAATCGGTTAACCAGTTGATGGGTTAATTCCCGCAACAGGTATATGTTTGCATGAGCTTAAATATTTATTTCGGACTGACTGGTCCATTATGGCGGTACTACGGTACCTACGTATCATCGATCCAGCGGGGCTATTTTAAAACGGAATGCTATCGGATCAGTGCGACAGTTTTTATCGGATTCGATTTCGAATCCGAGAATACAATTATGTAAACTATCAACATTTTAATCCGAGTCGGAAATGTTTTATGTGTTTTGAATTCGAAAACGAATCCTATATAAACTGTTGGACTGATCCGTCAGCTTTTCGACGTTTTAAAATAGTCCCGCTGTTTTAACCATAGAATTCCATAAATCATGTATACGCTTGTTTAATAATGGGTGTTCTAAGGAGATATTTGAAATGGTGCCTGCATGTCGCTATTATCATCGCACCGCCCGCCAGGGCCGCCGGCAGGGAATCCATCCACACACTTTGGAGACGATGTGGTCGCGTACCGTAAGATTCCAGAGGGGAACTTCGCTTGTGGAATGATCTCCCTGCCGAGGTTTTCCCCAGGGACTACAGTATGGGGTTCTTAATAAAGGGCGTTTAAAATGTTTAAAGGGTCGGCAACGCGCGAGTGTTACAAACGTCCATAGGCTACGGTAACCGCTTATCATCAAGTGGGCCGTATGCTTCTTTGCTACATTAGTAGTATATAAAAAATAAAAAACCTAGTATGGGATTTGGACCTAGCATGTCTCAGTTGAGAATGGTTTATCTTTGGTATGGTTTTTAGGTCTCCATTGAATTCTCCTTCCTTACAGACCAAACGACCACAGGCTCAAAAATGAAATTTTTCTCTATCTTCGCTACCCTCCTGGCGCTGACGTGCGCCAAGCAGCAATGGACGATTCACGAGCTCTCCGAGGCTATCCAGAACCCCGAGACCCCCGCCGACATGATTCCTTACTTGGAGAATATGCTCAACAACCTCATGTTTGAGGCCATGACTGGACAACAGCAAGTAAGATTGATTGAAAATACTTTATTACACTTATCAAAATAATACCTACAATGGTAATGAAAATTTGCTCAGGACTAATAAAATAGCAAGTACATACTACATAATATAAACCTGCTTAAATACTTACATAGTATATAGACTAAACTATACGAAATATTAAATAAAAATACATAGGTACTTAACATTTAAAGAAGTGATAAAGAAAGATTAAATTGCAAATTTTTGGTCATTTAGACCGAGAAGGTGCCTATAGATTCCCAATCTGAATGCTAAGAAACTACAGCTAGTGCCCCTTCCCTTCATCATCATCCACAGCATAAGTACCCACTGCTGGGTGTAAGCCTCCCGTTGTAAACGCCACCCTTCCCGGTCCTGTGCTGTGCGCATCCAGGAGTTCCCCGCGACTTTCTTTATGTCGTCGACCCACCGCGCCGTCGGACGTTCTGGACTTCTCAGTTCTGTTCTTGGCCACCATTTGGTCAAAGATTTACTCCACCTGCTATCACCTTGTCTAGCCAAGGGTCCTGCCCAGTTCCACTTGAGTTCCACCACCCTTGTTTCAAAGACTTGGACATTCGTCTGGCGTCGGATTTCGGTATTAGGAACTTAATCCAGCAGGTAGATGCCAAGTATGGCGCGCTCCTCTGTGCAACTCGTACTCTGTAGCCAGTTTCCTAGTGAGCGCCCATGTTTCGGCACCTTAAGTCATTGTTGACAGGACACATTGGTTATACAGACATTATACAGATCTTCTTTGACCGAAAAACAAACCAAACAAACCCTTCCCTTGACTATATTAAATTTAGTGTATATAAGGAGCCATAGCGACCTATCCTAGGACGGCCTAGAACAGAAATCTGCCGACATGACGTCTTACTTGGAAGATGCCTTCAGCACCACGCTGTGCCTGAACAACAGTCGGTCAATTATTAGATCTTCCGATGCACTTGTCAGAAAAAAAACAACAACCAGTTTTGTTTCTTGGCTTTCTTTCCTGACTTGGCCGCGGAGGAACATGTAGTAAAATTGACGTTTCAAGGTGATCCTTGAGATTTATATAAATATTTTTTTTTGTTGATTTATGAAGTGCAGAGACTGGCTCATGATGGTAGCTAAATGGCGATAAACTTCTCGACTCAATACTTCTCGGCTCCTCTTTTTTCTGGCATCAATATTACGACCATTTCAGGACACCATCGCCGTCGCTGCTCCTGTGAACCCCGCTCAGGAGCTCTCCTCCTGGTCTCTTCACGAGCTGTCCGAGGCCCTCCAGAACCCTAACACCCCTGCTGAGCTCTTGCCTTACTTGGAGGCCGCCCTCAACACAATGATGGTTAACATTTTCAATGGAGAGCAACAGGTAATGTAATGAGATATAGCGTCTATTGGGTAAAGCCAGTAGACGAAGCTGAAAACGGATGAGGGCAGAGTAGCAGCCACCAAGCCAGAAGTATTAGCAAAGATTTAAAAGTTCCATGGAAAGTTATACTACGTGTTATGTTATGTACGACATTATATGAAAAGACGGGTAGGGCTAATGGCTAGTTTTGTTGTAAAATTGTTTTTTTCAAATTCATTGCCATCGAAAAAAATTTAAAGTTAGTCTACCTTGATATCAAATCTCTCTCTTAAAATATCAATGAAACAACCTGTGTAAAATAGGTAAACAAATCATATTCATTCATGAATATAAGTATTGTATATATATATATATATATAAGTAGGTACCTGTTAAACTAACATCTCCGATATACCTAAGTACTGGCGCCACCGATTTACGTTAAAAATGGTTTATTGGAAAAGTATCAATTACTGGATAAATATTTAAGCTACCGGTATTACATAAAACGTAAACCCATCTCTAAAATAAGTTAATACGATTCCGCATGTGTGTTTTAAATGAATGTCGTACATAACAAAACCGGTTGTGGGCTTGTTACCAGCCCGGCGAAAGACCCAAGAGCCAGGCTGACCCGACCCGACGCCAAAAACATGGAACGGAAGCAGTGTCGGATTAACCACGTAGAAAGAGTAGCAATTGCTACAGGCCCCGCGCAAAAAGGGGCCTCGCGTATCCAACCCCGCCACTTTATACTAAAGAACCCATAGATCAAGGGGCCCCGAAACCCGCCCACCTCCGCCACTTTATACTTAAAACCCCATAGCAGATCAAGGGCCCCTCCATACAATTTGTTATAGGCCCCGCGCAAAAGGGGCCCCATACCCGCCACTTTATACATACGAACCCATAGCAGATCAAGGGCTCGATTTCGATCGTCGATACCTCGATTTCCTACGGGCCCCGCGCTCGCTTAATCCTGCACTGAACGGAAGGGTAATGTTTTTCAAGAAAGTTGACAAAACCTTATTGAAAAAGTACCTGTCCTGTTCTCTGTTGAGCCATGTTTAATTTTCCCGGGTCATCACGAATGGCATCGAGCGCAGGTTTTGTGACTTCCAGCCTACGTATTGACTCTCAATACATCGAAGTGCTGAAGTGCTTGTACATCAACGCCACCATGTTGGTCCGAGTACAGGAGCAATGACCGAAGGCGATCACTTTGAAGAGAGGCGTTAGGCAGGGAGATGTATTATCTCCGAAACTGTTTACTGCTCTAGAGAACGCTTTTAAGCTCCTGATGAGCTTTTAAGTATTATGTATGTAGTTCTAAGGTATACACCGTGTCCTTTAAATCACTGTTTTCCCAGAACAAACGTCGTTCAGACCATGCTCTAATAACTGTTTATAGCATCAAATAAGAGAATAAAAAAATAAATTCTAGACCTTCTCAAATAAGTCTAACGTTGTTCAAAAACTAACCGTGACACAAAGTTCATGGGTACGCTAACCGTAGAGTACTAACTACTCCTTAGTTAGATAGGTACCCGGTCAGCGCGGTGACTATGTTGTAGGGCGTAACGTTAAAATAAACATTTTAACTTCGCAACTTTTTATATTTTTCAATCACTGTTTTCCCAGAACAAATGTTGTTCAGACCATTGGTCTACTAACAGTTTATAAAATCAAAATAAAAAACAAAACGAAATCGGTCTTTGAAAAATATAAAAAGTTACGAACTTAAAACGTCTATTTCAACGTTACGCCCTACAACATAGTAAGCGCACTGACCGGTAGCTACTAGGTACCTATGGAGTAGGTAATACGCTACGGCTAGCGTACCCATGAACTTTATGTCATGGTTGGTTTTTGAACAAAGTTAGACTTATTTGAGAAGGTCTAGATTTTATTGTTTTGATCTCTTAATTGATGCTATAAACAGTTATTAGACCATGGTATGAGCAACGTTTGTTCTGGGAAAACAGTGATTTAAAGGACACCGTGTATATATATGTATTTATTTTAAAGTCTGTTGCTTGGAATAAAATTATTATTATTAATACTCAGCTTGAGACGGATCTAACTATGGTTCCTGGTTGTACTTCAGGGAAACATTGGCTACCACTCTACACTCTCTAATTTAGTAGAAACATTATAAGAAGCAAACATCCGACGATAGAGACGGAAAGAGAACAGAAGTCCCCGATAGTTCAAAGCTCATTTTGACCAGTTAATTATCATCAACCGGTAAACCGGCTTGTTTTCTAGGAAGCCATCGTAGTCGCCACTCCCGTCGGCCTCCTGCCCGTCGCTCCCGTGGTCACCCCCGCCCCGGTCGCTCCCGTGGTCGCCCCCGCCCCCATCGCGACCCCCGCTTCGAGCCCCCTGGTCCAGATGATCATCAACATTAATCAGCAAGAGGTAGGACTTTCTGACACAAGAGTTAGACCATCATTAAACCCTAGTCCTTGTTTTAAAACATCACTGGTCTGTTCTACCAAAAGCCTCCACATGTTTTTTCTTGTGACCGAATGTTAATAGAAGATTCAATGCAATTTTCAAGGGTTGCTTTTATGCATGATATCTTACTAAAGCACCAAGGTTTGAATATAGGTTAAAAACTAATTACTATACTCCCGATATTACATCATAGATGAGACAAGCTGAGGCCTTGCCATCTATCAACTGAGGAGTTTTATTTTTATTAACTGGAAATGGAATAAGCATTTGGCCCACCTGGTGTTAATAAAATATTACTAATAAATTTTGATAGACGTTTCACACAGCGCTATCTAGCACCAAAATAAGCAGAGCTTGTACTGTGGGAACCAGATAACTGATAGAATACTTATATACTTTTTTTGTAGATACATGCTTTTAATATATAGAAAAACATTCAAACCCGGAACAAATATCTGTAGATCATGCAAACATTTGTTCCGCAGCAGGAATCGAACCCGCTACCTCCTGCTATGTTAAGTGATAATCGTTGCCTAACACAAAGTATTACATTGCCTTGCGTCTATCAACTTGAGGCATACAGATGTAAAGCTATAAGTGCATTTTGAATTATGTAATTTTTATATATAGAGCGCCAGCATGTTCCAGAGTTGGCTGAAGGATGCAGCTGCTGCGATTAGGACTATGTAGTCTTGTGATAGGGATGTATAACTCAAGCTAATATTATTTTCCAGGCCTCAGTCGCCGCCCCCGCCCCCGTCGTCCTCCCCGCTCCTGCCCCCGTCTTGGACTGGGTCGCCCCCGTCCGCCCCGAGCCCGAGCACTCCGTCGTGCCCGTCGGCCCCATCGTGCCCGTCAACCCCGTCGACATCGTCTCCATCACTCCTCCCCAGGTGAGTGAGACCATCTGTTCAACTGTAGCCAAAGGATTTGAGGGCCTTACCTGCAACTGTTATACATATCCCATTTCACTAATATTATAAACGCGAATGTTTCTATGTATGTATGTTTGTTACTCTTTCTCGTTGGAACGGCTGAATCGATTTCGATGAAATTTGATATGTACGTAGATCATAACCTGGATTTACACATAGGCTACTTTTTATTGGCAAATCACGCGTGCGAAGCCGCGGGCGGAAGCTTGTAATTAATATTAGCTCTTTTCCGACGAAAACGACGCCGAGGTAAGTAGATTAGCTGGAGTATTTTTCAGTCAGCCCGAGACCATGACTGTTGCAACACAGCCGAAACGTCGGGATAACAAATAAAAAAGGTACATACGCGATAAATACCCGTTTTAATCAATAATTAGATAAGCTGGACTTGGTACAAGATTAAATAAAATAGAAGGAGGAAAGAGAGGCCTTTTCCCAGCAGTGGACTTTCCCATTAACTATCAAAAAAAGCTGTTAAGATTGTCAAAAATAAAAATCGGCTAATTCGGTATTTTTTTTATTTTTTGATTAACCTGTAATCTTCGACTTTTGGCATTCTTGTCGTTCTATGTCTTCATATCCTTCTATTTACAACCACCTACTTCTTAGAGCCAGAAAATAAGATTCAACATTACTACTATATCACCTTCTTCTGTTGTGTTTGTTATTTTGTACGTGTGTCGTGTCAAATAAATGATTTCATTTTCATTTTTTATTTGAGTCATCAATTAACAATAAAATATATATTTTGTGTAGTTATGTAGGTTTATAAATTTGTTAACTTTTTACAGGCTATCATCAACCCCGTTGATGTCATCGCCATCACTCCCCCCCAGGCGATCATCAACCCCGTCGATGTCATCGCCATCGCCGCCCCTGAAGTCAACCCCGTCGACATCTTGAGCCCCGTGCCCGTCGTCGCTGGCATCGCCCCCGTTGTCGGACCCCTTCTATAAGCTATTTAACACAAACATTGACAATAACAGCCTATCAAAAATGAAATTATAGTTTTAACTTTTGCAAAACATTTTTCTTTTATTTTGCTGAAAACAAACTACGTTATTCTAGATAGAGTTATAGACTTTGCTATTAAATTAGGTATAACTTTAGCTAGACTTACATACCTACCTACATAAATATAGGCAACTTTAATAAGTTTAAAGCAGTGATTCCCAAAGTGGCCGATATCGACCCCTTTGGGTCGAAATCGGTTTCCTTTACCAGGAGTCGACATATTTTCTTTTATCTTTACTTTGTGATTTTAATGTGGTTTAAAAAATAATTACCAAATTAAGTATGTTTACGTAATTTGTATCAATAATTATTAAACACACTTGATATTTACTGAATTTTATGTCTATTGACTTTGTTAAATTTTGATGGGAAAATGATGTCCTTCATCAGGGCGATCCGCTGAGCGGATCGCACTCACCCTGATGAAGGTTCACGAATTGAACCGAAACATTATCGGTCGAAACACCGATAAGACGGTACGTGATAAATCCCGTATTTATAATAATGATTGAAATCAATCACGAAAGTTTTCTAAGTAAAAATGATGTCAAGTTTACTCACTTAACCAACCGCAAAGTTTTTAAATTGGTAAGTATTTTGTATCAATATGAAAAAACTAGAGATAGGTTTTTTAAAGTAATTTGGTCATAGGGGTCTGAGGTATCAGTTCATTTCGGAAAAGGGGTCTCTTGCCCAAAATAGTTTGAGAATCCCTGGTTAAAAGGTTTCTACCGAATACACATCATCATCATGTAATTTTTTAGAAGTATTCAATTATATAACGTAATTGAACGTAATTAATTGAGCTTTTATCCAACGTACCTATCTATTTATTTTTTTAATTCATAAAAGAGATAGGTAACATTGTTTATGTTTGCCTGATAATTATAATAAAAGAAACATCTTTATTATCGCAAACAGAAACATAACATTGTCATTTAGGCACAGGTTAAGACTCTGTTGGGATTTTTTTTGAGATTTTAAGATTTTAGTCTCTAATAATGTTTTAAAATATCGTGTCAAGGATGGATGATTTATTTGTGTCTGAGTCCTAGGTTCTGAGACGTTCGCCAATCTCCTATGCACTTTGTCTTGACGCCCTCAACGACCTTGCCAAGATAACCTGAAACTGACACACATAATCTTGACGACTCACAGTCATGACAAACCTCTTGCAAAAACGATAAGATAAATTTGACATCTCGCTGTGGGAATGCGAAATGCATCTTATTCACACGTTTACCTAATACTAGTGGTGATCCGTAGTTTTACTTGCGATTTTACCGAGGTAACTGAATTTCGGGGTTAGTTAAAATAGTTTATTAACAACAGCATTTTTAGGGTTCCGTAGCCAAATGGCAAAAAACGGACCCCTTATGGATTCGTCATGTCTGTCTGTCCGTCCGTAAGTCACAGCCACTTTTTTCCGAAACTATAAGAACTATACTGTTGAAACTTGGTAAGTAGATGTATTCTGTGAACCGCATTAAGATTTTCACACAAAAATAAAAAAGAATAAAAATTTCGGGGGTTCCCCATACTAAGAACTGAAACTCAATTTTTTTTTCATTAAACCCATTCGTGTGGGTTACCTATGAATAGGTCTTCAACAATGATATTGGGGTTTCTAATATTTTTTTTTCTAAACCGAATAGTTTCAGCGCGAGAGACACTTTCAAAGTGGTAAAATATGTGTCCCCTCCCCTGTAACTTCTAAAATAAGAGAATGATAAAATATAAAAAAAATATATGATATACATTACCATGCAAACTTCCACTGAAAATTGGTTTGAACGAGATCTAGTTAGTAGTTTTTTTTAATACACGTCATAAATCGTAAACCGCAATTTACCTTTCATTCAATCAACTCATATATAAAAAAAGTTACAACGAACTACAAGAACTTTTATATTATGTTACTTGCTGCTACGGAACCCTTCATGGGCGAGTCCGACTCGCACTTGGCAGCTTTTTTTGTAAAATGGATAGATCTTCGTTTGACCACAATCTCATCTGATCTGGTAAGCGATGATGTGGTCTAAGATGGAGTACGAAGATCTAGAAGAAATCTATCCACTCTTACCTTAAAAAGGCCCGGATTATATTGTACCATTGTTGCATATCAAATAAATTCATGATATTATATATAAATAGCTAGCTGACCCGCCCGCGGCTTCGCACGCGTAGTTTATCGATAAAAACATTACCTACCCTCCTTCTGCGCAGTTGGATGATAAGTAGTCTATAAGTTTTATTCCCAATCATAATCTATCTATATATCAAATTTCATAGTTATCGGTCCAGCCGTTCTTGAGTTATAAATGGTGTAACTAACCCGACTTTTGTTTTAGATACATAGATATTCTATAAATAAAATTAGTGCAAAAATATAATATTTTCATAATTATCTGATTATATATAAATAATGTGATTAAATTGAAATTATTTATGTATAACTTTGATTTTATATTGATAATGCAATATTAAATAAATAAATTAAATAATAAATACATTTTACAGAACAGGCATTTGGTAAATATCAACTACAGTGTAGAAAGCCGCATAAAGAAGCTATTTTTACTTCTCTTGGTTATACTTATAAATAAATAATATTAACACGACAACTACCTACGAGAAATCAGAATTACCGGTTAAGGTCCAGTCCAGGTGGAAAGTCTTATGTTTTCCCAACAAGGAATCTACGAAAAAAACCACCAATCAAAACCAACGCTCCGCGATGATTGGAAAAGGTAGCAACCTTATTTCTGGCTTTTCGTTATTTTTCTTTTTCTTTACAAGGTTTAATAGTACATTATTGCAAAGGCCGTGAAATAGGCAATTGCAGGTTGAGTATGAGATTGAAGGCCGAGCCGTAGGCGAGGACTTCACTAATAAGAGACAGGCAATTGCCATTCCGCCGAGGCATACATAGTGCTTTTCTCAAAAGAATGCAGGGAAATAAAACATACCTACTTTTTATATTATAGGTACATTTAATTTAAGTAATTAATATTAAAAGTAGTTAAATTTCATAATTTTTCAAGTTAATGCCGTTTTTAACATGAACTGTGGATTTCAGCATGGAATAAATTGTCCATAATGTAGATGACTATTCAGTTTTAGCAATCTCATTAAAATACGCCAAAAATACTGTTTCGGAGAAAATGTTCACTGTTTTCTCGTTTTTACAACTCATCAGATTTTCATATACTTTCATGTATTTTTCTTTTGACTTCGCTGGAAATAGGTTTTCCATTGACAATTTGGCTTCTGATCTTAAATCTGATGGAGTGAAATAAATCTCCATTTCACTCTGTGAACCGTTGGAATTCATTTTAAATTTATATTTAGTAAGTATAATTAGCTTTGCCGCAATTTTTTTATTTATCATCTGTGCCGAAAGGTAAACACATTTATGGCTAAACAGCCACGTGAACGCAACTTGCTTGAAGATACTTGCTACTACAAAGAGGCATACTTTGGTATGCAAAGAATGATAAAGGAGATCCAATCAAAGAGAACCCCAGCACGCCATTTCATACAACATTGCTGGAGCGTTGTATAGTTCCAAATTCAAAAAACGCTCCTGCAATGGATTTGATTTTCTTTGTCCGTAATTTCGATACTTCGCGTGTTCTTTTTTCGAAAATAATGACAATATTTCCATGCATGTTTGAGAAAAGTTTTATAGTCTCCGTAACTCATTTTAAGATTCATCCAGGTAGGTAGGTTCTCGTCACCTCAACTTCAAAGTAATTTTATCAATCTATCTACTAGTACGTACTTTATCATTTTATGACTGTTTATTTTACTCGTCTATAGATAGATAGCTACAAATAAGGATAACACGGTAAAAAAATTAACAGTAAGAAGTTATTTACACATAATTTTCTAAAAAAACTGATGCACCAGATAAAGAACTATATTTTACGAAATACGTTATCAGCGGTTACATTCCGCTAAAAATTACCGCATTTTATCGATTTTGCGATAAAAATGTGGGACGTATGCGCAAGCCCATAGTCATGGGATGATAGCGTTTGATTTATAAACAGGACAGATAAAGAAACATGTCAGTACTCTGGGATAGTTCAAGGAAGACCTGCCTTTTATATTTTGTAAGTTATTTATTACTCAGTTACTAGTTATTATCAGTTGTTATTACTAAGTTGAAACTCGCGTTTTGAGGCTTTAGTTGTATTTTGACCTGTTTTACATACAATTATTGCATTTTAGACATATAAATATGTAAACTTTAGCTGTCTCCGTTGACCTAGTCGCTTGTTTTTCTATCTTATTGTTACCCCGTTTTGAGGCTTCAGTAACGTCATTTTGTTTCTTTTAAACCTAACTTTTTAGATACTTTTTAAACCATGACAACTCTATAACCAGTCTCTTAATTTGAAGGTGTTTATTTGAGTGACATTAGCCGTCTAATACATATTACCCTATTTGGTATATCGTTCAGTTTATGGTATATTATGTATCACATAAGTATTTATGATTAACTGATAACATCTTTATTTTGTACAATCATATACAAGTTTATAAACAATTACACAAATCTAATGAATTCACTTGCTCAAAATAAAGATTGCTATTTGACTTCCGTCTGAAGCTCCAATCCAGTTGGTTTAGATTTTACGAGGAAGCCGCTATCTTGTGGCTGACGGAACATGCTGCGTTGTGCGGTGTTAAGCTTATGGAACTGTGGTAATCCTGCTAAAAGCTAAGGTAAATGTCCTTATTCCTTTATAAATTACTTGATCGATCGAAGCGAGATCTCTAAATCAACTTGGGCAAATCAGCATTGTATGTATGTATGTGTGTTTGTTTGTCCGAGGACAACTTTCGAAGCGTTGATCCGATTATTGTGAAATTTGATACATAGCTAGATAGTGATGGTACAATTTTGTTGTGACTAAATGAGCTAAAAATGTTGGGGGGTTGCTGAGATATTGGGGTTCAAGAGGGGTAAAAAAAAAATTGAAAATGAGACTATTAGGTCAAATAGGACGTCAAATAAAAGGCCTTTATTATTAAATTTAGACTCTTATTTTAGTTTTAGTATATTCTTTATAGTTTTTGAGTTATTAGCCATAATAAAAACTGAACTTTGACAAAATTATCAGGGTACACCAGTGACCCCACAGTGCTGTAATTTGGTATGCGAGTAGTTTAAGTAACACAAATATAGGTAAAAGTCTGAAATCCAGATTAACTGCAATTTGTACTCCAAAAAGACATGACAATTGTCGTGAACTCCCGTTACCTGTAATTTATATGAAACTGTAGGTCAAGTCAATTGGTTATTTATTTTGTGGCACTGTTTTATTGGTCAAAGATTAAGGCCGGCTTGCACAACGATCAATAAACGTATTTAGCGACTAAACATGTTTAAATTTTACGTATTTGTTTGATTTGACAACACCTTAAATCATATTTAGCCACTAAATACGTTTAGGCATCGTTGCGCGAGTCGCCCAAAGAATATTTTCTTTTGTGTTTTGGGAGACTCGCGAGATCTCAGTTCGGGGCGAACCACTAGTAAATTAATATTTAATACATGAATTGGTGTAGTTCTATTTAGATTTACGAATAAATGTGAAACGAGTAGACTAATTAAATGATTCTGGGAAATCCACATACTGTGTTATTGCCATCCCTTTCAATGGGTTAGAAATGGGAAAATCAGATGGCACTAAACAATCCTAGCCTACCTATCTCAGTCCTACCTAGATAGGTAGGACGTTACGTTAACCTTTGTTGATCGAGCGAAGAGAGATCTGAAAGTCAACTTGGGCAAATCGGCGTTGTATGTGTATGTATGTACGTATGTATGTTTGTCCGAGCATAACTTTTGATTAGCTGATTCGATCACCGTGAAATTTGATTCTTAGGTAGGTAGTGACGGCACAATGTTGGTGTGACTAAATGACCCAAAAATGTTTCTTTGTTGAGATATTGGGGTTCAAGAGGGTTAAAAAAATGAAAATGAGACTATTAGGTCCAGTGGGACGTCAAATCAAAAGTCTTCATTAGTACACATAGAGCAACACGGACCACCGGCAGACCGGAGGGAAGTAGCCATACGCAAGCGTTCCCCTCTGTCAAAGTACAAGTCCACGCGGTCCTATGCGTACAATAAAACTAGTTGCAGCCGCACTGCTCACTAGACTAAATCTAGTTGCGTGTCTGAATCGACGTCCTAAAAAAATGCCGAATTGCTCTGTTTTTTGCTCCAAAATAGATCTGCTACGTCAAGTCTACAAAAAGAAGGCGTTACCTTTCCTAAGTAAGTAATTTTTAATCACATCATTACTATTTACTTCTTTTAAACTTAAAAATTACAATATTATCGGTCGTGTTGTTTCGGATTGGTTTACCAACACAGGCCGCTCGCTTTCATACAATACGCGGATCGGTCGAGTGACTGATCCGAGTTTGTTTCTGAGAATCCGCTGTTACCGAGCGATAGTATTGTTGCCGGATTGTTTGTAGATAGTTATCGATAAAAATGACCGAAGAGTCTTCTATTCGGAGACATTTTTGAGATTAAGTTTTTTTGATACAAGTATTATATTGTGAGCTTTATTTAATATTCATAGTTAAAATGCATATAAAACAATGCTTACGCGCATTAGCGCTTTTATTAAAATTACGTACGAAGAACTTCAACCATAATGTTTTTTTATTTATTTATTGCAGGTTTCCAAATGATTCAAATTTAAGGGAAACATGGAAGACATTTTGTAATAACAAAATAACCTGGATTCCCACAAGAAATAGTGTCGTTTGCTCAAATCATTTCGAGGCCTCAGACTTTCAAGTGTTAACGAACAATAGAAGGAAATTAGACGAGGGCGCCAAACCGCCTTACGCGACAAGTTTATTAGTGTTATTATAGTACGTAATAAATAAAGTCCATTTTTATAAGAATATCTACCTTTGTATATCTTTTAAACGTAATTTCCTTAACCGAGTTCTCCAATTTATCGATAATGCTTATCGAAAATTGTAACAACTATGACTGTAAGGACTTGTCAATGTAGTTGCATTATTACATTATACTGTTATGACACGGAATGTTTAGATGTGTGTGTGAAATTGTTAGTGTGTTTTTCAAATGTCATGGTGTGACTTTCGTAGAAATAGACGATTGTTTTTGTGTGCGAATTTGAGAAAGTGTGCGTAGCGCAAATTTCCCCCCGCAAAAAATGACAGAAAGCTTTGTATTGGTAAAATACGCTATGGCTACTCCCATCCGGTCCGCCGGTGGCCCGTGTTGCTCTATGTTAGTACAGTTCGACTCTTTTATTTTTAGTACCTAAAGTTTTTGTAGATTTTGAGTTATTAGCCATACTAAAAAATGAACATTGACGAAATTCACAGGGTACACCAGTGACCACACAGTGGTGTAAAACTGTAGGTCAAGTTTATGGTTACCTATTTATTTCGTGGCACTATTTTGATAGTCAAAGATTACGAATAATATATTTTTTTATGGGAGACTCGCGAGATCTTAGTTCGGGGCGAACCATCCTGTTATTTTCCTATTTCACTTTACACTCGCTGTTTTTAGGGTTCCGTACGCAAAGGGTAAAACGGGATCCTATTACTAAGACGCCGCGGTCTGTCCATAGTTAGACCGTTGAAATTTTTACAGATGATGTATTTCTGTTGCAGCTGGAACAACAAATACTAAAAACAGAATAAAATAAATATTTAAGGGGGGCTCCCATAAAACCAACGTGATTTTATTTGCTCGTTTTTGCTCGATATTGATAACGGCAATAGGTAGCATGAAATGTTCACAGAATATTGAGTTATATTATTCACTTTAAAAATAAATAGTTATATTAAAATAATATTAATCTTTAAGGGGGGCTCTTATAGATAATGGTACGGAACCCTTTGTGCGCGAGTCCGACTTGCACTTGGCCGGTTTTTATTTTACCCGGTCTGTTTATGCTCTGCCATACAACGATTAAGTTTGACCGAATCATGATTCTGTTTATTGTATTATTTTATCTTATCATTAAATTGTCCCATTTATGGTTAGCATTAGCAGCGATAGATTCAAACTTGTTAGACTCAAATTTATCGACTCAGTAATACCTACTACTCAGTAGTTGCAGATAAAAAAATAACCGGTCAAGTGCGAGTCGGAATCGCGCACGAAGGGTTCCGTACCCATTATCTATAAAAACGGCAAAAAATAATGTTTGTTGTATGGGAGCTCCACTCAAATATTTATTTTATTAAATAGCACAATTTTATTTATTTACCTCATTTGAGGTTGGTGCCGATTAAGCTAGTCGTCTAAATTGTATGAGCGCCCATACAACTCAGAGGAGTATCTTAATTGGCGTCAACTATGTATGTATGGGGAAACCCTTTACTTTTCAATTTATTTTAGTTTGTGTAATTTTCTTTCTTTGTGCTGTAAGACCTTGCTTCAAATTTCGTGATTCTAGGTCAACGGGTACTACCATATAGGTTTTCGACTTAAAACCTATAGGGTACTTCCGGTTGACCTAGCATTGTCAATTTTGGTTAAAAGCAAAGTCTTACAGTACAAGTAAAGGGAATATTCAGAAAAATAAAAAAGTTGAAAATTTTGGTAAATTTGGGTAGTAACAAGTTTTCTCGAAAATTAAGATTTGCCAATATCTTTTTATCGTATTGCCACAGGACCTTGATTTTCATACACCTGATAGGGACTATAGACCTCAGTATCTGGTATTTTCAACTTGCTAGGTCCACCCGTTCCTGAGAAAATGGGTGGTGACACACGGACAGACAGACGAGAGAGTGATCTTATAAGGGTTCCTTTTTTACCTTTTGAGGTACGGAACTCTAATGATTATTTCTATCATAATCCATACGTTTGGCGTGTGATTAAGTATTAGATTAGTGGGAAATATAATCATTTTTTTATTATTCATGAGGCTAATCTATTTGTATGTACACACGGTTACACATCAAGCTATACATTTCCAGAATAAGCTGACCTCGCATTGTGTAAGCTTTTCGTAGAATGAGAGGTCAGCTTATACTGGAATTGTATAGCTTGATGTGTAGCCGTGTGTACTAAGCTAAATGGTGCAGTGTAAATTCTTTTTAGTTCTCTTTTTCTCTAATCAGGCTTTACATTTTTTACATTTCTTTGTTTCCCATTGTATTTACCTACCTAATAATACACTGTAAATATCATTACATAGTATAAATTGAAGTCGCTTCCGCTGTCTGTTACCTTAGATCTTTTAAACTACTCCACGGATTTTAATGCAGTTTGCAGCAATAGGATAGAGTAATTCATGAGGAAGGGTAATGTGTATAATACCACAGACCAATATAATTTAAATAGACTGACAGTCTCGAACAAGTTAATGTAACTCAATATTTGATTACCTGCTAGGACGCGAGATGTCGCTAAGAGTTACAAATCGTTAAATATATGCCAACCTTTAGCTTACTACCGCTCATAATGGTACGAAGAAAAATAGATGGCGCTATTTCCAATTACACGTGCGCGATAATATTATTGCGACGTTGTGACCTTTACGTTGTGCGAGGTTGCCGCTTTTCAGTTTCGTTAAAACTTTAGTCTCTTGCAATTTTTAGAGATTTGCGCACATTTTTTCAGAATTGCCAGAACATGAAAGTTTCCGTCAAAATAGGGATTTTTTTAGGAAAGGAAAGGATAGATATCTTTTATTCATTACATACGTCCATTATCACTTAAATGCGGAAATACCTACATATTTGTAAAATAAGAATACATATTTATAGTGATGTACAGATAAGTAGAACACTTTTTGAAAGAAAATAAAATTCATTTGTAAGTACCCGGCAAATGCATACCTACTACAAGATAATACGTTCTATTAATTTGAACTGGAAACATAACTACTAAAATAATGAACTCAATACGTACACAATATGTAAATACATTATGTACAACAAAATATCGAGTTACTAGTCGCGACTTTTGAGAAGTGAGGTTTGGCAAGACAGCATGTAACAAAATTAGGTACAAAAAGCGTGACTTTGCTTGCTTCCCGGCTGTCAATGTCAGTCAGTTCACGGTTCTCTTTCGTTCCCTTTGTTTCGGACTTTGTGTTAATTTTGTGTTAAACGCCATCTAGGTAAAAACGATGTGCTACCTTCTCACGCCATCTGTGATTAAGCATATGAAAGTGGTAAATCATCAATATAAAATAAAATCGTTAAATCTTATTTTATGGACAATATTACTTATTAGTGTGTTTTAGTGGAAGTTTATTTGTATTTGTTGGGTGCAATAACCGCTATGAAAGTTTCCAGGCTATGAGACAGCGCCATCTACAAATAACACGGGATTTTGCGCTTTTTGCAGGCTACGATTTCTTATATGGACATTGACAGTCTATTGATATTACTAGTCTCTGATAATACATACATAGTAACTGCGAAAGTATGTTTGTTACCTTTTCATAAATAAATGGCTGAACGGATCGTAATGAAATTTGGCAAGGAGATAGATTATATCCTGGGAAAGGACATTTAACCGAGTGCGCAAATGGAGGGTACTGTTTTTATTGAAATACCACGCATGCAAAGCCGCGGGCGGTTCACCTAGTAATATAATAAACCACAATTTCTTGTACATCAAGTACATACCTATGAAAATAAAAGACATATTTTAATGACATACCGATTTATGACGACCTCCGTGGCGCAGTGGGAGAAGAGCCGGCTGAGACGCAGGAGGTAACGGGTTCAATTCCCGCCGCGGAACAAATGTTTGCATGATCTACAGATATTTGTTCCGGGTCTGGGTGTTTTTCTATCTTTACATAGTATAAAATGAAGTCGCTTCCGCTGTCTGTTACCTTAGATCTTTTAAACTACTCAACGGATTTTAATGTAGTTTTCAGCAATAGATAGAGTAATTCAAGAGGAAGGTTTGTATGTATACTACATACATAACTCTGTTTGTTTGTTACCTTTACACGACTAAACGGCTGAACGGATCGTAATGAAATTTTGCAAGGAGATAGATTATATCCTGGGAAAGGACATAGGCTACTTTTTAGCCAACTGTGCAAAATGAGGGTAATGTTTTATTGAAAAACCACCCGTGTGAAGCCGCGGTCGGGTCAGCTAGTATATTATAAGTATGTATTTACAAGAAAAAAAAGATATAAGTATTATACCAGTTATCTGGTTACCATAGTACAAGCTCCACTTAGTTTGGGGCTAGATAGCACTGTGTGAAATGTCCAGAAATATTGATTATTGTAGCTTTAAAAGAGAAATTGGCTCGTTTACTTAAGTTTTGTAGCATTTTTGAGTCTAAATTTCAGCTCTACAGCTTATCTGCAGTCTCTGATAGTTTTCTCATCATCAGCATCATAACAGTCTTACGAGTTCCACTGCTGAACGAGATCAGTGGGCGTCCTAAGGTTGACATAGGTATATCCTTCTCCATAGATTTCTAGAGCAACCGAACTTATGCGGCCTAATACCTATTATATAAGATACCTAAATGGCTTTCTCAACGGGATATTGATTAACTTTTTCTTCCAACAGACTGATAACCATGTCTCTCCCAACGGTCACCATTAACGAACTGTCCGCTGGAATCCAGGACAACGCCTCCAGCGGCGAGGCCAAAAAGGTGCTCGAAGGCCTTCTCAATGACTACATGGACCTCCAATACGGGAAGAAGACCCCCTACACAACTGGCCAGCAAGTAGTTCCAACCGGCGCCACTATAGAGGACGTAGATGCCGCTGCCGCTAAAGAAACTGACAAGAAATTCAAAGACGTGTTTGAGAAAATCTCTGAGACAGAGAGGAGCGGAGACCTGACACCTCAGTCTAAGAATGATGGCACTTGGGACTCTAAACTCAACCCCGTGTTGGTTCTGGTCAGCCCAAATAAATAGATTTTATGCGATAACTCTAGTTTCGTTTATCATAGAATACAATCACACAGGAGTACCTAGAGTTCTTTATTGCTGCTCCTTTAACCCCCCCTCCCCCCATTACTTTAATACGTCAAAACAAGAATAGTAATTATTCACTGCGATCATAAGAATCATATTCTTAGTGGGAGTAACCTGCATGAAGCGGTAGGGGGAATTTTATGACTCTAGTTATTTTTCATTGATCAGTGATAGTAAAGATGGAGCAAGATGTCTAGAAATAATACTTTATAAGTATTGTATAAAAACAAGGAACTACCTAAGTACTGCACTAATAATATATATGTACTACAATATTAGTAGATATATATTTTTATTATTAGTAATATTAATAGATTTAAGACAACATTAATGGAATATAACTTTTTATTATACAATACAAGTTGATACATAATGAGCATTACAAAATATTTAACAGCGAGCATCGCTAAGCACTTTTAAGCTTAGAGTCAAGAGCATTACCTGTCCTTGTAAGCTTTTAGGTTATTATGTATAAGTAGGTATATTATTTATATTTTGTATAATGTATTATGTTTATCTCTAATGTAGGTATAGTATATAGGTATTATTTTGTTTTAAAATGGATAAGTGTTGTATTTATTATAGTATATACTATATATTAGTATTTTACTCCAATGTCCTTCTCTGTGCACGTACCCACCACTATAATAAAATATCTCTAAATATCCTTTGAAGATGAACGCAGGCGCGATCTGGATAAAAGACGTGACCAACTTAAACAGAAACCGCCTGCAAACATAACGTACCTTTATGTTAACGGCGCTCTGTGCACGCACATTTAAAACTAAGATTGGCTACTCAAGTCATCTTAGAGCGCCCCAACGTAACGTAACATAGCAGAAATAATGTCGCCGTAGCCGAAATCGGCCTGGATGGCATCATCATCATCATCAAAATATCTCTATCTTCCAAGGTTTGCTGAAAGAAAACTCTTATTAGGGTTAAGCTCGCCTTTGTAAATGTCCACTTTGTAAGATATATTTGTCTGTAAATCTATTTGTGTACAATAAAGAATAAAGAGAAAATAAAGAGCCTCTAAGCGATACATTCAATGTTTTCAAAATTAATAAACTTGTTCTGAAAAGTGATGGATTTATTTTCTTTAAAGCCAGGTTCATAAATCACAATCTGTCCGATGTTCGATTGCTGTTAAGATAACGTTAACTCTTCGGACCGCTGAAGTTCTTGGGTATTCATAACGTTGTACACTTTATGGAGTATTTTCATGTTCATCGATAGTTACCTTGCTGGTTTAACATATTACCCTCCTGTGCAGTCGAATTAACAGTAGCCTGTGTCTCAATCCTGAGTCATAATCTATGTATATACCAAATTTCATCGAAATCAGTAAAAAATAAATACTTGATTGAGTAGTTCTTATGTACTTATTTGGTCTAGTTATTGATCTAGCGAAGCGAGATCTCTGAATCAACTTGGGCAAATCGGCGTCGTATGTATGTATGTTTGTTTGTCCGAGGATAACTTTCGAAGCGTTTATCCGATCATTGTAAAATTTAGTATATAGGTAGGTAGTGTTGACACAATGTTGGTGTGACTAAATGAGCAATAAATGTGGGGGGGTTGTTGAGATATTGGGGTTCAAGAGGGAGAAAAAAAATGAAAATGAGCCTATAGTACACGTCAACCCCGTTTTTATTTTTAGTTTAATATTTGTGGTTTTTGAGTTATTAGCCATAATAAAAACAAAAGTTTGACAAAATTCACTCACAGGGCACACCAGTGACATCACAGTGCTGAAATTTGGTATTCGTGTAGATTTAGTGACACAAATATAGAGAAAAGTCTGAAATCCAGAATAACTGCAATTTATACCCCTAAAAAGAGTAACCAAAATACATGAACCACCGTTACCTCTAATTTGAATGAAACTGTAGATTAAGTTAATTGGTTTTTTTCGTGGTACTAATTAATTAGTCGAAGATTAACGTTATTACTAAACGTATTTAGCTATTAAAAATGTTTAAATTTGACGTATTTGTATGGTTTGACAACTCTTTAAATCACATTTAGCTATTAAATACGTTTAGGCATCGTTGCCCTAGGAATAATATTTATTTTGTTTTTTGGGAAATTCGCGAGAACTCAGTTCGGGGCGAACCACTAGTTAAAAATGACAATGTTGTATTCGCTTCTAATTGGCAAAAGTATTAGAACAAAACCAAACCACATTGTGTAATAATCTATGTAATTAAACTTAAGCTGTTGGCGTCCCTATTTTTAAATAAATAAATAGCAACAGACAGACAGAATTACTTAAGAATTTTTAATAATAATATGGATATGCTATTGCCATGACGACGCGAAATTACGCTATGTGAAATTCAGCCGCGTTTTTCAGCTTACGTTCCAAGTCTCATTTTAGCTGTTCTCTGCGCGTTTCAGGGCATGGTCTCCTCCATACGAGAACATTTCTATCACAATGGCTAGCCTAGATTTAGGAGTGGGGGGGGGGGGGGGGGGGGGGGCAAACCAGGGCACACGCCCCGGGCGGCATTATCAGGAGCGCCAAACTCATGTTCGAAGAAAACTTGCACCAAAAAGCGCTTAGCTAGCATGTTGTAGGTACTATCGATTATTTATTTACTGCACGTATCCATCCTCCCCGCAGACAAAATGAGACGGGGTTGCAAGAGCTAAGCCGAAAAAACCCGTACGATCGAACGTCAAGCGACGATCACTGTGTGGTTGGTTATGGTGATATGAAAAAGAATACTTTATAATCAGTGTCATAGCTAGGGGCGGCCACTCAAGGGTGCAAGCTTCAAGGGGGCACAAGTCTTGAGATTTGGGCCCCTTGAGGCTGACTGTACTAGTTACCCGCAGCCTGTGAGCTGCTGGGGCACTGGCACATTAAGAACTTGCTAAGAATATAAACACGTTTGATGCTAACTTGCACTTCATTATGCCAGCGCCTAAAAGAACCTTTAATCAAAAGTAATCTGTTGTTGCCCCTCCCCGCCCCCGTTCGGAAAAATCGTAGATCCGTGACTGCACAATTGCCGTTACTTCTCCAAGCTATGTAGTAAACTAAATGCATCAAATTGGACATAATTATGTTTTCCTTTGTGCTGCAATGAATGTAGGGAGAGAGGGTAGTTTTAAGAGAGGTACAGTTCCTCGCCCGGAAAAGTAGTACCACAATAGCTATTCCTGCCGCCAAGCAATAGCTTTACACCTGCAAGCCTCAACTTGTTGGACGCAAGGTAGTGCATCTTAGAGTACTTTTCTTAAGTTTGCTATAGGCGATGGTTACTACTTAACATCAGGTGGCGGATATGCTTGTTCCACCTCCAAGAAGTATTAAAAAACATGTATAACGCCTTTATGAAAATACCGCAGTTTGCGTGTGTGTGCTTTTTGTCCGATATTACATCCCCTTTGGATGTAGGTAATAGCTCGAAATTACAAGCAGGCCAAAACATGCTTTATGATTCATGTTATAATAAATAATTTTAAGAATGTTTTCTCTGAGCGAGGATTTCACTGAGCTTTAACAACAATACTAGCCATTAGTCCTACCCGTGTTTTCATTTAATGTCGCACATAACTAAACACCTAGTATAAGAGACTAAACTATACCGATATCAAATAAAAATAGATTAGATTAGAAAATTATTTATTGAAGTAATAAAATAATACTAGCTGACCAATCCGCAGCTTCGCACGCGTAGTTTTTCAACAAAAACATTACTCTCCTTCTACGCAGCTGGGTAAAAAGTAGCCTATGTGACTTCGGGATAATGTAGCATTCTAATGGTGAAAGAATTTTTGAAATCGGACAAGTAGTTTTTGAGTTTATTCGTTACAAACATACTAAAATACAAATCTTTCCACTTTTACAAGGTTTTTATTAACCTGCAATGTGTGTATGTTTATCCGGGTGGAATGTTCCCCTCAACCGATTGAGCTGAAATTTGGAATATGTAACTTCGGTAACAATGTAATGTGGTACCATGGAGGTGGTCTCATGATGGAGACGGATGCTAGACAACGGAACTTCTGAATGGATTATAGTAGGCTACTAGTGTTTGGGCTCATTTGAATCTGCTTGCGGTTCCGATTATGGATTTTATAAAAGCTTGTTTTGAAAAAGTTATTTTTCATCAAAAAACTTATTTAATATTATTATAGATTACATAAATAAATGAACCTAAATAATAACTACTCATAACAATACTTATACATATTCAAGAAACATATTAATTAATAATATATACATAGATATTTAGCGAGAAATACTCAAATAGTGGCAAAGTGAGTTGGCACGATAGCTATCGGCAGTACGGGTATCTTACGTGTGTAGTAACATATAGAAGGCCATTGCTGGACCATATTTAGTGATCTCTGGCTGGACGTAGGTCTCTTCCAAAGTGCACCACATCCTCAGCTTTTCACATTCAAGTTCTGCCAGGCGACGGGCGTCCTACACAACTCTGTTGAGTCGTCTCCAAATAAAGACTCAAATTGAAACGATAATACAAAGGGCACAGACGTATCTGAACCAAATAATAAGGAAATATATCTGTCAATATAATCAGCAATAAAATTAAATTTATTACTATTTGTAGGGATTATCTAAATCCAGTAGGCGCCTAATCTTTATAGCTATACAGTTGTTTTAGTAATTTAACTTAAATATGGGGAATCAAATAGTTTGGCATACAGTGGTGAACCATCGTGTGAAACGCAGGTAAGGAGAATATTTTTTTTTGAAGTGAAAACTTCTTAAGGCACGTTTAGCATTTTTTGGGATGGGTTAAAACCATTGATCTCCCGACACTGTTACCGTTACCGTTACCGACATCTTTGTATATAAGTATCTCGTAATTTTTCAAGTTTTCACTTCTGTCGGCACTCCCGGAGTGGTTTTTTTTTATAAACTTTAGCCAATCGTTTGATCACGACTAGCATGATGGTAAGCGATGATGCAGTCTACGATGGTTATTACGTTTAGTTATTAAAAAAATATACATTCTATCGGGTGTCATGTGGTCCAAGCGGACACCATCGATGGAGGGGCATATGGGCTACCCGAATAACCCCCATGTGTGTTCCGCGAAAATGTATAGTTTTCGAGAAAGATGCTTTATTCTTTGCTTGATATACCCGAAAAGATGCATTTTTTTTTTAATTTTCTTTTTTATGGACTGTTAAGATTCGTTATTTTTTTTATTTTATTTATTAGGTCTACCAACGATTGTAACAATATTTCATGCTTAACTATAGAATAATTTAAGTAGGTATTAATTGCACAACCAATTATAGGTAAACACCGCATGCACTAAAAATTATGTAGGTAGTAACAATAACAAAGAGACACTAGTACATTATGACAAACAATGGAATTAGTGAAGTAAAGAAAGAAATATACACAAAATTATGAAAATACGCACTACTGATAGCCATAAATCTATTAGTTTGGCAAGTTCTTAGATAAGAACTGCCGGAATTTGAAAATGTTTATATTAAAAATATCAACCTGAGTACAGTAATTATTAAAGCCGTTGCTAATCCTGGGAATGGGCGAGTTGGAGCCGAGAAGAGTGGTACGGAGTGGTGGTGCAAGGGGTAGGATTGGTTTACGAGGGATTCTGCGAGGGACCCTAAAACATATTTTTTCCAACAACTGAGGACAATTAAATTTATTATTATATAAAAAACTTTATTTTTACAAAAAAAATTGTCAAACTGTGTTCTTCGTTTTTCAAGGGACGAAATTTTGAAATAGTCGAGCCTATCCCAATATGATTGCAGTGTTTTGGCCTTCCTAGCTGCATATGCTAAGTGCCACAAGAACCGTTTTTGAATACGTCCTATTTTTAATATGTGGGTAGCATAGTGCGGCCGCCACACTACTGGGCAATACTCAAGAATACTACGGACCATCGTGTTATACAGGAGTATTTATTGTATTACTTATTTTATTCTAAATATAAATTCCTGATTAAGACTAATTTTCTAAATAGAATAGAAAAATCATTTATTTGGTACATACAAAATGAAACAATTATAAGAAACAGTAGATACAATTGAATCCAATAAAACAGGTTCGACTCATGTGTCTAAATAAAAAATAAACCCTGGTTTTTTTAATTGAATGATGCTTTATTGGATGACCCCTGTCTTCAGGGGGATTCTACTCAATATTAATAATAGTTTAGCAGAAAACTAAAATCAAAATTTCGGGTAGGTTAAAGTACTTACCAAAACCCTTTTAATTTAAACTTATGAGATCTCACTTCGGGGCGAACTACTTCTAGAATAACTTCAGGGCAGTACAATACCATATAACCGTCCAAATAGTAAGGGATTTCAATTTCTAGATTCTATAAATGCTAAACATAGACGTCTGCATCACATATTTTTGGATATTTTTGACTTGCTGGCAGAAGTAGCGTAATAACCGGAAACGGCTTGCCCGACTCTCTTTGCATAGTACATTTTATGCACACATCAGAACATACAATTTACACTAATATCAGAGTGTCAATAGGCCCTTTGTGTATTCTTATGTGTATATCTTTGGTTAGTGATCTTATAAGAATAAAAGTATATTTTCAGATAAAATGAAATTCCTCGTATTACTGTTCGTGGCAGCCGCCACCGCGGCACCTTTAGACGACAGCGGCCCAGTCGAGCTGATCGTCAACGGAGTCCCCGATGGCCAGCCCCTGGAGCTCGGAAACATTGTAGACATCAAGCTGAACGAGCACTCTGATGGCGAAATCACTGCTACCAACTTGTTGCACCCTCTCACCGCTGTGGGTATGGCTGAGATTTCTGCCGCTGCTGTTGTCGAGACTCCTGTTGCTGCGGTGCTGCCAGCTCCTGCGGAGCCCGAGATCTACCCTGAATCTGTATACTTGCCCGGTCCTGTTCAGCTTGAGGTGGTTCTTCCCGAAGCTGTTGTTCTTCCCACTCCCGCTCAACCCGAGGTTGTCCTTCCAGCTCCCATTGTCCTGCCAGCTCCTGCTCAACCTGAAGTCGTGGTTCTTCCCAGTCCCGCCCAACCTGAAGTCGTTCTACCCACTCCCGTGGTGCTGCCAGCGCCTGCTCAGCCCGAGGTGATCCTACCCGAAGCTGTTGTCCTCCCCGCTCCCGTTGCCCCTGAAGTTGAAGTCGCTCCCGTTGCTCAGCTTCCTTCTGGCGAGATCTACAACGATGGAACCATCCAGGTGACCGTCAACACGCCCCAGGAAGCCGGTCTTTACTCCACCGTCCACAGCTGGTTCAGCATGGTATTGAACTACTTCAACAATGGCGTCCAGACCACTCACCAGATCGTTTAAGCTAAGATTGTAATTGATTGCTGGACTGTTGCCGCAGAATTGCTGCTAAGAATGAAATATAAAGTAAACTATATCTAAAAGTTGTAGTTTTTATTTAAAACCAAATTTAAACAGTAAAACAACAACAAAGGGTAGAAGCCGGTTTATAATCCTAGAACAACATGCGACAAATGTAATGTCTTGCTGATTCACGATAAAACCTTATATTATTTCCCATGAATCCTCACTTTCAAATCTACTAGTAAGAAAGACCGGATAAAAAGGCTGCCTAAGATGTCTCTAGGATCTAATGCCTCTATAGATCGTACTGCGAACAAAATTGGACTATTGAAGTTAGATTACGTGAACTGGGGCACAGGGGCACCAAAGCGTTCACTCAATGTAAATTATATTGAAATTGTTGTGGTTGTAGAGTATTGTAGGTGCCAGCCCTAGCGCTACGGTCGAGCGTAGGTAATTATAATGAAGGCATCAAGCTGGGCTTCTGTACCTGTTTATTTTGTGTTGGCTACCAAAGGCTTCCATGTTGCTATTTTAAAATTGTCCACGAAAGACGCAAGTTTCTTCTAGCATAATGTAAATAAAATTCGGGAATATGATTTCGCAATTATTGCTGAATAAACTTCCAATTGTTCAACAATTGTCCAACTTGCTCAACATATAATTAGGTACTTGTCTCACCGCCGGCGATGAGTGGGAAGCGAGTAGAGCTAGAAACTAACGACTAGAAAAAAACGAGTTAGCGTGCAACGAGAAGCGAGTGTTTAGTTACTATACCTAGTTGTCTCGCTGGGCTATAAAGCGAGTGAGCGAGTGCGGAGGGCGATACTCAAACCCTCCGTCGTCCGAGACACATTCTCGGAGACCCGGATGACGAAATCACTTCCGCTAATGCGGATGAGTCATCCACTTTAGACAGAGCAAACACTTTACAAATACACCGACCTCGCCGGCGAGGTCAACGAGCCCCTTCAGTCGCCGCCTATACGAGGTACAAGCATGTACCCGGGCGTTTCTCTCCTATCCCTGTCCCGGCAACAGCCCAAGCCGAGGTTCGTATCTAAGTGGTGCCCTTGCACTAGTTGCCTCATCAAAAAATTACAGGGCTGAGCGCCTTCTGCGCTCGCCAAAAGCTCGGTTAAGCTGCAACGGCCTCAGAGGCCAACAGCGAGATTAGTCCATTCTAAAAATTAAAAAAAATGAGGGCGATACTCGCGCCACTCGCTGAGCACGAGTCGCGTGCGTTACGTTCCGCTGGTTTATCTCACGGCGTGTGTTCTGACCGCCAATCGAGCATCGCTGAGCACCTACCGCTGAGCGAGTTCTCGCCGGCGGCAATGTGAACGACCAGCGATCAACTACTAATATGTCTCTTTTACTGACACGAAATCTTTTGTTCGTTTCTTGAGCGAGAAAATGTTTACTAAATATATATAGTATAGTAATTATATAACTAACGAACGATCTACCTGAATGCGTTAATTGAGTACCTACCTACCATAACTCGAACGTACTGCAATATCTTTTCTATGTGTACCGATTCTCATGTAAGTGATAATAGTTATCTTTTTCAGAATAAATGATTATTAAACCTTATTGTTTAAGTAGATCGATTTACGAACATTGAATTCAAAAAGCCATTTTGCATGCACACTGAAACCATAACTCTTGTCGCCAGAAATGAAACACGTCATATTTCCATTTGAGCTACTGTACGTGGAATTTTGCACCGTTTTATTATCTAGGCGTCGATGATTTGTTGAGCTTTACGAACATTATAATCTGTTTACAAACCCAACTTCGGCTACTGCTCGATGCTCGTAGACTATTATGTCCCCCTAATTTCAGAGGTACGCTACAAAAACAAAGTATTTTTGTTATTATTTCATAATTTACTAGGCGCCACTAAAACGTAATAGTTTGCCCACTATTAGTCTATGAGTAAATTTCTGTTGGTGGACGGACATGCCTAATCTATAAGGGTTCCTAGTTTGACTACGGAACCCCAAAAACCGAATTGAAATTGGTCTATCAATGGTTTGATAATTATAGTATCTCAATTATTTTTTTCTCCAGCCAAAGGTTAGATATCTGTCTAAAGGTAGTCCTTTGGACCTAGTGATAAATTATAAAAATGAATATATATAATGTGACCATAAAAGTTACATAGATGAGTTTCCCAGAGAAGCGTAAGCTGTGACCTAGGAAACAGTTATCTCCTGAATGACATGGTATGAATATTACAGTCTACTAGTACATGAAAACGAAATAACAAACAATTAAAGAAATGTGATGTCGGAAAGCGAACATGCTTACACTGATGCATGTGAGTGAAAGCGTGGGTCATGTGTGTGAGTATGTGAGTAAATTAAAGATATCTAACCTAACATTTTTACCGTGGATCACCTATAAGTACCTAATATAATTAAATAAAATAAAATAAATATTGCTGGACATTTCACACAGCGCTATCTAGCCCCAAACTAAGCATAACTTGTAGTATGGGAACCAGATAACTGATAGAATACTTATATAATTTTTTTTTGTAAATACATACTTATAATACATAGAGAAACAATCAGACCCGGAATAAATATCTGTAGATCATGCAAACATTTGTTCCGCGGCGGGAATCGAACCCGGTATCTCCTGCGTCTCAGCCGGCTATTCGCCCACTGCGACACGGAGGTCGTCATTATTTATAAAGAATTGCCAATCCACAATACACAGCCTAGAATTAAAATATATTACGATAGTCGCGCTTCCTGTGCACACTCTGTGAAGTCAACCACAGCTAACGCCACGCCCGTCTACCCTGTGATTTCTCCAAACAAAACACATGATCGTTACCCTAACAAGTCCGTAAGTAGAGCCTGCTTTGAACAAGAACGCACCCAAGCAAGGACGTGAACTGATAAAGTATTCAAACATTTGCGGACGGACTTTGGCACATTTCAAGCGAGGGGTGGGGTTAGGAAGGACTTGGCACATTCTCGAGTAAGTTACCAACTTGACTTACTTAGGTCGTTACTCGTTAGGACTTTGCGAACTTGAATGATCGTAGGCCGGCTGTTATAAGTTTGTGGTTAACTGCCGATACAGGGTGAATTTGTAAACAGTCGACATAAACCAAAAAAGAAGTAGAGTACTAGCTCCATGCTTAGTTTAGTTTTCGGTTTTTTTAACCTGGATCTTTACCCAGGCGTCTAAGTTATATTTCTTTTGTCAATAATCATTTTTATCTTTTTCAGTATATTCATAATAGGTTGGGGAAAAAGTCTTTTCGCATTATAGTATGTATGAACTTGTAATAAAATCTCTTTGGCTATACTATTTGTATCTGGCTGGTTTTGGTATCATTCAAAGTTTAAATTTTACAGAAGATAATTCCAAATTCAAATTAGGAAAATGTGTGATTTTTATTTGTTTTTCGTACTGTAAAGATAAGTGAATCTAATGAAGAAATTCGATACATTTTAAAATTTTACTACATAAAAGGTAAAAATGCAACGCAAGCCGCGAAAAAAATTTGCGATGCTTATGAACCTAGTGCAGTGTCTGTGAGAGTAGCACAAACGGTTTAAGCGTTTTAGATCCGGAAATTTTGATGTCAAAGATGCACGTCGCTCTGGTCGCCCTATTACGAGTAAAACTGATGCCATTTTTGAAAAAGTGGAGCAAGATCGGCATATCAGTAGTTACGACGTAGCTGAAGAGCTGGGAATTGAAGACAAAACAGTTTTGGCGCATTTGAAAAAAACTGGGTACACAAAAAAGCTCGATATTTGGGTACCCCACGAGCTCACTGAAAGAAACCTAATGAACCCTGCACTCATTTGTGATTCTTTATTACCACGTAATGAAACCGAACCATTTTTGAAGAAGCTGATAACTGGTGATGAAAAGTGGATCACGTACGACAAGAACGTGCGAAAAAGGTCGTGGTCAAAGGCCGGTCAGGCTTCACAGACTGTGGCGAAACCCGGGTTAACTCGCAACAAGGTGATGCTGTGTGTGGTGGGATTGGAAGGGCATTATTCATTATGAGCTGTTACCACCAGGCAGGACCATCGATTCTGAATTCTACTGCGAACAACTGATGAGATTAAAGCAAGAAGTTGAGAGAAAGCGGCCGGAATTCATCAACAGAAGGGGTGTGATTTTTCATCATGATAACGCTAGACCTCACACATCTTTAGCCACTCAGCAAAAATTGAAAGAGTTTGTCTGGGAGGTGTAAATGCATCCGCCGTATAGTCCTGACCTTGCACCTTCAGGTTTCCACCTATTTCGGTCTCTTCAGAATTCTTTAGGCAGTGTCAGGTTAACATCACGAGAGGACTGCCAAACTACTTGTCGCGGTATTTTGATCAGAAGCCCCAAAATTTCTATAGCAATGAGATCATGTCCCTACCTACAAGATTGCAAAAAGTTATCGACAAAATGGTACCTACATACTTTAGTTAAATGTAAATAAACTATATTAAAAATGTTTTGAATTTTCTTAAAAAATGCGAAGAAACTTTTCCCCCAACCTAATATATATCATATATTCATCTTTCGGCATGATAACATGCACTTAGACAAGTCAATGTTTTACAAGTTATTAATATCTATTACCGACTATATATGTATGTATATATTATATTATATTATATTATATTATATTATATTATATTATATTATATTATATTATATTATATTATATTATATTATATTATATTATATTATATTATATTATATTATATTATATTATATTATATTATATTATATTATATTATATTATATTATATTATATTATATTATATTATATTATATTATATTATATTATATTATATTATATTATATTATATTATATTATATTATATTATATTATATTATATTATATTATATTATATTATATTATATTATATTATATTATATTATATTATCCGTCGGGCTATGTCGGTGACTTGAGTTCTCCTACGTATCTCCTCATTTCTGATTCGATCCCGTAGAGAAACCCCGAGCATAGCCCTCTCCATAGCTCGTTGAGCGACTCTGAGCTTATTCATAAGGCCAATAGTGAAGGACCACGTCTCGGTTCCATATGTCATCACTGGTAACACACACTGATTGTAGACTTTCGTCTTAAGGCACTGAGGTATGTTGGACGAAAAGACGTTGCGAAGTTTCCCAAACGCTGCCCATCCGAGTTGGATTCGACGATTGACCTCTTTCTCGAAGTTGGACCTACCTAATTGGACTGTTTGTCCTAGGTATACATACGCGTCGACAACTTCAAGAGCCGAGTTCTCAACCATAACTGGGACAGGGACGACATGGACATTCGACATGATTTTCGTCTTGTCCATGTTCATTTTAAGTCCTACCCGTTGGGAGACTCGATTGAGGCCTTCGAGCATCGTGCTGAGCTCTTCCATCGACTTTGCCATGACCACAATATCGTCGGCAAACCGAAGGTGAGTGATGTATTCGCCGTTAATATTGATGCCCAGTCCTTTCCATTCCAGAAGCTTGAAGGCATCTTCCAATGCGGTCGTAAACAGTTTCGGAGAGATGACATCTCCCTGTCTTACGCCTCTTTTTAAGGGAATCGCCTTCGAGCTCTGTTCGTGTACTCGGACTGACATAGTGGCGTTTTTATACAAACACTTCAACACTTCGATGTACCGATAGTCAATACGGCATCGTTGGAGAGACTCAAGCACTGCCCATGTTTCGATCGAATCGAAGGCTTTCTCATAGTCCACAAACGCTAGACATAGCGGCAAGTTATACTCTTCGGTCTTCTGTATGACTTGCCTCAGCGTATGTATGTGGTCTATGGTACTGTAGCCTTTACGGAACCCGGCTTGTTCGGGAGCACGATTTTAGGATCGACACGATTTTAGGAGGGACGGATTAGCACGTTGAAGTGGCAATGGGCAGGCCATATAGCGCGCAGAACAGATGGCCGATGGGGCCGAAAGGTTCTCGAGTGGAGGCCACGGACCGGCAAGCGCAGCGTAGGGCGTCCACCCACAAGATGGGCAGACGACTTGGTAAGAACCGCAGGTCGGCGTTGGATGCAGGCCGCTTCCAACCGCAGTTCCTGGAGATCAATGAGGGAGGCCTTTGTCCAGCAGTGGACGTCCTACGGCTGATATGATGATATTATATTATACATATATGTGCACGACAGCATCATAAGGATTACCTGCGGCGAGAGGGGTGCAAGTAGTGACCGTCGCGACCCATGACCATAGTATGAAAATTGTATTATTTTACCTCGTTTACATATTAATCAATGTACTTTAAGAATAATCTTGTTTGTAAATAGATAGTAAGAATGGATATCTAAAAGATAAGAATAAACGTTTGGAAGTATTATAATAGGAATAATTAGATAAGAATAATATTCTTCAGTTATGATGCAAATAAAGTTACGTATATTTGTTGTTTTACTATAAAATGGGTAAATGTAGGTAGGAGGTAGCGCATTTTTATGTAATAAAAGTAGAAATGAGTGCGCATACGCCCGTTCCGACGCTCGAATTGAAAATAACGCGCGGCCGCCACTTAGGGCGAGTATATATAGTAGTGAAGCGGGGGACAGGGTAGTATTTATAGCGCCGCACCGAAAAGGCGCCGCCATTTCTAAACCGAGCGGAGCCGGGTGAAGACGCATGTATTATTCATAAGTAATAATCATAGTCTATAAGATAAATATAGTAATATATAACAAACAGTATGTAAAGTATGAAAAAGTAATAAATAAAGGCTAGAGGGGGTGAGGCAGTGAATGTTCTAGAAAATTGCGAGGAATAGTATAAAAAACGGCGCCTATTGGCCGTCAGCAATTCAGTGCTCGGGCAACATCGGAAAAGGAAGCAACAGGAAGAAAGAAGAAAAATAGGAAGAAAATCTGCCTCGCCGCCTCGCTACCTATTTGATCAAGACTGGTGTTTTTTATTTTCTCGTTCGCAAATACGGGACTACGTAGACACTAACCCTCGGCAATCTATACACAACATCAAATGGTCCTTCGTAAGCCGGATAATTTTTGAAGACTAACAGCGCGGGTTATCTACGTATTTTTGCGAACGAATTATTCAAGATGCCTGTTACGCGATCGAAGAAAGGAAGCGTCGCCGACTTGACAGAACAACGACCAAGCCCGACGAATCAAGAACCCGGCAACACAGAGGGCGCTACTAGCGCTCCGCGAAGTACTGGGATGACAACACGAAGTACTACGAGCTCCGCGAGAGTTCCGCCAGCTTCTGCACGTCAAGAAAAATCTGCGACAACGTCGGAAGGCACCGCGACTACGGAAACCACGGCCACAGAATACACGACGTCAACAGAGAAAACAACAAGTACGGAGACCAACGTCACGACACAACGGGCTGAAGACTCCAACACATTGAAGCCGTCGAAGCGCACCAAGTCACACCGCTCCGAAGCGCATCGAAGAAAATTATCGGAGTTAGAAGCGCAAGAAAAATTGGCCGAATTAAAATTAGAAGAAATACGCGCGTCGCTCGCACTCGCCCAGCTGAAGTTACAAAAACAGCGCGCCGCCGCCGACGATGATGAAGCAGCTTCTGCGTCAGAAGAGGAAGAAGAAGAGGAACGATCAAGTCGAGTTCAAGAATGGTTGGATCACACGAAGAACGACCCACCAGAAGAAAAGAAGAGGCCAGAAGAGGGGGAACAGAAAGGACGAGGACAGGGAGTTCACAAGGAAAAGGAATGTGAACACCGGGGGGACCATGAAGAGACCCGGCCTGCGCGTCAGCCACAGAACGTGGACGTCACCTCACTGGCAGCAGCCCTCACTCAAGCAGTACGGATGACCAGGGATGCACCGAAGTACCTACAGGAGTTACCTGTGTTCAATGGACAATGTAACGGCTGGCTTGCGTTCCGCGCCGCCTACTACGAAACTGAAGCTTTATTCTCGAAGACCGAAAATGTAGCAAGACTAAGAAGAAGCGTCAGGGGGGTAGCATGGGAAGCAATCAGCAGCCTCCTCATCAGCCAACCGGATCCAGCAGCTATCATGGAAGCTCTGGAAAGAAGATTTGGACGACCGGATGCACTGGCGATGAACGAGATGCAGAAGATTAAGGCACTAGGAAAACTCAGCGATAGTCCACGTGACCTATGTCTATTCGCAAACAAGGTGGCTAACATCGTGTCTACTATGGAAGCCCTCAAGAAAATTCACTACCTGTATAATCCAGAGTTAGTGAAGATTACCATCGAGAAGCTTACGCCGATTATGAGAAGCAAATGGTATGACTATGCCGCGAAGAACAAAGAAGATGTACCCGACTTGAAGAAACTCACCAGCTTTTTGAATGAAGAGGCTGACAAGTGCGGAGCATACGCGCAACCCGAAGACATCGTCACAAATACTACGCAGGAGAAACATCCAAGAAGAAGATTCGAGCACACCTTCGCTACTGATACCAAGAAAGAACAATGTCCAGCATGCAAGCAGAGTCATCACTTACCTGAATGCAAGAAGTTTCAAGACACAGATGTCAACGAGCGATGGGAAATGGCTAAGAGACATCGCATCTGCTTCCAATGCCTACGAAGCACGCATCGCCGCGGTACCTGCAGAGCAAAGAGGTGCGGACAAGACGGCTGCGCGATGGCTCACCATCACCTCTTACACCATAAGAGGTCAAGAAGGACATCATCACCATCACCACCAGCAACACAAGAAGTGACATCAGCAGTGGAACTAGTGAAGAACATCGATTGCATCAGAAGCCGTCAAGCCTACCTGAAGATCGCACCAGTAACACTCATCGGTAGATACAGCGAAGAAGAATACACAATGCGCAATGCACGCACAGTACAGCGGCTGATGTTCACCAAGCAGAATATAGAACGGAGAGATCTTCAAGACTGCACTCATCTACGGGACATCGAAGACCAGCTGATCTACAAGGACGCCTCACCCAAGATACTGATAGGACAGGACAACTGGGAACTTCTAGTGGCACTCGACATAAGAACAGGAAGACAAGACCAACCGGTCGCAACTCACACGCGACTGGGCTGGGTGCTACACGGATACCGTACGTCTTATCAGAAACCAGTAGCCTTCTGCGGACATACCACCATAGCGGCTAAAGAAGACTCGATGGAACATATGATGAAGAGGTTCTTCGACCTGGAAGCGCTTGGAATAGAACACAAGAAACAGAAGAACGATCCAGAAGAACGAGCAATGAAGATTCTGCAAGAAAAAAGCAGAAGAATGCCCGATGGCCGTTTTGAGACTGCACTTCTGTGGAAAGAAGACGAGTGCCAGATCCCAAACAATTATGAAGACGCCTACAAAAGATTGCGGACGCTGGAGAAGAGACTAGATCGCGACCCAGACTTGAAAACAAAGTACGAAGAAAGGATAAACAACCTTCTCACGTCGGGATACGCGGCTCCAGCCACCACACCTGCACCTAAAGGGAAAACATGGTACCTGCCACATTTTGCAGTGTGCAATCCTTCAAAACCGAAGATACGCCTGGTACATGATGCAGCAGCAAGATCACGCGGGAGGAGCCTGAATGACATGCTACTCTCCGGCCCTGACCTTCTGCAGTCACTACCCGGAGTCATTATGAGGTTCCGGCAGCATCCATTCGCGGTCTCTGCCGACATTCAAGAGATGTTCATGCAGATCAAGATCAGACCAGAAGACAGAGACGCGCTGATGTTTCTATGGAGAGGAGACTGCAGAGGAGAAACGAAGCCGAAGGAGTTTCAGATGACATCAGTGATCTTCGGAGCAACGTCCTCACCGTGCACAGCGTTGTATATAAAGAATAGGAACGCAGAAGACTTCGCAGAAGCATTCCCCAGAGCAGTGAAAGAGATAAAGAAAAATCACTACATGGACGACTACATCACAAGCTTCCCGAGTGAAGAAGAAGCAATAGAAGTATCGAAAGAAGTGGACCACATTCATCGTCAAGCTGGCTTCGTTCTGCGAGGTTGGGTGTCGAACCAACAGACCGTATTACGTCGCTTCGACACGAACAGCAAAACCGCTACAATACCCATAGGTGGCACCGACGTCGAGAAAACCCTCGGACTGCTGTGGGAAGTGAAAGAAGATTGTATCGGTTTCCACTTGAACGATAAGAAGACTCCGCCAGAGGTGCTGTACAACAATCGCCCACCTACAAAGAGAGAAGCACTGAGCGTGATAATGTCGCTGTTCGATCCGCTCGGACTGGTATCACCCCTGACAACACCTGCCAAGAGACTGATGCAAGAAACATGGCGATATGGGACCGGCTGGGATGAACCAATCCCTGAAGAGCTGCAACCGCGCTGGACAACGTGGCTGAACAACCTGCGCGCCATAAAAAAACTTCACATTCAGCGATGTTACGACATGCAGCAATCAGTGGCTTCGAGAGAATTACACACGTTTGTCGACGCGAGTGAAGAAGCATATGCAACAGCGGTCTATATACGTACGCAACACGTCGATGGGTCAGTGAACGTCGTATTGGTAGCAGCCAAGAGTCGCGTCGCACCCCTGAAGCCCACGTCTATACCACGACTTGAGCTGCAAGCGGCCCTGATAGGCGCGCGACTAGCGAAGACTGTGGCCGAAGAACACGACCTGGAGTTCGAAAGGAAGACTTATTGGAGCGACTCACGCACTGTCCTCGCGTGGATAAGAGCGGAACCGCGTGCCTACAAGACGTTCGTCGCACATCGCCTGGCTGAGATTGAAGACCTCACCAAAGTGAACGAGTGGCGTTGGGTCCCCACCAAAGAAAACGTTGCAGACGACGCCACGAGAGAAACGCCGAGCGACTTCACAGCGCGGCACCGATGGTTTCAGGGTCCTGAGTTCCTAAGACGGCGAGAAGAAGACTGGCCAACAGAAGTAAAGGTCACCAGCACAGAAACTGGGGAAGAAAGATGCCACGCGTCGCAAGACATAAAGACGCACGAACACTTGCCGAACATAGACAACATAGCTAAGTGGCCGATACTTATACGCGCCACAGGAAGAGTGCTACAATTCATAGATCTGTGTAGGATCAAGAAACACAGAGCAGCTGCAACAAGACACAAAAAGACTAAAAAGAATGCAGAAAAAGATGCCGCATGGAGCCGCGGTAAGAAAAAGACCGACAAGAATAAAGGAACGGCATCAACCAAGAAAACAGAAAAAAGAAAACTAGTGTGCCTGGACGCGAGCTACCTGTTACGAGCGGAGAAGATGTGGATAAGGAAAGTACAGGATGACAGCTACGCCGATGAAAAGACGCGAATAATGCACGGCGACACGCCCTCGTCAAAGGACCGCCTTGCCACTCTGAGTGTGTACATAGGTGAAGATGGATTACTACGCCTACGAGGAAGAATCGCCGCGATGCCAGGTATACAGGAGGAAACAGCCAACCCTGCCCTGTTGGACGGACAGCACAAGTATACAAGAATGTACATCCAACATGTACACGAGAAGATGCTCCACGGGGGGGTAGAAACCACAGTGAATGAAATAAGACAACGGTTCTGGGTGACAAGAATACGACCCACAGTGAGGAGCGTAATAAGAAGATGTTCACAGTGCCAAATGAGAAAAGCGAAGCCCGCGATCCCTTCGACAGGAAACCTACCTCCAGCACGTCTCACCCATCACGCGCGTCCCTTCTCCTACACAGGACTGGACTACTTCGGACCGCTGGAAGTCACAGTGGGAAGACACCGTGAGAAGAGGTGGGTCGCCCTCTTCACTTGCCTCACGACAAGGGCCGTCCACCTAGAAGTAGTGACATCATTAAGTGCGGATTCTGCCATCGCCGCGCTAAGAAGATTCATCGCGAGGAGAGGACAACCGACTGAACTGTGGTCAGACAACGCGACGTGCTTCAAGGCAGCAGATAAGGAATTGAGAGAAGCCCAGCAAGAAGCTTGGGAAGCAACGCGAGAAGAGGCCAATGCACGCCGCATCAACTGGCGTTACATTCCCCCCGCCTCCCCCTTCATGGGCGGCGCCTGGGAACGACTCGTGCGTAGCGTCAAAGAAGCCCTACGCGTCATCCTGCATGAGAAGCACCCAAGTGACGAGGTCCTGCACACACTCCTCGTGGAAGTCGAGAACATAATTAATTCGCGGCCGCTCACGCATGTCGCTGTGACGCCAGAAGAACCCGAGGCCTTGACCCCGAACCACATCCTGCTGGGGCCAAACAGTCACGTGCCAACACCGGGCAGCTTCACTCAAGAGGATCAATCCGCACGACAACTCTGGAAGCGCGCACAACTTCTGGCCGACGAATTTTGGAAGAGATGGGTGAAGGAGTATCTCCCTTTGCTCCAACACCGGCGGGAGCCCAGAGCCACCGGGACCGCCCCGAAGGTCGGTGACCTGGTGATCATCTGCGACCCAAACCTGCCGAGGAACGTCTGGCCAAGAGGAAGAGTGACCAGAACCTACCCTGGAGAAGACAACGAGATACGAGTCGTGGACATCACTACGAGCAACGGGCACGTCCTGCGCCGACCATGCAAGAAGATCGTCGTGCTACCAGTGGAGTCGCGTGCTGCGACGGCGGGAGAAATGTGCACGACAGCATCATAAGGATTACCTGCGGCGAGAGGGGTGCAAGTAGTGACCGTCGCGACCCATGACCATAGTATGAAAATTGTATTATTTTACCTCGTTTACATATTAATCAATGTACTTTAAGAATAATCTTGTTTGTAAATAGATAGTAAGAATGGATATCTAAAAGATAAGAATAAACGTTTGGAAGTATTATAATAGGAATAATTAGATAAGAATAATATTCTTCAGTTATGATGCAAATAAAGTTACGTATATTTGTTGTTTTACTATAAAATGGGTAAATGTAGGTAGGAGGTAGCGCATTTTTATGTAATAAAAGTAGAAATGAGTGCGCATACGCCCGTTCCGACGCTCGAATTGAAAATAACGCGCGGCCGCCACTTAGGGCGAGTATATATAGTAGTGAAGCGGGGGACAGGGTAGTATTTATAGCGCCGCACCGAAAAAGCGCCGCCATTTCTAAACCGAGCGGAGCCGGGTGAAGACGCATGTATTATTCATAAGTAATAATCATAGTCTATAAGATAAATATAGTAATATATAACAAACAGTATGTAAAGTATGAAAAAGTAATAAATAAAGGCTAGAGGGGGTGAGGCAGTGAATGTTCTAGAAAATTGCGAGGAATAGTATAAAAAACGGCGCCTATTGGCCGTCAGCAATTCAGTGCTCGGGCAACATCGGAAAAGGAAGCAACAGGAAGAAAGAAGAAAAATAGGAAGAAAATCTGCCTCGCCGCCTCGCTACCTATTTGATCAAGACTGGTGTTTTTTATTTTCTCGTTCGCAAATACGGGACTACGTAGACACTAACCCTCGGCAATCTATACACAACAATATATATATTATATATTCCGACTTTAAGCCGACCATGAACATATAAACTGAAAATACAGAAAACCTAACAGTGATCTGTTTGGGCCAACGCCCTCCGCCCCTTGAGATTTGAGTCATCGATCTCAAGGTCGCGGTTTCGTTTTTTGAATATAAATTGTGAAAATCTTTAAAATTACTGAGTTAATTTCAATTCTGTAAAATGTTCTATAATCTAGGATAACTTACATTTGTACATTTTTTTTGTATACCGACCACTTAAAAGCGATGCTGCGCACTATTATAGGCCAAATATTATCAAAACACTGGTTGAATATACTAAGTATATTTCTAAACACACCACAAAAAAGTATTTTACACAAACAAAGGGCTCACTCAATGTTTTTCTATGCAATAGATTGACCTGCACCAATGTTAACAATGCGTCACTCAAAAGTCACACGAAAATTAACCTTAACACGAATATGAACAAATGAATTTCACTCGAAAAACGAATAAAACACTTTAAAGCATTGGCCACTAGACAAACACTTCATAAACTCAAGTACCTACAACATATTTTCTCATATTCAACTTCAACATATTTTTTATTTTACCAATCGGACGATTACATAGAAAATTTTTAAAAGTTGCCCTGTAAATTAGAAAATTCCGGAAAAACTGAAAATGTTGTTTTAAGGTTATATTTTATTTAGATATCCGTGTGAAGCAGGGGGGTATCTAGTACCAAGTCATGGGGGTCAACTAGTATAGAATATTAATGAATCATTGAAATCGGTAAACAACAATTATCGGAGATATCGCGTAACAAACTATAAAAAAAAAACAGCTGACTTGACAACTTCCTCCTTTTATAAGTCCGTTCAAAATACACCTAAAACATAACGGTATTTCTAGGTCTTTCGTGGTTTATACGGAACAACGACAAAAAGAGGCCTTTGTTAAAAAACAAAGGTTAGTCAACTTTAATAATAGACTGAAATAAACACAGATTTTGAACATTCACATTGACAGAATTCACCCTGTCTCTATACAAATACTAACAATAATTTAACTTGATATATTGGGAGGGCGGGCTAACAATATAATTGTTTCAAGAACTATGTACCCAAATATCTACCATGACGAATATATACAGGCTAAAACATATACCCGGACAGAGATTACCGCCGTAGACAAGTTTATTTCTACGAAATAATAGAGTAAAATTACATTTTAGCGTAGAGAATACGACTTTTTCTTTTCTCTTTACTTTAATCTTTCGTAGCTAAATTTCTATAGATTTCTAGGGCGGTCAGGCATAAACCGTCTAAGCCCGGTAGTCTGAGCTTAGTAATGGAACATTTATAAAAATAAAATTGATCGTTTTTGCATAACGAAATGCGAAAGGGGCGTGGCTTAAATTATAAAATCTTTTAAAAGATTTGATTACCCACTTTTACAAGATATCGTATTAAACAAGCTAATCAAACTAACTATAGTAACCGGTAAGCGGTACAGGCTGTGGAGAAGGTGGAGAAGGGTGACGACCGAACGGTGGCCGAGGAGTGGCTATGGAGACGACGGCCGTCCAATAGCGAGATGGATGGACGACGCAGTCAAAGTCGTGGGCGTCGATAGATCAGGCGCAACTAGCGCAGCATCGTGGAGGATACCACAAACTAACTATAGTAACCGGTAAGCGGTACAGGCTGTGGAGAAGGTGGAGAAGGGTGACGACCGAACGGTGGCCGAGGAGTGGCTATGGAGACGACGGCCGTCCAATAGCGAGATGGATGGACGACGCAGTCAAAGTCGTGGGCGTCGATAGATCAGGCGCAACTAGCGCAGCATCGTGGAGGATACCACAAACTAACTATAGTAACCGGTAAGCGGTACAGGCTGTGGAGAAGGTGGAGAAGGTGGAGAAGGGTGACGACCGAACGGTGGCCGAGGAGTGGCTATGGAGACGACGGCCGTCCAATAGCGAGATGGATGGACGACGCAGTCAAAGTCGTGGGCGTCGATAGATCAGGCGCAACTAGCGCAGCATCGTGGAGGATACCACAAACTAACTATAGTAACCGGTAAGCGGTACAGGCTGTGAAGAAGGTGGAGAAGGGTGACGACCGAACGGTGGCCGAGGAGTGGCTATGGAGACGACGGCCGTCCAATAGCGAGATGGATGGATGACGTAGTCAAAGTCGTGGGCGTCGATAGATCAGGCGCAACTAGCGCAGCATCGTGGAGGATACCACAAACTAACTATAGTAACCGGTAAGCGGTACAGGCTGTGAAGAAGGTGGAGAAGGGTGACGACCGAACGGTGGCCGAGGAGTGGCTATGGAGACGACTGCCGTCCAATAGCGAGATGGATGGACGACGTAGTCAAAGTCGTGGGCGTCGATAGATCAGGCGCAACTAGCGCAGCATCGTGGAGGATACCACAAACTAACTATAGTAACCGGTAAGCGGTACAGGCTGTGAAGAAGGTGGAGAAGGGTGACAACCGAACGGTGGCCGAGGAGTGGCTATGGAGACGACGGCCGTCCAATAGCGAGATGGATGGACGACGTAGTCAAAGTCGTGGGCGTCGATAGATCAGGCGCAACTAGCGCAGCATCGTGGAGGATACCACAAACTAACTATAGTAACCAGTAAGCGGTACAGGCTGTGAAGAAGGTGGAGAAGGGTGACGACCGAACGGTGGCCGAGGAGTGGTTATGGAGACGACAGCCGTCCAATAGCGAGATGGATGGACGACGTAGTCAAAGTCGTGGGCGTCGATAGATCAGGCGCAACTAGCGCAGCATCGTGGAGGATACCACAAACTAACTATAGTAACCGGTAAGCGGTACAGGCTGTGAAGAAGGTGGAGAAGGGTGACAACCGAACGGTGGCCGAGGAGTGGCTATGGAGACGACGGCCGTCCAATAGCGAGATGGATGGACGACGTAGTCAAAGTCGTGGGCGTCGATAGATCAGGCGCAACTAGCGCAGCATCGTGGAGGATACCACAAACTAACTATAGTAACCGGTAAGCGGTACAGGCTGTGAAGAAGGTGGAGAAGGGTGACAACCGAACGGTGGCCGAGGAGTGGCTATGGAGACGACGGCCGTCCAATAGCGAGATGGATGGACGACGTAGTCAAAGTCGTGGGCGTCGATAGATCAGGCGCAACTAGCGCAGCATCGTGGAGGATACCACAAACTAACTATAGTAACCGGTAAGCGGTACAGGCTGTGAAGAAGGTGGAGAAGGGTGACAACCGAACGGTGGCCGAGGAGTGGCTATGGAGACGACGGCCGTCCAATAGCGAGATGGATGGACGACGTAGTCAAAGTCGTGGGCGTCGATAGATCAGGCGCAACTAGCGCAGCATCGTGGAGGATACCACAAACTAACTATAGTAACCGGTAAGCGGTACAGGCTGTGAAGAAGGTGGAGAAGGGTGACGACCGAACGGTGGCCGAGGAGTGGTTATGGAGACGACAGCCGTCCAATAGCGAGATGGATGGACGACGTAGTCAAAGTCGTGGGCGTCGATAGATCAGGCGCAACTAGCGCAGCATCATGGAGGATACCACTAACTTAGGGAGGCCTAGAACACGCACTGAATGAACTTGGGCTGTGGATGATGATGATGAGTTGTGTATGGTGTGCAATAAAGTATTTTCTATCTATCTTGGTATCTAAATATCCCATTATTTATAACAACGAAAGGATTGTGTATTATGGATATTATTCTCCGAAATCTATATAAAATTAAAAACAATTATCGGCAATAAAACCCAGTTTCTAGGTATTATTGTCCTCTATTGGTTTTAAAGGCTCGTAAAACCAAGAAGTGGTTTAAGTGTTGTAAAGAAGTTTACACCAAGTTATTGTCCCAAGTTCAGGAGCTATTTAATCCCAAGATCAGGAGTTATTTAATCAGTAAACCATGTAGTGCCCTTTATTAAAGCGGAAGTTCGACTGTATATACTGATTGATAAATTTACTAATAACTGTAATTAAACTGTAATTTATGTTGTGTTATGTATTCTAAAAGGATCTCTTAAAAAACAGCCAGCTTTGTTTCTTGCCTTTCTTTTCTGACTTGGTCGCGAAGGAACCAGTAATAAAATTGAAGTTTCAAAGTGATCCTTGTGATTTTAATGAATAAAAAATGTTGACTTTGACTGAATGAGGCGGCATTTCATGTACGAAATCTATTCAGAAATAAGGAGATCCGTAGACATACTCAGGTCCGACATAGCCCAGGGAATTACGACTAGCAAACTGAAATGACAGTGAGCGGGGCAGTTAAATGCAGCGTGGAACGGCTCCCTACTAAACGGAAAGGCGACCTAATCAAAGTTCTGGGAGACGTTGGGTGGAGGTCACATAAGGTTGGTCGGAAATCTACGGGGGAGGCCAATGTTCAGCAATGGATGTCTTATCCCTGATAATGATGAAGACCTAGCACGTTAGACGACAGCGAAACGATAGTAAAATGCTAGACAATGATAGCAGTTAATATGATAGATAATAATGATGTCATTTTTCGCTTTGAAACGATAACAGACATAGATATAATTATTTTTATCAGTCAAATAAAGTTATCCAGACACTGTGAATCCTATTACTAAATAAGTTTTTGCATATAATTCATAATTAGAACCGCAAGCAGATTCAAATGAGCCCGAACACTAGTAGCCTACTACAATCCATTTAAAAGTTCTATACTCTAGCATCCGCTTCCATCGCCCACCATATTATTGCATTGTCACCAAACTTATTCTAAATTTAAAAGCATTAAAAAATTTCGTGTCAGTGCTGTTGACCGTTGAGGAGTTCCTCCTTGGAAGCCAACGCTGAGTCCAGCAGCCATGTCATGGTGGAAATATAACTATCATAATGCGTATACAAATTTTCGTGTTTCCAATGTTGACCGTAGAGGCGTTCTTCGTCTGGAGCCAATCCAGGGTGTAGAATCAGGCCATGCATACCATAAAACTGCATCGTCATCGGAACTGAATCAACATATCAAATTTCAAATCCGTAGGATAAGAGGACGTGGAATAACAAACTAACAAACAAACATTGCAAGCTAAATAAAAGCTTGTAATAATGTGACGTTGTATTCGTTTTCGTGTTCTCCTCAGCAAGCCCTTTCATTTGATATCCATACTGTGATAGTGCAGAAACAATAACTAGTCCGCCATCTTGGATGATCTGCCATATTGGAATTACAATGACGTCACATAGCTAAGCATGCATTGTCATCCAAAATAGATGGTTAAAGATAACTGATTTATAATTCAGTTGCAAGATTCCACCCGGACATACATATGCACATACATTGCAAGATAGATAAAAACTGGTAAAATAAATCCCACTATTTTTTTTTTAATTTGGCAAAATTTATTGATTGATTGATTGAAAATACTTTATTGCACTTATAAAACTAGTACAAAGGCAAACTTAATGCTAAAGAGCATTCTCTTCCAGATAACCTTTGTTTATTTTAAGTAGATAAAGATGTGTAGGTAGAGCACAGGAAAGGGAACTAATGAAAATTTGCACAGGACTAATAAAAATAGATAATATAGATACATACTACATAAATAAACGTACTTAAATAGTTTGTATGATAGACTAAACTATACCAATATCAAATAATAATACATACTTAACAATAGAAGCAGTGATAAGGAAAGATTAAGTTGCTCATTTTTGGTCGGTTTCACCGAGAAGGTGCCTATAGATTATCAATCTGAATGCTTCCACTGAAGTAGCCTCGAAATAGTTTGGTGAAAAATGGGTAAAATACCCGGATAAAATATTTGTAGATAATATTTGTAGACTTTTATGCAACGGAAATCGAACTTTTGCATCATAGTCAGTTATTCGCTCACTGCACTACAGGGGTCATAGAATATTATTAAAACCATAACTTCTTTAACACTGTCATAGTCGTCTAATAAGTATATATAAGGGCTGACCTACTAAACACTGCGGGCTACTGAGCTTCACTTCCGGGCCATTGAGTTTTGAATTCTTTGACACGATATTCACTTATAGCTAAACTACAACAATGCCATATTTGTAGTTTTTAAGTAATTGTTCAAATACCAAGGTTGACTAGAAGAAACCGCTTGAAAGCGTTAAGTTCAGAGTTTTCATTCATTCTAATGCCTCACTCCCACAGTATATAAGGCACAGATTTCCTCTACAAGTACATTATAAACTTGCTTACTAATTAAAAAACCGCGTCCGTCCGGTGCATTCCGAATCACGACATTATAGCAGCTAGCGTTCACGTAGTTATTTTGCGTACCGATTCAGTTAACGCGCTGATGACAGTTGAGTACTGTCAAGGATTCGGAATGCTCATGAACGTGATCGCAATTAGTGTTCCTATAATTTCGTAATAACTCGAACTAATAGCTCGCAATATCATAACAACAATAAAACCAACCAGCCACAGAACACTTACTCACAAGCAACCAATCAACCAGCTGTCACGTCACTTTTGACAGGGAGGCTCACGGTGATTTCGATTTGGAGCATGGACGTCGTTATCGCAAAACGTCGTCTATGACGATTTACGGGACATCGTTGTCGCACTCACGGTGACTCGGAACGCTTGCTAGCGCGATGATATCAATTTTAGCGTGATTCGGAATGCAGGCATAGACATCAAACTTATAACACCCCCTCTTTTTGCGTTGGGGTTAAAATGACCACGATTATCCCAAAATAACAGTCATTATATAGCCAGAGACATTGATTGATTGACAATTTGCGATATTACACTATTTTTTGTAAATTTGTTTCCCAACACGACAAAGACATGTCTTTAAAATATTTTTGTCCATAAAACTGCTAATATGGTTTAAAACTCACAATTTATTAATCAACTGATGTCGCTGACTGTACCTAGATATCTTCTATAACATTTTGATAAATGAACATTCAAAAAGTATGTTTGTGAGTCAATCGTCAAATGTATTAATCGTAGTCGTTCCCTTTGTAAACAAGAAAAATCTATTTAAACCTCCAAAAGCACCACTCTCTAAAGTTGATGACCCCGGTGGCACAGTGGGCGAATAACCGGCTGATACGCAGTAGGTTGCGGGTTCGATTCTTGTCACGGTAGAAACGATTCATGTTTGCATCATTTAGATTATATTTGTACCGGATCTGGGTGTGTATACAAAGTACTCTATCAGTTATGATTTCCACACTGCTTTGCTTACTAGGCTAAGTAGCGCTGTGTGAAATGTCCACCATTATTTTTGTTTATATTTTAATTATTCTGACATATTTCGATGCTTTGTTGGATATTAAAGTCAAACTTTTATGAGCATAGTTTCGCGATGATATTTTTGAAAACTTTTTAGAAGTTTAGTCTCCGAAGTTTCAAAGTTATTGAACGACACAGGCTTGTAAAGTTATTGAACGACACAGGCTTGTAAAGTTATTGAACGACACAGGCTTGTAAAGTTATTGAACGACACAGGCTTGTAAAGTTATTGAACGACACAGGCTTGTAAAGTTATTGAACGACACAGGCTTGTAAAGTTATTGAACGACACAGGCTTGTAAAGTTATTGAACGACACAGGCTTGTAAAGTATGCAACTTAGTGTAGCTTTAGGTAAAGTTCAAGTATTTTGATAGTTTGAAGTGCTGTCATTACAATCCATTATAACTGTAGTCTTTACAAGGTACTTCGAAATATTTCACGAAAAGGGGTTCATTTTGCTTGTGAAACTTATCAACTTTTCATTAAAAAAATTGAACAAGTAACTTTTTAACAAAATATAACTGACCTCAGATAACAGTAAACCAAACTACTCTACCAATTTTGATGAAATTTTCATGGAATTAATATAAAATACATACTTTCAAATAAAAAATAATTTTCCAAATCGGTTGATGTACAACGAAGTTCTGAGCTAACAAACAACATAACATAAAAATCAAACAAATTTAAAACTTATATGGTTTTATCATGGAAGCCATTATCAGATCTAAACCAAATGGAAATGGGATCACACGAAAAGCACCACCTTCCAAATAAAAAAAGAATCATCAAAATCGGTTCACCCAGTCAAAAGTTCTGAGGTTACAAACATAAAAAAATACAGTCGAATTGAGCACCTCCTCCTATTTTGAAGTCGGTTAATAAAGTCGAAATTTGACAACGACAATGACCTCAATGTTTTAAATTATATACACCAAGGCACCTCGTATATCTGAGGACGCCATTTTACGTCGCTTGTATCATTAGTAGCTCTTTAAAATGTATTTCCTAATAGTTTTAGGGTGACTAATCAACATTAAACTATGCTGCGCTATGTTGCGCTGTGCTGTGCGTAGCTTAGCTTAGCTACGGACAGCACAGTACCAATCTAGTGCTATACTTTTCCTGCAAACAACTTTGAACTGTGCGAGTATCTGGTGTGCTGTGCGACTGGGTCAGTACGGATCATTATTAGCTCACGTGTAGTCGTTTGAATGATCAATGTGGCAAAATGCGTGACATACGGGCAGATAGAAGTGCGAGCGAGATAGACGTCAGACCGAGCGGGAGGGCGGTGCGGTGAAGAGCGAGTTAGCACGTAATGTGTGTTATGTATTATACAAAACGCAGCAATACTAAGTGCAGCGCAGCGTGTGTTTTTTGTTTCCTTATTCTACTAGCTGACCAATCCACAGCTTCGCACGCGTAGTTTTTAAAAAAAATACTAACTTTCTTCTGTTTAGTTGTGGAGAACAACACATCTAGTGCACGAACAGTGGAGCGCAGATTCAGTCACTCAGAGACTCAGAGAGGCCATGGTTGAACGCTTAAACTTGTCCTTGAAGGCGATCTCTGACGGGGGCGATGCCAACTTGGTTCAGTTTAATGCAAATAAAACCCAGGCGTGTATGTTTTCCGCGAAACGGAGTCAATTTTATCTGGCTTCTACTTTCCGTAATGTATCCGTGCCGATTTCTGAACACCTTGAGCTTCTTGGTATCTCATTAACACTGGCTCTCAATTTCGGCTCTTACATTGAGTCGAAAGCCCAGCTGGCTGCTAAAAAGCTTGGTATACTTGCAAAGGTGAGGTGATACTTCACACCGGGACAGTTGCTCAACTTATACCAAGCACAAGTCCGATCATGTCTGGAGTACTGTTCTCACCTCTGAGACGGATCAGCGAAATACCAGCTAGAGGTTCTAGATTCAATTCAGAGAAGAGCCAAGAAGCTCATTTGCAATAACGAACTAGCAGATTAGACAAGGCTCCACAGCCTCGAGCATCGTCGACAGGTTGCAAGCCTCTCGGTATTCTATCGGATACATTTCGGAAAGTGTGCTGCGAAGCTCTTCAACCTGATCCCACCATCCCCATTCTATCATTGGACAACCAGATGCTCCGCGGTGCGCCACCGCTACATGGTAGACATTCCTCCCATACGCGCAAAGCGGTACTTTTCCACCTTTATTACGCGCAGCGCCAAGGAGTGCAACGCCTTGCCTGAGTCTGTCTTTCCTGATAACTACAACCTAAGAGTCTTCAAGTCGCGAGTAAATAGGTTTCTTCTAAGCAAGCGTGTACTACCGTAGACTGCATCATCGCTTACCATCAGGCGAGACTGTGGTCAAACGCTAGCCTTTAATTTAATTAACAAAAAAAAAGTTGGATACAAAGTAGCCTATGTTACTCAGGGATATTGAAGCATTTTAATTGATCTTTTTTGAAATCTGACCAGAAGTTTTTGAGTTTATTCGTTACAAACATACAAATCTTTCTTTCTCCTCTTAACATTAGTATAGATTAGGAGCGAACTGTCTAACTAGAGCACAGCTCAGCGTAGCTTAATATTAATTAGTCACCTTTATGCTTTACGTGTCAAGCGAGTAAAGGATTGTTGCACCTACCAAAATGTTTTTGATACGACCTGGAAATGGAACAATCTTATCTCCTACCTGGTGTTAAGTGGTAACGATCGCGTTGTAGGTCATTCACCTTTAGCAACGTGCTCTATGATGCACTACCTTGGTTCATCAACTTGAGGTATACAGGTGTAAAGCCTCATATGCCCATAATTTCACCCGCAGCCTTTCGGGGCCGTACCCTTCAAACCGGCAGACACCAAACTTCTTGAACTTTTTATTTGGTTTTATTGTTCCGGACCAAAATGGTATAAAGGAAACCCTTAGTGCTACTTTGTCCGTGTATCTGTCCGCCTGTCTGTCAAAGCTGATTAACTCAGGAAATGCTGAAGCTATCGATTTGAAATTTTGAATAATTATAAATAATAACTCACCTCTAAAAAAAAGTAACGTACTAGTAGTTGCAAGTAAAACCTCCGAAAATATTTTTCTTATGATTGCCAAAGGGGCTAAAATGATGGGGGTAAAAATGACAATATAAGGTGTCTAGGTCAAATGGAGTATCATATATGTAAAAGAGCATCACTTACACATTCCAAAATAATTTTATATATTATATGGTTTTCGAGTTATGATGAATAGTTTTGCTTTGCACCTTATCTTCTAACGTTGTGAAGTAAAATACCTGAAATTAATATGATTGATAGAAATATATGCAAAGATTATAGGAAACTTAAAACAAATCTATCGTCCTCCTAATTCACCTAAGTCCATCGCTCATCGTCTCCTCTAGCGAAGAAGTTCTAGAAATGTCGCGTCCATCTCCACTTGGGACTAGCGATCTTACAATAAAATACTTAATATTTTTATTACAATTTGCATCACACACATACTCGTAGACCACAATATTATTTCCTGTTTCCATAAAACGGCAGCTTTATGGCGTATTATTAGATGAATAGGCATCACAATAAACTCGGGGCAATTCTAATAAAGAACGCTCTGTAAAAATAAATAGAATGTTCTACATAAAAAGGGTTTGTAATTGTAAGTTAAATTTTTCATAAGAGATACTAAGTTCACTCGGATCGATAGTACATCTTATGGCTGTAGTAATAAAGATAGAAATTACTTGTTCAATGTGAGGTGGCTGTGTTGCTGTCACTGCAATATTCTTTCATAGTCTATATCAGTGATTCCTAAAAGGTAGTCCGCGGAACCCTGGGGTTCCGTGGATGGGTCACAGGGATTCCGCGGTCTGTCCGAGAGTTAAAGATGAATACCCGGCAATCGTTGAGAACGCTGTCCTGGTTCTGATTAAGTTTGTGAAGACTTAACGATACGAGATTGGTTTGCGTTCAATTGTCAGACATAAAGCCTAATTTTACGGCTATTATAAGAAATATTGTGAAAAAATTTCATTGTTCAAAATAAATTATTACCTAGGTACATTGTATTCATTTATAATTTGTTCATTCTTCGAGTCTAACATGAATATATAATATTCAAACTACAAGGTAAACACTTTAGTTATCAAAATAGTCAGCTAGGGTTCCGCCAAAAAAGTATGATCAATTAAGGTATCATGGCCAAATAAAATTGGGAACCTCTGGTCTATATCACCTATAGTTTGCATAACACTGACGCCCGAATACTGAAACACTACTCAACTTATCTAAAGGTTATTTGGTTATTACAGACACTCAAATCCAAATGGTTTACTCAATTGTCTTTATTAGCATTGAGACCATGATTAGCTGAGAACCCTGTAAAATTTTATTTTATTTTTTTTTATTTATTAAACACACAAAACACATTACAACCACTTACCATTAAAGATTACTAAAATGCTGTTTTGATCTGGATTGCAACATATGTACGTACAGCTTAAATAACTTACAAATCAAGCAGATGTTAAGTAGAAACAGATATATAAATTTATAATTTTAAATACTTATTGCAAATAATGAATAAAAAATAAAATATCTATGAATCCCTTATTAAACACATTTTATATGCGGGCATTGCACAGAGAAATTAAATACAGTACAATACAAAAAATTCTCTCTAAGACAATATTACTGCAAAAAGTTCGTTATCTATTAAATTTTTTGGTATTTTGGTCTGAGAGTTTCGTTTTACGCAGTGACCATGATATGTTTTTAAAAAAATGTCTCTAATAAGTGGTTAAGAAATGAAAAATGGAACGTCAAAGTTATAAATCTGTCTTGCCATCAATATAAAATCCTTGTCAGTCAAGTTTTATTTGTGAATTTTTTTTCCAAAAGGCGGGAGCACTTCGTTTTTTCTCAAAATTTGCATCCAAAAAAAATAATGAAGGAGTTTAATAACAACCAGAGAGGGTGTAATAATATTAGTGGGCTTATAAAATCGTACATTCTCAGAAAAAAAATATTAGTACACACGGCTACACATCAAGCTACACATTTCCATTTTAAGCTGACCTCTCATTCTACAAAAAACCTACACAACGCGAGGTCAGCTTATCTGAAAACTTGATGTGTAGCCGTGTGTACCTAGATATTGTGAAAGGGTACGAATTCGTCAAATGCGGCACATTTTGTTTAACGAGTCAGAACCTTTTAACGAACGAGTTTAGTGAACGAGTATAAACTGCAGGTTGTCTTATATATTTTGCGAAGGCATCTAGTTTTTTTTGGTATCCTCGCCCGGTGGTAACACTTCGTCAGACAATGAGGATAACGAAGATACAGACATTTTATTGCAAGATCAAGATACGTAGTGAGCCATTTGGGGTCGAGATCCTGAGTCCATGGGGTACTGGGGCCCATCGCGTTCTCAAAATTCTTTCTGGGCTCTGATCTAAGCGACGTATGATCCGAGAGCTGGCGCTTGTCTGGGTCAACGCATAAGTATTTGATTCAGCGGGGCAATGCAGCCAGTGTCTTGGGAACACTTCCGCCTGGAGCAGTTGAGCTATCTATAGTTTGTTTGCAATGGTCTTTAGATGATTCAACTGTTTCTTCTGTATTTTAGTCATGTAAATATTCATTTTAATTAAAGGCATTTTGCCCCATAGATACGTAGTTAGATGTTTAGGATAGGTCGCGAGTACTCTTAGATTTGAGGGCTTAGAGAATTTGAGGCGTCATTCCGCAGCTGTCAAACGCTAATCGTCCTTTGAGAATAACGTTTAAAATGTAAGTGGTGATTGCAACAGAACTCAATTCTGCCATGATTAAACTTGAAGTGGTGATCAAATTGATGTTTCAGTATATGATTTTGTAAGATAGCAACGTCTCAAACAGTTGAGACGATCTCAAATATTTAAATAGCGTTTCAGTATTTGGGTGTAAGTCTGTAGATTTAGAAGAAATGTAGTTCAACAGTGTTTTCAACTACAATTTTCACAAATAATATGACTGGTTTTTGATTAATTTAGTTTTAAAAATCAAAAATACCCAAAACTTTGTTTATCCCACGTGACACGACTGCTTGGCTCAGTCTATACTATCGTTTTAAGTTTAGTTGCAAAAACGTTGAACCCCCCTGAAATATTTAATTTATTCTGTTTTTAGTATTTGTTGTTATAGCGGCAACAGAAATACATCATTTGTGAAAATTTCAACTGTCTAACTATCACGGTTCATGAGATACAGCTTGGTGACAGACAGACAGACAGACAGCGGAGTCTTAGTATTATAGGGTCCCGTTTGTCCCTTTGGGTACGGAACCCTGAAAAATATCCAATAACCTTACAGTCGAGCTGTTTTTAGTACTACCAAATAAATTTAGTGGCAATTGATTTTAATTTCAAAGACGCCCTAAACCCAAACATTGCAGTTACTATCGTTCAAGTCTCAAGCAAAACCACGGAAATTAAATCCCGTCCGCAAACCGCACTGGTCGGCTATGGCCGCGGGTCACAGCCCACCATATTAAATTGTGCTAGTTTTAATACGTTTTTTAAGAATCACAAAGTACAATTCGACACGCAGCCAGCGGTCACGCGAAGCGTTGACACGACAGGGTAGGGTTGCCATTTGTCCCATCAAACAACACCCAACCATACGTACACATGGCTACATATCAAGCTATACATTTCCAGTATAAGCTGACCTCGCATTTCGTAGAATGAGAGGTCAGATTATACTGGAAATGTATAGCTTGATGTGTAGCCGTGTGTACTCGTAGCTAGTCAATACTGTTGTATTGGCTCGTTCTGAACGACTACGACTTGCCAACATACATACATATAGGTTCAATATCCTTTATATTTCTATTTTTGTATATCTATCTTTATATTTCGTTTATATAATTTTATTTTAAATAAAATCGGACTATCCGCTACTGAATGTAGGAGCCGGCGGAAGATCAGCGCGCTGCGTACTCGTATTTACTAGTGCGTGGCGCACAATGCTGAGCCGGATCCTAGTTTGCGGACGCTCATGACCTGGACGTACTAACTGCCTATGTATATTTTATGTTTTCTATTTGTGTTTGTTATATTGTTACTTCTACTGTCCTATTATTTTTGTTACTGTGTATGTCTTTGTTTTGTTATGTCTGCAAATAAATTTATTTTCTTTCTTTCTTTCGTTTTGTGAAGCAGTAGGCAAGTTAACTGAGACCTCCATTCTCACACCTCATTACGGGCTCAATGCCCGAAAAGGAACAATTGGTTGCATGGTCTGCTAATATTTAATTATATCCGTGGCGCAGTGGACGAATAGCCGGCTGATATGCAGAAGGCTACTGGGTAATTTCCTCCGCAGAACAAATGTTTGCATGCTCTACAGATATTTGTTCCGGGTCTGGATGTTTCTCTATATATTAAAAGTATGTAATTACAAAAATAAGTATATAAGTATTCTATCAATAATCAGGTTCATTTCAAGATTAGCTTACTTCGTGACTAAATAGCGCCGTTTGAAATGTCCAGCATTATTTTTTTTGTATATCCTAATACCTACGATTCAGGGGCATAGGGAATCCTAGCGTGTGTTCAGGGCCATATATGTGACTGTAGTTCAATAGTCATTTATTGGTAACTAGCAGACTCACCCGCGGCTTCGCACGCGTGGTTTCTCAATAGTAACATTACCCTCTTCGCAGTCGAGTAAAAAGTAGCTTATGCCCCAATCCCAGTCCATAAAGAAAGAAGGAAACATTTTATTCTGAACCAAACAGAAATATAATGGAAAAACGCAACAACAACAACATCTTACTTAAGCACTAACAAACTTTTAAATGCTTTATGTGGGGATGAATTAATAATCTATCTATATACAAAATTCCTCGAAATCGGTCCAGCCATTTAGACGTAAAAACGAAACAAACATACAGAGAGACATAGGGGCTATATTAATATGAGACACGCATTTTTTACTTTCTGTTAAATATCAGTTTCATTATACATTTTAAGTTGTTTTGGGGCTATTTAACTGAACTACATATTTACACTGATACTGATATCGGGTTTAGCCAGAAGGGGGTTTTGGGGCCTCAAATCAAATAAATAATTGATAATACGACGTGCACTGGATGCTAGCTAAGCGCTTTCTGAAACAAGTTTTTTTTTCAAACGTGAATTTGGCGCCCCCAGAAATTGGCATCGGGGGCAAGGGCCCCGGTTGCCCCCCCCTAGATTCGGGGCTGCCTTAAGATATGCAATATGTTTGCATACCTTAGCTCTACATGTATCGACCAAATCTTTTCCGCGGATCAGGGCTGACTAAGCTGGCTGACATGTATTAATTGATTGATTGATTGCAAATACTTTATTGCACTTATAAACCTAGTACAAAGACAAACTTAATGCTAACGAGCATTCTCTTCCAGATAACCTTTGTGTATTGTAGATAAAGATGTGTAGGTAGTGCAAAGGCAAGGAAAATAATGAAAATTTGCACAGGACTAATAAAATAGCATAGGCACATACTACTTAAATACTTTTTATCATAGACTAAACTATACTAATATTAAATAAAAATACATACATAACAATAGAAGCAGTGATAAGGAAATATTAAGTTGCTCATTTTTGGTCGGTTTCACCGAGAAGGTGCCTATAGATTATCAATCTGAATGCTTCCACTGAAGTAGCCTCCAAATAGTTTGGTGGCATATTATTCCAGAGACGAGTAGCGGTTATGGTGTAAGAGTCAGAGTAAGTAGCCGTGTTATGCTGTGGAGTCATCAATTGGAAACGACGAGACGACCACACAGCTCTGTCCTCAGTTGATACGAACGCAAATCGTTTATCAGGACTCAGCTTGTCTTTTATAAATGAGCGAGGCTCCTAGTAGTGTAGCCCTAGCTTGAAAGGCTTCAGTTATGCCTGAGAAATCGCTTTGAGCGATAACAGTTTACAATCCCACTAATGTTATAAACGCAAAAGTTTGTATGGATACATCCATGTATGTGTGGATGTTTGAAAATTTCACGCAAAAACTACTGAATGGATTTTAATGAAATTTAGCATGTACTTAGATTATAATCTGGAGTAACACATAGACTACGTTTATTGACAAAACACGCGTGCAAAGCTACGGGCGGAAGCTAGTATGTTATAAGTTTAGTTTCTAAAGAGATGCTCGTTATCTATGTATTAATGAACGCGATTCTGAAACCCTTTACTTGATAGCACTATAAACATTATGACGGTAGCAATATGACAAGAATTTGTCACCCAAAGCTTCTCTAAAGTTATTCATTATCCGCCGGAAACTAACCGCTTGCGATAGCCCTAAGTCGCTTAGATCTGTTGATTGTTCAGTCACTTGCGCCCGAGCATCCGTATGGGTAACACTTTGGTCAATATTGTATTATCACATACAGTGAAACCGAGCAGTTACTAGAGATACAATTTTAAACTGTATTATTATTAGTTATAGTATTTTTTATTTAATTTTTCTCTAGCTTTTCTATCATTGTATTTTATTTAGTCGTCGACTGAGGTTATAAATCAATTTTAATTGGTTAATCGTACTCAGGTCCCCGCGGTACAGGCTTTGCCTAGTGCAGTGATTGCTAGTTAAGATATGTCTGATAACCGTATCTGCATTAACCCGTTTTTGTAATATTAAAAGGTTATATGACTTATTAAGTTATTTATGTAGCAATAAATACATTTTTCTTTTAATCATTTTTTTTTCATCATTAAATATTCGACCTTCATATGCCAAACTTAGGGTTTTTTTGTAAGCCGTTCGCAGATTACGATACTGAATGTGAATACAGTGTTTTTGCTGTGAATCGGTCTGATATTTAAAAACTCATTTTAGCCCTTTGAGTTTTGACTAAACTTTCTAGTTGATTTATCTGTTTCTCGGGAATAATTACAAGTTCATAAACACCAGGTTTTTCCTAATATAATTGGACGAAAAGTTCTGCACAGTTCCACTAAAGTAGACCATTATATTTTCAGTTGCAGCCAATAAATAAAAATTATAGTCCTTTAAGCTAAAAATAGAATACCGATTTCTGCATAAACATAAGCAAAAACGCAAAAATATTGCTAGTTGAATCCGGAACCTCTTGCATCTCAATCGGCTATTCGCTCACCACGCCACAGAGGTAGGAAAAGAAACAATAGGAACAAATCAATAAACACTAGCGGAGTCTGCCTTCTGATATTGTACCGCATAACATTCGTAGCACGTCTCGTAGCATACCTCGTAGCGGGTTTCGTAGCTGCGTAGCTCATAGTGGCACTATGCCGGTTTCTCCATAGGACGCTGTAAGATTTTCTCATAAATAAGAATTAAGCGAAAAAAGATTGGTAATTCCCGTAGTTTGCGTAGAATCTTGAAGCAAAGTTTCAGCTTGGTTTTTTTAGTGCGCTACAGGGGATGTAAACACGACAGAAATATATTAACTATTATATTATATATATTAGTGGTATTTTATCACACACAATTATAAGCCCTTGAATATTTGTTTCTTTTAAATTAACAGAAAAAATATTTCAACCAACTGTTATTACTTATCATTGATCGAGCGAAGCGAGATCTCTAAATCAATTTGGGCAAATCGGCGTTGTATGTATGTGAAAAAATGGGGGGGGGGGGGGGGGGGGGGGGGGTTTGTTGAGATATTGGTGTTCAAGAGGGTTAAAAAAATGAAAATGAGGTCAAATAAGACGTCAAATGAAAGTTCTATATTAGTACATTTAGACTTTGTTTCTACTTTCAGTAAAGTTTTTATAGTTTTTGAGTTATTAGCCATAATAAAAACTGAACTTTAACAAAATTCACAGGGTACACCAGTGACCGCACAGTGCTGTAATTTGGTATGCGTGTAGTTTAAGTGACCCAAATATAGGCAAAAATTTAAAATCGAGAATAACTGCCATTTGTACCCCAAAAAAGAAAACCAAGTCACAAGAACTGCCGTTACCTGTAATTTGAATGAAATTGTAGGCAAAGTTAAATGGTAATTCATTTCGTGGCACCACTTTGATAGTCAAAGATCACAAATAATATTTTTTATTTTAATCGAAGACTCACGAGATCTCAGTTCGGGGCGAACCACTAGTTTACTTATCATTTTGCTGTATAAAACGTCGTCTCGTAGTTGAATCGCTCTACAGCTACGTGCGTAGCCTCGTAGCACCGTTACAAAGGAGCTCGTAGACAAAGCGTAACATTTTGGTGGGCGCGTAGCAAGACTCGGGCCGCGTGGCCCATTCCAAATGCGACATTTCAATTATTGCCTTTAAGCTTTACGACGCCATTTTTTACTCGAAAATTTTAGGAAGTCATCCATCAAATCGTTTATGTGTTTAATTTCCTCAACGGAAAAAATACGGCCAGACTCTCGCTGAATATTTATGTATTCAAAATCCCCAGAGCAAGTGGCGAAATGTTAATATTAATATGTCCGCAAAGTAACAAGCTGACATCCCGGGTCAACCATCTAATCGACATCAAACCTGTTAATCGCAGAGTTACAAAAGAATCAATATAAACTTTTAATCGACTTCGTGACCTACAAGCGTCGTAATCGCGTTTTCGTCAGAGAATTGACCGCATCGGATTAACTTTTTACTTTCACGATATATACGCGCCGTGGAGGGAATCGATACGCGCGTTGGCCGCAGGCAGCGGGACAATTGTGCCGCGTGAATGTAGGGCAGGTTGCGCGGCGCGGTGCGGGCCGGGCGCGGGCCGGGCGCGGGCCGGGCGCGGGCCGGGCGCGGGCGCCAGTCCGCCTCGCGCCCCGCGACGGCCGCACGTCTGCGCCCCGCCGCCGCCGCCGTCGCCAGCCGCCCGCTGCGGGCGACATGCGCACGCCCCCTCTCTCGCGCGCTCTACCATGATACCAGTACTTTGTAAACGCGTACAGGTGAGCACTTTTGAGTGAAACTTTACAGTTTTGATGTGAAATCGATTGAAGTTTCGACGGGGAAGATCGATAAGCCGGTGAGTCGAATTGTTGATTCATTATTTATAACCGATATTTGGACAGCGAGAATCCCTAATAATAGATGGCGGATGAATTGTTGATGAGCGAAGGAAGCGGTTATTAACTGATAGAACGCTATTTTTTTATGAAAGCATCTGATAGTATTGTTTGTTCGCGGCTGATGGTATTTGCTGAGGCTCTGATCTACATTATCCTGACCCACTTCAATGGGGCAGATCGATTTGTCATTTCTTGATAGGCCATGACTGGTTCACCGTGAATTACAAATACGTAGAAACTATGACAGAAAGTGTAACTGAAAGGTCGAAAGTCACACGGGCTCGATGCGGCATCTTCAGTATCTGTTGAATTTTAAAGTTTCTTCTGTGACTTTCGTATTAATTATAAGAGAAAAGGAACGAAAAGTTTAATTTCTTTGAAAGCTGAACTTTACCGTGCAAAGCTCACAAGAAAACATATATTTTTATTAATTATATATATGTATATATAATTTATCTGCTTATTTCTATAAGTTTAACAGGAATACAGATGAGGAATAATCCCAGATATATTTTGTAAAGCACCTTTTTGCAGAGTACTGTATCAAAGATAAAATTACTTATGCAGTTTCATTCATTGCAAATGTTCACTGCAGCGTGCCAGCAAAGGTTGTACGTTGCTTGCAGGATTTCTTCGAATTGGCGGAATTATATTATCTACCCGCTTTGGTAATACTTCCAAAACATGAATGCTAGGAACTGTAAAATTCTTAGAAATTATACATGCCTACCGCAGCCAGGCGCAATTGAGAGATTTGAAATGTTTGACTACACTAACTCTCTCATCACAACCGTGATACGGGATAGACACGGGACCTATTTTCTATCTTACATAAAGTGATTAAATAAAAAAAACAATGTGATGTCTAAAAATACAACGATAATTATATCTATAATTAATTCTTATATCTTTATATACTTAAACTGGTGTTTTATTTCCTTTGTAAGAACAGTATTACTGCAAACCTTTATCGATATTTTCTAAGGAATATAGGGTAGGCATAAATATGCATAATGTAGGATTTTAGTAAGTATTATATCTAGTTTATTTATAATGGCTAAATGATCGCATATTTTGTGTAGGTAAGACGGCACCTACTTAATCTGAACTATTGATGTAGTGTCACGATAGCACCAGCTCAAATCTAAGTGAGAGATAAAAATGTCCCCTGGCTCCCTACATATTTACAGTAATAAAAAATTGAAAAAAAATGAAATTGAACCCAGAACAACCATACCGTGCATTTCCTACAATTTCCACGAGTATTCGTCGCTACACAAACTAGCAAAAAGCATTGCCTGAAATGTTACTCCTTCCCTTTGTTTGCTTAGATACGATGAAAACAATCTGCTTTGCGCAAGTTGCTTTAGCTCTACGAAAATCTTTTTATGGGTTTCATTTACAAACCGGGCTTACAGACTTTTTATATCATTTTGAAGAAGATATGACTGCAATTATATTTGATTGGAAAGGACCTTTTTGATGAAAATTGTAAACGACTCCAAAAAAATCAGGATATTCTCAATTCGACGCTTTCGACGTTATGTTGTCTCAAATCTCCGCTAAATATGAACCGATTTTTAGATTATATTTTTCATACAAGTTTGGTGAATATCTTTGAATTTGGAGAACAAAACTCCGCAAAAGGACTCGCAAAGAAGTTATTTTTTTTAACATACAAACCACTTATATGACTGTGATTTAAATTATGATTATGGGTTCAAATATTGAAACCTTTAAAATTTAGTTTAAAAATATACAAAGCAACGATCTATCATTAGATACCATTTGGTATCTTCGATAATGAAAAAAATGTTTAGAATTTTATAATTGACACTGAAACAGAACCCGATTTATCCCTGTAAAGTTGGATCCCTAAACAAAGCTTTATTTGTTTGAACACTGTTTGATTACATATATATATTAATTGATACAATTTAACACAACACATTTCGCTTCGACCCACATAAAGGCTTTCAATTAGCAAACCAGACCCTGGTTATTGGGTGGACCAAAATGCCAAACACAGACGAAACTAACAGGTTCCGGCTTTATACAATTGGTGAATAGGTAGGCGTTATTATTAGATTTTATTTTATTATTTATTTTTATCCTTAGTATATTTAGTACATTGAATTTATTATTCCTCACAACCTTATGTATATTAAACCGAAAATCATTTTATAATATAATATTTATCCTCACGTTATTTTGTTTATTTGTCACTCTGTTTAATTAGTAGGCGGATATCCGTGGTCCACTCAAAGAGGCTCTAACGGAAGACCAGCGCTGGGTAGCCAGTGCAGCCCACCACATGCTGAGTTAGAGCCTTTTTGTGACACATGCAATGAGTACAATGAGACACACATACACATATTTTTTATTTATATTTAATATTTAGATTAGATAATTTCTTTATTGCACACCATTAAATATAAACATATAAAAGAAAATACACTTTTAAATCATTGGTACAATGAGTGGCCTTATCGCTGAAAGCGATCTCTTCCAGGCAACCTTTGGATAGACAGGATCTATGTGAACAAATAAGGACGGCGGCGTTATCAAAGATAATATAAAATAAAATGCATATAATATAATCATATAATTACATAAATATCAATATTATATTACATAAAATATATATAAATTATAAAAATGTATAAATTAATAAATGACCTAGTGAGCGATGTATGGCAGGTATTGTCTGACCATGTTTTAAAGATAGGGAGAGATTTAGCGTGACGAATAGAGACAGGTAGGGCATTCCAGAGCCTGGTAGCCTGCAGAGTAAAATAGGTACTATAAAATACCGAGGTGTGATGGGGTGTTTTTAATTGAAGGTTTTCAGAGGAACGTAAGGATCGAGAGTTGGAAAGGTGAAGAAAACGTGTTGTTATTGTTAGTGCGTCATGTTTATTCTTTAAGCTTTAACTTTGTTCATTTTGTTATGTCTCCTGTGTGTGTTTGTTCGGTTCGTACTATTGGTACTGTCACAAATAAAGGTTTTTTTTATACTATTTAGGTATATGGCAAACGAGCATGCAGTCCACCAGATGTTAAGTAGCTACTGTAGCCCATGGATATCCACATAGAATTCAAAACAAGCTATTATGTTGTCTTGATCTCTATGTGGATTCGTTGCCATACTATAGGACTTAGCTGTTATGCCTATGTGCCAGTAATTACAGAAACATACCATTACCATCTAACCGGAACACAGCAGCAAAAGTACTGCTATTTGGCGGCAGATAAAGGTAAGGCGGTGGTGCCCACTTCCTCGAGCCCGTTCACGAAAGCTTTACCACCAGTAAAATGATTTGATTCACTGGCAATGTCAACTGGCTGCAAAAATTATGTCATCTTTTGGGTGAAATTAACGTGATTTTCAGAAGAATATAATATGATGTTAGTTGACGCCCATACACAATCTTTCAGATTTTACAGTAAGGGCCGGTATCAACCGAAGCCGAGCGAAGAGGAACGAAATACTAAACAATTGGCCAAGTACGAGTCGGACTAGCGCACGAAGGGTTCCGTACGATTTTTTTCGACAGACATGTTTTCTTTTGCCGTGTTTATAATTAAACACGGCAAAAAAAACATGTCTGTTGTATGGGAGCCCCACTTAAATAATTCAATAGCACAATTTTATTTTTTTACCTTATTTGAAGGTTGCTGCCGATTAAGCTAGTCCTCTAAATTGTATGAGCACCCATACAACTCAGAGGACTACCTTAATTGGCGACAACTATGTATGATTTTATTTTCAATTTTTTTGTTTTTTTTTATTTTTGCCTTTATTTGTGCTGCTTCTAACTTGCTTTTTGCCAAATTTCGTGATTCTTGGTCAACGGGAACTACCATATAGGTTTTCGACCCAAAACTTAAAGGGACTTCCGGTTGACCTATAACTGTGAATTTCGGTAAAAAGCAAGGTTTTACAGCACAAGTTAAGGGAAAAAATTATGCAGATAAGTACGTTTGGAGAGAATGCGACAAAATGTGTTAGACGATTACATTCTATATACATAATTTATATTTTTTTAAATAATATTAGGGAAAAGTTATGTTGTGTGATAGTAATGGAAGACACAGTTCTTATTATCAATTATTACTTACTTTTTGCAAAAAATCTGTGCCACGGGGCGCTCGATGGGTTGAGAAAATCTGTGCCACGGGGCGCTCGATAGGTTGAGAAAATCTGTGCCACGGGGCGCTCGATGGGTTGAAAAAATCTGTGCCACGGGGCACTCGATGGGTTGAGAAAATCTGTGCCACGGGGCGCTCGATGGGTTGAAAAAATCTGTGCCACGGGGCGCTCGATGGGTTGAGAAAATCTGTGCCACGGGGCGCTCGATGGGTTGAGAAAATCTGTGCCACGGGGCGCTCGATAGGTTGAGAAAATCTGTGCCACGGGGCGCTCGATGGGTTGAAAAAATCTGTGCCACGGGGCACTCGATGGGTTGAGAAAATCTGTGCCACGGGGCGCTCGATGGGTTGAGAAAATCTGTGCCACGGGGCGCTCGATAGGTTGAGTAAAAAGTTTTGAATGTTGCTTTATATGACTTTACTTTCCTATGTCCATGCTGAACGCTAGTTTAAAATGTTTCCCCATTCAAATTTAATATTAATTTATTCCGAATAATCACAGAGATCATTTGGAAACGTCAACTAAAAAAAAAACTTTACCGTCTGTTTAATTTAATAAGACTTGATACACCTGATAAGATCTAGTTAGCTTATACTAATACTAGCATTTCTGTTATAAATTCCATTGGTTACGATTGCCCCTTTCTATGCATAGTTTTGTGAAGAGATATAAAAGGACTCAGATTATATCAGTGACAACAAACAAATGTTTTTTTTAGGGTTTCGTACACAAAGGGTCAAACGGGACTCTATTACTAAGACTCCGCTGTCTGTCTGTCTGTCACCAGGCTGTATCTCATGAACCGTGATAGTTAGACAGTTGTAATTTTCAAAGATGATGTATTTCTTTTGCCAATATAACAACTAAAAACAGAATAAAATAAATAATTGAGAGGGGCTCCCATACAACAAACGTGATATTTTTGCTCGTTTTAGCTCGATATTGATAACGACAACAAGTAAACGCTTGAAATATTGAAAGAATATTTAATTATTATTTACTTTTAAAATAAATTATTAAATTATAATAAAACTAATATTTATGGGGGGCTCTCATACAACAAACGTTTTTTTGCCGTTTTTATAGAACGGAACCCTTCTTGCGCGAGTCCGACTCGCACTTGGCCAGATTTTATTTGCTCGTTTTTGGTCGATATTGATTAAAAGCAATAATTAAATTAAAATAAAACTAATATTTATGGGGGGCTCTCATACAACAAACGTTTTTTTGCCGTTTTTATAGAACGGAACCCTTCTTGCGCGAGTCCGACTCGCACTTGGCCAGATTTTATTTGCTCGTTTTTGGTCGATATTGATTAAAAACAATAATTAAATTAAAATAAAATTAGTATTTACCACCACCATTTTTTCTTCTAGGGGGCACCCATACAACAAACGTGATTTTTTTGTCGTTTTTATAGCTAATGGTACAGAACCCTTCGTGCGCGAGTCCGAGTCGCACTTGGCCGGTTTTATTTATCTAAAAGGTGTCAAATATGTTTATTACCAACCTTATGGTAAGTTGTTACCGCGGACGTTTGTAAAACCAAAGGTATCAATTGCACGTTGCGATCTTTACAATTTTTAAAACGCTCATTTTTGAGAACCTCATATTGTGTAGCCTCTGAATACTTATTTATAAGCCATCTTTTCTCCACTGTACTAAAGTTATATGCAGTATATAGCGGATGTACAAATCCTGTAAGTATACAAGCCCCGCACGTACTCAACCTGAGGGCGGAATCACTGCGCACTAAACATGCCATACAATACAGCCTTACAGCATTTTATATGCGGAGGGCCCCTATTGATTCTGAATATAGCCTCCGAGTTAGTTTCATATTTCAGGGGAAATTACTTTCAGTGGTGTGGTGTTGTATATGGATAACTTTAGGGTTTATACATCGATCAATTGAAGATTTGTAAATTTTTTTTTGCCACCATTAGATCTTCGTTTGACCACAATCTCACCTGATGGTAAGCGATGATCGGGTCTAAGATGTAGCAGGAAAATCTAGAAGACACATATTCACTCTTACCTAGAGAATTTATACAGCGAATATATATAATTGCATACCTAGAGAATATATATAATTGCAGGATTAGCTGGGAAGCAAATGTTATTGTGCCTAAGACAGTTATTTTATGGATAGTGTTAATTTGTACACTGTTTTTAATAAAAAAAAAATATCGAAACCGAAACCGACCTTAGGTTAAAATAATCTAAACATCAATAAAACTGTAGCTAGGCTAAATTTGTACATTTTAATATTACATGCATATTAATACATAATTTAAATACATAAACACGCTTTTCCTTCATTCCAAGTGCTGTTTGTTTTTCTTCCGATTTATCTAAAACATATGTCCATACTGTCACGCCTTTATCCAGGAGGGGTAGGTAAGGCACTTGTGTCACCGCCAGCGAGTAAGCGATTAGCTATCAACTATTTTCTCGCTCAAGAAACGAACAAAAGATATAGATTCTGTGTCAGTAAAAGAGATACGTGTATAAATAGTTGATTGCTGGCCGTTCACACTGCCGAAGAGAACTCACTATCCACTATTTTGTCGCACCGACTACAACACTCGATCAACGATACTCGCTCAGCGATACTCGCTTGGCGGTCAGAACTCACGCCGTGATATCATAAGTATCGCCTGCCGCACTCGCTCACTCGCTTTTTAGTCTTTCTAGTTGCTCATCGCCGGCGGTAAGACAAGTGCCTAAAGACGGATCTTCACTTGCTACGATCCTGACATACTTCTTTTGCCTCATTCATCCGCACCACGTTCTTCGTAAATGCTCGTCGGTTTAGGTTAAAAATGTATGTCCAATTTATGAATAATAGAGAAACAGAATATGATCTGCATACAAAATTTTTTTTACAACTAGCTCACACAGGGGAAATATCTAAATAAATCAACCTAACTTGCTATACGCACAGCCTCGGGAATTGCTCGGTCATCCAGTATTACTGCATTAAGTCAGCGAGTTCATTACGCTATTAGCTTAAGTGTTCATAGCTGTAGTCGGGAGTTTATTTGCCATGAAGTTACATTTAAACTAAACTTTAGGTGGTTTATTATGCTTAAAAACTGCATGATATTTTGAGGTGAAGCTTTTTAAAAACATTGCTGCAGTATATCGTAAGTACATAAGCACTGTGACTGGTACTTGCGTCGTACTTCAACTATCTTTTTAAAAGTCTGACCGGATAAAGTTGATAAGAAAATAATATATAGGGTGTTCCAATAGGGACTTCTGAACTTTGACAGTTGATAGCGGCCATCTTGTTGATGCTACGTCTATCAAAATGGCCGTTTTTTATTCAGTCTGTTTTGCCAAATGACCATGGACGGATATAGCGTTCAACAACACGTGCAAATGATAAAATTGTTTTATCAAAACCAATGCCATCGGTGAAATTAATCATGATTTATGCTCTAGATGGAAGTTGTCATGGAAAGTTGGACATTTCGGATGCGCGCCACCCAGAGAAGCTGCGGCGGACATTTAAACAATGTTATATTCCACATATAATAACATCGATAGGCCTTTAAAAATAATAAAAGAAATTGACGATATCTCACACACACTTTATTTTATTTAAATTTAAAGTTTGGAAGCGCTTAAGGGATTAGATGCATTCAGAAGGTAATCAGCCAAAAAAGCTAGCCTAAAATTGACGTTTCCTAATCAATGAATTTCTTAATTGGTACTCAAAAATACAACTATTTAAATGACGTTTGTTAAAAGTACACCATTATTTAACTATTTTCGATACACAAACATGACTATTTGTCTAGCAGAGTGTATTTTTTTGGAAATCTGTAAATGTAGGAGTGGAGTTTCATTAAAAAAGTTAGTATGTAAAGAACGTTTTCTTGTAGCTCTAACAATAATTTTATTAACTGTCATTTGTGCCCTATCACAACTTTTCCCCCTGTAGGTAGTAAGTTAGACTATTTATATATCGTAGCTAATATTGAAATACTCGGGTTAAACCTAGCTTTATATACAATCGCGAGCCATCGCTAAATGGTTTGAGCGTATTTGTAACGAGTGAAAAAGCTTTCACGAACCCCAATGCTCGCCGGATGATTGATAATTGTTATGATTTTTATCCCGTGTTTGAAATAAGCTTTAGAATTATTATTTTATCAAAAGAGTATTTTTTAGCTATGACGCCATTTTATTATCGTTGCTTATTCAATTATATTATTATTCTTTTACAGTATGAAGGGAAGCTGTGGAGAGGGCTATGCTCGGGGTTTCTTTGCGTGACAAAATCCGCAATCAGGAAATCCGCAGAACTAAAGTTGCCGACATAGCTCTCAAGATTAGCAAGTTGAAGTGGCAATGGGCAGGCCACATCGCTCGTAGAACTCGCTCGTTGGGGAAGAAAGGTTCTCGAGTGGAGACCACGGACTAGAAGACGCAGCGTAGGCCGGCCCCCCACAAGGTGGACCGACGATCTAGTAAGAATCGCGGGGAGCCGTTGGGCGCAAACGTCTACCAACCGCTCGTTGTGGCGATCTAAGGGGGATGCCTATGTTCAGCAGTGGACGTCTACCGGCTGATGATGATGATGGGAAGCATGTTTAAGTTATGTGCAAATTAAAAGATACTAAATTTTCACTCTACGTTAGACAAAAAAGATTAGCGCGATGAAAATAATAATTGGCATTTATTTTATCAACTACTAGTTGTATAACGCGACTTCGTCGGCAAATTTTCAGGATCTCGACAACAGCGCCACCTACCGGATCCAATAGTGAATCTAAACCATCCAGGAACCCAATCAAAACACACAAAACATTTAATCAAAATCAGTTAAGTCGTTTATGAGTTTTAGCGAGACTAACGAACGATTGATTTTTATATATACTGTTACGAGCTAAGGGATCGGGATAAAATAATTAAATGAATCTAACCAAAATAACACTTTTATTCAACACTGAAATGATAAATACACGAACTTAGTCACAAGTAATCACAACACACTAATTCACAACACTATCGCACAATAAACCACTAAAAGTCACCGAAATGTTCGCACGTATAGCCAAATCCTCTGCGCACTATTTATACTGCACATTATTTCCAGAACCTTCTCGACGGATATTCCATACCGAGTATTACCTATTCTGTGACACAGTAGGTATAACTTCGAGAAGCTGACTAATAACTTTACTATTACTTATTCTGTAACAGCCACGCCGAGGCTGTTACAGAATAAGTAATAGTAAATTATAGTACAATACATATATAATAGATAAGACTAGTGGTTCGCCCCGAACTGAGATCTCGCGAGTCTCCGATAAAAACAAAAATAATATTATTCGTAATCTTTGATAATCAAAATAGAACCACGAAATAAACAACTAACTTGCTTGACCTACAGTTTCATTCAAATTACAGGTAACGGGAGTTCATGTTTTTTGGTTTTATAGAACTACAAAATGCTGTTATTCTTGGTTTCAGACTTTTGCCTATATTTGTGTTACTAAAGCTACACGAATACCAAATTTCAGCATTGTGGGGTCATTGGTGTACCCTGTGAATGTTGGCAAAGTTTTTTTTTATTATGGCTAATAACTCAAAAACTACAATGATTAAACTAAAAATAAAAACAGGGTTGAAATATACTAATGCAGGCCTTTCATTTGACATCTCATTTGGCCTAATAGTATAATTTTCATTTTTTTTACCCCCCTTGTACCCCAATATCTCAAAAACCCCCCAACATTTTAGCTCATTTAGTCACACCAAAATTGTGCCATCACTTACCTATGTATCTAATTTCACGATCGGATCAACGCTTCGAAAGTTATCCTCGGACCAACATACATACATACATCGCCGATTTGCCCAAGTTGATTTAGAGATCTCGCTTCGCTCGTTCAATAATAACAACCAAATGAGTTAGAAGCTAGATTTCGATGGCACTTGATTGTTAGAAAACACGGTGTTAAAAATATGTGTGATGACTCAAAATTTGTCATTGTTCGTTCTATAGCTTATCAAAATTCAATGTTTTTCATTCATGATAAACCAAGTAAGATTACGGACGGACTACAAAATTTATGATACTGTTCCTGAAAAAATCATTGGTGAAATTCGTCATAACAACCCGTTTTGTTATGGACGACATTAATTTAAAACACACGTAATTGTATTAACTGATATTAGAGGTGGGTTTAATACTGGTAGCTTGAATATTTATCCAGTAATCGATATATTTCCAATAAACCATCTTTAACGTAAATCGGCAGCGCCTTTGCGACGATGCCGCTTAGTCAGTTTAAAGGTACCTACTTACATGATGAATGATTTGTTTACCTATTTTATATAGTACTTTTCGAACATAATTATTGATTAAAACGGGTATTTATCGCGTATGTACCTTTTTATTTGTTATCCCGAGACTCAACCCCAGACCATGACTGTTGCAACACAGCCGAAACGTTGGGATATCAAATAAAAAAGTTACATACCCGTTTTAATCAATAAATATTTATACAGGCTGTTTTATTGATTTTTTAGGACTGGATATTAAAGTTGTAAGAGAATATGACATCTTTTATGCTAATGACTTTCCTATTCTACCAACAATACTAGCCCTACCCGTGTTTTTATTTAATGTCGTACATAACAAAACACGTGGAATAATATATATATATATTTTTTTATAGTGGTTGTACACACGGCTACGCATCAAGCTATAAGTTCCAGTATAAGCTGACCTCGCATTGTGTAGGCTTTTCGTAGAATGAGTGGTCAGCTTATACTGGACCTTTATAGCTTGATGTGAAGCCGTGTGTACGTGCCTACCTATTGATATAAAAACTTAACCTTTGTTTTATATTTCCGCCAACAAACTAAACCTGTTCCTAAATAGCTTAAACAAAGTATCCATGCATCGCTAGCTTCAAAGCTGTGAAATTAGGCGATTGTTTTACCTCCCACTAGTTTACTAAAAGAGTGGGAGGTTAATCGACTTTTTGGTCCTCGAGGGTTCAAATTCAGCTGCAGGCATGAGACAAATACATTTTCAGACTGAATTACCAGGCAGCTGTAGAGAAAATGGAGATCTCGTCATAAGTTTGGTTATAATACTTTTTAATTCTTATGGCTGGGTTCTTGCACTTTAACCACTTTCTCATATTTAATTTAGGACCTTATTTTGTAACATATTATCAGCAAAGAACAAATTATTTATGACGTATGCTGGGTAATATAACATTATTCAAATAACCAACTATTCACTAAAAAAAACCGGCCAATTGCCAGTCGGACTCGCGCACGAAGGGTTCCGTACCATTATCTATAAAAATGACAAAAAAATCACGTTTGTTGTATGGGAAAATTAAAATAAAATTAATATTGACGGGGGGGCCCCGTCAATATTAATTTTATTTTAATTTAATTATTTATTTTTAAAGTGAATAATATAACTCAATATTCTGTGAATATTTCAAGCGTTGACCTGTTGCCGTTATAACAAAACATAGATTCTTATGACACTAAAGTTTATTCAAAATGACCTCCGTGATTTTGAATACAGGCCTTCAATCTGCGCGGCCAGTCGTCTATCGCAGCACGAACGAGGTCCATGTCAATATCGGCGGCTGCCTTAATCAAGGATGTCATGAGTGACTCCAAATTGGGATGAGGCTTTGAGCACGCCTTTTCCTCCAAATGTTGCCATATTTTGTAATCTAACGGATTCAAATCTGGACTGGAGGAGGGCCAGTCTTCGTACCGGATGAAGTCGATTTCACACGCCGCCAGCCAGTCTTGTGTGCTCTTCGCTCTATGAGCTGGCGCCGAATCTTGTTGGAATACCCAGTGCCTGTTATTGAACATGGTATGAGAAACAGGTTCCACAAGGTTCGTCAGGGCTGTATTTTGATACACAACTGCATTCGTTTTTACACCTTTCTCACAAAAATGTACCTCTGTTAAGCCCCAATAAGAAACTCCCAACCATACCATGAGCGAGTATGGAAAATGACCTCGTTGGACACGCGGAATACGGTTGCTCGCTTCTTCACTACTGTGTGCGTACACCTTATCATTTTGTTTGTTGTAGCTCTCTTTAACGGTAAAAAAATGTTCATCCGAAAAAAGAATTTCCCGATATTTTTTTCCCGCATACCGCTTCAACAAAGCGCGGCATCTCTTCAGTCTCAGGTCCATTAGACGAGCATTCAAACGATGTCCTGTTTTTCTTCGATATGCCCGAAGCCCTAAGTATTCATTTAACACCCTTTTCACCGTGGTTCTGCTTAACCCCATCTGAAGGGCCAACAGTTTCTGCTTACGTTTGGGATTTCTTTGAATTCGCGCCTTCACAGCTTTTATCACTGCTGGAGTCCTAACAGAACGAGGGCAACCACTTCTTGACCTGTCATCTACACTAGAGTCTTCATTGTATCGTTTGATGGTGCGATAAACTAATCTTTTGGTTATATTCAAATTTTTCAGTATGTCAAAAAATTGAATTGGCGCGTAACCGCAACGATGCAACGCAATAACTGCAACACGGTCTTCTTTAAGCGTCCACTCCATATTTAAAAATGAGTAAAATTCTAAAAAGTATACATTTTTATTTTCATGAACAATTCGAAATTCGAATTCTATAAACTTTTTGTGGCCAGCATTCTAAAAGAAAAGTTTTTACTGTGTGACAATACTTATGACCTGACTAGGTATATTAATAATAATATAATATATATTATTCATATAATAATTATTCAAAAACACATATTCATAAAATACATTGTTAGTAATTACGTACATATGTAAAGGTACAATATTATTTAAATTGCAGCTCTGGGCTTTGTCAGATACAAAATGATATAAAACAATAAATTAATTATTAATACAGCTAATTGAAGCGGCTGTAAAGAGGCCTTCACAATTTTAAACTTAAATACTAATAGGTGCATGTGAAGTGGTTCCAGCTGTACCGGGGCTTTGTCAATAAAATTGTTATACTGTACCTTGTTACCTGAAGCGGGAATGCGGAAGATGCCTGACATTGATATTATGTAAGAGGCAAAGGTCGAGATAGTTTCGGAGAGCCCAAACGCGATAGTTTGTAAAAGCCTTCAACTCTGCAAGCTATTTTTAGCTTCCAAGGAGAACGTACTATACATAGGTAATATATTGTTATTATTAAAATAATTATTTGGGAACAAATCAATAGGTACATTAGATTAAAAATATATTTTAATTTGTACAAATATAAAGTAACACACAGACACATAAATAATAAAAACAAATATAACATTAGAATAAATTAATAATTAAAAATGGTCAAACTTGCAATAAAAATATTATAAATTAAATAGATTAAAGAAGTGCCGACAGAAGTTAAAACATGAATAAATTACGTGTGAATTTTTTTTTGAATCTTCAAGAACGGTGTAGGTAACGGTAACAATGTCACGAGTTCAATAGTTTTTTCCCATCTAAAAATGCCCCACGCGCCTAAAGAAGTTTTCACTTAAAAAAAATTTGGATGTTGCAAATTAATCATGATGCATGCCGCATAAACATGAAAATTTACTAAGAAAGTTGTCTTAAACCCCTCCACAAACTAAAAAAAAAATCAAATTATATACAGCAGTATCGGTAACAGTGTCGCGAGTTCAATGGTTTTTTTCCATCTCAAAAACAAAGTTCTTACTGTGCCTAACGCGCCAAAAGAAGTTTTCCCTTCAATATATAAAAAAGTGGCACTCCGGGAGTCCCGACAGAAGTGAAAACTTGAATAAAAGCAGATTACACTACAGATACTTATATACAGAGCTGTCGGTAACGGTAGCGGTAACAGTGTCGCGAGTTCAATGGTTTTTTCATATCTCGAAAAATGCCCAACGAGCCTAAAAAAGTTTTCACTTCAAAAATTCATGGTAATGAATTAAAAAAAAACTATTTTACATTAATACTATCCCCCCCGTGATATTTAAAGTAATGCCGTAAATGCTCACCGCATTTACGGCATTACTTTAAATATCACGCAGTATACTGTAGTTATAAGAAAATCATCAAAACTGAGTAGACTACTAGTGAACTAGCAGTGGTCGATCAACTTACATATGTCTGTTGTTGCCTTGTTGGGCTTGTAAACAGTTCATACGAAATGACCATTCTCATACATCTCCACTCTATCATCGGACAACCAGACGGTCTGCGCTCCGCTATATGGTAGAAAAACCTCCCCTTCGCACAAAGCGGTTCTCTTCGATCTTTATTATGCGCACCGCCAAAGAGTGGAACGACTTGCCAGAGTCTGTGTTTCCTGATAGCTACAACCTGGGTATCTTTTAAGTTCGCGAGTGAATAGGTTTTTTCTAGGCAAGCGTGTACCATCGTAGACGGCATCATCGCTTACCATCAGGCGAGATCGTGGTCAAACGCTAGCCTATAATGTATGACAACCTCCGTGGCGCAGTGGGCGAATAGCCGGCTGAGGAGGAGGTAGTGGGTTCGATTCCCGCCGCGGAACAAATGTTTGCATGATCTACAAATATTTGTTCCGGATCTGGATGTTTTTCTATATATTAAAAGTATGTATTTACAAAAAAAACATATATAAGTATTCTATCAGTTATCTGGTTCCCATAGTACAAGTTCTGCTTAGTTTGGGGCTAGATAGCGCTGTGTGAAATGTGTACCAATATTTATTTATTATTTATATTTATAATGTATAAAAATAAACTATGATACAGCCGTACTGCCTGCGAACCCTTTACTGTGGGTGTTCCGATACGAGCTTCACTTATTATATAACTGGATTCATTTTATTTAGCATTATGTCCTAACGCGCCGGCGAACCCTGAGCGCAACTTCAATTCGGCCGCGTCAAAAACTTCGGCCTGAATATCGCTATCCCTGTTTAGTGACGAAGTTTAGCCACGCAGAGCGATAGTGATAGCAATAGAACGATTCTAAATTTGATTAGATTTTGACCGTGTTTCGTAATACCAAAAATGATGACTGAAAACTTGTTGTATTTTTCTCACTGTATTGTTATTTTGTAACTAGACGATATAATCTATGTTCCCATGACTAGGATACGTAAGATGTTGTCGTTTTTAATACGAAACAATTAGATTGAAAACAGGTCTTTTATGACGTAAAAACATGCAGAATGCGATACGCTTCTATTTCATTTTAGATAAGTATTTTGATCTAATATATGGTTGGGAACCTAGATAAATACTATTCAAATTAAAATAATACCTTATTAATTTAGAAATATGCTCCAATTAGAAATTATCTTGGTAGTACGTGTTGTATGGGCGATTGTCCCTCCGGTGTTCCCTTAAATCAATAATTTTCTAATATGCAGATCTAGCGTTGGCGATATTTTGTTTCTATGTTGGTTTACGTCACACAAGAATTGATCTAGAATTGGTAGTGAAGGCTCATTGGCCACTTTTAATGGTTACAATCGAATCGAAATAAACATGGTTTTATTATTGTTTGTCGGTTATTGATTCACGCTTTTATTGCTCATAAAATGTTTATTAACTGCAAGTATAATACACATGAACCTACAGTGAACTCTTTATACAATCAAGCTTCTGACGGTTTACTAGCCAGTATGAAGAGATTAGATTAGATTATAGGTTACTAGCTTTGGTCAGCGGCTTCGCACGCGTGGTTTGTCAACAAAAAGTAGCTTATGGCTGAGACTGACGTGAGATGACGTGGGACTGATTAATGCACATTCTCGCCTAGTTCCCCCCAATCCTCTAAATGTTTGTTCTTTTACAGTTTATAACTTAATATACTTAGCCACTCTTTATATTTATTATTTATTTATTTTTTCTTAGTGTGGTAATTTATATTTATCTATATATTCATATTTTTTTGTAATTGTGGTACTGTGCGGGCAGTCATCCGTGACATCCTATTTTTAAATGGTTCCAACGGAAGATCAGCGTTGTGCCAAAAGCACAACATATGCTGAGTTGACGCCTTTTTGTTACGTCGGTCATTTATATATAGGTAATTGTGAGACACATTTGTTGGGTGTTGCTGTTTTTGTGTGTATGAATTTGTTCTATGTTTAACGAAGCATGCGTTGATACTTTCAACGCTATTCAGCGTAGGAGGATAGCGTCTTTCATGTCCAGAGTTGACACTTGTAATAACGCTATCATTAGAAGTCTGGCAGAAAGGCTTATACATTCTAAGATGTATAGACGTTGGGTGGGCATTGCCACCTAAACTACTTAAGGTGATTTATTGTGAATTATGTGTATTGTATTGTGTGTAGTGAATGTGTATGGACCTCATGAGTCTGAAATAAAGATTATTATCATTATTGTGTGTACCTTACTTGTGTGCTGTGTGTGTTTTGAACCATCACAAATAAATATTTGTTTCTTTCGTTCTTATGTGTTAATCCTGGTTATAATCTACGTTCATACCAAATTTCATTAAAATCGGTTCAGCTGTAATGACGTGAGAGAGCAACAAACATCCACACTTACATCTATACAACCTTTCGCGTTTATAATATTAGTGGGGTAGAGAAAAACGCTGAAATGAACCATTGGGCTCAATTTTTATAGCTCAAATTTCTATAGAGGCTATATTCGATGTCAAACATTGTAATAACATTTGACAGGCATCAAGAATAAATTGAAATTTGAATTTCAGTATATTTTCTGACGGCAACTGCCACCATATTCTGTATCTTTTAAATGATCCGACATATTTTGACCAGTGAAACGCTTATCAACCGCCCAAAGCTACTTTTGAGAACTGTCAAATTTGTGTTGAATGCTTCAATGCTGTCGAGAAGTCTCAGTGGCCAGCGAACGTTCGGAAGTAACTTCACAGCTATTATTATAAATACGGGATTTATCACGTACCGTCTTATTGGTGTTTCGACCGGCAATGTTTCAGTTCAATTCGTGAACCTTCATCAGGGTGAGTGCGATCTGCTCCGAATGACGTCTCGCCTCGCACTCACTTCGCAGTGCGAGGCGAGACGTTATTTTGTTGGTTGGTTTGTTTGGTTATATAGATGTATGTATGGATGTTTGTTACGCTTTCACGTCGTTACGGCTTAACCGATTTCGATGAAATTTGGATGTAGATTATAACCTGGATTTGCACACGGGCTACTTTTTATTGACAAACCATGCATGCGAAGCCGCTGGCGGAAGCTAGTTACCTATATAATCTCTTCAAGCTTTCTCTTTTTCTTCTAAATCCGCTCTGAATAACGTCTCGCCTCGCAGTGCGAGGTGAGACGTTATTCGGAGAGGATCGCACTCACCCTGATGAAGGTTCACGAATTAAACCGAAACATTGTCGGTCGAAACACCGATAAGACGGTACGTGATAAATCCCGTATTTATAATAATGATTGAATCAATCACGAAAGTTTTCTAAGTAAAATAACTTCACAGCATTGTTTCAAATATAGCGTCTGTTTTCGATGCTGTTCTATTTAAATCCGCACAAATCTAGACCTCTACTTTTTTAGACCGACATTATTTATACGGCATTTTAATATTCACAAATGGAGGACTCCTACCCTCGGAAAGACATTCCTCTTTATTTTCAACCCAATCCTAGTTCCCTACTTTACGGTTACGTCTCAAGGGAAACAATGCATAGTTTAAGGACTGTTTTAGGGTTGACGGCTTGTTTGACCTAGCCTCGAAATAGTTGATGAAAAATTAGAAGAATCTGATTTATACGTACATACCTTACAGTATCCGACTTAGTAATCGGGTTTCCTTACAAGATCTTATTTATTTAATCCATGGTTGCTAACAAAAAAACATATAACTTAGAAAACTTTCATGATTAATTTCAATCATTATTATAAATACATATCATTGTCGGACGAAACACCGATAAAACGGTACGTGATAAATCCCGTATTAATAATAATGATTAAAAAAGGATATACATACTTTTATTTGATATACATAGACGACCTCTGTAGCACAGTGGAACGGCTGGAACGCAGGAGGTACCGGGTTGATTCCCGCTGTGGTACAAATGTTTGCATGTTCTACAGATATCGGGATACAGGTTCCGGGTTTGGGTATTTTTCTATAAATAATAAGTATGTATTTACAAAATTAAAAGTACTATATCCGTTATCTGGTTCCCATATTACAAGCTTTGCTTAGTTTGGGACTAGATAGCGCTGTGTGAAATATTCAGCAATTACAGACCTCCGCTGGCTTATGCTGTGTTTAGGATCTTTGCAATCGTTAATCAATAAATGCAAATTCTTATATACATATATTATGTTCTACATTAATACAATACCACACATAAACTACTAGTAGTCTATCCCGAGTAAATTTAACAGGACAACTAAAATAGGCGTACCTAAATAGGCAGGTGGGTATAGCCCTCCGTGCTGTGTGAGCTAAACTGACAAAGCCAGTTCATGCATTGCTATCGCACGAATTGACCGTGTCTATTCTGTGGAATAAGCTGGACTAAATTGAGCGGATGGTAGGTAATGGTTCCCCATTTACAGGGAATCGGTAGCTAGCGCGGGGAGAGTGCGGGGAATGAGTAAAATCTGGGAATTTCGGGGAATCGAGGCCGACTGCATTTTATACTGTAGAAGCATCAGTAATGTTCTCATCCATTGTAGCTTTAAAGCATACCAAATAAGGGATAGCAAAAGCGGGCTGCCTGATAAAATTCGAACCAAACCGGGCTATGCTTATAACGAAAGGGAGTTAAAAGAATTGTACAAGATTTTATTTAGATCAAAAGAATTCATTCCATTGTTAATTTTGTTGACTGCACACAATTTTGTACGAAACGTGTATTATGTTTTTCTATTACCGTATTGTACATACGGCTATACATCAAGCTAAACTATTCCAGTATAAGCATTCTAGCATTCTACGAAAAGCTTACACAATGCGAGGTCAGCTTATACTGGAAATAATAGCTTGATGTATAGCCGTGTGTACCTAATAAGTTAACACAACATTTATTGATTTTAAGACGGTACGAAGGGAGCCGGGTCAGCTAGTACTGTATAATTAGTAGGCAGATACCCGTGGTCCACTCAAAGAGACTCAAAAGGAAGACCAGCACTGGTTAGCTAGTGCAACCCAGCACGTGCTGAGTTGGATGGAGCCTTTTTGTGACACTTGTAGTAGGTATAATGAGAGACACACTGCAATATATTTTATTCAGATTTCATGTTTATTCATTATAAGCTTAAGCTATTGTTCTTTTTATAGTTCCTGTGTGTGTGTTGTGTGTGTGTGTGATTGTTCTGTTCATGCTATTGGTGTTGTCACAATGAATGAATCAAAACACTTTATTATACACAATATAAATAAAAAAAATAGAAAACACAAATCAAATGGTACACTGGGCGGTCTTATCGCTTAGAAGCGATCTCTTCCAGACAACCTTTGGATGGAGAGGACTTTGTTATTACAAAGATAATGGTCGGGGGTGTACATTTATGGCCAAACTGTTTATGAAGAGAGTGCGTCTAATACCAAAATATAAATATAACTAATTATTAAAATCTATAATTAAATATGAATACAAATGGAACATATGTGTACTTACATTAAATATTAATAATTATATTAATATTTAATGTAATTAATATTATTATTTAATGTAATAAATATTAATAATATAGTATAAAAGATAAGGTTGGTAAATGCGATTACATATATAAATGAATTGTGCGATACTACGAAGTAATAGTGTACGTACGTACACTATTAAATGTTATGTCATCTGATTTGATATTACTTTGAAACTATCCACTATTTCCAGGTCTATGCACTGATGCTAAATAAAAAAAAATTGTACTCTCTTACAGAATAAGTAGAATGTGCCATTAGGTATACCTACAAGTACAAGTAAGTCCAGCTTCATTCATATCAAGTATACTTCTTGGAGCCTACCATAAAGTTTTCTATTGCTGAAACAAAGCGCTACGATAAATGTTCAACATTTTAAGTGCGTCAAAAAGAAAAGTTATGCCAAAGTAATAAAATATCACAAGATGATAGTCTAGCAAGAACAGTTTAGCAAAAACGTTTACATTCTGTCAATTCTCGACTCTACTGCTTACAAAATACAGCGTGATATTTTACTTTGTAGATGGACTGTACAATAAAATTCATCTTTTTGTTTAGTCGTTTGTATCTTTCATCATCTGGGGCGCGGCAAAGGGCAGGGGTCATGAAGTATGGCGTTATAAGCAGTCCATTTACTAGCTCGCAGTGTTTGTTTTGGAGAGTGTCGGCGAAGGAAAGGTATAATGATGGGCGCTCACGGCGAAAAACATATTTGCCCGAATAAGAAAGGTTTGGTTTTTCGAATGTATCTAATAAATAGCGTAGCACAAATAATAGTTGGTCATGCCTATATTTAAAATGGATACTTTGAAGCTTCATAATTTGTAAACGGACAATAGTCAAAAAAAAATTAGAGATCTTTAAATTAGAAAAAATTAGACACTTCTTTTGTCTTTGAAATCAACAACCAAGGCATATATCATAATATTGAACTTGGCTCTCATTTCACATTTATGTTTTTGATGGAATCGGAAAATACAAGACGTTTTGCGGGACAAATCGTTCGACACTCGTTATTTATCCGACACGTGCGATTGAAGCCCACGCAACTGGACCGCCGCCGCGCCGGTACCAGCCCTATAGCCATCATTTTCCTTTTTGTCATTACATAATTAGACCCCTGAAGGGTCGCCATACTGGTACAAATGACTTGTTATTTTGTGTCACCATCTCCCGGTCTACAATAGTCTTTTTTTAAAGTTAATAGAACTTTTTTTGACCACAATCTCACCTGATGGTAAGCGATGATGTGGTCTAAGATGTGGCACGAAGATCTAGAAGAAACCTATTCACTCTTGCCTCAAAGAGGCCCGGATTGCATTTATTAGGAAAAACAGACGACGGTAAAGTTTTCCATACCTTAGCTGTACGCATCAAGAACGTAGAACCAAAAGGTGTGTGCCAATGGGTGGTATATCAACTAGGTACGGATGGTACTGAGCCGTGCGCCTGCTTGTCCTTTGATGGAAGGGGAAGGGGGATGGTGGGATCAGATCGTATAGTTGCTGGGCACATTCCCCAAAATGTATTCTGTAAAAGCTCGATAGTCTTGCAACTTTACGGCGGTGTTCGGAACTTTGGGTCTTAGTCTCTGCCATATGTTGCTCACCTATAAGCCTATAAGGCTTACGTTCTATCTAGTCTAAGGTAGCGAGCTGGTATTTGGCCGAACCATCCCAAAGGTGGCAGCAGTACTCCATACCAGTCCGGACTTGAGCTTTGTAAAGACTAAGTCTAAAAACAAACAGACTGTAAAGGGTTTAACAAGCAGACAGACGGACATAGTGAAACTAAAAGGGTTGTAAGTTCGACGACGGAACCGTAAAAATAATGTCCGCCGAGTATAATCCAATCCAAAAAGGTTTAATGTTCTTTGTTTAATGTTATTATAATATCTTAAGGTTTATTTTAAGCTACAAATCATTGACTAACAAGCAATGCTGCACTATAGAGTTGTGTAAAGTCGTTCTTCTGATGCATCGTGCCATCAAAATAACAGCTAAAGCAAGTACAAGTAATAACTTTTCAGATAACAGTGTTTTGCCGCGGTTTCAAGTTACAGTGGTCAACAAACTGTCTAACTTACCTAATCTGCTTTGTATAACGTGGTCGTGCGGTAGCAATACTATTAGACTCTGATTTAAATGTAACTATAGTTATACGAGGGGCACTCTAAAAGTTTCCGGAATCAATAATAAAAAAATACTAATAATGGTCAAAAATGAATTTATTGTTTCTCAAAATATTCTCCCTTTGCGTCAATGCACTTTTTCATACGATTGAACTAAATTTGAAAACATTTGTGTCACTCCTACATGCTGACGTCAGATACATGTTTTTCATACTCTTCGACAGCTTCTGGTGATGAAAACCTGTTTGTTCTTGATTTTTGGGAACAGAAAAAAGTCACAGGGCTGTCAAATTACGAAAAAAATCGTAAAAAATCATGCAACGAAAATTTTCCAGAGTTAAATCCATTATAATGTACTCAATTTTTAAAATGACGCCACATTGTGAGAACAATTGACAATCAGATGAAATACATTTTATTCTACGGCTAAAGTGTTCCATTTTCAAATGTAGTAATAACTTTTTAAATATTGTTTAAGTAACTGGCCAATTCCGGAAACTTTTCGTGTGACCTATGCAACAGCAAGTTTCTCTACGATATCAAATCAGAATGGCGAGATACGTGGACTGAAGACATCGACATAGCCCATAGGATTAATATGTTGAAGTGGCAGTCGGCAGCTCGAAGAACTCACCGTCATTAGAGAAAGCGTAGCCTGTACACTAGCTAGAAGCCGTTGGTTGCAAGCTGCTTAAGATCGGTCGTTTTGGGAATCTACGGAAAGGCTATTTTAATCACTGGTTGGTCCTACGGCTGAAATGATGAATTTATTGTCGTATGGTGCTAACATAGCAAAGCATAGTGAGAGTCTCCTCCGGGGACGGCTATGCCAACTGAAATAGTATTAGGTTGGGGAAAAAGTTTCTTAGCATTTTTTAAGAATATAGTTTATTAGCATTTAACTAAAGCATGTAGGTACCATTTTGTTCGATAACTTTTTGCCAGTTTATAGGTAGGGACATGATCCCATTGCTATGGAAATTTTGGGGCTTCTGATCAAAATACCGCGTCAAGTAGTTTTGGCAGTCCTCTCGTGATGTTAACCTGACACTGCCTAAAGAATTCTGAAGACACCGAACCAGGTGGAAATCTGAAGGTGCAAGGTCAGGACTATACGGCGGATGCATTAACACCTCCCAGCCAAACTCACTTAATTTTTGCTGAGTGGCTAAATATGTGTGAGGTCTAGCGTTATCATGATGAAAAACCACACCCCTTCTGTTGATTAATTCCGGCCGCTTTCTCTAAACTTCTTGCTTTAATCTCATCAGTTGTTTGCAGTAGAGTTCAAAATCGATGGTCCTGCCTGGTGGTAACAGCTCATAATGAATAATGCCCTTCCAATCCCACCACACACACAGCATCACCTTGTTGCGAGTTAACTCGGGTTTTGCCACAGTCTGTGAAGCCTAACCGGCCTTTGACCACGACCTTTTTCGCACGTTCTTGTCGTACGTGATCCACTTTTCATCACCAGTTATCAGCTTCTTCAAAAATGGTTCGGTTTCATATCATCGTAATAAAGAATCACCAATGAGTACACGGTTCATTAGGTTTCTTTCAGTGAGCTCGTGGGGTACCCAAATATCGAGCTTTTTTGTGTACCCAGTTTTTTCAAATGCGCAAAAAAAACTGTTTTGTGGTCAATTCCTAGTTCTTCAGCTACGTCGTAACTACTGATATGCCGATCTTGCTCCACTTTTTCAAAAATGGTATCAATTTTATCCGTAATAGGGCGACCAGAGTGACGTGCATCTTTGACATCAAAATTTCCGGATTGAAAACGCTTAAACCAAATTTGTGTTACTCTCACAGACACTGCACTAAGCCCTTAAACATTGCAAATTTTTTTCGCGGCTTGCGTTGCATTTTTACCTTTTTTGTAGAAAAAATTTAAAATGTATCGAATTTCTTCATTAGATTCACTCATCTTTACAGTACGAAAAACCAAAAAAAAAATTACACATTTTCCTAATTTGAATATGAAATTATCTTCTTTAAAATTTAAACTTTGAATGATACCAAAACTAGCCAGATACAAATAGTATAGCCGAAGAGATTTTATTACAAGTTCATACATACTATAATGCGAAAAGACTTTATCCCCAACCTATTATAAATACAGTTATCTGACGTAAAAACCTATAAATAAGTTTAAAAAAAATAGAACTTACATTGAAAACCTATGTGAATCGCAATGAAGGTATCGGTGGCTCTTGTTTCAGCCTTTTTAATGTTTAATGGCAAGTCATTCCCTTGCTACATTAAGTTCAATTAATCATTATTTGTTTATATACATACTCGTATAAGTGATAATATGTGCTATGTATTGCTAAATGAAACATGTTTTATTTTCATTCATTTCAAGACACGGGGAAATCACACACATCTAAGAGCATTATGAATTTTTACAAAAACACCATATTCATTTAACATTTATATTACAAATGCTAAAGTTTGGATGTCTGTTTGTTACTCAATCACATCGTAACGGATTAAAAAATTTTGATGAAATTTAATGGAGAGATAGATTATGATCTGGATTCAAAGTTATGTTACTTTTTATTGAAAAACCACGCGGGCGAAGCCGCAGCCGCACGCTTGTAAATCATAAATCTTTATTGTATGTGGATCTTATTATTATTACCGCTTATTTATGCAATGTGTTCTGCCCACCATGACTTACGGTGCCGAGACATGGACGCTCACGCAGGAGGCTGTGTACAGGTTAAAAGTTGCACAGAGAGCCATGGAGCGTACCATGCTCGGCATCAAACTCTTGAATCGAGTTCCAAACGTCGAGATCCGTAGAAGAACGATGGTTTATGATGTTGGGAATCGAGTTATGGAGCTCAAATGGTCTTGGGCGGGACACTTGGCAAGACGTGGTGATGACAGGTGGAGCAGGGTAGCAACTGAATGGAGGCCGAGAATGGCTGTAGAAGGGTTGGACGTCCGGCAGCGAGATGGGTGGACGACATCGTTAGAGTCGCGGGCCATCAATGGGTGAGACTAGCGCAGGATCGTGGCGGATGGTATAAACTTGGGGAGGCCTATACCCAGCAGTGGGTGAGGTCAGGCTGTGGATGATGATGATGATGTGGATCTGGATTACATTTGGTACAACATGTTGGTATTTAAATAGACCCTGCCTCACAGCAAACAAATAGAGCTATAATATTATATAACTATAATATAATATTATATAACTATAATATAATATTATATAACTATAATATAATATTATATAACTATAATATTAAATTGATAATATTTCGTCACATTATTTTAAACATGGTTCATCAACTTTTTACCTAAGCGTCACCAAGTTGAACTCGAGTTTTCCTTGTTACCTTAGGGGAAAGTTTTAAAAGCCACGATCACACCCCTCTAGAGTTGAGTAAAAAGTCAATTATTTAAAAGTTGAATTGAAACGTCTAGTAGGTATCCTTCGCCCAATCAAAGGAGCTTCGTTTTCAATAATATATTCAAAGCTGTAAACTTACTAAGTTCTTCAGGTTTCTTTCATAATTTACTTTGTGGGGAAAAAGAAACAATGCTCACGCAATTCCATGTAAGGCTTGTATTCGACGACCTCCGTGGCGCTGTGGGTGAATAGCCGGCTGAGACGCAGAAAGTAGCGGGTTCGATTCCCGCCGCGGAACAAATGTTTGCATGATCTACAGTTATTTGTTCCGGGTTTGGTTGTTTTTCTATATATTATAAGTATGTATTTACAAAAAAAAGTATATAAGTATTCTATCAGTTATCTGATTACCATAATACAAGCTCTGCTTAGTTTGGGGCTAGATAGCGTTGTGTGAATTGTCCAGCAATATTTATTTATTCTTATTCTTAGCGTGTCAAGAGTTCTACGTTTTCATTTATACTAGAATATGTTGGACAGGTGTTTGGCCACAACAATAGCATTAGGCGAGGCGGTTATTAGGTCCTCCATTGTGCAGGTGTTCGGATACAAAGGGCACATTAGCAAGTGCTGCATTGACTGCACGGGATCACCGCACTCGCACTGCGTTAAGTTAAAGTCCCCGAATCCCCATTTGCACATATTAAGTCTGCAGCTGCCTACCTGGGTGCGGAGCCTGTTTAAGGACTTCCAGACTGGCCACGGGTCAGGCTTGTATTAAATGTGGTTACAATAAATTTTAAACCATGTTCAAATAATTAACACCTCCGAATTTCGTCTTAGAAAACAAATTTGGGGGATGTAGAACTAGTTGATACACATTAAATATTTTTTTATAACTGGATAGTTTAAGCTCAAACTCGGGGTGTGCCAAAAAGCGATGGAGCGTAGCATTTTAGGTGTTAAGGCAACCGATAGAATCGATAGTGTTGCGAACACTACTCTACACTCTATGACCGGAATCATCGATGTGGGTATAAGGCTGCAAGACTCAAATGGGAGTGGGCGGGTCATGTCATACGAATGCACCCTGAAAGGTGGACTAAGATATCCACCGACTGGCAACCTATAGAACGACGGCAACGAGGCAGACCACGAAAATAGTGGAAGCCAATTTACAAAGTCTAGAGCACAGACGCCTAGTAGCCAGACTTTCAGTTTTTTACAAGATTCATTTTGGTGAATGTGCGTAAGATCTTCACGACCTTATCCCTCCTTCCCTCTTTCACCACTGGACAAGCAGACGTACCAAGAAGTACCACCCATACCTGGTCGGCATACCACCTTGCCGTACCAAACGATTTGCTTCATTTCTTATTAACATCTCTTGTTAGCACAAGTAAGGAGTGGAACTCACTTGCGGCGTATGTTTTTCAAACCAGTATAATCTTGGATTGAAGACTCCAAGATTATACTGGTTTGGAAAAACATACGCCGGAAGTGAGTTCCACTTCTTACTTATGCTAACAAGAGAAGTTCCAGAGTGGAAGTCCAGAGTGAATAGGTTATTTCTAGGCAAGCATGTTCCATCTTCGATCACACTTTCACTTACTATCAGGTGAGGTAGTGGTCAAGCGCTTGGCTATCATCAATAAAAAAAACATTGGCGCGGCGATCTGGTTGGGTTCCACACTGACTGGCAGGAGATTTCTGGTGAACGCAAGGAATGGAAGGAAATGGGGGAGACCTTTGCCCAGCAGTGCGACAGTATAAGTTATTTAAAATATACTGGATAGATCTTCGTTTAACCACAATCTTACGATGGTAAGCGATGATGTGGTTAAAGATGAAGTCTAAGATGAAATATACATTTATAAAAAAAACCATACGCGTACGTGTTTTTTAATCTATCTAAAAAAACAAAGAAGCTGAATTATCCAAAACTGTTCGATCTATAGACAGCCTAACTTCTCCATATCACTACCAGCCGAATACTTAGCATTAAATTAACAAGCGGATAGAGATAAAACATTAATAATTCCCACCCTCAGTTGAATTTCCCCCACTAATAGGTAAAAAAAACTTTGATCATTTACAAGATTATATCTATCAAAAACCATAACAAGTTGGTTTAGTTAGTTAGTTAGTTAGTTAGTTAGTTAGTGGTTAGTTGGAAACCTTTCGTGCAAAACAAAAAGAGAATAAAATTGATAAATGATGCCGGACATTTCACATGGCGCTATCTTGCCCCAAACTAAGCAAAGCTTAGGAACCTGATAGAATACGTAGATACAGTTTTTTTTGTAAATACATACTTTATAATTACCTACAGATAAACACCCAAACCCGAAACGAATATCTGTACATCATGAAAACATTTGTTCCGCAGTGGGCTTCGAACGCGCAATCTCCTGCGTCTCAGTCGGCTATTCGCCCACAGCGCCACGGAGGTCGTCAACAGAATAGAACATACTTTTTGCTCACCTTCAAACAAAACAATCTAATTACAACAAGAACAACGTAAATGTATGTAAATGTATATGATACAATTAAAGGTTTTTACCACTAAGTATTGATTTACAATACAATACAAGTATTTATTTATAACGCCAAGTTACAAGTCAAAAACACAAAAGTTATATAGGTAAGCAATAAATTGAATATTGAGCATTATTAAAATATCTAATATAAATATAATTAATTAATTGTATAATAAATTCATTTTATCAAAATGATATAATAGGCAATGTGTAGAACTCATCTACAGAGTAAAAAGAACTCTCTAAGAGGCATTTTTTAATCTATTTTTAAATATTATGGTGGAAGTTGCATCCCTTTTAATCTTGTCAGGCAGCTTGTTGTAGACCGAGGGACCTATTCTAAATACGGACCTCTCCGACTTGCACAGCTAGTGCGCGGGCGTGACGAGGACGTGAGCGAGTTTGTCCATTCTATTCTACCAGAGAAACTTTTTAGATTTCTACCAGACAACCTTTTTAGGGAAGAGAAAAAGAGATTAATATAAGCTTATTTCTTAGTATCTATAGAGAAAATCAGGCCTTTTCATTATTTTCTAACCTCAAAGTGAGTCGTAGTTATCGCAAATGAAGGCGTCAGTCGACGTTAATCACTGCAATCGCCGGAACACCGCATAACAACAATAGCGAAAGCTTTCTTAATATTTGTCTGTTTTGGCTTTCAACACTGCTGTAACCAGACAGGGGTGGATTTAAGCCAACATTTATGTCCTTACATCAACTATACAACCTACTTTGTTATGTACGACATTAATTTAAAACGCACATTCAGAATTGTATTTACTGATTTTAGAGGTGTATTTAATACTGGTATCTTGAATATTTATCCAGTAATCGATACATTATTAATAAATATTTTTTTACGTAAATCGACGCCGCCTTTGCGGCGATGCTGCTTAGTCAGTTTAACAGTTACTTACATGATAAATGAATATGATTTATTTACCTATTTTATACAGACTGTTTCATTGATATTTTTGGACTTAATATTAACACTACAGTGCACGCGCCCCTTTTATATTTCTAATGGAAGCCCAAATACAACATGGTAACATCAATGTCGACCTCTCTTTGATCTAGTCATCCAATAACTCTTTTTACATAAGTTTAACTAAATCAATATATTTTAAATAGTTACCCATATTTATTTATATATATAACAGTTTACCATAACCTTAGAAATCGTAAGAAAGTTCATAAGTTGTATGTTTATATATGTAATATTATTTTAGTTAAGTATGTTTATCAAATTTATATTTACATTTAAACAAAACTCTACACACCTTTTATTTAATCACTTCTTTATTTATTTATTTTTCTACGTAGCTGCTGCACTACCTATTGCTTCTGGTTTCAGCTGAAAATCAGCGTTGGGTGCTTAACATCCAACATTATGCTGAGCTGAACGCCATTTTGTTACGCAGACACATGAGTCGAACTTGTTTTATTGGATTCAATTGTATCTACTGTTCCTTTAAATTATTTCATGTGTCATTTTGTGTGTGACAAATAAATGATTATTCTATTCTATTCTATTTTACATGTGTGCTCGCGTGCTCTACCATAGTAGAAAACAATGTATCAGATATTTGAAAAATGGGTAGTTTTAAAATGATCAAACTAAATAATATGTGTCAACTATTTATTATTACACAATTATTGCAAAAAATCACATTTTTAATAGAATACACATTAATTAGGAACAATTTACGATATCAAAAAGATAACAAACATTTTTGGCATGGTTGTTGAGATCAGCCCAAAAAAATATCTAATAAGCGATGACTATCTTATTGGTCACTATCCTCGCATTCGATACAGATCACAACTTGGTGATCACGACAAATCCACCTAGCACATCGCTTATACCACTTTACTTACATTCAGTTTTATAACGCCAATACTCGCATGTACTACAATGGTAGAAGCCGAACTTAGACACTTAATTACAAGAACATGCGCTTACGCTGCCAGTGGGCGCTGTACCAATCCGTTCCGCGATTTTGTCGACGAGGCTTATCTAGTAGCGTGGGCAATCAGGTGTAAGAACGAATGAATAGTGATAAAATAAGTAAGTGCATTCTACTATAGCAGAGCGCGCATGCACTCTAGTGTTAAGGTTGTTTGAAAATTTTAACGTTTCAATGGGAATGATTAGACCAGGATTTTCCACCACCGATCACGTCCATACACTTAACGAAATTATTGAGAAGTATAATGAATACCACAAATCATTGTACCTAGCTTTTGTAGATTATACAAAAGCCTTTGACAGCGTTAATCACAAAGCAACCTTCACAGCCTTAGAAAAACAGCAAATCGATAAAACATACATTGACATCATTAAAATAATTTATAGCAATAGTCAGGCAAATATCAGAATAGAATCTTCCGGTTCTCAGTTTCCCATCGAGAAAGGCGTTAAACAGGGCGACCAAATTATTTAATATTATTTATGTTATTAAATGGTATACATAATGTAAAAAAATACAATACTCTTGCTCATTTTTGTGAATAACAATAGGAATAACTGAAGTAACTGCTCAACTCATATCAAATGGATGTATAATGAAATCCCGATAATTTTTTTCCATACAAAACATTTTTATCCCGGTGCGGAATAAATGCGACTACCAAGTTCAGCCCAGACAAAAAGCGGAAATGACATCGAACACAACGGCTCACTGCCGGCGGCCGAGTCGTAATTAAGTTTTTGCTAAGCCGAAATACTATGCTTTGTGACGTCAGTTCCGGCTTTTTGTGAGTTACAAGTTACAGATTGTAAGCGATTTAAATACGAAATTTTTGATTGCTTTTATATACTTTCTTGGTATGTATTTATATATGTATGTTTGTTTGTCCGAGGATAACTTTCGAAGCGTTGATCCGATCATCGTGAAACACATGGACATTTCACACAAAGCTATCTAGCCCCAAACTAAGCAGAGCTTGTACTATGGGAACCAGATAACTAATAGAATACTTATATATATATATTTTTTGTAAATACATACTTAAAATATATGTAGGTAGTGATTACACAATTTTGGTGACTAAATGAGCTAAAATGTTGGGAGGTTGTTGAGATATTGGGGTTCAAGAGGGGTAAAAAAAATTAAAATGTGGTCAAATGGGACGTCAAATGAAAGGTATTTATTAGTACATTTAGACGCCGTTTTTAATATAATTTTTTTATAGGTTTTGATTTATTAGCCATAATAAAAACTACACTTTGACAAAATTCACAGGGCACACCAGTGACCCCACAGTGCTGTAATTTGGTATGCATGTAGCTTTAGTGACAGAAATATAGGTAAAAGTATGAAGTCCAGAATAACTGCAATTTGTACCCCAAAAAAGTTTAACCAATTTACATGGACTCCCGTTACCTGTAATTTGAATGAAACTGTAGGTCAAGTATTTGGTTATATATTACGTGGCACTATTTTGATAGGCAAAGATTACAAATAATATTTTTTTTGTTTTAATCGGAGATTCGCGAGATCTCAGTTCGGGGCGAACCACTAGTAGTAATAATGTTAACAATTATCATATCAGCCCTGACTGATCTATTCCGGACAACTATAATAGCAATTTGGGGTTTTCTTAAATATAAATACGGATGCCTAAGACGTAAAAGCCCGCAAACAGGACAAATATTTGCATGATCTGCTAATATTGTGAATATTGTAACACTCGTAACTTTACCCAAGACACATGGAGTCCCAGCGAGCAAGTGTGGGGTACATATGTAGATAGATAATACTATATTGCACACCATAAACAACAAAACAATTAAAAGTAACAGTATTTAAATTAATGCATAAAATTGGCGGTCCTATTGCTAAGTAGTAATCTCTACCAGACAAGATTCAAGATTCAAGATATTTATTTGCACGAAACACAGGTAAATTGTACACACGGCTACACATCAAGCTATAGATTTCCAGTATAAGCTGACCTCTCATTCTACGAAAAGCCTACACAATGCGAGGTCAGCTTATACTGGAATAGTATAGCTTGATGTGTAGCCGTGTGTACAAGACTGATGGTGTTAATATAGAGGAATCACTGCTTGTGGCATCCTTTGGTATTAATTGAGATGCCTTCAACATATTGGCCAGCCTTTCTATTTGTTCTCAAAGATTGCAGGCCAAAGCCTCACAATCACAGCGAAACTTTTATCGTATCTGGCAGGATTTTTAGTCTTTCGAATTCGTCTGACGTCGAATAGTACCACAAGCAACATTGTATACAATTTAGGTTTGCTACTAGAACATAGTATACCTGATTTTTTAAGAGCTTAAAACGTCTGTTGGATGTTATGGCCCACGGGAGGGGTCTGGCAATAGTGATTGTGGGTTTCTAACAATATTCTGTAAAACATATATAAAAATTCAGCCATCATATTTCCACGAAGGTGAGTTTTTATATACCGCACAAAGGGCCCAACATTTAAGCTTGTAAATACCCATATGTTCTTAACAACACATTAAACAATCTATTTGTAAAAAATCAGCTTTTCTAATAGTACTTAGAACTGGCGGCTCTGTCATCTTGGACTAATATGCAGTAAAATCTCTTTATTCGCGGGGTATAAGTAGGTTGCGTAAATATGCCGCGAATACAGAAAGCGTTAATATGGAATGGTAAATTGTATGGGGTTATAGGGGATACGTTCCTAGGCGATAAAGTAAAAAAAAATAATAAAATCTATTTAATTGAACGCCTTTAAGAGAGGTGTAAATAGGGTATTAAGTGCTAGGCAACGCGACTGCAGTATCACGAGTGCTGCAGGAGTTTATAGGCGGCGGTGACCAATTAATATCAGGAGGCCCGTCAGCTTGTGTGTCTACAAGTTTAATCTATATATATATATATATATAGTTATAAATAGTGTTTATACATATACATATATATAGTACTTTCTTTTATATATATATATATATATATAGATTAAACTTGTAGACACATAAACCCATACAATTTACCATTCCATATTAACGCTTTCTGTATTCGCTTTCTTTTATATATATATATATAAAAGAAATTCGTGTTAGTTACACTATTTATAACTCAAGAACGGCTGAACCGATTTGGCTGAAAATTGGTAGAGAGGTAGCTAAGAACCAGGAGAAGGACATATAGTACTTTTTATCTCGTTCCCGTCGTTCCCGTAGGACGTGACATATAACGTCAAAGAGAATACAAGTCACTATAAAACGTCGTATAACAAAAACGCATCTGACATGGAATAACAAAACAGCTATGACAGCAAATGCCAGCTAAACGTAATTTTGTCTATGGTTAAGTATGGTTGTATAGTGATGGCCGGGGACAACAATTGACAACTCTACCAGGGTGACGTTTAAAGACAGCCCGCGTTATATGCATGTCAAGGCGGTACGAAGTTCAGCGGGCCCGCTTGTATACAATAAAACAAATGAAGTTTTTGACCATATCGATTAATTATTATCTTCAGGTTTAGGCAATGGTTTAAAGAATTTCGTTATTTTTTCTTGCTTGGCAGTTTTTAAAAGTTCCTTCAAGTCAGACAGATATTCAGTATTGGTATTAGCAATTTGTCTCTTAAAAATAAGACTTCGTTCCATAGACGGATCAATTTTCATAAAGTAATAACTAAGCTCATTTGTCATTCTTAAACCTTCACTAAGATTTTTCAAATTAAATGTCACGTTTCCAGTGCTTGAAGCCTCTTCTTCGATAGGCAGTGAATTTAACATTTCCTCCAAGTCGGTTTCAGTCAAAGCCAAAACCAATTATACAACGGAGATAGCATTTAACAACATACTTTTGGTTTAGTTGTAATAAGGTCTATTTTACTTTTTTATTAGTCCATTAGCTGACGCATTTACAAAGGATACCAAATCCTTTTTAGGGTTCCGTACCCATAGGGTAAAACGGCACCCTATTACTAAGGCTCCGCTGTCTGTCTTTCCGTCTGTCTGTCTGTCCGTCTTTCACGACAGTTGAAATTTCACAGATGATGTATTGCTGTTGTCGCTATAACAACAAATACTAAAACAGAATAAAATAAATATTTAAGGGGTATTTTGATAACGGCAACAGATAGACGCTTGAAATATTCACAGAATATGTGGTTATATATTCACTTTAAAAATAAATATTCAAATTAAAATGAAACAAATATTTAATGGAGGGCTCCCATTCAACAAACGTGATTTTTGCCGTTTTTATAGATAATGGTACGGAACCCTTCGTGCGCGAGTCCGACTCGCACTTGGCCGGTTTTATTTTAATCCGCGAATAGTGAAAACGCGAATGAAGGAAGCGCGAATAAGGAGCTTTTACTGTACCTTGAATAGCGTGACGTCATTATCAACCGGTCGGTTGATAATGACGTCACGCTATGCCCAAAGCTACGACGTAGCGACTAACGCCTACGCCAATATTTAGTATTCCTAGCGTAACCCCTCCGCGGCGGTATTTTAGGTTTGGGTAGAACATAATTGCACTTATGTGCTACCCAAATCTAAATTCACACTACTAGATAAATTTCTGTTAGAGTTCCAGCATGTCGATGTATTTAATGATAGTCTTAATTCTATTTAAGAATAAATCTGTTGAACGGCACTATCACCGCACTAGAGAAGTGTCCCCTCTCTACGCTATGGACATCCGGCACCCATGACAGATCGATTACACTGTTGTTAAGATTCAATATCAGTCAATGCTCGCATGTTTATATGTAAACTAATTAAATTAAAATAAAAGAAATGTAATCGTAAAACCATCAGTTGTTATAATTTGATAGTGCACACTACGCAGACCACCCAATTAAAGTTCCTTCAATATCCAAGTAGTTATCATAAAGATTGTTACTTTAGGAAGTTAGAGGCTTAAAGGATAAACTGCTATTTTAAAATAAATATTCTAAAATACAATTTTCTATCGATTTTCTTGGCTTGTGTTGCTATGTTCTGGCAAACAAACGTAACCTTAAGCTGGGTTTGACGTTTGTTATTTCGCGCTTTTTTAAATCATCTTAAAATGCAAAGGCATGACGATAATTATGTATAAAATAAAAAGATATGACTATTTTTTAAATCGAAAACATAATATTGTACAGGGTGGGCCAGAGTAAAATTCACTTTTGAAACCTTTATAAAAATAGACTGATAGTACTTAAAGATTTTATTTAAAAAGTAACTTAATGTAACATTACAGTAATTTATTTCTTGAAAATAACATCGTCTAGATGTTCTCCGTCTCGCCGCAAACACTCTTCTAAGCGGTGCTTAAAATTTTCGAAAACGCGCCGGCACGTCGCCGTCGATATAGCCGCCATTTCCGTTTGAATGTTTTCTTTCAAGGCGGTAATTGTCTGCGGTTTATTGGAGTATACCTTATTTTTAAGGTATCCCCACAAAAAGAAATCTGGCGGAGACAAGTCTGGGCTTCGTGGTGGCCACTCGATGTCACCTCTCTTAGAGATGACTTTATCGGGGAACATCTCCTTTATGACCCCCATGCTGGCATTAGACGTGTGGCAGGTGGCGCCATCCTGCTGGAACCAAGTCAGAGAGTTGTACTCTTGCAGACCAGCAAGAGTTGGTCTTAAAAATTCTTCAAGCATTTTCACATATCGGTCCGTATTTATTGTTAATGCTTGGCCTCTAGAATTTTCAAAGAAATAAGGCCCAATGAGCCCTTTGGCTGAAATGGCTGCCCAAACCGTCACTTTCTGGCAGTGAAGAGGCTTTTGATGCTTGCGCGAAGGCTGTTCAGTGCTCCAATAACGGCAATTCTGTTTATTGACAAATCCGCTCAAGTGAAAATGGGCTTCGTCCGAGAAAAGGATGTTCCCGAAGTTTGAAAACCGCTCTAACATAATGGAGGAAAATGACGCTCTTTTGGTATGGTCATCATGGGTAAGTTTCTGCACTAACTGAATTTTGTAAGGATGAAGCTTTAAATCACGTAAAATTCGCCTTAAACTGCTTCTTGAAATCCCCAAAGCTGCCGAACGTCGCCGCGTAGAGAGTTCCGCATTTTGCTCAACAGATTGATAGATAGATAGATAGATAACTCTTTATTGAATTACCACACAAACAGAAATAATAAAATAAATAAGTACTGGGTTAAAATAAATAAGGCAATACAATGGGCGGCCTTATCGCTAAAAGCGATCTCTTCCAGGCAACCTTTGGATGGAGCGAAATTTTTAAAAATTACGGAGTGCGGTGTACTTTAGCGGATACATTACATTTACACATAATATATTCTAAGATATAATAATAATATGAAGTTTTAATCCTAATACTTAATATACTTATAAAATAGACTAATATATAGGTATATACATATAGCAAACTATACTAACAGATAAAATAAGTACATAAATAGTAAATAAATAACGCTAGGAAGATGACATCGTCAGGTAATGATGTTTCACCTTCAATTTGAAGACGTGTAAGGACGATGACCGTCTTACTTCTTCGGGCAGAGCATTCCACAGCTGAACAGCCTGGACAGTAAAAGAAGCGCTGTAAAAGGAAGTGCTGTGCGAAGTAGTTCTGAGTATCAAGTTTTCTGATGACCTAAGAGTATAGTTATTTGAAGAATGGATTAGTTATTTGAAGATTGATTAACCTCCTGAATCGCTTGCTCTGTGCGTATAGTGCGGGGACGTCCTTGACGTCTTCTTGGAAGCGTCGAACCAGTTTCTTGGAACTGAGTGCTAGGACACTGGCGGATATTCGATAAATTAAATTTAACTCTAAACATACGCCGCACAACAATGTAAGAATGACCATTATCGTAAAATGCTCGAACAGCGAACGCGCGTTGCTCCCCCGTGAACGGACTCATGGCGACTAAAAATGCGAGAGACGCGTGACCCGACCACACCCCGCGCACCCCGCTACTTGCCGCGGGCAACGTTCTATTAGACAAGGGAAAATGAACTTTAATTTGGCCCACCCTGTATTTACTAAGGTTCTGTCAAATAAATGTTACCTTAGTACCTTAGAAAATAGTCTTTAGTAATATAGGTTTTTTTAGGCAGTATCTTGAAGACACTGCCACCGTGCTCTGGAGCAGAGCTATCTTTTTTCTTGTATTTAGTGATGAGAAATGAAATACTTGTTAATTCGTTGTGTTAATAAATGTATCTCAGATACCTATATTTAGTCCTACGTCTATTTCTAAAGTATATATCTATATATGATGGTACACACGGCTACACATCAAGCTATATTTTCCAGTATAAGCTGACCTCTCATTCTACAAAAAGCCATAAAAAAGCGAGGTCAGCTTATACTGGAAGTGTATAGCTTAATGTGTAGCCGTGTGTACAAAATCATACGATCCATTTTGCGAATCTTTTCGCATTAAGAGTTAGTTATTTAATAATATAACATTCACATTAAGGTAGTTTCAGAATATTAAGAATGCATGAGGCCTACTCCCCGAGGTAATCATGGTTAACGGAGGCCTATACACTGCGCTGATGTAAACCCGGATAGAAATCGGAATCAGGCCTTATTTATTAAAGTAAATAAGATTTAGAAAATAAAACAGTCAGAAAGAAACATTGATAGAGGAAAATTATTCGTTAAATTAGAAGATATATGATGACCGGGACAAATTATGAAACTCCAAACTCACTCAACTCACCGCACTATCTACCCGTTTTTTTGTAAATATTTACATACATATAATATATAGAAAAACACCAAGAGACGAACCGAATATCTGTAGATGATGCAAACATTTGTTCCGCGGCGGGAATCGAACCCGCTACCTCCTGCGTCTCAGCCGGCTATACGCACACTGCGCCATGGAGGTCGTCAAATATATGTATGATGTACATATGATATATGTATTAGTAGTTAATATTATTCAATAGTGGTATAGATTTGTATAGGGCACGATAAGGCTGTTATACGATGTTGTAGGTAAAACTCCCTGATCAATGTAAATAAAAAAAACTATAGTTCATACAGGAAAAATATAAGACGCACAAAATCGATCGTTTTGAAAATCTAGGGAGGGCCTATTTTCAGCAGCGGACGTCAGCAGCTGATATGATAATGATGAAGTTTCTCTACATCTAGTAACTGTATATTGGCGACGCAGATATCGGAGCTTCGAATGGCGCCAGCAAATTGCGCCGCCATCATTAATGAGGATCTCGTTAATCATTCCACTCCTGACACCTCCAATTGTTTGGTGTCAAGTACAGATTAACAGTAGCGACATCTGTTTCGCAATAATTATGTTGTAAATTGAATTTCTGAGGAGGTAATACTTATATGGTAAAGATGAATGAATGAATGATTTATACCTTACAAAATAGATGAACAATATGAACAAATGACAAAAAAACCGGCTAAGTGCGAGTCGGACTCGCGCACGAAGGGTTTTGTATCATTATCTGTAAAAACGTCAAAAAAATCACGTTTGTTGTATGGGAGCCCCCCTTAAATATTTGTTTTATTTTAATTTAACTATTTATTTTTAAAGTGAATATATGTATAACTAAATTTTCTGTAAATATTTCAAACGTCTACCCGTTGCTGTTATCAATAACGAGCTAAACAAGCAAATGACGTTTGTTGTATGGGAGTCCCCTTAAATATATTATATTTTATTCTATTTTTAGTAATTTTTTATTATAGCGGCAGCAGAAATACATCATCTGTAAAAATTACAACTGTCTAACTATCACGGGTCATGAGATACAGCCTGGTGACGAACGGACAGACAGTAGAGTCTTAGTAATAGGGTCCCGTTTTACCCTTTGGGTACGGAACCCTAAAAAGATATGGCCGTAAAAAACGTATATTTCGACACTCTCTACGGAATCTAAATTTATAGGGTAATTTCTATTAACCTAGAACTATGAAGTTTGGCAAGAAATATCGTCTTATACTACAAGTATAGGGAAAAAATCTGAAAACTATACATTTGTAGTTAAATCATGAAAACAAATAGCAAATATTTATGTGGGGCTCCCATACATACAACAGACATCATTTTTATGCAGTTTTTTATAGAACGTTTCGGTGCGCGAGTCCGACTCGCACTTAGCTGATTTTTTACGTTAACTTAGAAGTTTGATTTTTTCAAGGCTTCAATAGATTGTAGATCTGAGTATTATGGTTTTAATTTCAACTCGATACCTCCATGCGTTCCCGAGATAAAGGGTCTTGGCATACAGACAGACGTGATCCCTTAAGGGTTCTGTTTTTTCCGTTTGAGATACGGAACCCTAAAAAACGACCTTTATTTGTTTTTTTAGAGTTTCCGCTCCTATATCGCGCGCCCCATAACAAAGCTTATCTATAACACAAGTTCTAAGAAGAATTTAGGGTAGGTTTTTAGGGTTCCGTACCCAAAGGGTAAAACGGCACCCTATTACTAAGGCTCCGCTGTCTGTCTGTCTGTCTGTACGTCCGACCAGACTATCTCATGAACCGTGATAGTTAGACAGTTGAAATTTTCACATATGATGTATTTCGGTTGCCGCTATAACAAAAAATACTAAAAACGGAATAAAATAAATATTTAAGGGGGCCTCCCATACAACAAACTTGTATTTATTGCTCGTTTTAGCTCGATATTGATAATGGCAACAGGTTAAACGCTTGAAATATTGAATGAATGAATGAATGAAATACTCTTTATTGCACACCAAACAAAAATATAGTAATAATGAAAGAAATATTCACAGAATATATAGTTATATATTAAATTTAAAAATAAATAATTAAATTAAAATAAAACAAATATTTAAGGCGGGCTCTAATGCAACAAACGTGATTTTTTTGCCGTTTTTATAGATAATGGTAAGGAACCCTTCGTGCGCGAGTCCGACTCGTAGGTTTTTTTATTTAAAATATGACAATCTCTGTGAATGAATTAAAATTTATAATTGTACTATACACCTTAAAAACTAGTTACAACAGTACATATTAAAGTGAAAATAATTGAACAACGGGCGGTCTTCTCGCTACAGTGGAACTCACTTCCGGCGTATGTTTTTCCAAACCAGTATAATCTTGGAGTCTTCAAGTCCAGAGTGAATAGGTTCTTTCTAGGCAAGCGTGCTCCAACTTCGATCACACCTTCACTTACCATCAGGTAAGGTAGTGGTCAAGCGCTTAGCTATCATCAATACCCCCATCATCAACCCCAGATTCCCTTACATTGAATACATTGATGATATTAAACAATCTACAACACAGACATCTGTCTATAAGACAGTAAAACTTGTGTGACAGACAGTAGTTGATCGAGCGAGCGAAGCGTCTCAGTTTCGAGATTGGCTAAAAAATGCATTTGTCCGTCTGTCTGTCTGTTTTCGCTTACGGGTCGCATTTTTCAACCGATTTTGACGAAAATTGGCACACAAGTTTCTTGATTTATTTAAATTTTTTACCTGTTCGCAATTTTTGATTGGGGGGGGGGGGGGGGGGGGGGGGAAGGGGGGGAAGTTTGCTGTAGCGTCATTTATCGGTAGATTTCAAACACACTGAGGCACACTGAGGACTTCATTTTAGACAAGATATTGCGAAAAAAATCGCAAAAGGAGGGAGAGGAGGGAAGTTTGCTGTAGCGTTATATATGGAGGGATTTCCATTTTTGATTTTTTTCGGCAAATGTATACCTACCCATGAAAATCAGACTGCGCAGTCCTCTCCGCCTTCACGAGACGAACCCGTAGACACAAGATTCGACCTCCCAAAACAAAGGGAACGCGAGTAATCGCTAAAACTTGGAGTATCCAGAATAACTGCAATTTCTACCCCTAAATAGAAAAACCAGTTGACATGAACTCGCGTTATTTGTACTTTGAATAAAACTGTAGGTCAAGTAGTGGGTTGTTTATTTTGTGGCATTATTTTATTAGTGAAAGATTTTTAGTTGTTTGGGATACTCGCGTGATCTCAGTTCGGGGCGAACCACTATTATAGATATTCACTATAAACATAAACCTCTTTTGACAGTGGAACACAAAAAGTTTTGTTGGTCATGGCATACTGTAGCCATATAAACAGAGCTCTATAGTAATCATCGCTCTGCTTTCAGTGAATGGGCTGAATGAGGGGTGTATTCATCCCTTTGAAGGCTCACAAAAACGTGGCCTGGTTTGGTGTTTTTTAGGGCTCGTTCCGCGATATTAACTGATGAACAGTAGATAGTCTCAATGGAGTGTAGTGTATGTACTTGGAATCTCTTTTTTTGGGTTTGCCGACCTCCGTGGCGCAGTGGGCGTTCAGCCGGCTGAGACGCAGGAGGTAGTGGGTTCGATTCCCGCCGCGAAACAAATGTTTGCATTATCTACAGATATTTGTTCCGGGTCTAGTTGTTTTTATATATATTATAAGTATGTATTTACAAAAATAAAATTAAGTATTCTATCAGTTATCTGATTCTCATAGTACAAGCTCTGCTTAGTTTGGGGCTAGATAACGCTGTGTGAAATGTCCAGCAATATTTATTATTATTATTTATTTATTTATCTCGGAAGTAGTAAGTAGGCAACAATATAAATGTTGATATGAGGTTTGATAGATGTTTATTAAATACATACTATAAGGGCGATTTGCGCAACGGTGCCTAAACGTTTTTAGTGGTTAAATATGATTTTGATGATGAGAGTTGTAAAACCATACACATACCATAACCATAAAAAATAATATGATGTTTAATCGCTAAATGTTAATGTATGTTTAATCTACGATGCTCAGGAAGCTTAGTGCAAGAGTATGGAATAACAAACATCTCACTATTAAAAGATGACAGTTTATCAGACCTGCATCTTGTAATCGGGGCTGAGACCTGGACATCTTATGCCAAACAGGAGCGGAAATTAAATAACTTCCACATGCGCTATCTTCGGCGTATATTGAAGATCACGTGGAAGAATCGAGACAAACGAGAAGGAGCTTATCGAACAATTGCCAATTGATAGTTGGAGGAAAACTATATCCGATGGGGTTGTTATTAGGGTTTGGGTCCCGGGATGTCTCGTGTTTTGAACTCCCGGTACTTTACGTAATTTTAGTTGTCTCTAGTCCCGGGACTTTCGGATCGAAACTCGAGACGAGACAAAATTGTCGAAATTGTTATATAATTATTTTTATTTTCAAATTTTTGAAAGAGCCTAGTGCCATCTGTTAGTTTAATGAATAACTACTTGGTCTACTATGTTAAGTAATTAAGTAAAGTTATTAAGAATTAGTATGATTTTTAACTAAGTTCTTTTTATAACTATAAGATTTAAATGCTTAAAAGTGAATGTGTGTGTGATTAAAAGAAACAAACAAATCAATTATTAAAACTGAAATTAACGTTAAAGTTATTAAGATTTAATTTTCTGTTTAATAAGTGTTGAATTTAACGTAAAAAATTAATTATTTTTAATACGTTTCATCAGATACAACCTCAATCAAAATTCATCAAAAAAGGATTCCTCAAAAAAAATTAGTAAACAAAAAAAATCTTAAAAGTCTCGAAATCCCGGGAGTTTCTGGGACTTTGATTGTAGGCTGTCTCGTGTTCCGGGACTTTGAAATTGTCGGGAATTCCCAAACCCTAGTTGTCATGCACGACAACGCCTGGTTCGATCTATTGTCCCAAAAGCGTGACCAACGCCATCAACGCCCTGCACTTCCACCATCATCGCCAGGCACACAACTTGTCTGCCAGTTCTGCGACCGTTGCTGTTGCTCTCGTATCGGCCTTACAAGTCATATACGTAAGTGCCGAACCTCACAAACGGACGCTGCTTAAACCATCTTTTATAGATGCTAAAGCCCTATGATGATGATAATTCGCTAAATACATTTAGAGATCGCATCAAGCGAAGCGAGATCTCTAAATCAACTTGAGCAAATCGGCGTTGTATGTATGTATGTTTGTCCGAGGATAACTTTCGAAGCGTTGATCCGATCATCGTGAAATTTAATACATAGGTAGGTAGTGATGGCACAATTTTGGTGTGACTAAATGAGCTGAAAATGTTGGGGGGTTGTTGAGATATTGGGGTTCAAGAGGGATAAAAAAATGAAAATGAAGCTAACTGGTCAAATGGGACGTCAAATGAAAGTTATCCATTAGTAAATTTAGATTCCGTTTTTATTTTTTGTAAATTCTTTATAGTTTTTGAGTTATTAGCCATAATAAAAACTAAACTTTGACAAAATTCACAGGGTACACCAGTGACCCCACAGTGCTGTAATTTAGTATGCGTGTAGCTTAAGTGACCCAAATATAGGCAAAAGTCTGAAATCCAGAATAACTGCAATATGTACCCCAAAAACGATAACCAAATCACATGAACTCCCGTTACCTGTAATTTGAATGAAACTGTAGTTCAAATAATTTGGTTAATTACTTCGTGACACTATTTTGATAGATAAAGATTACAACTAATATTGTTTTGTTTTAATCGGAGACTCGCGAGATCTTAGTTCGGGGCGAACCACTAGTACTATAAATTCGAAAGTAACTTTGTCTTTCTGTCTGTCTGTTACGTTTTCCTGACTAAACGGCAAGACCAATTTCGGTGAAATTTAGTATGTTATATATCGTAGTGTGATCAAAAGTTAACTGAAGTCCATGTCACGAATGGAACTTTTCTAATAATAAGTATCTACGTAAGTGGTCGTACAATAAGCACCTAACTTTTATGTTACGGGCTAAAATATTTACATAATTACGTAAAAAAACTTCATCGGCCATAAAAATGAGAATTGTGAATAATTTCCCATTTTACCAAACACTTGACCGGAAAGGCTGAATAGGCTGAAAACACTTTACGAGAGTTCAGTTCGTAAAACTGTTGAGCAAGTTCTGAAGAGCTTTAAAACTGAGCCGTTTAGATTTTACGACAAAAGATATGCTATAAGGCGTCCAGCTCTGAACGACCTATTAGTATTTAACAAGCTTGCTTTTTTTTAATCTGAATTTAAATTTTTTAAAGCCTAATTTCTAAATCTCAACCCCAAAAATCCCTGTTTTATATTGTCTGTGGCTGCTTTTCCGACACTGCACACAAACAAAATGTGCGAGTATGTATATGACAGCGCAGTTTGCAAATGTAAATTTTTAGGAAATTTAAAAGTTTCCTATTAAGGGGAATGCACCCCGATAGGTGGGCTAATTTAGCCACAACTTGGAGCCCTGATGGAAGACGCGATCGGGGTCGGCCAAGAAAGCGTTGGCGAGACGATCTTGTTGCCTTCGAGCAGGAGTGGTGGAGTGTCACACAGGACATATATAGATGGAGAGACTTGGGGGAGACCTTTGCCCAGCAGTAGGACAATACAGGATGACAAAAAAAGGCCCCTACACATAAAACCCGTAAAAATTAAATTACAGCTTAGATATCTTCAGCAAAAAGGAAAAGTGCTGATCTTGCTGGCTGACCTGGTCTTATTTATTTTATTTAATACTTTATTGCACAAAAATACAAATTACATGTACAAAAGGTGGGCTTAATGCTACTAGCATTTTCTACCTGCCAACTTCAGAGGTAACAAAAAAGGTTGGCGTGCTAACTTTTAACAATATTGATGTTTATTAAAAAAAAAAACAAAAGAAACACAAATAACAATAAACTCCGATTACAGTTAGAATAAATACATAAACCTACTTGATATAACAATAATAATACATAGAATATATATATGAGAAATATAACAAATATATATATATATATATATATATATATATATATATACCTAGTCAGGTCATAAATTCTGTCACATGTTTAATATAAAACAATTGAAACAAGTTTATTCATTATGTAACCATTTTATACCAAAATGAACTTAACAAAACATAGATTCTTATGACACTAAAGTTTATTCAAAATGACCTCCGTGATTTTGAATACAGGCCTTCAATCTGCGCGGCCAGTCGTCTATCGCAGCACGAACGAGGTCCATGTCAATATCGGCGGCTGCCTTAATCAAGGATGTCTTGAGTGACTCCAAATTGGGACGAGGCTTTGAGCACGCCTTTTCCTCCAAGTGTTGCCATATCTTGTAATCTAACGGATTCAAATCTGGACTGGAGAAGGGCCAGTCTTCGTGCCGGATGAAGTCGATTTCACACGCCGCCGCCAGCCAGTCTTATGTGCTCTTCGCTCTATGAGCTGGCGCCGAATCTTGTTGGAATACCCAGTGCCTATTATTGAACATGGTATGAGAAACAGGTTCCACAAGGTTCGTCAGGACTGTATTTTGATACACAACTGCATTCGTTTTTACACCTTTCTCACAAAAATGTACCTCTGTTAAGCCCCAATAAGAAACTCCCAACCATACCATGAGCGAGGATGGAAAATGACCTCGTTGGACACGCGGAATATGGTTGCTCGCTTCTTCACTACTGTGTGCGTACACCTTATCATTTTGTTTGTTGTAGCTCTCTTCTACGGTAAAATTATTTTCATCCGAAAAAAGAATTTCCCGATATTTTTTTCCCGCGTACCGCTTTAACAAAGCGCGGCATCTCTTCAGTCTCAGGTCCATTAGACGAGCATTCAAACGATGTCCTGTTTTTCTTCGATATGCCCGAATCCCGAAGTCTTCATTTAATACCCTTTTCACCGTGGTTCTGCTTAACCCCATCTGAAGGGCCAACAGTTTCTGCTTACGTTTGGGATTTCTTTGAATTCGCGCCTTCACAGCTTTTATCACTGCTGGAGTCCTAACAGACCGAGGGCGACCACTTCTTGACCTGTCATCTACACTAGAGTCTTCATTGTATCGTTTGATGGTGCGATAAACGAATCTTTTGGTTATATTCAAATGTTTCAGTATGTCAAAAATTTGAATTGACGCGTAACTGCAACGATGCAACGCAATAACTGCAACACGGTCTTCTTTAAGCGTCCACTCCATATTTAAAAATGAGTAAAATTCTAAAAAATATAAATTTTTATTTTCATGATCAATTTGAAATTCGAATTCTATAAACTTTTTTGTGGCCAGCATTCTAAAAGAAAAGTTTTTACTGTGTGACAATACTTATGACCTGACTAGGTATATATATATATATATATATATATATATTTATAGATATAAAACAAAAAACACTATTACACCTTCATCACACACAGCTATTAACTATCCCAGTTGAACTAGCATGATAATTAAAAAATCGTGTACGAATATTTGTAGATAATGCAAACATTTCTTTCGGGCCGGGAATCAAACCCGCAACCTCCTACGTCTCAGCCGGCTATTTGCCTACTGCATACCATTTGGAGTCTGGAGTCAGTGGAGTCTTTGTGTGTGTGCTCGATTTTAACTATATCACTCCACCGCACTCCACGCGGAGTGATGGAAATGGAGTCCTCGAGTATGCCCAGCTTGAAAAAGGTTTGTCTGTTTTGGAGCTACGATGCAACCGCAGACACGCACAAGCAGATTCTTCAGAAACACCCTCTATTGCATTGTAATTTGTAATACAATAGAAATAAACTTTATTGATATGAATGGTAAACCTCATATCGTCGCTGTTCTGACTAAGTGACGTAACCGACACTTTGGCGGAACTGACATTTGTAATGTTACTTTTATCTACTTTTGCAGACGAACCGATCTGTCTAATCGGCGTATCTGTATCTTCTACCTATGTCTAGATGTATGTTTGACGTATCTACATATCTTAAAATTATAAATCATTCGAAGTGCCCTTAGTACACCTACGACTTTTAGTAATATTTTCTTAAATGTCGGTTACGTCACTTAGATCAGCGACGATATTAGACATGCAGTCAATTTATATTACATTGAAATTTGAATTTATGCACAAAATTTGCCAAACGCCATACACATTATGCATCTCATCGTTTATAAAAAGGCACAGTGTGTGAAAGCTTTGAAAATATTTCACAAAGCATACTTCGACATACAATTTAACAAGTATTAAGTATTTAGAGAATGCTCAAAAAATTCAAACTCCAAGGACGAGGCTTTTGTACTTTGAAGGGACTGTAAAGGGGCTCGTAAACGAGCAATCTTTTCACGACAGTATAGACCCCAACACTACTTACTGTCCGGCAGCACAGGCTCAATGCTGTAGGCGGTAGTTTGGGTGGGTAGGTCGGTTGTTACTGTGTCGATATAACTAGTGGTTCGCCCCGAACTGAGATCTCGCGAGTCTCCCATAATAACAAAAATATTATTATTCATAATCTTTGATAATCAAAATAGAACCACGAAATACATAACCACATACTTGACCTACAGTTTCATTCAAATTACAGGTATCGGGAGTTCATGTAATTTTAATACTTTTCTGGATTTCAGACTTTTGCCTATATTTGTATACATCACTAAAGCTACCCGGATACTAAATTACAGCACTGTGGGGTCACAGGTGTACCCTGTGAATTTTGTCAAAGTTTAGTTTTTATTATATCTAATAACTCAAAAACTATAAAGAATTTACGAAAAATAAAAACGGAGTCAAAATTTAGTAATTGACCTTTCATTTGACGTCCCACTTTACCAGTTAGCCTTATTTTCATTTTTTTACCCGTCTTGAACCCCAATATCTCAACAACCCCCCAACGTTTTTAGCTCATTTAGTCACACTAAAATTGTGCTATCACAAACTACCTACATACCAAATTTCACGATGATCGGATCAATGCTTCGAAAGTTATCCTCGGACAAACATACATACAACGCCGATTTGCCCAAGCTGATTTAGAGATCTCGCTGCGACGATCAAATACAATCTATAGTCCACTATACTCGTCTAATAGGTCGGGTTTGACTGGTGTTAAAATACTACTAAGGAAAAACGGAAATAAATAATACGACCTTGGAATTACCTGTCAAAATATTGATCTAGCGTGTAGTTTTTCGATATAATGTGAAACTTGTGTTTGGATTACATAATAATTATTTGTCATTATGTGGTTGGTTTTTAGATCTTGTGTATCTTGTGTATAAGTCCGTACAAAGTATAACAGCATGCAAAAGGATACACGTCAAATCGGCCCCCTTATTACCTAAGCCAAATTGCTGTCGTGTCGCTATCGCTAGTCAGGCCATACCTTTCACACGTGAGTTACGTACTGTACGTGTGAAAGAGGTAGCCTGACTAGCGATAGCGACGCGACAGCAATTTGGCTTAGATTTACTTTAGTGTAGTTGTCGTGCATTGTCAGTCTTTATTAGACATAAGGTGTGAGTTTTGTATTTTTATTTTTTGCCGTGATAACGTCTTATAAATCGATGAACGCCGGCTGCACGCACGAGTGTCACGTTCCGCCTGAGCTAAGCGTGCAAGAGAGAGCGCGTAACAAACGATAGAGAGGCACGATCGGTCTAAGCGTTCAGCTTGTAACGCATCTATCTCTCTTCCACTCGTTATCGCTTAAAATTATCGACCGTAAACCTTTACAAACAGTGAATTTTTTTAAAATCTCCCCCATCTCAAAAAATCGTAAAGAGTATTTTTGCTCTTCGATATCTGAGTGCAAAAGCCGTTTTTATCCGCTACAGGATAAAGTAAATTGAATTTAGAACATCGTGTCCACTAAGTTTGTGAATTCAAAACATCATTAAACCTATTTACTTCTACCTCCATGGTGCCGAATTTATCATACAACCTTTTTTAATTTGTTAAAAACTCAAACTCGGAACCCTCTTGGTGCATAACTTTTTTTTTGCATTTCATTTCCTCGTAGGATGAAAAGTTACGTGTTGCACTCGAGTGCAAAGATTTTTCACCTCGTGCATTTTAGAATCCTTCGCCTTCTCGGTTATCAAAATTGAGCACGTGGTTAAAAAGCAACTTTGCACTCTTGCATAACAAATAACTATTTTCTTGTGCGACTTAATTATTTTTGGTAATTAATGTGCTCTTTATTATGCCCACGATTTTACAGTCGATTTTATCGGCAATATTGTGTCAATCTAGCCGGGAAATATAACAATATTGACGAGTACTACAAACATATTGCGGCAACATTGCCGACAATACTTGCCGTGAAATGTTGCTCGTTTGGAAAAGCTGACTCGGGCGTGTTATACTGACTGTTGACTCGGGTCGCGATCATCTTTTGTTACATCGTTTAAAGCTTTCACGAGTTACCAAATTCAACTGTCAATTTTAGAGTGATCGAGAGATTTTCCTTCCCTTTCGTGTATAAGTGGGAAGCTCTCATCCGGTGCTTTAACATGTTTTTCGGTGAATTGTAAAATTCACAAATTCTTAAAGCAGCGTCTCTTTAAAATTTGAAATTATTTTGGTGTTTTGTATCGTTATGATCCATTTTAAACCCTTTTATATATATATATATATATAATGATCTAACTGTTATTGAGTTGGTTGGAAGTTTGCTTCCATTACGTCTACATTTTGCGTATTTGACAATGCCATGATAGGACAAATAAGATGATGCAATGTCTGATATAAAAGTCCGACAGGTGCAAGAACCATGTTCGAAATTCAAAATTGTTATGAAATACGAAATGTTTTTGAATTGCACATGAGAGCATGGAGTTCCTAAACTTCTTAATCGCTACAGTATTAATACTTTTTAATCGCTACAGTATTATTACTTCTTTAATGTGCAGTTAGAATCTAATAAAATATTTGTAGAAGGAATTTTGTTTGTCATGATGTATGAGAATACTTTTTATCAAATTTGACTATCTTCCGCTTTTCAGAATTTTTTCATCCGATACAATAAAATGATTCTTACAAAGTATTGCATCGATCGGCATCAAAAAAAATTTTACCAACTTGATTCATTTCAAGGCGCTACTCACACTTGACCAAAAAATGTTTAATGCCAAAATGTTTTTCTTCGTAAACGAGTTGATGTTTTAAAAGAAACTGCACCAGTATCTTCTCTGGTTATGGGTGCTGCCGTACTGTTACAGTTAAAAAAAAAACACTCCGTATTATTATATCTACAAATTATTTACAAACAATTAGTACAGAGTATCTCAACTTATTACATATCTTTTTTTTATTATCCTATGTTGTTCTACTGCTGCTGGTCAAAGGTTAAAGGTCTCCCCATTTCCCTTCCATTTATCGTGGTCCAGAGACTATGAACATCCAGGTCATCTCTCCATCTTTTTATGGCATTACCGTGGCTGATTATAATACTCATGCTCATTTATAATTATAATTATTAATTAGTATGTAATGGGGGAGGCCTTTGCCCAGCAGTGGGACATAAATAGGTGAAATAGAAGTAGAATATTATAGAGTTATTGTTAAGCAAGATGTGATCCTTAACGACTACAGACAAGATACTCTTCTAACACAGGATATGCAAAAAGCTCCCAACCAACCCTAGTTAAAGTACTCTTGTAAAAACAATAGAAATATTTTTGTTATTTTTTTAAAAGATTTTACTACTATGATATGCGGGAAATTTGTGTGTATATTACTGTATATTATATATTAATCCATGTTATTTACAAATCTATATATATAAAATAAAGTCGTGTTAGTTACACTATTTATAACTCAAGAACGGCTAAGCTTAGAACCAGAAGACGGGCATATGATACTTTTTACCCGACTGCGAAGAAGGAGGGTAATGTTTTCATGGACCACCACCAACCAATAATAGAGTGATTCAAGAGGAAGGCTTATATGTACAAAACATACATAGTAACTGCGAAAGTAACTGTTTGTTTGTTACCTTTTCATAACTAAAATGCTGAACGGATTGTAATGAAATTTGGCAAGGTGATAGATTATATCCTGGGGAAGGACATAGGCTACCTTCTACCAGAGTTCACAAAAGGAGGGTAATGTTTTTATTGAAATACCACGCATGCGAAGCCGCGGGCGGGTCAACTAGTAAGGTGTACTAATAAGGTGTAATATATGTATATCTATGCTTTTTTTATCCAGGCTACAAATTTGAATGACCTAAATCCATCATAATTTTACCTATCGCAAAGTGTTGATCATAATTTTATTCCTGCCCACTCCATTTGGGAAAGCTTGTACATAATCAACAGTAAATATTAGATCCCCAGAGGGTTAATTTATGAATGTACCGCGAAAGCCGAAAGCGAAATTATTTTCGGTAGATTTGATAGGCTTTGCGGAAGACGGAGTGGGCCTGCTAATTATGCAAATCTTCTTTGTCATGAGCTTATTATAATATTACAAAACTCTTTTATTCAACTCCACGCTAAATTTAACTCTCGCATTATAGGATTAAAATGTTATTCCCCTTGGCAGTCTAGATTTGTTGAGTTCGCTTAGTTAATTTCTAAGTAAATGCTTAATTTTATCAAGGCCTGTAGAGATCAGATACATACTACAGTTATCTTTATATTACTCGTGCGCGATAACTTGGGACCTGCTAGGAATGCGACTCCCCGACCGCTTTCCCTGCACTTCCCCGATGGCGCCCGTATTGTACCGTTCGCATCACTATTTTTTACTAGGGTTTTTAGTCTCGTACTGGCCTACGTCACGTAACGACGCGCTCTGGAATTCTTTTAGTTTTCGTTTGTGTTATTGTTATAGTTTTTGTTGTTATAGTTCTTGTTAAGTGTTTTTGTTACCATTATGAAGGGTAAACCTTTGCATAGCGGAGAAAGAAACCTCGTGCTAAAAGTGTTAGAGTTTTTTGAAAACGGAACAAACAGTTTTGTTTACCTGTCCACTAAGTAGTGACGAAGATGAGATAATGTAAATAATAGATAAAATAAATGTATAAACTTAAACATTGTATTTTTATTTTATTCAAATAGTGTAAAAAAGATTAGATAAAAAGCAGCTTCCTCCCTGAGTAACATAATAAATTAGGTTAAAAAAACAAAGACGAAGCCGCGGGCGGCTGCTTGTTATGTTCGCTTTTTTGCGGGCGGTACAAACACGCCAATATGACGTCACCGCGCTCAGGTCCCAACTTATCGCGCACGGGTAATATAGTATACAAGTAACTTTTTAACAAAAATATAACTGACTTCAGATAACAGTAAAAACCAAAGTACTCTATCAATGTTGATGAAATTTCTATGGGATCAATCTAAAAGTATTTTCATTCATATAATAAAATATTTTTTTAAATCGTTTGATAAATGACGGAGTTCTGAGTTAACAAACATAACATAACATAAAAACTAAACAAATTGAGACTTATATGGTTTTTTCATGGATGCTATTGTCAGAACTGGACTAAATGGTGTTCTAGATAAAACGTTTGTGTTCTGGCTGTAGGTCTAATTTAATTTCATTGTTTTGTAATTTTCCTGTCTGTCTACCTATTTTGTTTGTGATCCGTTCTATGTTTCTTTGTGTGTGTCAAATAAATAATTCTATTCTATTCAAATGGAAATAGGGCCACACAGGAAGAACCAGCTTTCAAATAAAAATAGGAATCATCAAAACAAACATAAAAAAATACAGTCGAATTGAGAACCTTCTCTTTTTTTAAAGTCAGTTAAAAATGAAGTCGCTTCTGCTGTCTGTTACTTTAGATCTTTTAAACTACCGAACGGATTTTAACATAGTTTTCAGCAATAGATAGAGTGATTCAAAAGGAAGGTTTATATGTATAATAAATACATAACTCCGTTTGTTTCTTATCTTTACACACTAAACGGCTGAACGGATCGTAATGAAATTTTGCAAGGAGATAGATTATATCCTGGGAAATAACATGGGCTACTTTTTAGCTAACTGCGTAAAATGAGGGTAATGTTTTATTGAAAAACCACCCGTGCGAAGCCGCGGGCAGGTCAGCTAGTTAATATGATAAATAATTTTTCGTTTTATTTTATTAAACAAGAGGCATATATAAAACAAAGTCGGGTTAGTTACACCATTTATAACTCTTGAACGGCTGGACCAATTTTGATGATCTTTGATTTCTTGGATTTGTATCTGCCCAAAATAGCAGATCAACTATTAAAATATCGGAAAAAATCACGCAAAACAGTTATGAAGAAAACTCATTTTCTCATACATAGATGCAGCTGATGATGGCCGATTGTCAATTTTACCAGCGACGTACATTGGCAGCCCGCGTCATATGTATGTCAAGGCGGTACGAAGTTCGGCGGGTTAGCTAGTTATATATATATAAGTTTTAATAGACTCTTCGTAAATGCTATATTTGCCAAATCAAATTGAATCTTCCGTTAAATGTTATAAGAACCTTGTTTTCTTGTAAAAAGCCATTTTCAACCCTTTCATATCTTTCGAAATTATCATGGGAGCTTGTAATATGTAAATATGGAGCTTGATCTGTTCAACACAAAAATAAATAATTTTAAAGCATAGATTACTTATATTACCGATGTCGTGTATGTGTGTGTATTGATATTTATATTTATTTCTTTTTAACTTCCTCTCCTCTTTCTATTTTAAGTTTCTTTCTACGTTACCTGTTTATATAATCACCTATTCATATCTGCGGAAACTTATAATTAGCGTTCCTATAGTAGGTAATTATAAGCATTTATGGATGTATATTATTCAATCCAATACCTTTTCTCTAAATTTTCCAAGGATTCTAAAAATATAATAAAAGTTATCTCCGAACATTTTAGAGGTAAATTATTCTCGATTGTAAATTATGAGAAATAATAGAACCTCAGTAATTTGCTGCAAGATACGGGCGTTTTGTATTCATGACGAGTGCAGACCGTTTAACCCGTTTCTTGCGGAACCCTCATATTCATCAGTCAATGTCGTGGTAAGCTTGGAAATTATTTGCTGCTTGCAAAATTGAAGGGGGGGAGGTTGTTCTAGTTTTGGCATGAGAGTTGAACAGATGTGTGTTATGAAGGATGAAGGATGAAAAAATGAAGGAGTTATGTCACATCTATCAAATTTATGTGTTTTATTTATCAACTTAAACATGGTTATGTCTTTAAACCCTAGTAAGGTTTAACTAGACACTAGATTCCTGGTATTTAATGGAAGGTAAATTAGGTTATTTTATCATAAGGTATAATACTAATACAACATATTTTTTTTATACACTTACGGATAAGAGCGAGCGATTACTTTCTCTCGGGATTCTATAAAAAAACGATTAATGTCCCAAGCGACGTTAGGGGTAGATTAAAACACAAAACTGGGTAAAAAAAGTATCTATTCCATTAAAATAAATCACTCTAAACATAAACTATGGCCTCTTTAATTTAATATAAATAAGGATTTGTCATGGAGGTCGTATTTTATCTATAACTATACTTAATATTATAACGAGGAAAGATTTGTAGTTTTGTGTGTATGTTTGTAATGAATAAACTAAAAAACTACGAGTCCGATTTCAAAAATTCTTTCACCATTGGAAAGCTACATTTACCTTGAGTAACATAGGCTGCTTTTTACTCAACTGCGCAAAGGAGGGTAATGTTTTTATTGAAAAACTAGGCGTGCGAAGCTGCGGATTGGTCAGCTACTTTTAATATATTAAGAATGCAATGAGCCTCATTGTATTTTACTCATACTCATTTATTCAAACCGTAGGAGACAATAGAACACTAAAGGTTACATCAATAATAGTACATAACTAATTACATAGGCTTTATCTAAGTAGCTCATTGCACCATCATTTTGGTGGCGCCAGAAATAGACATGCATTTCGTATAAATTTACATTTATGCATCTAAATACTGATTAATAAGTATGTAGGTATTTAAGGTTAGCTGGTGTAGTTAAGGTGTAGAGGAGCATTGTCAAAGATATTATTATAATACCTAATTTGAATTCAAGTATACGTCTAATGTCGTGGGGCGCCGGCAGTAGAATGTTACCCCTCCTCTCATGCCCGTGGATGCAGTATGAGCCTGCTAAGGGATACCTCCGGAAGATGGGCAGCAGCGTCTTTCCGTGTATCAACATCCCGTACTGCGCTCGCCAACCCGCCTGCCAAGCGTGGTGAGTATGGCAACTACCCATCATGGAGATCCATGGAGGCCTGTGTTCAGTAGTGGACGTTTTACGGCTGAAATGATACGTCTAATAGACAATGGTGGCGATTTTGTTGTACACTGACTAAGTAAAATTGTGTAAAATACGAACGGTCTTATTTTGTTTACACTAAAGATCAAATTAGAATGACATTTAAAGTGACATTTCTAAAATTAAGTATTTTTTACTAAGGCGGCGTGTTTTTGGGCTAGTTTTAGTCAACAGGCAAATTAGTGTTGATTAAAACTAGCCCGTAAACACATTATATTAGTAAAAATTACTTAATTTTAGAAATGTCACTTTAAATGTCATTCTAATTTGATCTTTAGCCTAAACAAAATAAGACCGTTCGTATTTACACAATTTTACTTTGTCAGTGTAAGCAACAAAATCGCGACCCGTATTCGTCAGTAGTAGTATATTACATTAATTATAAATATTGAATTGCATTAGTTGTCAATACTAATATTATAAAAAGGAAAGACTTGTTTGTTTGTGTTGAATAGGCTCCGTAACTACTGGACCGATTTAAAAAAAAATTTCACTGTTGGGAAGCTACACCCCGGGTGACAAAGGCTACTTTTTACTCAACTGCGCAGAAGGAGGGTAATGTTTTATTTGAAAAACTACGCGTGCGAAGCGGATTGGTCAGCTAGTTGATTATATTTTATGAAATGCTGTAAAAGGGCATTGTCATCTGACCTAAATAATGAATAACAAAAAATATGTATATAACTAATTCTAACACAGAAACAACAAATAAAAATAAATTTTAAAATTTACTTACGGCCCTAGGGGCGCTAATCGCATTTACGCATCAGGTATCGAGCTAACAATGACTTTTAGAGCGATGAAAACTATTTTTTCCCGACATCCCGACAATTATGAAAATGTACTTACTAGTTATTTTCCTGCTTGGTTAAATCCATTCTAATATTATAAATTCGAAAGTAATTCTGTCTGTTTGTAACGTTTTTACGGCTAAACGGCTGAACCGATTGCTATGAATGTGGTAAGTAGATAGATTAGTAGATTGGTAAGTAGATGAGATTGGCTACTTTTTGTTGACAAACCACGAGTGCAAAGTCGCGGGCAAAAGCTTGTACAGAAATAAATAGGTATCCAAAAATATAGAGACAGGTAACAGATTATCTGAGATTGTAACAAGGCTATCAATAAATGAAAATGCATATTCCATAAAAGCTTTTTATCTATTGACGTTGTTTGAGGTGATATTGCGAGCTACAGTTATCTTAAAAGCGGAAGTTCGTTTAGACTTCTGAACCGATTTGGATAAAATTCGGAAAATACTCTTTGATCCGTAGATCTTTGATTCTGGCACAAAATAAAATAATATGAATACTACGTTAGTACTCTGGCTTAGAACCATGACGCAATAAAGAGTGCTTGATGACAGATTTTACGCGGTCGTTGACCGAGCCAATTTTAATTCGATATGATACTAAAGGTTACATCTTATTGCTACTGTAGCAGTGCTAACGTAACGTGGCTTTACTTTAGTTTTGTCGATATTTATTTTGATGGGCTTACAAATTCATAATTGATCGAGCGAAGCGATATCTCTAAATCAACTTGGGCAAATCAGCGTTGTATGTATGTATGTTTGTCCGAGGATAACTTTCGAAACGTTGATCCGATCATCGTGAAATTTAATACATAGGTAGGTAGTGATGGCAAACTTTTGGTGTGACTAAATAAGCTAAAAATGTTTGGGGGTTGTTGAGATATTGGGGTTCAAGAAGGGTAAAAAAAATGAAAATGAGGTTAACTGGTCAAGTAGGACGTCAAATGAAAGGTATTCATTAGTAAATTTAGAATCCGTTATTATTTTTTGTAAATTCTTTACAGTTTTTGAGTTATTAGCCATAATAAAAACTAAAATTTGACAAAATTCACAGGGTACACCAGTGACCCCACAGTGCTGTAATTTAGTATGCGTGTAGCTTAAATAACACAAATATAGGCAAAAGTCTGAAATCCAGAAAAACTGCAATTTGTACCCCCAAAAAGGGACCACATCACATGAACTCCCGTTACCTGTAATTTGAATGAAACTGTAGTTCAAGTATTTTGGTTATTTATTTCGTGGCATTATTTTGATAGTTAAATATTACAAATAGTATATTTTTGCTTTAATCGAAGACTCGCGAGATCTCAGTTCGGGGCGAACCACTAGTTAGTTATTTTACCTATGAAATGTAATCAATCTATATATTTAACTGACTTCAAAAGAGGAGGAGGTTCTATGGAGAACCTCCTCCTTTTTTGAAGTCGAATTGTCGACTGGTTATTTTTATGTTTGTTACCTCAGAACTTTCGGCTGGGAGAACCGATTTGGAAAATTAGTTTTTTATTTGAAAGGATATACTTTTAGATTGATCTTATGGAAATTTCATCAAAATTGGTAGAGTAGTTTGATTTTTACTGTTATCTGGTGGTAGAGCTTTTGTGAACGGGCTCGAGGAAGTGGGCACCACCGCCTTACCTTTATCTGCTGCCAAATAGCAGTACTTGTGCTGCTGTGTTCCGGTTAGATGGTAATGGTATGTTCCTGTAATTACTGGCACATAGGCACAACAGCTAAGTCCAATAGTATGGCAACGTATCCACATAGAGATCAAGACAACATAATAGCTTGGTTTGAATTCTATGTGGATATCCATGGGCTGCAGTAGCCACTTAACATCTGGTGGACTGCATGCTCGTTTGCCATATAAGTAGTATAAAAAAAATTTGTAGTCGGTTATATTTTTGTTAAAGAGTCAAGCCACGCCCTTTTGCGATTCAATGCCTAAATCACACTTATTCAGACATAATGATGTGTATATTCCTGCATATTAATCTACACATCAAAATGACTTCGGCAAAAACGATTCCGGTAGTTACATTAGTATATACAAGTTTTTATTAACAAAACACTCCTACAAGAATTCCCAACACTTTGTACCGATTTTTAATTATACTTATGACGTCATTATACGTGTCGTGGGAAAATATTGATCGTGTGACTACCCCGCGCGCTCATGCGGAAAAACTGTACAATATGGGCCCACGGCATGAGAAGTGCGGACATTCTTAATAGACCCTTTCAAACGTTGCTATTTCTGGCGTACACTCGTCACATCGATAAAGGATATCTTCTTTTTAATCGCTGACGGAAAACTATGTGTGTTGTTGGAAGACTTTGTATGACTGCGTTTTTGTATGTCGATGTGTTTGCTCGTGGTGTCGTAGCTCCGAAACGGATAGACACTATGAATGCGGTATTTCATATTTATTTTAATTAACTTATAAGCTTGCAAGTTGGCGGGATGTTAACACCTTTTTAAAACACTTGAAGGCGTTCATGTCACTTCATAATAACTTTAGAATGGCGTATATTTCTAAGACGAATCAGAAATAAGAAGATTCGTAGACAAATTCACTGATATAGCCTAGAGGACTAGCAAGCTGAAAAGGCAGTGGGCAGGACACATAGATCGAAGAACTGACGGTTGGAGCAGAACTGTTCTTGAGATCAAATACTAAAATGTGCAAAGCACATTAGATATAAAGACGACTTGGTAAAGGTTGCTAGGAGTCTTGGGGTGTAGGCCGGACAATATCGGTCGCTGTGGAAATCATATGTTAATATTTTTGTATCGGGTGTCTGTGTGTTTGTTTTGATTGATTGATTGAAAATTCTTTATTGCACAAAATACATAAATCTGTACATAGGCGAACTTAATGCTAGCAAGCATTCTCTTCCAGTTAACCTTTGCTTATTGTTGAAAAAATATTTTTGTAGGTAGTGCATGACATAATATAATATAGCAGGAAAAATTTTATAATAAAAAATAAGACTAAGATATAGTATTTTCCATAAACGTACTTTCAAATATTACACATCAATAAACACTAGTAGAAAAATGCATAAACGTACTTTCAAATATTACACATCAATAAATACTAGTAGAAAAATACATAAACGTACTTTCAAATATTACACATCAATAAACACTAGTAGAAAAATACATAAACGTACTTTCAAATATTACACATCAATAAATACTAGTAGAAAAATACATAAACGTACTTTCAAATATTACACATCAATAAATACTAGTAGAAAAATACATAAACGTACCATCAAATATTACACATCAATAAACACTAGTAGAAAAATACATAAACGTACTTTCAAATATTACACATCAATAAATACTAGTAGAAAAATACATAAACGTACTTTCAAATATTATACATCAATAAACACTAGTAGAAAAATACATAAACGTACTTTCAAATATTACACATCCATAAGCACTAGTAGAAAAATACATAAACGTACTTTCAAATATTACACATCAATAAACACTAGTAGAAAAATACATAAACGTACTTTCAAATATTACACATCAATAAACACTAGTAGAAAAATAATAGATAAACTAATAAATAGGTAGTTACAATAAAACTGAATAAACTCATATGATATAAAGATAACAGAGTGGATAAATGACAGAGCATCTACAGGACACCACTCATTTTGTAGGCCTCGTTCATGAGAGTGAGGTAGTGCTTGTACACTTTGCATCTGAAAACCTCAATAGAGGAAACATGCCGAATCTCAAGCGGAATACTATTCCATAGTCGGATAGCAGTAATGGTGAATGAGTTAGTTCGTTTGTCGAGTTTGTCCGTGTCATTACAGGCCAAACGATAGGGATTTTAATACAAAAAATTGTTTATTTGCTTTATTAAGTTTGGGCATCCATTTTCATCTGTTTGTAATTATAATTAGGTATTCTAAATTTAACTAGTTACTAGAAACGGAATAAATGACGTTAAAACACTATGTGCAATTAAAATGAGGTGTTTATCTCATGTATAAGTTACGTGTAGAATAGTGTACATGTTGGAAATTAATTAATTTATTCAGCAATTAAATTGTACAATAACATAGGTACCGAACAATGTTACGTATGTCAGATAATTTTAGATCATTTATAAAAATACATATTATTTGCAAAAGTTATTATAAGTTGTACGAAGCTTTTGGTGATAAAACAATATTTAAATATGATGAATTGTAGTGATTACCTGACAAACATATATATATATATATATTGTTATTATTTTTTCTCATTATTATTTACAATTATATGATGCTTTTGCAGACCTTATCAGCTGTTGTTATTTAATAGTTTATGTTAGTAGCTGTTGTTATTTAGCACTGTTTCACTCTTTTGTTTTATAAAATTTATTTACTATATGTACCAATTAGGTAAGTCCAACTTCGACAAAGAGGTCGCACAAAAAATCCAACTCAGCTGGGCAGCGTTCGGGAAACTTCGCGATATCTTCTCGTCCAAAATTCCCCAGAACCTGAAGACTAAAGTCTTCAAACAGTGTGTGTTGCCAGTGATGACCTATAGCACTGTAACGTGGTCCTTTACTCATGGCCTCATGACCAAGCTCAAGGTCGCTCAACGAGCTATGGAGAGAGCTATGATCGGGGTTTCTTTGCGTGACAAAATCCGCATTGCGAGGAATGCGGATCCCCAGAAATTCTCAGAAGAACTAAAGTTGCCGACATAGCTCTCAAAATTAGCAAATTAAAGTGGCAATGGACAGGACACATCGCTCGTAGAACCGATAACCGTTGGGGAAGAAAGGTTCTCGAGTGGAGACCACGGACTGGAAGACGCAGCGTACGCCGGCCCCCCACAAGGTGGACCGACGATCTAGTAAGAGTCGCGGGGAGCCGTTGGGCGCAAACGGCTAACAACCGCTCGTTGTGGCGATCTAAGGGGGAGGCCTATGTTCAGCAGTGGAAGTCTTCCGGCTGATTATGATGATGATGTACCTATGTATCTATAGATAGGTAATTAAGTGACATATTTTAATTATTTGATCTGACTTGTCCAAGCACATGTAATTTGTGTTGTATAAATGACATTAAATTCACGATGTTAGACATTTTGGTCACACTACTAGCACTGCATTATGATAATTTAACACATCATTTTATTGAATAGAAAAATTGTTCAATAGTTCTTTCACGTGGTAAGCATAAATGCTATTCCAGATTCTAAACGATATAATGCAAATATATTCGATTTTTAATCATCTATGCTAGTAAGGAACTTATCGTTTGATAAATGGGCGTATACATTTTTCAAAATATGTAGTTATTATATTGTAAATGTTCAGACATACTCAAGAAATTTTACGATTTTGTCCAATTTAAAGCTCGATCATTAAAGTATACTAATTATTACTACTTGTAAGTACGTAGTGTGATTATGCCAAAAACACATACATTTGTTTCTATTTTAATATAGATTCTACATGTTATTGATCAAGCGAAACGAGATTTTTAAATCAACTTGGGCAAATCGGCGTTGTATGAATGTATGTATTTTTGTTTGTCCGAGGATAACTTTCGAAGCGTTGATCCGATCATCGTGTTTTTAGTAAAGTTTTGTAGTTTTTGAGTTATTAGCCATAATAAAAACTGAACTTTGACAAAATTTACAGGGTACACCAGTGACCCCACAGTGCTGTAATTTGGTATGCGTGTAGCTTAAATGACACAAATATAGGCAAAGGTCTGAAATCCAGAATAACTGCAATTTGTACCTCATAAAAATATAACCCAAACATGAACTCCCGTTACCTGTAATTTAAATAAAACTACAGGTCAAGCAAGTTGGTTATTTATTTCGAGGCACTATTTTGATAGTCAAAGATTACAAATAATATTTTTTTTGTTTTAATCGGAGACTCGCGAGATCTCAGTTCGGGGCGAACCAGTGTAATAATTATGAATATTTTAACACTTACACTCATGCCACGAGTAAAAACTAAATACAAATGATTAAAACACACAAATTATTTCATAGAAATTACATAGCCGCGAACTAGCGAATATTCCGCGACGCACTCGTGGCGATCTCGTTCACAAATCGACTCACTGGAGACAAGCTCATAACTCGCTTGTGTAATAACGCTCTTTAGCTGACAATGATGATAATGATTGATCGAGCAAGCGAAGCGAATGAAGTCTCTCAGTTTCGAGATTAGAAAAAAATGCTTTTGTCCGTCTGCCTCGCTACAGGTCGCATTTATTAACCGATTTTGACGAAAATTGGCACCCAAGTTCCATGATTTCTTTAAATTTTTTAATCGATCGTGATTTTTAAGTAAGGGGTAAATAGGGGGGAAAGAGGGGAAAGTTATTATTTATCGGCGGATTTCAATAAAATTTGAGAGGCACACTAAGGACATTATTCTACACAAGTTATTGCGAAAAAAAAATCCAAAACGGTGGAGTGCTGCGGGGGGGGGGGGGGGGGGGGGGGAGGGTGGGAGAAGTTTGCTGTAGCGTTATATATTGGACGGATCTCAATATTTGATTTTTTTCGGATAATTTATACATCTATAACAATCAGACTACGCAGTCCTCTCCGCCTTCACGAGACGAACCCGTAAGACTTCAGATTCAATCTCGTAAGACCAAGGAAACGCGAGTAATCCCTAAAATTTATACCAATATTTTGCTCAAACGTCTACATAGGTAAGCCTATTGGAAAATGTAAGCACCTAAAATTATATTTAAAATTGGACTTTCTTCGTTATTTTTGTTGCGACGGGATTATAAGAATTCGCGAGGTCTTCGGTTCTCACACAACCGTATTAATATGATTCAAAAATAATTAAAATAAAATTATTAAGACTAACCAAATCTGACTAATATACAAAAACAATGCATAATTACGAAGATAATTATAAAGACAACAATGATTATTGGAGGTAGATAGGTACCCATTAAACCAAGCCTATGAAGTCGGCAATACTAATATGTGGGGTTTCTGTAACATTGTGGGTACAGTCAGCTCTATTATTTGGTAACCCAAGCCCTCAACTCTAGAACCTGTTCTTGACTAGGCAAGCGTGGTTCACCTTCAACCATTTATTGTAAATTCGTCGCTTAAATAAATAAATAATGCTGGACATTTCACATAGTGCCCAGCCCCCTGGAGTTCGCGCTAGTCCATCGTTTAACACTTTCAAACGGAAAGTTAACGAGCCACTATTTTTCTCTGTATTTTTATTTTATTTTATTGTAAATATATATTTATTTTTGTATTTATTAGTTTATTTATTACTAACTGACCAATCCGCAGCTTCACACGCGTAGTTTTTTAATAAAAACATGGCCAATGTTTTTATGTTTTCCTTCCAGTAGTTTCGGAGCCTATTCAATACAAACAAACAAACAAACAAATCTTTCTCTTTATAATATTACAAAGTTTTTTTGTAGATATTGATATTTTCTTTAATATTTAGAACATACTTTGTTCTATCATCAATAGTTTCCGCAGCGCATGCGGCGAAAGACTTTTAGGTCACTTTTTTACACCTTGGGTTACGTTACTTAAGTTTTAGTAAGGATCCTTAATCTTTTCTAGCAATAAATATAGCCTATATCACTCAAGGTGAATGTAGATTTCCAATGAAGTGAAAGAATTTTTGAAATCGGCACAGTAGTTTATGAGTTTATTCATTACAAACATACACACAAAAATACAAATCTTTCCTCTTTATAATATTATATTCGTATAGATATTCATTATATTATTAGTTACTTGAGGTATATTTAGTTTTATTTGTTTCATCATCATCATCATCATATCAGCCGTAGGACGTCCACTGCTGGACAAAGGCCTCCCTCATTGATCTCCAGGAACTGCGGTTGGAAGCGGCCTGCATCCAACGCCGACCTGCGGTTCTTACCAAGTCGTCTGCCCATCTTGTGGGTGGACGTCCTACGCTGCGCTTGCCGGTCCGTGGCCTCCACTCGAGAACCTTTCGGCCCCATCGGCCATCTGTTCTGCGCGCTATATGGCCTGCCCATTGCCACTTCAACGTGCTAATCCGTCGGGCTATGTCGGTGACTTGAGTTCTCCTACGTATCTCCTCATTTCTGATTCGATCCCGTAGAGAAACCCCGAGCATAGCCCTCTCCATAGCTCGTGAGCTTATTCATAAGGCCAATAGTGAAGGACCACGTCTCGGTTCCATATGTCATCACTGCTAACACAAACTGATTGTAGACTTTCGTCTTAAGGCACTGAGGTATGTTGGACGAAAAGACGTTGCGAAGTTTCCCAAACGCTGCCCATCCGAGTTGGATTCGACGATTGACCTCTTTCTCAAAGTTGGACCTACCTAATCGGACTGTTTGTCCTAGGTATACAGACTGTGACTTTACTAAACGAGTATTTTCGTTTTTTTATTTGAATCTGCGTAATATGTGTATTATAGCTGGCGACTGTACTATGAGTATGTAGATAAGCCTGAGTCTGGTACCTATCAAACCATTAACACGCGACGCGACGGTCGGCTACAGTACATGCCCATGACCGAACTCACGTCTATCTCTATGCATGTACAGATATGTATCTATTACGTCATTCTAACATTGTAACTGCCCATTTACGTAAATCCCTTGATTTACTGTTTGATTTTCTCCATTTAGACCGATGATACCCAAAGTGGTATAATAGGTTGGGGAAAAAGTCTTTTCGCATTGTATGTATGAACTTGTAATAAAATCTCTTTGGCTATACTATTTGTATCTGGCTGGTTTTGATATCATTCAAAGTTTAAATTTTAAAGAAAATAATTCCAAATTCATATTAGAAAAATGTGTGATTTTTATTTGATGTTTTTCGTACTGTAAAGATGAGAAAATCTAATGAAGAAATTCGATACATTTTAAAATTTTCCTACAAAAAAGGTAAAATGCAACGGAAGCCGCGAAAAAAATTTGCGATGTTTATGGACCTAGTGCAGTGTCTGTGAGAGTCGCACAAATTTGGTTTAAGCGTTTTCAATCCGGAATTTTTGATGTCAAAAATGCACGTCGCTCTGGTCGCCCTATTACGGATAAAATTGATGTCATTTTTGAAAAAGTGGAGCAAGATCGGCATATCAGTAGTTACGAAGTAGCTGAATAACTAGGAATTGACCACAAAACAGTTTTTTTTGCGCATTTGAAAAAACTGGGTACACAAAAAAGCTCGATATTTGGGTACCCCACGAGCTCACTGAAAGAAACCTAATGAACCGTGTACTCATTGGTGATTCTTTATTACGATGTAATGAAACCGAACCATTTTTGAAGAAGCTGATAACTGGTGATGAAAAGTGGATCACGTACGACAAGAACGTGCGAAAAAGGTCGTGGTCAAAGGCCGGTTAGGCTTCACAGACTGTGGCGAAACCCGGGCTAACTCGCAACAAGGTAATGCTGTGTTTGTGGTGGGATTGGAAGGGCATTATTCATTATGAGCTGTTACCACCAGGCACGACCATCGATTCTGAACTCTACTGCGAACAACTGATGAGATTGAAGCAAGAAGTTGAGAGAAAGCGGCCAGAATTAATCAACAGAAGGGGTGTGGTTTTTCATCATGATAACGCTAGCCTCACACATTTTTAGCCACTCAGCAAAAATTAAGAGAGTTTGGCTGGGAGGTGTTAATGCATCCGCCGTATAGTCCTGACCTTGCACCTTCAGATTCCCACCTGTTTCGGTCTCATCTGAATTCTTTAGGCAGTGTCAGGTTAACATCACGAAAGGACTCCCAAAGCTACTTGTCGCGGTATTTTGATCAGAAGCCCCAAAATTTCTATTGCAATGGGATCATGTCCCTACCTACAAGATGGCAAAAAGTTATCGAACAAAATGGTACCTACATACTTTAGTTACATGTAAATGAACTATATTAAAAAAATGTTTTGAATTTTCTTATTAAATGTGAAGAAACTTTTTCCCCAACCTAATATATCGACCCCCAGGTCGACTAAGATTTTCAACGGGTACATGTCATTAAACAAAAATATTGGGGGTCCACGATAACGGATCTCGTTTAAGCAGACGACAACCTTGTTTTTGGCTTTTCATGAATAGAAAAATCCTACACCTATACATAAAGTACCTATACTTTTTTAAGTTTTTCATATAACAGTTTAAATTAATTTTTCAAAGTATCATACTATGTAGCAGTATGTAGTACGCTTTTAGCGAGAAGACCGCCACTTGTATTTCTGCGTGTATTGTTATTTGTTTTATATTACCTTTTTTTTTTATCTCGTATTTACTAGTGCGTGGCGCACAATGCTTAGCCGGATCCTAGTTTGCGGACGCTCATGACCTGTACGTACTAACTGCCTATGTATATTTTATGTTTTCTATTTGTGTTTGTTATATTGCTACTCCTACTGTCCTATTATTTTTGTTACTGTGTATGTCTATGTTTTGTTATGTCTGCAAATAAATGTATTTTCTTTCTTCTTTCTTTCTTTCATATTATTTTATAATTTAAGTGTGATTTACAATAGAGCGTTATCTATTTATCTACCATACCAACTGTCAACGAAGTTGATGAATTTGCAAAAAAATAATATTAGGTTAGCAGGGGGTCTACCTAAAACCAAAAAAACATGGTAAGTGGTGAACGAGACAAAAAGTTTGAGGACCTCTGGTTTGGACTATAAATTAGGCATTTTACAAAACAAGTGGTGAGCTAAACCATTTTTTGGTTAAACTATTTCTATCATACCTCTCTTATCACATTTCATTTGAACCCTCTCAATCGTTTATTGCATTTCAAAATGTAGTTTAGTGGAAATTAGTGTTAGGGATGGCACTTTTAGAAAGATTAATTATGTATCTAGCAAACTTAGTGCTATATCATAATCATCATCATCATATCAGCCGTAGGACGTCCACTGCTGGATAAAGGCCTCCCTCATTGATCTCCAGGAACTGCGGTTGGTCTGGTTTTATGTTGTAAATCCATGAAGGGGTTGTTGCCATACATGCCACGCTTGGCAGGCGGGTTGGCGAGCGCAGTATAGGTATTGAAAACACGAAAAGACGCTGCTGCCCATCTTTCGGAGGTATCCCTTAGCAGACTCCTACTGCATCCACGGGCAAGAGCGGAGGGGCAACATTCTATTGCCTATATGCGTGAAAATAAATCTTTATACCTCATTTTAGGCTAATTACACGCCCAGAGGAATGTGGGATTTGGCATAGTTAAAGTTTGTAGGTATGTATATTATTATGTATAATGTGTGCTATAATTATCCTTGGATAACTATCGATAATTATCGGTGAACAGTAAAACTAAAACCAAAATTGAGTTGCCCTGAAATGAGTTTGATTTTAGTACTAGCTGACCAATCCGCAGCTTTGCACGCGTAGATTTTCAGTAAAAACATTACCCTTATTCTGCGCAGTTGGGTAAAAAGTAGCCTATGCCACCCGGGGATAGTGTAGCTTCCCAACAGTGAAATAATTTTTTAAATCGGTCAAGTAGTTTCGGAGCCTATTCAATACAAACAAACAAACAAATCATTCTATTAATTATCTATCTATCTATCTTACCTCTTTATAATATTATTATTAGTACATAAAGACATAAACCAGTTATTACACTATTACAAAACATTCTTTACTTAACATTAATTAATCACAAACTCACCTAAAAAGAGAAACAACACGACGACCTCCGTGGCGCAGTGGGCGAATAGCCGGCTGAGACGCAGGAGGTAGCGGGTTCGATTCCCGCCGCGGAACAAATGTTTGCATGATCTACAGATATTTGTTCCGGGTCTGGTTGTTTCTCCATATAAATATGTATTTACAAAAAAAAAATGTTTATAAGTATTCTATCAGTTATCTGGTTCCCATAGTACAAGCTCTGCTTAGTTTGGGGCTAGATAACGCTGTGTGAAATGTCCAGCAATATTTATTTATATTTATTTTATAACATTTAAAGCTATTGCTTCACCAGTTCCTATTATTTAAATAGTCAAATTACAATTATAATTCTCACTTGTAACATATTTTATCATGCTGTCATTCAATCAATATGACAGATACCTCAATAGATTAAAATGGGTACACAGATAAATTATACGTCAAAGTTATTACACATCAATACAAACTAAATGAAGGTTCACGCCCTTCGTTTAGATATGTATAAAATTAAGGTAAAACATATAACGATCTAAAAACCCTCCAAGCAAAATCTATATGTATAAACCTACAAGTTGGCGGCAAATATACTCACTAAAATCGGCCTAGTGCGAGTTGGACTCTCGCACGAAGGGTTCCGTATCATTAACTATAGAAACGGCAAAAAAATCACGTTTGTTGTATGGGAGCCCCTTTTAAATATTTGTTTCACTTTAATTTAATTATTAATTTTTAAAGTAAATATATAAATAAACATTTTAAGAATATTTCAAGCGTCCGCCTGTTGTCGTTATCAATATCGAGCTAAAACGAGCTAAAAAATCACGTTTGTTGTATGGGGGCTTCCCTTAAATATTCATTTTATTCTGTTATTAGTATTTGTTGTTATAACGGCAACAGAAATACATTATCTGTCAAAATTTCAACTGTCTAACCATCACGGTTCATGATATACAGCCTGGTGATAGACATGACGAATGAATATTTTAAAGATTTACATACTTTTGACCAGAACCCACGTTATCAAGAACCTGGTGTCTGGATAAACCTAGTATAGGTTTTAAGACATCATGGAATCAATGTGTAACCAGCTTTTTGAATCTGATAATAAACAAATAAATACAGACAGCAGAGTCTCAATAATAGGGTGCGGTTTTACCCTTTGGGTACGGAACCCTAAAAAATGTTGGGCACAAAAAAGCAATGCAACCCACACTCGTCACGAATAAAAAACACATCAGCTTTAGCGACTTTCCAGCTCTATGAATGAAATTTTTATTGGTTTTGGCTTCCAGTTTCAATTTATATATGAAAAACTAGCTTCCACAAGCAGCTTTGCACGCGTTGCTTGTCAGAAAAATCCAAGCAAATCCAACTTATAATCTACGTACATACCAAATGTAATCGAAATCGGTACAGCCGTTACGACGTGATTGAGTAACAAACAAACATCCAAACTTTCGCACTTATAATATTAATGTTATATTTATGAAAAATATTTTTGGAATACTCGTGGTGTAAGTTTTGCAAATTGGCATTTATTTTTAGTTAATCTATATTATCCCACTGCTGGGCAAAGGTCTCTCCCAAGTTTCTCCATCTATCTCTGTCCTGTGTGACACTCCACCACTCCTGTTCGAAGACAACAAGATCGTCTCGCCAACGATTTCTTGGCCAACCCCGACCGCGTTAGCCCACCTACCGGGGTGGATTCTACTAATGTGTCCCGCCCAATCCCATTTGAGCCTAGCTGTCTTTTCTCCAACATCGGCAATGCCTGTCAACGAACGCAGCGTGGTGTTTCTCACTCGATCAATCCGTTTGAATCTGAGAACGCTGCGTTCCATTGCCCTCCGGCAAATCTTGAGCAAAAATTGAGATGACGATAGAAAAACTATATTAAGGATTAGTAAAGTTTCTTGTGAAAGGGCTAGTCCGAGAAAATACTTGTAGTAATTCCCGGGCGAGCCTTAACTATTTATGAGGCATTCTACGAATTGATGAGCACCACGCACCGATTTGATGAGCACCTATCTGAAACATACCAATGTTATTCCACGAACGGCAGCGATTAATATCTTGGCTAGGTGCTGGTATGGTTGCCAGTGAAATTACAGGCAGATGAGGCTTCACTCCTGTTTGCCTCAAGTTACACACAAATTGTGTCATGTCGGATAAACGCTTCGAAAGTTATCTTCGGACAAATAAACATACATACAACGCCGATTTGCCCAAGTTGATTTAGAGAACTTGCTTCGCTCGATCAAAAAGGTTATAACTGGTCAGACAGACAGACGGACATGGCGAAACTATTAGGGTTCCTAGTTCAAATACGGAACCCTAAAAATTGCGTCAACATGAAGTGCTACGGTGCTACGTACCAATAGATGGATGTTCGTAGCAGTTGCTTAGACTTTTAAATGTACAGTCATCATTGCATTTATCATAAGGGTAAAAATAGTCTGCAATGGTTTTACTTTTTCATACGCGCGTGTTTTCTATTAGCTAAACCGCTGCAGACAATTTTGACTTCAAACGACACCACTAGATGTTCTCGCTTGATATTTTCTGCATTAGTTTTAAGAGAATGGACTAGTATTTCCACCCACTATTTAGAGCTACCCACAAGCGCCTGTGAAATCCGTTATCGGGAATGTAATCTAGTTCTCTCCAGGGTAGGATAGAACGGGCATTAATAAAATTACGCGAAGCTCACCTAGGGCCATAAGAGGCTAGATGTAGATTTATTTCGGGCAACTAATACAATGATACAAATTATCAAAAAAACCCTTGTGAAAAATACTAATAAATCAGCGCGCGATTGCTCCCAATAAAAGTACCCTGATTAGTGTACAAGTTTCAATTCTACCGTATGTATTCATTGGATGCAATCATACAGAATCAGTTGCCAAGATAATCTCAGGAGAGCTCCTACCTCGAATACTTCTGCTAAGAGGAATTCATACCTCGAAATTGAATTGAAGGTAATTTATTACGTTAAAGTTTTCTAGGAGTTTCAACTTTTTAGTATATACGGTATGTTTTTAGTTCCGCGATTTGTAGGTATGATTAATTATTAAATTGCTAACTGGGTTTTATAGCCTTCTTTTGATTACGTATTTCGTGACAGGTTCAGAACAGGCGTTTTCGCAAGGATCTTCTTCTTCCTACCCTTTACCCACGTTACGCGGGGTCGGCACAACATGTACTCCTCCTCCACATCTCTCTATCAGCCGTCATATCCGCTGTCACTTCCTTCCTACCCATATCATTCTTCACACAGTCCATCCATCTCTTCTTTGGCCTTCCTCTACTTCTTTATCCATCCACACTCATATCTAACACTCTTTTAGTTACATGATTTTCTTTCCCACGCATGACATACTCATACCACGCTAGCCTCTAACTCCTCAATTTTTCTATTAGTGGCGCTACTGTTAAACATTTATATAATATTAAAATATTTCTACGGATAAAGATATAATATTTATACGAGTAAAATAATAATCTTTTCCCTATTTGCGAGTTGGCTTTGGCCTTGTCAAGTAATTTTTTTAAGCTGGATCGGTCTTGGCCTTTTCTCTCTAGCTGCTAACCCCAACAGCTTTCATTTCTTACTCTATACTGTCCAGCCGCCTGCGCTTAGTCTTGGCACGGGGTTTCTGGTCATCTGGTTTGCCTCTTAGAAGGCATTTCGGTGTTCTGGCATCCTACGTTCACTCTACGTAGTCAGCTCATAGGAGACGACCAACTTTACTAAACTAAAAAAACTACTAGTAATCTGAACTTAGCAAGAATTTCTCATTACTTCAGATAATCTAAAATTCACTAGATTCATTAGACCAGCTCATACGAACTTACTCAATTCATTTTATATTCATGAATATTGACTTACATATTAAGTTTATTTTTAAGTTAATTTTTTGCTCTCTGAGAAAAAGTTAAACGAATTTAGTCTAATAAACTTCAGAAAATGTTGCATAAAATTAGCTTTCTCAAGTGGAAAATAAGCTTGAACTTTTTAACGAGGTTATAAAGTGAACGTTATTAGCACCCCGGCGGTCTTGACAATTATCAAAGAAGTTAGGCATACTACAATCTCTATATATAAAAATGAATCCCTATTTCCCTTGGTCACGCCATCACGCGTGAACGGCTGGACCGATTTCGCGAATAATTCTTTTTTTGTTGTATTTCTTATTGTCAGAAGGTTCTTATGAAAAAAAAAATTAAGAAAATTGCGCGCAAAATTAGAAAATTTAAGAATACTTATCCACCATATAAAATTATTTATAATCTAACCTGAGCGCTTTTATAATGTAACCTTATGACATTTGACATAGAATTGACAGAATACGTGCTGCAAATATCGTCAAAGATGTCAAAAAATGAATATCGTTTGAAAAAGATGCTTCGGTCGGAGTTATCCCGAGATATTGTCTATTTAGATAAAAACGAATTGCTGTTCGTTAGTCTCGCTAAAACTCTAGAACGGCTGGAGCGATTTGGCTAATTTTGGTATTGAATTATTTGTGGAAGTCATTAAATTTCTCATACATAATGATGGCCGGGGACAACAATTGACAATTCTACCAGTATATTGACAGCCCACGTTATATGCATGTCAAGGCGGTACGAAGTTCGGTGGGTCCACTAGTATTTTATATAAATATATGTAGTATGCTTATTAACTCTTTAATGAAGAATACGGGTAAAATTGTATAGTTTTAGAGTTGTTTATAATGCATAGGGTGAAGTCAAACACCTTGTACACACGGCTACACATCAAGCTATAAATTTCCAGTATAAGCTGACCTCGCATTGTGTAGGCTTTTCGTAGAATGAGAGGTCAGCTTATACTGGAAAATAATAGCTTGATGTGTAGCCGTGTGTACGCTTATGATAAGTCCAGAAGATAGAAAATCAAAGAAATAGATGATTTGTAAGCGTTAATAAAAAAAGCAAGTTTATTAGCGACTATATTTTTAAGGAAAATAGTTCAGTTTCTTGTATAGCCTTTTCAATAGATATAAATGTTCCGAGGAGCCTAATAATAAATTCATATGAGTGAGCGGTTCATCTTATATCTTATATGTATTATCCAAAGGTTGTCTGGAAGAGATCGCTTTTAGCGATAAGACCGCCACTTGTATTCCTGCTTGTATTGTTATTTGTTTTAAATATTGTTTTTTTTAATTTAAGTGTGATTTACAATAAAGCGTTCTCTATCTTTCTATCTATTATTATATATATAAAAGAAAATCCTGTTAGTTACACTATTTATAACTCAATAACGGCTGAACCGATTTGGCTGAAAATTGGAGAGGAGGTAGCTTAGAACCAGGCAACGGACATAGGATACTTTTTATCCCGTTCTTAGAACCAGGAGACGGACATAAGATACTTTTTATCCCGTTCGACCGTGTTCCCGTGTGACGTGACATAAAACGTCGAAGAGAACGAGTCACTATAAAACGTGGTATAACAAAAACGCATCTGACATGGAATAACAAAACGCAAATGACAACTAAACGTAATTTTGTCTATGGTTATGTATGGTTGTAAATATATATTTAAAAAATCGGGTTAGATACACCATTTACAACTCAAGAAAGGCTGGACCGATTTTGATGATCTTTGATTTGTTGGATTTGTCTCCGCCCCAAATAGCAGAATAACTATTAAACTATCGGATAAATTCACGCAAAAAGAAATTACGACGAAAATTCATTTTCTCATACATAATGATGGCAGGGAAAACAATAATTGACAATTCTACCGGTTGACGTATATTGACAGCCCGCGTTATATGCATGTCAAGGCGGTACTAAGTTCGGAGGGTCAACTATATAATATTCTAATAAAATGATTGAAAGGAGACCGACTTCTATTTCGATGTGAGAAACTTTCATAAATAGAATGTTTTTGTTTCAGATTTTCTGTTTTCTGAAGGCGGTTAGGTATATTTTTTGGTAAAAAATTGTAACGTCACGAAGTTAAGCTAAAACCATATTGAAGTAAGTCCTTAGGTAAGTGAATGCTGATGTTTGTAGTGAACACACGTAGATGAAATTAGGAGAGGGAAGTTCCTGAACCACTAGTCGTCGGATAACCAGGTTACTTTGGAACAGTTCCGGGGCTGAGGACTTATTCAATTTATCCATCGTTAAAACTGACAAGTCACAAGAAACTAGTCTCAAAAACATGGAGTAATACCGTATTTTGTCTCTTTTGAATGAATTTAAAACTATAAATATAATATCTGAAGCTATTATGGTCTCACTATCACTAACTATCATAAACTCATATATCATGGTAAATACAGTGAAAGTATAATTTCAAACTGTCCGACGGAAAACACAGTGGAATGATTTTAAAGATACAGTGAATTTATTAACACAAGCTAAATCTTTTAGCCCAATAAATGTGTAACTCTGATCATAATAGTATATATGATATTATAACATTCATGTTTATTTTAAAGGCAAATACTTCTTCTCTTCTTCAACGTGTCAAAAACTCAATTTTTCTGTCACTTGTCGAATACCATATTATAATCTCAAGTTATTATTTGATTTCTGTCGTTGTCACGGCGAACGATTCTGATTTATCGCATTCGCTTATTTTATTGAGACTTTCAGGATAAAATTAAATAGGTTCTTTGGAATCATCCCACGTGTGAAGAACAATACTTTTTTATCGCAAAGTTTCAGTAGAAAAGTTGCGCTCTTCCGCGCACCAAAGCGGCTCAAAAGTCATGGTTTATTCATTAACCTCGCAGTCTTTTATGGAATTTGTGTACGCGCGGCGACTTTTAGCTCGCTTCTATGCACTGCTACTGCATCGTGTAACCAATTCTTAAAACAAGCGAAATAATAGGTCGAGAGAGATACGAGACGCAAATATTTAAGGCATCTTGGTCGAGGATGTTTCAATACTTTTTTTGATAGGTATCAAAGACACGAAAGATTTTTTCACATATTTCAGTTAAGTACATTTATGGAAAACTACTGCTACTACTACTGCTGTTACTAGCTGACCCGCCCGCGGCATCGTACGCGTGGTTTATCAATAAAACATTACCCTCCCACTGTGCAGTCGCGTAAAGTGTATCCTATGTGTCAAGTCCATTCATAATCTATCTAGGTACCAAATTCCATCGAAATCGGTCGAGCCGTTAAGTCATGAAAAGGTAACAAACAGACAGAGTTACTTTCAAATCGGTATGTACGCAGTTTATAACCTGGATTAACACATAGGCTAGTTTTTGTTGACAAACAACTCGTGCGAAGCCGCTGGCGGAAGCTGGTTATACATATTAACCTTCCTATCTATTGCTGAAAACTACATTAAAATCCGTTGAATAGTTTAAAAGATCTAAGGTAACAGACAACGGAAGCGACTTCATTGTATAATAAGTAAAGGAGCATCGCAATGGAATGAGAAGCGTAGGACGGTCCCCCACTACATCACTACACAAAGTGGCGGTATTTCCATCGAAAGTAGACCTAATAAACTCTGCTGGGAGCCATTATATACAGGTCGCACAAAATTGGTTGCTCTGGAAAGCTATGGGGAGGCTTGTGTTTAGGTAGATAGATAATATCATTATCCCACACCATTAAAAAATAAATAAACCGAACAGAAAATAATGTCTATATCAGTGATGGGCAAAGTACGGCCCGCGGGCCAGCTCCGGCCAGCGAAATCATTTAATCCGGGTCGCTGATGGTCCTTCGACATGAATAGTATATGGCCCGCGATAATTATATTTAGACGGACCAGAAGTATAAAGTAGATTCTACTTAGTAGAGTGCTCCCTCTCTATAATTCCCAACTCGGGGCTAAAATTCTAAGAATTTCTTCTTATTGAGGAGTCTTCTGTTCTTAGTGTGTAATACTGTAATGTTTTTATATGATTAAAAGTTTCAACACAAAATGCATTTTTCCTATAATTCTGGCCTTCATCTGAAATTTCTTAAACTTTCTCCCCCCCCCCCATTAAGAAAGTTGCCCACCACTCGTTCTTTGTATGACCTTGTTTGGTGTTTTGCAGTGCACGACCTCTGACTGAAAATATGATCGACCAGCTAGGTATGCCAAAAGTGCCAATTCTTATACACTCAGCTCGACTTGCACAACAATACCTAAACGTATTTAACGTCTACACATGTTTAAAGTTGACGTTTTTTTATGAATTGACAACTACTTAAATCATATTTAGCCACTAAATACGTTTAGGCATGGTTGCGCCAGTCGCCCTAAATCCCAACTGCATTGAAATAAAGAAAGAAAATATATTTATTTTACCCAACCCAGACGGACCATTCAGAACAGTATAAACCACCTGCCCTTTACCCACGTTACGCGGGGTCGGCACAACATGTATTCCTCCTCCACATCTCTCTATCGGCTGTCATCTCCGTTGTCACTTTCTTCCTACCCATATCATTTTTCACACAGCACATCATTCTCTTCGGCCTTCCTCTATATCTATCCACACTCATATCTAACACACATGATTTTCTGCTTCACGCATGGCATGTCCATACCACGCTAGCCTCTTATTTCTCAATTTATCTATCACTGAACCATAAAAAAACCAATAAGGAACCATAAAAATTATAAATTATACAAAAAGAAAAAGTTACATATATTAAGTACATATATAAAAGTCCATATTTATTTATATATATATAACCATTTACCATAACCTTAGAAATCTTAAGAAAGTTCATAAGTTGTATGTTTATATATATAGGTATGTAATATTATTTTAGAAAAGTATGTTTATCAAATTTATATTTACATTTAAACAAAACTCTACACACCTTTTATTTAATCACTTCTTTATATATTATTTTTTTTATTTTTCTACGTAGAGGCTGCACTACCTATTGCTTCTGGTTTCAGCTGAAAATCAGCGTTGGGTGCTTAACATCCAACATTATGCTGAGCTGAACGCCATTTTGGTACGCAGAGACATGAGTCGAACTTGTTTTATTGGATTCAATTGTATCTACTGTTCCTTTAAATTATTTCATGTGTCATTTTGTGTGTGACAAATAAATGATTATTCTATTCTATTCTATTTTACATATATGGAAAACATAGGTATCACACAACAGAAAGAATAAACTACATAGGTAGGCGAGTACCTAGTAATTACACTGCGTTTGTATTGGTTCGGTCGCGCGACTGCAGCGCTTATCAAAGTCGCGTCGTCGGTCGTAAGTAAACACATTTACGGTATTATGAGTTCAATTTGTACAGCGGAACACTCAGGGCCTTCCATTTTAAATAAAAAATGCAACGGGAAAAATGCTATGTTATTTTTTTAGGAAAAGTAGGAATTAATGAACAAGCTCGGATAATGTTTGTAGGTAGCTTTTTGATTTTGATAGATGTTTGACATTGAAGCTGTCGACTGAACTGATTTTGATAGAGATAGAATTTGTGACCGCCGTAGAAAAAATACTCTACATAACATGTAGAGTATTTTTTTTTATATGCGATGCACTCCGGAACAGTGCGAGGCGAGACGTTATTCGGAGCGGATCGCACTCACCCTGATGAAGGTTCACGAATTGAACCGAAACATTGTCAGTTGAAACACCGATAAGACGGTACGTGATAAATCCCGTATTTATAATAATGAGAAAGGAAGCTGTTACTAAATATGCATAGATAATGTCAAAGCAAAATTTTCGAGGTAAGGGCTATAAAGTCACTGTTATTTCCCATGAAAATGATTCGTAGTTCCACAAAATTGGTATTCAAGGGAGATAACTGTCGTATTATTACGATTCATCTAGCTACATGTTCGAGCTTGAGTATTTACATTATTTTTACTTCCTTTTCAATAAAGAAAGAGACATTATTAATACCTAAATATTTGAAGTCTCTGCAAGTTATTGATCGCGCGAAGCGAGATCTCTAAATCAACTTGGGCAAATCAGCATTGTCTGTATGTTTGTTTGTCAGAGGCTAATTTTCGAAGCGTTGATCCGATCATCGTGAAATTTGATACATAGTTAGGTAGTGATGGTACAATTTTGGTGTAACTAAATGAGCTAAAAATGTTGAGGGTTGTTCAGAAATTGGGGTCCAAGAGGGGTAAAAAATGAAAATATAACTATTAGGTCAAATGGGACGTCAAATGAAAAGTCTTTATTAGTACATTTCGACTCCGTTTTTATTTTTAGTAAAGTCTTTGTAGTTTTTGAGTTATAATAAAAACTGAATTTTGACAAAATTCACAGGGTACACCAGTGACTCCACAGTGCTGTAATTTAGTATGTTTGTAGCTTAATGGCGGTTTCCTATATCTGTCGGTAACCAGCTACGACTCGTTTCTCCTTGAAAACCTGTCAAAAGTTTGACACTAGTTTGACACATTTTCAAGGAGATACGAGGCATAGTCGGTTACCGACGGCTATAGGAACGCGCCATAAGTGACACAAATATAGGAAAAAGTATGAAATCCAGAATAACTGCAATTTGTACCCCAAAAAAACCTTATTACATGAACTCCCGTTACCTGTAATTTGAATGAAACAATGGTAATAATGGTCAAGTAAATTGGTTATTCATTTCGTGGCACTATTTTATTGGTCAAGGTCGGCTTGCACAACGGTCCCTAAACGTATTTAGCGACTTATGCGCGATTTTATGTTTAAATTTTACGTATTTGTATGATTTGACAACTCCTTAAATAATATTTAGCCACTAAATACGTTTAGGCATCGTTGCGCGAGTCGCTCTGAAAATATTTTTGTTTTTGTTTTGGGAGACTCGCGGGATCTCAGCCCGGGGCGAACCACTAGTTTATTTTACATTACAGTACTTATCTATATACTTATCCCTTAAATTTTAGGGTTGTTGGGTCAAAATGATATTCCGTGACATTTTGGTGGTCATTTTGGTAAGCATATAATACTTTCTTTAATAAGCCTTATGTGTATATATATGACCACGATCTTCTTCGCACGTTTTCTTCGTACGTGATCCACTTTTCATCACCAGTTATCAGCTTCTTCAAAAATGGTTCGGTTTCATTACGTCGTAATAAAGAATCACAAATGAGTATACGGTTCATTAGGTTTCTTTCAGTGAGCTCGTGAGGTACCCAAATATTGAGCATTTTCGTGTACCCAGTTTTTTTCAAATACGCCAAAACTGTTTTGTGGTCAATTCCCAGTTCTTCAGCTACGTCGTAACTACTGATATGCCGATCTTGCTCCACTTTTTCAAAAATAGCATTAATTTTATCCGTAATAGGGCGACCAGAGCGACTTGCATCTTTGACCTTTCAGGTTTTACAGTGCTTTATGTATGTTTATGTATGTAACTTTTTGTTAAATAAATAAAAATAAAAAAAAAAAAAAAAAAAACATCAAAAATTCCGGATTGAAAACGCTTAAACTAAATTTGTGCTACTCTCACAGACACTGCACTAGGTCCATAAACATCGCAAATTTTTTTCGCGGCTTCCGTTGCATTTTACCTTTTTTGTAGTTAAATTTTAAAATGTATCGAATTTCTTCATTACATTTACTCATCTTTACAGTACGAAAAACAAATAAAAATCACACATTTTCCTAATTTGAATTTGGAATTATCTTCTTTAAATGATACCAAAACCAGCCAGATACAAATATAGGTAGTATAACCAAAGAGATTTTATTACAAGTTCATACATACTATAATGCGAAAAGACTTTTTCCCCAACCTAGTATAATATATTTTTTATGAAGAATTAACATACAGGTGTTCCAAAAAGGCAGTGTCAAATTAAAATCTCGAGAAATACCCGACGTGGTTTGCAACTAAGAGTTTCTTTAAAATTAAAGTCTTTCATTAATACGGGATTTGTGTATGCTAAGCGTAATTTAAATACGTACTCTGAAAGGACATTATTTATAGTTTCTTCCTTCCAAAGAATTATGGTTTTATGGTGCATTATACAGGATGCCCCGGAACGAGTATTTTAAGCATGAACGGGGTGATTCCAACCATGAAATTAAGAACTTTTCTTGAAAAAAAATAATAATTGAAACCTTAAATTTTGCAAGATTTTTTATTGAACTTTCAGTTTGAATTTAAATCAGCTGTTTAGACTTTGCGCCTTTCCTAGAAGTAACCTTATACAAACGTAATGTTTGACATAAAATTATTGACCTAAACATCCAATAAACAGTATTGTAACTAAAATCAGTTGATTTTACTAAGTGATTCTTCAATATAGATCAATCATCGAATTCACAAAAGGCGTAGAACATTTGTTGGTCTCGTAAGTGTGGAGAATAGCCCCCCCCCTCGCCCCCTGTCTTCCCCCTCGGGATACTCGTTCCAGGACATTCTGTATATTCTGATAATTATTGAATGCAAAGTTACTAATAGAGCAATTTCTTGTTATCTCATTTTTAAAATATATCTTAATATGTTAAAACAAAGTCGGGTTTGTTCGAACACTACTCGAGAACGGCTAGATCAGCTAGAATAAATATTAAAATATCGGAAAAAAAATCACGCAAAAAGATATTATACAGAACATTCATTTTCTCATACGTTGATGCAGATAACCGCATGACCGACGATGGCCGACGTATATTGACAGCCCCCGTCATATGCATGTCAAGGCGGTACGAAGTTCGCTGGGTCAACTAGTATAAAATAATTAACGATTGATAACGTATTTTCTTCACTAGGGATGTCACCATAATTTTGATAAATTTTAATTGTAGACTAATTATTAATACTGTTAACTTATGACAAGGGTGTTATATTAATACAATAATTGATTTGTATTTGCACACCTATTACTTATTGTACCTACCTACTTCTGTTAGCATATTAGGTCGGTGAGTGTGTGTAAATAAATGCCTTTTATTATTATTATTAATTATCTGGGTTACGGGATATATTCTGATAGTACTCCTAGAATAAATAAATACTTCTTATTTGTACCCAGAGCACAATACAGCCTGTGTAACGAAATTAGAGTATAGCGTGCCTCCCACGCAACATCGATCCACCGACCTTCGCTACCATGAATGACGCTGTTTACTTCGCGCGGGGCCAAAGGTTTTCCTACTAAATTGCATTGATTTAACTAAATATTAAAGTTTTACGTTGGTCATGGAACAGATGAAACTGTGTAGGTACTTCCCTCTGTGGATGGAGCTAACAGCGTTTTATGCCGTTAACAAAACTACATAATTTAGCGCTTAATGAGCAATGATTGACTAAATCTAAACGAAGATCGGACAACGTTTGTGTGATCGAACGTCGCCGCACAGCTTTAGCTAGTCGCCACTTCCACTGCATAAGTCCATCACTGTACAACAGATTAAACCAATTGCTTAACATTTATCCATTACCATACTAAAAATGCAAGTTGAAATGTTTAGAATAGCTGATATCCTTATCCTACGATGACACTGAAAATCTTCTGCTTTTTGCTGAATAACACACATTCGCCATACACACCTTAGACTACATTTTCCACGCACTTACACATCCTTACATTCGTACACACTGCACACACGCTTGTAGTCTACTCTGTTATTACTTAAAATTCAAAATCAAATATAATTCAAATTTCACATAGTTACTATTCTTGTTGTTATATATTTGTAAATCGTATCGATACTCGATTCTTTTAAATTGTCTGTTTAACATTAAATTAACTTTAGTCTTTCGTTAACTTAGCTTCTCTCTTAGTCTAAATATTGAACTCTTTATTTGTTAAGGTTTATGGAGGAGGGCGTTGATGCCTGCGACACAGTATTTTTTACTCCTACAGGTATCACCGTTTTCATATTGTTTCTGTACGCTGTTTATGTACTAAATAAATATATTATGATTTTTGAATGAGCCAATAGCGAAATGGGTATCGCATCCCCGTATCAAGATGTTCGCGGGTTCAAGTTCCGTCTTGCTCGTAATTATTCGGAGATTTTAAAAAAAAATAACATTATCCCGCAAGCTTAGGATAGCGCTTTTGAATAAAAAAAAATTAATACTTTGGGGATTCGACTCACCGCTGCACAATGGCAGAATATTTCCTAGACAATACTTATTTCTCAAAATAATTCACAAATTTACTTACAGTGAAAATACAAGTTAAACTCGAATCCAGAAACCTGAATTATTTTTGTAAACAAAGAAATGTGTGTATGTATGGCGCGCGGTTTTGCTTGTGCGATAAGTAACTACTTAAATATTTCCTAACCAATCATACTACTTACTTCAGAACACTGAAAAGTAAGTACCTTCTAAGATATCTAGCGTAGATGCGGCATTGTCGCGGCCTCGTTTCCCTTTGTCCACAAGTAAATACAAATGAAACAATATAAATTAATTACATATTTTTATTGCATATAAAATATTTTACTTTATTACATTATTTTGACATCTTAGAATCAGAATCGGATTCAGAATCGATCACTTCTGTGATTTACTGCCATTGAACTCCGATGATATCAGTTTTGTAAAATATTTTCTGCTAATATTTCTTCATCATTTTACAACTTTGTTAAAATAATAACATATAATATATTGCACAAAACCATTGCTATTTTCCATTCTATGGATATTGATTAAAAAATCAATCCTACCATTATAAACTTAGAAAAATTGAGTAAGCTTCTAAAAATTTCTATTTCGAAACTATTTTTTTAATATGGTAACACCTTTGTTTACAAAAAATACTAGATTTCTGAATCAAGGTATATTTTGTATTTAGTATCGTAGTAACTTAGTATTCTTTGTTAGTATCAAGTAAACGAACAAAATACCACAAATGATGGTGAATGGCGACAACGAAGACAGGCCTAAGCCCAGCAGTGGGATGAGAAGGGCTGACAATAATGATGACTTTTTTAATATATATGTATACAGGGGTGTATTTATTAAAAAAATGCATCCGTGGCAATCATTTCATTTATACAACATCGAGATGGTACCTAGTAGCATTAATGGTGTTGTAAGTACCAATCGCCTGTAACAAAGCATTGCATTAGGAACGTGCCCTATGAAGTACTATGATACAGGAGTAAAGCCTCACTTGCCTGAATCTCGATATTCAAGTAGTTATAATATACTGACGATATTCAAGTGACGGTATCCCAAAACATAAAAAAAGACTTATCGAAAAAAAACTACTAGTTATATAATCAATTTTAAAAGAAAATCGACTAAGTTTAGGTGATTAATACGATATAAAACTTACTGCCTACTCTTGCAATCGACATAAAAAATAAAGGCTCTTTCGGAAAGCGGGTTAATAATGACAAACTTAATATCTTTACGTGTGTCACCGCATTTACGACATTAATTTAAATCGCGGCTAGGGCTGATGGCTAGTATTGTTGCAAAAAAGTTTTTTTTCAAATTCATTGCCCTGGATTTTTTTAAATTTCACTCTACCTTAAATTCAAGTCTTATAATATCAATGAAACAGCCTGTATAAAATAGGTAAACAAATCACATTCATTCATCATATAATTAGGCACCTGTTAAACTGACTAAGCGGCATCGGCGAAAAGGCAACGATTTACGTTCAAAATTGTTTATTGGAAATTTAAACTACCGGTGTAGTTTGGGTTTTGAATTAATGTCGTGAATTCGGTAGCAGACTATACAGGACGTCCCGAGACTATGCGACATGAAGTGAAAGTTACCTTAAATATTATAGATAGGATATTTTGCTGAAAGGAGACTTAATTTTATTTTTAAATCTTAGTGATACTAAATTCAAAGGTTTTTTTAAAAATTACTTGCTTCGTCAGGAAACCGACTCCAACTTGAAAATAAACGCCACGTTTTTTTATTATGCCAATCGAAAGAACAGATAAAAATAATAACTCCTCTTAGGTAATTTTTAAATCAATTGTCCTTCATAACTTTTGAATTCATGTTTTTTTTAATACACTGTGTATTTTACTTTTTGAAAGCTATCTACGGAATGATAATATCGCTATTTTTCGAACGTCATCGTCGGCAATACGAGAAAATAATTTTCTTGAAATTTGAATCAAACATTTTACGTTACTCTTTTGTTATAAGATACTATGTTACTAAAGAGGAATTATTATTTTTTGTCCATTCTTTCGATTGGCGTCATAAAAATGGGGAATGTATTTTTTCATATTTAAGTCTGATCGATTCCCAGACGAAACAAGTAATTTTTAGAAAATCTTTGAATGCAGTATTAGTAATTCTTAAAAATAAAATAATTTATTCTTTCCGCAAATTATCCTATCTACAATGTTTAAGGTCTTTTTCCTTCATGTCGCATAGTCTTGGGACGCCCTGTATACATAAATCTATACCTAAGCTGTGAATATTTTATTTCCTTAAAACTAGCTATACAGTGCAACGACCTATACAAACCTAGTCTATCTTAAGCTGTCACTTAACTATTTGATTCTACTTTATTTTATTATTCAAAAACTTATAACTATCTATACTAATATTATAAAGAGGAAATATTTGTTTGTATTGAATAGGCTCTGAAACTACTAAACCGATTTAAAAAAATATTCCACTGTTGGGAAACTTCACTATCCCCGGGTGACATAAGCTACTTTTTACTCAACTGCGCAGAAGGAGGGTAATGTTTTTATTGAAAAACTGCGCGTGCGAAGCTGAGGATTGGTCAGCTAGTCTTATATAATTCTCATATCTATTTTTGGCCGTTCGGAACAATTATCTTAGGTCAAATCCACTTACTTATTCTAAAAGGGAAAACTTTAAAGGAAAAGTTATTCAGGGCAATCTACTTTTTAATTAACTATATTTGGACTAATTGCTTAAGCGCTCAGACTCCTCTCATGAGAATGAGAGTTTCGAAGTTCGGGCATAATAAAATAGTTATAATTATTTTATTCCTTTGTTATTTTAAAAATATGTAACAATAAAGTATAAAGATAATTTTTTCGCAGAAAGTTAGTTGGTACAATTTTACACTGGTCTTAATGTATACAATTTAAGCTCTTAACATTCTACCAGATAATATCCTGGTGTGGAAATATTACATAAAATAATTAAAAATTTAAATTACACAATATAAAAAATTTCAATAAAATCAAAATAATGTCATGTCTAGTACTTATAATTAAAATATTCCGCAATAGTGTAAAAACATTTAGATGATAACCATTTACTAATTCGGCGTTTAAATAAAGTCAAAGTCTTTTAATTCGTCTGGTAATTTATTTAATATTATTTTAAGAGGAAAACTATATGGTTTCCATGGCCGAATAAAAGGTTGTTGTATCGCCAGTACCTAAAACGTGCACACAAAATATCCTCCTAAATATCTCCTAGTCAATGTCTGGATGGCTGCCAAACAATACGTCCGTTTTTTATACCACATGGTGATCGAACAAGCAAATGCCCCACCTGATGTTAAGTGATTGAAGAGAAGCATTGGCACATAGGTCACGATGGTACTCCATTGTAGTGGTTCGTTGTAGTTAGGACTACCTTCCGCCAGCGGCTACGCACCCGTTGTTTGTAAACAAAAAGTAGCCTATGTTTGAATCCAAGTCATAATCTATAAACATATCGGTTTCATCGAAACCGGTTCGGGCATTACGATGTGATTGAGTAAAAAACCTCCAAACTTTTTAATATATAATGACTTTCTAATTAAACGAATGTTTTAAAGGTCAATATGATTGCACGCTGTGGATTTTTTTTGTTGAGTAAGTTGAGAGGATGGTATACATGTAGTGTGTATATATGTATATGTGCTTTAAGTCTTCTCCATCTATGAAAATCCTGTTGCAGGTACGGTTCATAATCATTTTTCTTTTTATTTTTTTATTAATGATTAAAATCACAAGGATCACTTTGAAACGTCAACTTTGCTGCCTGTTTCTCCGCGACCAAGCCAGAAAATAAAGACAAGAAACAAGGCTGGTTGTTCTTTATAATGATCCATTTACAATAAAGAAAAGAAATTACGTCTAAATTGTAACATTTTTGACCGAGTTGGAGCAATTTCAACCCCAAGTATGTCTATTATTTAAATAATCTGATATGTTATAGTAGGGTTTTTTATAAAGGTTTAGTATAATTACGTTTTAAAATTTGTTAATATTTTTTTTTTTATCACCTAGGAGTTCGTTATAAAAGCGTACACTTTGCCCTTTAAACGGCTTACTACCTATGAAATAAGGCTAGCATTTTGACACATTATCTTTAATTAATAAACGTAAAAACCTTAGTTTAACTAAACTGGAATAAAATAAGAGCTACGTCATCGCACCCTTGTTCGATCTGTATTTTGAAGCAACCATTTGGCTGCGCTAATCATGTTTAAACTTCGTACACAGAAGGATCATCCCGTTCATTGGGATAACAAACTGCCTACTAAACAAATTAGTGAAGTAACAGTGCCGAACGCAACATTGCTGCTATTTTGACAGTTCTCTAATGGGCTCAATTCAAATAAAAATACCAATTTCAGACCATAACTATAGTGTGACCATTAGTGCTGTGCACTCCCTGAGGTATGCGCGCGGCGAGACGGGGGGGAGAATCGGCTGCTGCGCTCTGTCAGTACGTTATTGTGTTATTTGTATCGGACTGTCTATGTCAGACGCACATGACATAGACAGTCCGATACAAATAACACTACCTGCCGCCACGAGCGTTGACGGCGAACTGACAGAGCGCAGCAGCCGATTCTCCCCCCCGTCTCGCCGTGCGCATACCTCAGGGAGTGCACAGCACTAATGGTCACACTATAGTTATGGTCTGAAATTGGTATTTTTATTTGAATTGAGCCCATTAGAGAACTGTCAAAATAGCAGCAATGTTGCGTTCGGCACAGCACTAATGGTCACACTATAAGTGATATATATTTTGTTTGTAGGTAAAGAACTTATATGCTGTGTTAGTAGACAAAAACAACTAGGAACATAAGTACTATTCATTAATTTTGATTTTTTTCTAATTGGTCAGCACCTTCAACAGAAATGCACTCAGGTGTAACTACTACTAAGTTCATCCCCGTCCAGTGATGAGTGGGTAATTGTTTGATTTTATCAAAGATGATGAATGATGATGAAAATTTGGAATGCCCTTCCTGATGAAGTTTGCGCTAGCATTTTCAAAATTTTCAAACGTAAAGTGAGAACTTAAAGAGCACTATTGTACTGTAATTTTATATTTATAAGTATATATTTATATTAGGTATTATTATTATTCCATATAATTTGTTTATCATTATTATAACATACTTTATTTAAGCTTTTGTACACTCACCTACCTTTAAAATCATCTCTCTCTTTAGCATCAAAGGTTTGCAGGAAGAAAACCCTTCTTAGGGTTAAGCTCGCCTTTGCACATTTCTGTATTTTTTTAATGTATTTTCTAGCGTATAATAAAGATTATAGAATGAATCCAAACGTGATAAAAATCCGTTCATGACTTGATACACAATGTAAATTGGTCGGAACTTTAAAAAGTTGGACGGTAGAATAACAGTATGCTCTTTTGCTAAGTAGGTATCCGACGAATCTTAAAATTATAATCAAACGAAACTTGAGACTTCGTAGTACAAACCTGTTGTAAAACATTTTCTGATACTTACATACTTTACGACTTTAATCTCAGGAAATGTTTTTTTTATATTTACGTCAAGTGTGAGTGTTTTTAGGGTTCTGTACCCAAAGGGTCAAACGGAACCCTAATACTAAGACTCCGCTGTCTGTCTGTCCGTTTGTCACCAGGCTGTATCTAATGAACCGTGATAGTTAGGCAGTTGAAATTTTCACAGATGATGTATTTCTGTTGCCCCTATAACAACAAATACTAAAAACAGAATAAAATAAATATTTAAGGGGGGCTCCCATACAACAAACTTGATTTTTTTGCTCGTTTTTGCGCGTAATTGATAACGGCAACAGGTAGAAGGTTGAAATATTTACAGAATATTTAGTTATATATTCAATTTAATAATAAATAATGAAATAAAAATAAAACAAATATTTAAGGGGGGCTCCCATACAACAAACGTGATTTTTTTGCCATATTTGTAAATAATAGTACGGAACCCTTCGTGCGCGAGTCCGACTCGCACTAGGCAAGTTTTTTCGTGATTGCCAATTGAATTAAATAATTACGTAACTTCTCAGTCAAGTGTCTGATACATTAACATGTGTGATACTCCTAAACGAACGACCTTAATTGCTTTAGCTCTATTTAAGGGATGTAAATATGGCTACTGTACTGGAATTGATATAATAACATCTGCCCGATTTAAAATTTAGCGAACTATAATTATAAACAGTGTCTTCTATAAAGAGCAGGTTTAGCCCCAAACCCTAAAGGGAGTGCAAGTACTTATTAACAACTTAAAATATTAAATGAAAATAATTTAATTAAAAAAAACAACCTAAAAAAACGCAAAGCAAAAAGTACAATCTGTCTTTGAATTTGGCTTCACAACCAACCGCGAGTCTATATTTATTTTGATACAACCTTAAAACTAATGGTATGGGCATTAGTTTTTAGGTTGTATAAAAATAAAGAGATTGTCAGAGGATGACGCAATATGAACATAAAAGCACACTGGTGTAGCCGTACCATAAATACAATCTTGTCTGCCACCCTACAGTATATCTATATATCATACATATACATCCCGTCGTCGAGATTTTACCACCGCACTCCTCGACAACGTACTATAGCTCATCCACATATCATCGACAATTGGGTATCGCGCACCACACGCTTTACGCCATCTGTTCTACCCCATAATTGCAAGATGTGGAATAAGCTACCATCTGAGGTCCCATTAGGCTACGACATGGCACGCTTCAAGAGAAATGTAAAGAGGTTTCTACAGTGTAGGGAATGCATCGACAATAACCCGGGTGTTGCCGGTGTCAATAGGTGACGGTGACCGCTTACCATAAGATGGGCCGTAAGCCTGTTTCCCCACAAATAACATAAAAAAAAGGCTCAAGATGAACATAAGCACACCTTTGTAGCCATAACAAAAGTACAATCTTGTCAGCCACCCTACAGTATATCTACATATACAGCCAAGGCAGTAGTGAATTTTCGCGTTCTGCTCTATTTGTGAAAATTACTGCGAGCGAGAATTAGATCCGCTCGGTCCCTCCAGATCCAGAACCGCTGGATTCGGCTTGCAATACATAGACAAATTGAATAACTGTACGAACCTCTCGAACTCTCACGAACCGCCTAAACCTACGCAAATAAAATAAAACCGGCCAAGTGCGAGTCGGACTCGCGCACGAAGGGTTCCGTACCAGAGTCTCCCGTAAATATTTATTTTATTCTGTTTTTAATATTTGTAGTTATAGCGGCAACATAAATATAGGTACATCATCTTTGAAAATTTCAACTATCTAACTTTCACAGCCTGGTGACAGACGGACAGACAGACAGACAGCGGAGCCTCAGTAATAGGGTCCCGTTTGACCCTTTAGGTACGGAATCCTAAAAAACTTAAAATGTATCAAAATATATCCTTTAAATATCTATCTTCCAAAATCAAAGTAAAAAAAAAACATGAATACGATTGGGTATTTGCGAAAACTATACTGTTATGTATATGTTAAATTAAAAATTTTGCTAAATAGTTACCTACTTTTATTGATAGTGAACAAGCACAAAATTTTGCAAAAATATTACATAGATATGAGGGAGGATGATCTGGTCACGCTCGATTGGCTTAGCTCAGCTATAGCTACATTCTTACACATAAAACCACGCGCGGACAGGCCGTTGCGCCTGTCGTAATAATAGCAGTTCATTTAAAGCACATTTGAAGCAAAGGTCCCCCTCGTGTCTAAATACAAGTTTTCACTCAGAGCGAGGAGTCGAAGCATTTACTGTACACAGGTTTTGAGCAAAGTGTAGCGCTGCACTAATTCAGTTCAATTCATTTATTCAATTTTCAGATGACAAAGATTTGTTACTATAAAAACACTTAAATCAAACATGTCACATGGGTTAGTACAAAGTATAGGCACAATAAACAAACAAAATTCAAATACAAACAATAAAAGTAAGTTTTTCGATCAAAACCCGATTAAAGGACTTCATAATCAGTGAGTCGTACTTGTCTGCTATGACCTGCAGGATGGTGTTGCTGCCTCGCACTCTACCGAGCAGTGAGGCAGTCTTTTTTGCGGATGATGGCGTGGAACCCATCGACCCGCGCCTCCGCAAACATGTTCGTAGCGCTGCAGAGCGAGGCAGCCCCCCCCCCACCCCCCCCCCCCCCACCAACATCCTGAATCCATTATTATATTGTACACTTAGTGCACTGAGTGACTTTATGGAACAGCTGACCCGCAGGCTGCTCGTGTAGAATGATTGGCAGTAGGCTTTGAAGAGTGTGATTTTAACCTACTACAACGTGCAAACCTGCGCGCCAGCATACATATATCTGTGTTTAATAATCATTATATAATGTATAAATATATTACGCCTTCTATTAAAATTAGCTAAGACTAATTTTACTTAGAAAACTTTCGTGATTGATTTCAATCATTATTATAAATACGGGATTTATCACGTACCGTCTTATCGGTGTTTCGACCGACAATGTTTCGGTTCAATTCGTGAACCTACATCAGGGTGAGTACGATCCGCTCCGAATAACGTCTCGCCTCGCACATTGTCGGTCGAAACACCGATAAGACGGTACGTGATAAATCCCGTATTTATAATAATGAGCTAAGACTAAGTTATGTAAGTACCAGAACCTTTTGTATACTTTGAAACTTTTCTTTATAGTGCAAGCGCACGCAAACTCGCAGTGTAGTAGCTGTGTAACTCACACTACAGCATTGGCTATTCAATTGTTCTGCTTCGACTCGTTCACTCACCTGACGAGTTTGCTGTTATCAGCGTGCATGGTGTGCGTTCGCAGGCCATTAGATAACACCATCAAATATTGTATCGAATGAATATTTTTAAGATTTACATACTTTTGACCAGAACCCACGTTATCGAGAACCTGGTGTCTGGATAAACCTAGTATAGGTTTTAAGACATCATAGAATCAATGTGTAACCAGCTTTTTGAATCTGATAATAAACAAATAAATAAAAAATAAAAACGTTTTTGCAAATAAATAAATTTTTTATTATTATTGTCAGAGGGTTGACTGTACGTCAGTGTAATGTAAATCGTCGAGCGCTCTCGCATCGGGGGTTCATTTACGGATGCATGAGATCACGTGGTAGGTACCTGATTGTGTTTTGTGTTTAGAAAGAAGGCTGCGTAAAACTGGGTGTAGATATTTTTTTTTATATTAAACATGTTTAAGACACACATGCTGACAGGCCTCCTGATGTCAAGTGGTCACCGCCGCCTATAAACTCCTGCAGAACTCGTGGCACTGCAGTCGCGTTGCCTAGCACTTAATACCCTATTTACAATGCGGTCACATTAACTCGACGCATCGCTGGAATGCGGGTTCCCGCCCGCTTCCCCCGCATTCTCTTTTCTCGCCCGGCAAGTACTAGTACGGTCAGCATCTTTGTTACCGATATACACGCGTCGATAATTTGGCTAATTTTCTTGCTAAATTTGGCTTGTTTTCTGTTGTTTTTTGTAGTAATTGGTTGGTATGGTTTTTTACTCCGAAGCTGCAAATCTAATCTATTGTTTTTAAGCCGTTGAGCAAATGATGTACTAACTAGTTATTACTCCCAAGTGGATTATTTTACTGGAATAGGGTAGGCACTTTGCAAAATATTAAAATAAATGTTAATTGTGTTATAGAAAATCAACGGAAAGAAAGACATTATAATTTTCTTGGGGTTTACATATTTTTGGAGTACTCTGAATCCTCTTGTGACATTTACCGTAATTATAATACTCTTTACGCAAACTGCAAGAAGATTTCAATTAGGGAAAAACAAATATGCCAATGTCACGCCAATATCATGAAACTTTTTTATAAATTGTTTACAAAAAAAAAATTCCACACCGTACTTGAGCGCCAAAATGATGTCACATGGTTAAGCGTCTAGTTAATGTGACCGCGTTGTACACCTCTCTTGAAGACGTTCAGTTTGAAGCCCATCGGTAAACCTCCGGAGGAAGGTCATTCCACATCTTGCAGGTGTGTGTATTTGTGTTTATGTTGCGTGTATTTTAAGGAAATATCTAGAGCATTTGAGGTAAGTACGCTGGGAAAATGTATTTTCGACAATTGACAACACTACTACTAAAGTAATGCGAAAAACTGTATGTACTTTTTGAAGTGAAAACTTCTTTAGGCGCGTTGGGCATTTTTGAGATGGGGAAAAACCATTGAACTCGCGGCCCTGTTACCGACACCTCTGTATATAGTTTGTTTTGTTTTTAGTTTGTGGAGGGGCAAGACAACTTTCTTGGTAAATTTTCACGTTTGTGCGACATCCATCATGATCATTTTGCAACATCCAAATTTTTTGAAGTGAAAACTTCTTTAGGCGCGTTGGGCATTTTTGAGATGGGGGAAAAACCATTGAACTCGTGACACTGTTACCGTTACTGACACCTCTGTATATAAGTATCTATAGTGTAGATTGCTTTTAAATTTTGAATACAAAAACATAAATTTTTCACTTCTGTCGGAATTTTTTTTAACCTCGTCGCACAAGGGGTTTTATAAGTTTGACTGTGATGTTTGGCTGTGCGTCTCTGTGTGTCTGTCTGTGGCATATTCTTAAACGGATGAACCGATTTGGACGCAGTTTTTTTATTAGAAAGCTAGTTTGACTAGGATGGTTTTTCGTTAAAAATAAAAAAAAAATATGTATGCTGTTGATATACGAGTAAGTATTTAAAATTATTTAAAACGTATGCTCTATCCTTTAATAATTTGTATAACTGTGTTCAACTTATAAATGTCTATTAATATTGTTATTTTTTAAATTATTTTAATGAAATGAATTATGTTTGCTTGCGTTAGCTATGGTTGCCTTCATGGAGTGAGCAGAGCACAGGGAGCGCTTCTAATGTATTTTATTTTAATATAAGTCTGTGTATTACTCATTGGAAATCCTTAATAAATAAACTAAATTGGTCATCTCAGTCCCCCCCCCCCCCCCATCCCATGCAAAAAGGGGGTCAAGAGTTTTTAAATTTTCTAATAAAGTAAACATTCTAAATTTTGTAAGTTTAGTGGTCGACGTCTGAACACACGCCGAAGAGTAAAGACACTGAGCAGGTTTTTCTGTCTAGCAAAAGACGTTTATGAGTGACAAAAGGCATAAGGAATAATCCGTTGTTTTTAGGCATAACAAATCCGTGATTGGTCAGGACAATGACAATGTTATTTATCTCAATGTGTAAGAATGACGTCCGACCGACACAAACTAAACATAAAAAAGATTTCGGTAACAAACTACACAACAAAAAAAATATATATAAGTATTCTATCATATATCTGGTTCCCATAGTACAAGCTCTGCTTAGTTTGGGGGTAGATAGCGCTGTGTGAAATGTCCAGCAATTTTTTTTATAACACTAAGGTACATTAGATTTAGTATTTAACTAAAATATTAAAACTAGTTAAAAAAAACATAAGCACTGAAACTAGGAAGACCTGTGAGATAGTATGCCTAAGCCGATCACACGGATCACCGGATTTAGACTTGACAGAAGAAGATTAATTTTTGATTACAATATATTCAAAATATAATACTATAATTAAAATATATTTAGAATAGGAGAATATAATAGAATTATCATTTATTTGGTACACACAGAATGACACATAAAACAATTATAAATAATAGTAGGTACAAATGAATTTATTAAGACAGTTGACTCAGTGTCTGCGTACCAAAATGGCGTTCAGTTCAGCATAATGCTGGATGTTACTCAACGCTGATTTTCAGCTGAAACCAGAAGGAAAAGTTTCAGCGACGCAACAAAATAAATAATATTTATAAACGATAGATACAACTAAATGAAATTTAGATTTAACAGTACTTGTGACCTTAGTTTGTCTATGGCTTTCCTCATTCCTTATTCGATCTCGTAGAGAAACACCAAGCGTTATGTATAAACAATAGGTATATTGTATTTTACAGGTTTATGTATGTTAAAGGTCGTACACTGCCGTCTTTTGTTTTTTTTTAGCTTGTCCATCCAAAGGTTGTAGGAAGAGATCGCTTTTTGCGATAAGACCGCCCATTGTAACATTACTTTATGTATATTTTCTTAGTTACTGTATTTTTAGTTGGTGTGATATAAATAGTAGGTATATCAATCAATCATAGCCCCCTCCATAGCACACATATCCACACAAACACTTGATTGACACGAAAATGAAACGACACGTAAATGCGTGTAGGTTATTAAAAAGTTTTCTACTATGGAGTGTCATGGATATCAACCATAGCACCCTCCATAGCACACATATCCACACAAACACTTGATTTACACAAAAATGAAACAAAACGTAAATGCGTGTAGGTTATTAAAAAGTTTTCTACTATGGAGTGTCATGGATATCAACCATAGCCCCCTCCATAGCACGCATATCCACACAAACACTTGATTTACACAAAAATGAAACGAAACGTAAATGCGTGTAGGTTATTAAAAAGTTTTCTACTATGGAGTGTCATGGATATCAACCATAGCCCCCTCCATAGCACACATATCCACACAAACACTTGATTTACACAAAAATGAAACGAAACGTAAATGCGTGTGGGTTATTAAAAAAGTTATCTACTATAGAGTGCCATGGATCTCCCGGTGCCCACTTTGCAGTGGTTAAAAGCGCCCTCAAAGTCTGAAGCTACGACGTGATTATGGATGCATGAGATCCCGCGGTAATTGTGTTTTGTTCAGAAGGCTGTATACAAAGCTGTAGATATTTATAATGGGTATTTTGTGTGGGTAAAATCTCTGATGAGCTTCGTGGACACGATTTTTTTATTATTTATTTATTTAGTCAGATAACAATGGATCTATTTTGTTAGTAAAAAGCTTACATCTAGGAAAGTTAGTACTTAATTACTAATTGCGATTTAGTCCTCTGCGTGAGTTTCCACATCAGATGACAGTCGAGTTTGTTGGCGATGACGTTCAGGATGGCATTGCTGCTCTCGCGTATCGTGCGCAGTAGTGAAGCTATTTTTTTACGCCAGATAGCATCAAAGTTGTCTGCGCGTGCTTCGGCCAACATGCCTGAGGCACTACAGAAGCGCGGAAGCCGCAACAGTGAAACCACAGACTCGCGGAGTATGTAAGGATTTATGTCTAAAGTAATGATAAAAGCAATTTTCAGTTTTTCATTGACATTGACATTGACAGTCTTGTTAGATAGAATTTACTTCCATTATAACTCAGTTTGAGGTATGGTTGAAGTAATTCGACGTTTTAAGGTTTCCGCAGTCGAAACAGGAACCCTTATAGGTTCGCCATGTCCGTCTGTTCGTCCACAGTTACAGTCGTATAACTCGAAAAGTTAAAATTTGGCTTATAATTTTTTTTATTTATACATTACGGTCCTGTGCCAAGTGTATCCATTGCCTTCCCGCAACTCGCGATGTCATCCGACCATCTGGCTGGTGGTCTGCCAACTGGTCTGCGCCCTTCTTGCGGCCACCACTCGGTTGCTGCCCTTGTCCATCTTCCGTCTTTCCTCCTTGCCAAGAGTCCAGCCCATCTCCACTTCAGCTGGTTGATCCTTCTACTCACGTCCACGACTTTGGTTCTGCGTCGTATTTCGATGTTGGGTATGAGGTCCAACAGCAAGATGCCTAACATGGCACGCTCCATTGCTCCCTGAGCAACTCTAATCTTATCGGAATCTTAGACCTAAAGACGGAAGAGAATGGCGTGATAACGAGCAGGCCTATACCCAGCAGTGGGTGGATGTGGGTTGAGATGATGATGATACATTACACGCTTGCCTAAAAGAAATCTATTCCCTCGCGACTTAAAGATATACTGTAGCTAGGTTGTAGCTATCAGGAAACACAGACTGGCAAGGCGTTCTACTGTTTGGGGTCGAAGAGAACCGCCTTGTGCGAATGGGAGGTATTTCTACCATATTGCGGTGGCACACGTGGGATTAGGCTGAAAAGTTCCGCCGTACACTCCCCGAAATGTTCTCGATAAAAAAACCGAGAGGCTAGAAACCTTTCGTCGATGCTCCAGGCTGAGGAGCCTTGCATCAACTAGCTCATCGTTTCCCTCTCATCAGTATTCTATCAGCTTCTTTGCTCTTCTCTCAATTGATTCCAGAGCTTATATGTAAATGTTGATTTTGTGTGATTGTTTTACTAGCGCACCCCATCATGTGGATAGCTCACATGATGTGTGAACATGTTGAAAACACTACGAGGTTTTATAATTTTTTTTGTAACAAGTTCGTTTACGAAACACACATAAGATTGTTATCTGGACCTCACTGAGGAACAGCTTAACAAGCTCGAGCGTCTACAAAATTTTTGTATTAGATTTATATTTGGCCTCCGTAAAAATGATCATGTGTCTCCCTTCCGTTCAAAGCTTAAATGGCTTCCGATTCGTCTTCGTCGGAATACGCATATCCTTTCTCTTCTCTATTCTATTCTTTTCAATCCTTTCTCTCCTCACTATCTGAAAGATAGATTTGAATTTCTCCATTCTTCCAATAACTACACTCTTAGGTCATCAGAAAACTTGATACTCAGAACTCCTTCGCACAGCACTTCCTTTTACAGCGCTTCTTTTACTGTCCAGGCTGTTCAGCTGTGGAATGCTCTGCCCGAAGAAATAAGACGGTTATCCTCCTTACACTTCTTCAAATTGAAGGTTATTTATTATTATTATTATTCCTAGCGTTATTTATTTACTATTTATGTACTTATTTTATCTGTTAGTATACTTTGCTATATTTATATACCAATATATTAGTCTATTTTATAAGTATACGTATATTAATTATTAGTATACGTATTTTATAAGTATTAGGATTAAAACTTCATATTATTATTATATCTTAGAATATATTATGTGTAAATGTATCCTCTAAAGTACACCGCACTCCGTACTTTTATAAATTTCGCTCCATCCAAAGGTTGCCTGGAAGAGATCGCTTTTAGTGATAAGGCCGCCCATTGTATTGCCTTATTTATTTTAACCTAGTACTTAGTTTTTGTTTGTGTGGTAATTCAATAAAGAGTTATCTATCTATCTAAGCTTCATAGTGACCATTTTCCTAATAGTCGTGTCTCTAACAGCCGAACCGGTAAGCTTGCGTCTTTGAAGACCCAGAATCAAGTAATAAATTATCCCAATAAGTACGTTTTTACAAAAAATATGTACTTATACACGGTGTCCTTTAAATCACTGTTTTTCCAGAACAAACAGTGTTCAGAGCATGGTCTACTAACAGTTTTTTATTATTATTATCAGCCCACTGTGTCCCACTGCTGGGCATACACCTCCCCCCATTCTTTCCAGACACTTTGTTCAAGCACTAAAATGGTCCAGTCTGCTCGGAAATCAGTGAGCTCATCTCCTTCATCTCTTCATCTCTGCCACGACGTCTTCGGGCTGTGTCAGGGTTCCACTCGGTGGTGAGCTTAGCCCACTGATCACCCGACATACGGCATAAATGTATAAATATAACCGATAATAATGTATTAATAATATATACAATAATATATAACCGATAATAAATGACTAACAGTTTATAACATCAAATTAAAAAGAAAAACGAAATCGGTCTTTGAAAACTATGAAAAGTTGCAAACTTAAAACGTCTATTTACGCGTTACGCCCTACAACATACTCAGCGCGCTGACCGGTAGATACTAGGTACCTAAGGAGTAGGTACTAAGTTCATGCTTACTCTACGGCTAGTGTACCCATGAACTTTATGTTACGGTTAGTTTTTGAACAAAGTTATACTTATTTCAGAAGGTCTAGATTTTTTTTATTCTCTTATTTTATGCTTTATACAGTTATTAGACCATGTTCTGAGCAACGTTTGTTCTGGGAAAACAGTGATTTGAAGAACACCATGTTTGTAGGTACGCCATGGCGCTCCATAGCGTACCTACAAACATGGTACCATGCTCATCATCAAACTCTTAGATCGAGTTCCAAACGTCGAGATCCGTAGAAGAACGAATGTTTATGACGTTGGGAATCGATTTATGGAGCTCAAATGGTCTTGGACACTTGACAAGACGTGGTGATAACAGGTGGAGCAGAGTAGCGAGGAATGGATGTAGAAGGATAGGAAATCCGGCAGCGAGATGGGTGGACGACATCGTTAGAGTCGCGGGCATAAGTCAATGGGTGAGACTAGCGCAGGATCGTGGCGGATGACACAAACTTGGGGAGGCCTATACCCATATACAAAACAATGGGTGAAGTCGGGCTGTGGATGATGATAATGATGTACTTAAATAAGTATTCTATCAGTTATCTGCTTCCCATAGTAAGTACAAGCTTTGCTTAGTTTGGGGCTAGCTAGAATGATATGACATGAAATGTCCAGCATTATTAGACATTTTATCATAATTATTTTCAATCTAGAACTAGATTTTTAGGTTACAATAAAATAAACAAATCCATGTTTGCGTCTTGCTTGATATACATAGTTTGAGTACCTAGAGGTTCTGATTTATATAAGGGTCATAATAATCAGCTTTTTTATATGCATCACAATTAATCTATTACGCCTAAGAAAAAGGCACAAATACAAAGATTTTTCTCTCCTAAAAATCCCTGTGTCTATTACAGTAAAGCAGTAGCTGTAAATACAAGTTTAGATTTAACGTAAATTCCATTTGTGGTTTCACAAAATCACAAAACCAGATTATTGCGATAGGTAGGACAAACTAAATTTGTATACACTATAACGAGCAAGATTTAAGATCACACTTAATTAACGCACGTTTATAAATGAAATGGGGATGCATAGTATCATAATCGTCTCCCAAATCCCGTTATCATTTTAGGAACTGTGAATATTTATGGAATAAGAGTAATGTTACTATTTCAACGTTGATTTTGCATGTTACTTTGGAAGCTAATAATATTGATTTCTTTAATATGGTGGCATTATTATTATTTTACTATATCCGCAAAGAACCATTTTTTAACAAAAAGTTTATAAAATTTAGGTCGCATCTTCGATTTCGCGAACATTTGTCACTAAAATCGGGGTAGCGATGACCCAGCGTCATTGCCCGTTATTTTTTTTTACGTCAATTGCGCCGGGTTACATAAAGAATCACTTGGTAAAAATCTGCTGATTTCGGTTAAAATTCTGTTTATCTGTCGCTACAATAGTTTCTACTTATGAGTGGATGAAGTTTGGCTTACCACAGTTCATCACGCGTGTGTTTACTTAATTAGCGAACACGTTCACAAACCACGCTGACAAAAAGTCATGATAAGGCCTTTAGTTGCCCTTACGAAATTCACTCTGTGTCTACAATGCCAGCATTAAATTCTTCAGAACCTAATAAAGCAATGATAATCTTATATCGTAAAAAAAAACCATCTCTTTCCACGAAATTCAAAACCCAAAGCAAAGTAGGCGAAATTTCCGACAACTCATAAAAATGCATTGAACATGTATTTTCAAAACATCGCTAAACTTCTAAGAATATCAAACGTCGACAACTGACAGTTGTGTGCGATAGCAAGATCATAGCCGTCAGTGCCGGGAACAACTAAAAGTAGAACTTTTTAGACAAGCTAGTAGGTTTGCCTCTAACCTGCCGTCTTAGACTAAGCCGGGGCCCTTGCGCGCACAAGAATTTGGGGCCTTGTTGGAAAGTAAAGTGAATGAAACAAACATTTATTCTGCTATGATCTTATATTCGAAGTGGTTTGTGTCGGTGACCGCTAATTGGTTTAGTTAATTAGTTATACTTTTAGGTACTTTTTAAGTATTATTTAATACAATGTTAACTATTTAGAAAATTATAAAAAAAACTGTTCAGTTCCGATTAAAATTCGCTAAGCTACAAATAAAAACAGAGTTGACCGAGGCTTGTTGCTCTCAGGGTTGCCAGAAAATTGCTAACAACGCCCACACTTACTCTATGAAATTTTGTCTTAGTTTGTCTTTCACATTTGTCGGGTCACATCTACCTAAAATAGAAAAAAATGTTTAGTGTAAGCGAATATAGTCTAACCTTTCGGGCCCCCGTGACGATAGGGGGCCTGGGCACGGGCCCCGTGTGCCCTTATGGTAAAGACGGTACTGGTTGCCTCAGTGAAATCAAAAGGGTTTGGAAGTACTAAGAATATAAGTATCAAATAGTACCTACCCCAGTTCTCGTGATTTTAACGTCAGTCAACATTCGAAACTTGACCTAAAATGTAAGGTGGACCATCAAATAGAGCTTAGCAATAACCCTATAGATATATATTAACCTATAGATATTATAATAACAAAAGTTCTCTTCGTAACCTGAATACAAAAGAACCCGTAAATACGGCTAGGTATAAAGTTGCAACGACGCAAACGACATTTGCCAGCCTTAGCTATCTCGGCTTGTAGTAGCCCTCCAAGTAGGGGTAATCTTGAGAGTCAGTCCACCTAAACATGTTTGCCCCTACCAGAACATCGATTCTTTGACGTTTAGAAATGTTCTCGGGCGGGCGTCTATTCAACTTAAGGAGAGCTTTGATCAAAGGAGTATTTTATTTATACCTTTAAAAGAACCTTTGTAGCTATTATGATTATTATAAAGAAGATTTTATATACCTTAATCGACCAGAAAGAAAGAGATGGCAATACATGCTCGAATCAAATACAGTGGTAACGAGAAAAATAGATGCAAGATCCTACCACGAACCTTTATTTAACGATAGGATTTCCAGCAGACTCGATATCGAGCCATAATAATTGAAAATCTTTTTATTATGTTTTAATACTGGATTTGTCAGAACTAAAAACTAATGAGATGAATGGATAGATGGATTATCGTGTTCCAGGGCCGCCGGTAGGATTTACCGTCACGCTAGCCTTAATGATATCTGCCGGGCTTTTTGCAGCGTCAACGTTCCAGCCGTTCTCGAACCAACGTGACGATGGTAAGAGGCCTGACGGTATGACTCTTATACCTTGGGAGAAAGGTAGGCCTTTTGTGCGGGACGCCACGTGCGTCGATACCCTTGTGCCATCTCATCTATCTTGTACAGCAGTTGGGGCCGGTGCAGCGGCAAATTCAGCCGAAGATCTCAAGCGACGCAAATATGGAAGTCTCAACAGAGCTTACGTGTTTGAACCATTTGGGGTCGAGACCCTGGGTACAAGGGGTACCGGGGCCCATCGCGTTTTAAAAATTATTTCTGGGCGTCCGTCTGGTCGAAGCGACGTGTGATCCAAGAGCTGGGCTTATCTAGGTCAACGCATAAGTATCTATTGCAATTCAGCGGGGCAATGCAGCCAGTGTCTTGGGGACACTTCCGCCTGGGAGTAATCTGGAGCAGTGGAGCTATCTATAGATCTTTTGCAACGGTCTTTAGATGATTCAACTGTTTCTTCTGTATTTAATCTATACTATACTATAATATTATAAAGAGAAAAGATTTGTTTGTTTGTATTGAATAGGCTCCGAAACTACTAAACCGATTTAAAAAAAAATCTTTCACTGTTGGGAAGCTACATTATTCCGAGGTGACATAGGCTACTTTTTACCCAACTGCGCAGAAGGAGGGTAATGTTTTTATTGAAAAACTACGCGTGCGAAGCTGCGGATTTGTCAGCTAGTAATAGATATTCCCCAACGGTTATCGGTTCTACGAGCGATGTGGCCTGCCCATTGCCACTTCAACTTGCTAATTTTGAGAGCTACCGTTGGGGAAGAAAGGTTCTCGAGTGGAGACCACGGACTGGAAGACGCAGCGTAGGCCGGCCCCCCATAAGGTGGACCGACGATCTGGTAAGGATCGCGGGGAGCCGTTGGGCGCAAACGGCTACCAACCGCTCGTTGTGGCGATCTAAGGGGGAGGCCTATGTTCAGCAGTGGACGTCTCCCGGCTGATGATGATGATGATGAATAGATATTCTATAGATTCAACGAACATATTCAACGGTCTCTCGAAAACATAAAGCAAAATGCACAGCTTCCAAAACTTTATCAAACTTATCTCATAAGATCTCATTTACTCGGTACACAGTAGTTTAGTTACTTCGCCACAGGAAATTACATTGCACCTCTCATCATGTTTATACTGTACGTCTGCTCGCATTCCTGTTGCAATGAAAACTTGAAACTTTCGGAATGAGAGTGTGTTTGTGGCGAAAAATACCTTACAACAAGTATACTTCAAAGCTATTTCTAAAGAATATTCATATACACCATCACACTAATATTATAAATGTGGAAGTTTGGATATTTGTTTATTTATTTGTTTGTTTGTTACTCAATCACGTGGTAACGGCTGCACCGATTTCGATGAAATTTGGTATATACGTAGCTTATAATCTGGATTACCACATAAGCTACTTTTTATCTCATAAATCCGTTCTCATAGGATAAAAATGGGGTGTCAAGTTGCAACAGCGAGTTTAGCTTTATTCCTAGATTACCTACACATTTAGGTAGTGTACCGCGTACGAGGTTGCGGGCAACAGTTACCGACATAAACCATATATAGAGTGGTGGGTGGGGCATAGCTCAGAGAAGTGAAGGCCGTTGGAAAGTTTCTCTAGTGGGGACCACGGAATGGAAAAAGCAGCGTAGATCGGCGCTGTGGTTATGTACAGACGATTCGGAGCCATTGGAAGATCGATCGCTCAAGAAAGCAGGGGAGTCATAGTAGGTGGTGTATGTCTTACGCTACCTCCATTATGACCTTTCAATCCTCCACCTCCAACGATCTGGGTAAAGGCCTGTCCTCCTCGTCTATTCAAAAACTCTGAAGTGAGATAATAATAATAATAAATAATGCTGGACATTTCACACAACGCTATCTAGCCCCAAACTAAGCAAAGCTTGTACTATGGGAACCAGATAACTGATAGAATACTTATATACTTTTTTTTTGTAAATACATAGAAAAATACCCAAACTCGGAACAAATATCTGTAGATCATGCAAACATTTGTTCCGCATCGGGAATCGAACCCGCAACCTCCTGAAACTCAGCCGGCTATTCGCCCACTGAGTCTCGGAGGTCGTCAAAGAATGATAGATAGAATGAGAAAGTCTAAATCAACCCCCTCCCCTTGCGGCTGTACACGAGAGGCGAACGATAATTTTCGGTCAATGGTCTTCATTACGAATGATCTATGTATTGTATTGCTCGTAATTGCAAAATCGTAAATATAATCCTTTGTTCTAGTTATCAAGGGACGTGAGTTGAATTGCGATGATTGGGTTGTTGCATTAATAACCAAGTGTTATTTTTCGCTAAACCGCTCATCTTAATTATCATAGGCCTGTCATGTATCACTGGGGGGCAAAGGCAACCCTTTTTTCTGTCATTTTCAGGGTTCCTCAAAAGGAAAAAAGGAATCCTTATAGGATCACGTCGTTGTCCGTCTGTCTGTCAAGACTCTTTTTACCAGAAATGCGAGAATGTATCAAGTTAAAATTAATATTAAATACTTAGGTCTACGGTCCCTTGAAGCTGGAAACAAACAAGCTTCTAAGTCAACGCAATCAAACAATACGCCCATTTATGCCGTATATTTTGATATTCTCAAATAAATCAAAACCTGGGTACTTCCTGTTGACCTAGAATCATGAAGTTCGCTCTAGCCCATCACTCAACATTTTCAAACGGAAAGTTAAAGAGCACTATCTTTCTCTGTAGTTTTATATTATTGTAGGTGTATATTTATATTAGGTATATATGTATTATTCCATATACATTATATAATATAATTATAATAACACATACGTTAATATTAATTTATATACTTTAAGTTCATATTAGTTTTGGGTATATATATTTACATATTTATGTTATTTTATGTTTTTAAACACTCACCTACCTTTAAAACCATCTCTCTCTCTCTCTCTCTCTCTCGCTCTCTCTCTCTCTCTCTCTAGCCTCAAAGGTTTGCTGGAAGAAAACTCTTCTTACGGTTAAGCTCGCCTTTGTACATGACCTCTAGTTCTGTATTTTTTTAAATGTACCTACTTATTTTCTTTCGTGCAATAAGGAATAAAGAATGAAATTCATCAAAAAGCAAGGTCTCAAAGCGCAAGTAAAGAAAACAAATTAACAAAAAAAAAGTTATCTGTTAATCTCAAAAAAATATAACTTTAAAATATTTTTTTTTTACTCTATCATATAGGGTGTTTGCTAATATACTGACGATATTCAAGTGACAGTTTCTAAAAACATAAAAAATGACTTCTCGAAAACAAACTACTAGTTATATTAATAAATTTTAAAGAAAATCGACTAAGTTAAGGTGAATAATTGGATATGAAACTTACTGGCTACTCTTGCAATCGACATCCAAAAATAAAGGTCAATTTGATATCTCTTTCGGAAATGGCTGCGGGTTTTGGGTTAGGAAGGGACAACAAGAGATATCTCGAGACGTCACCAGTACAATATATGTGGTTAGATGACAAGCATTATGCAGTAGCATAACATAAGTTTAATAAAGTGTTTGTTTTTACATGCCAAAGTAAATTTCACATTTCCATGGTAAACATTTCACAAATGTATTTATTATGCTCATCAAAATAACCCCTTTCATTTTTGTGCGTATATTATCAAACACCCTATATTTATTTTTAACCCCATCTTGTGGGATGTCGTTGAATAGGACTTTTGAAAACATTGTATGGTTTCGTAAACACCTTTTTGATAAAAGACATCGTTTAAGAAACATAGAGCCATTTTTGTGTAACATGGAGATGGAACAAACAAACGCCCACTAAAAACTGCCTCGTAGTTCACAAACCTTAAGAACGTGCCCTACTATGCACTGCCCTGTGTCCATCAACTTGAGGCGTACAAAAAGCCTGAAATTCACCGATAACCATACCCTTCTACCGAAACACAGCAATGCTGCTAGGCGAAAGGAATAGGTATGGTGGGGCACTTCCGCTCATAAAATCGCTACCGCATATCACTGTGTCCCGGGCCTTAGTCAACATTCTTTGTTTTGCGCTCAACGATAAGCGACTGCACCGCGTACTGTGCAACTACCCCCTTAATAATTTATTGTGATTTTTGTTTATATTGTCTAAATTTAATATTATTAGTTTGTATCAGTACGCTTTGTGGCATTCATAAATGTATATTTAGTATATGTTTATCTCAGTAAGTGAATTGTAAATTCTTATAGATAATAAAGTATTCTAAACTTCCCCGGGCAACCCCTTTCACAAAGACAAAAAGCTCTACTAATGTAAGCTTAGCTCAATATCAGGATCCGTAGGAAAGAAGAACGCCGAATACGTAATAACTTTTTGTTTTAAACTCATGTTAAGCTTGCAATGTTCCTTGTTCGAAAATCCACGAAGAGAATGCGCAACAGTCCAAAGGTTTTAGTATAAAATCGCCCGATGAGCTCACCGATTGGCCCACGTCATTTTGCGTTGACCAATCACTGAATTCCAACTCGAAAGCATTGCTGACAACATTTTAAAAATAGTCGCCAGCTTTAAAATAATATCGAGTAAACAAATTATTTATTCGACATAGCATCTATTTAACTTTACAAATGGATGAACCCTAACACTACGAAGCGACATATTGTTACGGTAATCGTTGAATGAGTCTCTGAAATCCCGGTCAATAAACGAGGTCCTAGGTCCCTAGTTTTTATCCATTATGAGCCCCAGATAACGTACACACGGCTACACATCAAGCTATAGTTTTCCAGTGCTGACCTCTCATTCTACGAAAAGCCTACAGAATGCGAGGTCAGCTTATACTGGAATTGTATAGCTCGATGTGTTGCCGTGTGTACGTAGTCTTACGTAGCGCAAACACAAATACCTACGCGTATCTAGCTAGATAAAGCCGAGACTGGAGGCTGTATTCATTTAATAATGTTCTAAGTTGAACTTAGGTTTCAGAACAGTGGTTATTTGAGAAGCTTATCTAGTTTTGAGAAGATTACATTTAAGAGCATTTGCTTTTCAACGGAAATATTTTGTATTTGTGTTTCTGTTGTTTTTAGTTGTATTTTCTTTTATAAGTTGTGTTATGTATAATAATAAAAATGTAGACGCTAAAAGTCGGTTTTGTAGAGTTTGTATCGTACCTACTATATATAACAATCAATTTTAAACGAATACCGATCACTATAGCAACGCTTTCATAAGACTGTGGAGTACTCGTAGTTTATTTCTTGGATTAAATGGAAAATATTGGAAATGGTTATTAGAATAAAAACCGGTTTACGATTTATGACGTATTAAAAAAAACTACTTACTAGATCACATTCAAACCAATTTTCGGTGAAAGTTTGCATGGTAATGTACATCATATATTTTTTTTAGTTTTATCATTCTCTTATTTTAGAAGTTACAGGGGCGGGGGGCACACATTTTACCACTTTGAATGTGTCTCTCGCGCAAACTATTCAGTTTAGAAAAAGTTTTTATTAAAAACCTCAATATCATTTTTGAAGACCTATCCATAGATGTTTGACACGTATGGGTTTAATGAAAAAAAAAAAAATATTTGAGTTTCAGTTCTAAGTATGGGGAACCCCCAAAATTTATTGGTTTTTTTTCTATTTTTGTGTAAAAATCTTAATGCGGTTCACAGAATACATCTACTTACCAAGTTTCAACAGTGTAGTTCTTATAGTTTCGGAGAAAAAGTGGCTGTGACATACGGACAGACAGACAGACATGACGAATCCATAAGGGTTCCGTTTTTTGCCATTTGGCTACGGAACCCTAAAAAGGGCAGTTTAAACACAGCCTATCATTACCATCATCAAAACGTTCACTCACAGAAATGACAAAACACCAGAACACGCATTCAGCTATGATTGCAAGCCGTGCGCTGTGTCCATAAAACGAAACCTGCGCCCCGCGCGACCTCACTCGCGTAATGTTGCTAGCTTAGTGTTTATTTACCTGTTTTGGGGTAAATGTTTTTTGTAAGATACAACTAATGTAACTATGGCACTATTTTATTAGTCAAACATCAAGGCCGGTTGCAAAACGATCCTTAAACGTATTTAGTGGCTAAACATGTTTAGATTTGACATATTTGTATGATTTTAGAACTCCATAAATCATATTTAGCCACTAAATACGTTTAGGCATCGTTGATCAAATCGCCCTAAAAATATTTCATTATTGTTTATTGGGAGATTTGCGAGATCTCAGTGCGGGGCGAACCACTAGTATATTTTAAAACTACAACTAATCAATATTGTATAGTAGGGAAAAACTAATAACTTTTTATATTTGGCAACACCAGCACAATGGAGGATCATTATTTACGACAATTACAAACCGAACAATTTATTCAATAATCAAATAACACAACATCAAAATGCGCTACTTGCGTATGAAATGTGATCCCATCTTGTTTTCTTTTGAGTTTCAGTTTCAGCTCAATTTTTACACGTTGGGACGACATATTATGGCATAATCCAATTAAATTGAACACTGTAAAACACGTCACGCATGACGACGGCTACAGACTGACTAATGGCGGCGTATTCTAATTGGAGTTAACGTTGACATTTCAGTATTAGGCGCGTTCACTTGTTCTGGGGTTTTATCTATTCTGTGCCTTCACTGCTAAACTATGTATCTTCTATTGATTTCCAGAGCAATTGATCTTGTGCGGCCTGCGCCCAATGACTTCCAGCAACCTATTATAGATTTTACGGTGCTTGGTTTCAACTCTAGAACATTTTTGCCTTAATATGCTGTCCTAGTAAGACCTTAATATTGTTGGCAACTTGTTATCCGCATCATACTTTACCTAAAATTCTTACCCAATAAAGATTTACATACATCAAAATTTTCAGTTTACCTAAATTCATAAAATATTTGTTTCTAAAAGTGAGTCATTTTTATTATTATAATTTTTATTTTAGCGTTTCCGTGGACGGAAGAGCATGGATGTAAGAGCGATAACTTATTAAAAATGTAATTTACAACGTCGGCAAATTGCCAAGCAAAGGTTACGCTCAGCAAAGGAGATTATCTTGTAAATATTTAGATACAAATGATTGAATTGTTTTATCGATGGATGTTATTGAGCTAAGTGATTTGGAAAAGGATATGTTTGGTGTTTCTCTGCGAGATCGAATCACAAATGAGGAGATTCGTGGATAACCAAAAGTTACTGGCATAGCTTATAGCACTGCTACTAGTATTAGCCTACCTTTTGTACATTTAATGTGTAATTCTATGCAATAAAATATAAAATAAATAAATAGCCAAAAGTACAAACTGAAGTGGGCAGGCGAGGCACATATGTAGCTCGAAGGACTTCTCAACCGAGAAGACATATGGGTTGTATTTCGTGGAGTTCTCGAAAAATCGAACGTGTAAACTGAATACAAAGTTCCTGATTGCAAGCCAAAACCGTAATCGGAATCGACTAAACACAATTTCTATTCCCGATTCTCCTGTTACTGCTCTTCTCAACTCTTAAACTGAGTACTATAGTCTAACTTTTTATTAGCTGCAGTAAAATGACGTTTCTAAATGTCATTCCGTAAAATAATGTTGCCAGCCTAATCTCAATAGGGATGTGATTCAGTTCACAAAAATTAATTAAATAACATTATTATGACGTTTTTATTTCATTTTGAATGTACCTCCCTATACCTCCACTAAAAAAGATCAATCCTCTAGTATAGTAATAATAATAGGTTAAAAAAATACATTACAACTTAATATTAAATCTCAAAAAAAAAAACCAAACTGATTATTCATTTATGATTCACTCATTTAGCTACATCCCTATTTATTTTTCTTCAAAAACCGGCAACCCACAAAACGTCATTTTACTGCAGCTAATAAAAAGTTAGACTATAAGGTCTGTTTCAATTGAAATTGTTTTCGTATGAGTGCTTTAGCTAACAGTATTCCAATGTCGCAATGTAATTGCGTTCTGCGTATTCAGTGGAGGGGAACTAATACTATCGAAAAATTCCCTTGTTCTTTTTTTTTTTTTTTAATCTCTTATATTTCTATTTCAAATTCAGTAGTCATTTAATAAAACTATTTGCTGCATAGTGCTCGAAATTCGACCACAATTCTTATTCAATTCCACAATACTTTTTATCTTAATTTTAGAATTCGCCCCCCATATAAACTTAAACTATGCCAAATATTACGCTCCTCGCAGTAAGCTTAAAAAGCGGGCAAGTACGAGTCGGACTCGCGCACTCAGGTTTTCGTACCATTATCTATAAAAACGGTACAAAATCACGTTTGTTGTATAGGAGCCCACCTTAAATATTAATTTTATTTTAATTTAATTATTTATGAAGTGAATAATACCTATAACTATATATTCTGTGAATATTTCAAGTTACCTGTTGCCGTTATCAATATCGAGCAAAAACGAGCAAAACAAATCACGTTTGTTGTATGTGAGCCCCATAAATATTTATTTTATTCTGTTTTTAGTATTTGATGTAATAGCGGCACCAGAAATACATCATCTGTGAAAATTTAAATTGTTTAACTTTCATAGTTCATAAGATACAGCCTGGTGACAGACGTACAGACAGCGGAGTCTTAGTAATAGAGTCCCGTTTTACCCTTTGGGTACGGAACCCTAAAAAGGATACAATGTTTTCTCTTCGCGTGTTTTATACAGATTAATATGTCAAGGACTATTTGAAAACGTCAATTTTATGGCCTAGTCCCTGGCGACCAAGTTAGAAAAGAATTAAACAAAATATACGGCTGGTTATTCTCATAAATGATCCCTTAACTTTTTTAACAGACAATATACATTATACAAGTATTAGATAAAATGTATATTTATATAAAATGTAGATATTAGATTGAAATGTAAAAAAAACAGGTGAGACATCTATAGACTAACGATCTGAAGATAGCTAAACTGTTTCAGTTCACTACTGGTTGGAAGCGTCTTCGTTATTGGTTGCATTGCCATGTGTTTGTAGTGCATTATAAAACTTAAAGCAAATTTTGAAGACGGCCCATTTGTATGAAAAAAAAACTTTTTTATCACTCTTGCTCTAAAAATTGGTCATTGTTTACTCGATAATTGCTTCTTAAAATAAGTTACGGCTGTAACTAATTTTGAAATTAGAACGAGGCTTATTGCAGTTATAAATAAGTTAAAATAAATTACAATCTCCATGGTAAACTCTTATTTCTATTTAAAAATCGAACTGGCCACATTCATATTCTTAATATGCTCTATTGATATACAATCTCCAAGACAAATACTTATTTCTAATTAAAAGTTAAAGTTGCCCCAGTCCGGTCGTGAAAAAAAAAACAATGGACACCGGGCACGAATTTTTTCTTTTTAGCAACAAACTGTTATGAAGAAGACTTTTTAAATTTCCTTGCTTTTGTGATGAAAAGATATGTGTATATACTCTGATTTAAGTCCTCTTATTACAATATAATCATAGGCAGAATCTACAAGCCGTGCGATGCAATAAAAAATGTTTCTTTCTAAAAGTTCATTAGGCTCAGTAAAGGGTTCCAAGAAAGGAGTTATTTTGATGCATACCATGGGTGAAATTTTTATACGGAAAGATATCTAGGCTGCATACAAATTGCTCCTAGGCTGACCTACTTTCAGTGTATCTTAACAGCGTCACGGTTATATTGGGAGGTTCTCATACAGCAACATAACGTGGGTCATAAGCTTGTCCAAACGTATACATTTGCAAATTGACCCATTGTTGAAATTACAAGCACATCAGGCTTTACATCTGTATGCCTCAAGTCGATGACGAATGACAGTGCATCGTAGGACACGTTTCTAAGGTACGTGATCTACGAAGCATGTTATAGGCGATGCAAGGGAAAAAATTGTACGGACTTCACCCAATAGCTCTCAGAAGCCTTTCTCTGTTCGTTTTTCCGTCGTACGCCGAAACTTTAGTGCGCAGTCTTACTTTAACTTTAGTCTACTCTATGTACACGTTACAAACTAGTGGTTCGCCCCGAACTGAGATCTTGCGAGTCTCGCCCAAAACAAAAAAATATTATTCGCAATCTTTGACTATATAATAGTGCCACGAAATAAATAACCGATAATATACATATTATTACAAACTGTATTTCGATCGGGCCATCCTAACTGATAAAACCACACACTTCAATCAACCAGATTGAACCCTCGTAGACAAAACCAACAAAACATCACTCCTCATTGACATCGCCATCCCCAACACTCACAACATTCGGAGCACTATCGCGGAGAAACTATCCAAATATATTGATCTCAAAAACGAAATAACTGGCATGTGGCATCTGCAAAGGGTTTCCATTGTTCCAATAGTCTTGTCAACAACCGGTGTTATTTCTTAACAGCTATCTTTAGTGTTTAGAGCTGCCGAAGCAATCTTAAATTCTGCTACAAAAAGCGGCTATTTTGAATACGTGTAGGATCGTGAGAAAGTTCCTACAGAATGAGCTTCCTAGCGAAGCTCGGACCACTGAGGTGCACTTGGCTTAGGCCCGTAGCCCCCAGTTATTAAAGATTCTTAGAAAATCGAGTAGAGATAATCTCTGAACGCCATAATAATAATAACAGTTTCATTCAAATTACAGGTAACGGGAGTTCATGTAAATCGGGACTCATTTTTGGGGTACAAATTGCAGTTATTCTGGATTTCAGACTTTTGCCCATATTTGTGTCACTAAAGCTACACGCATACCAAATTACAGCTTTGTGGGATCACTGGTGTATCCTGTGAGTTGTGTCAAAAAGTTTTTATTATGGCTAGTAACTCAAAAACTGCAACGATTTATTAAAAAATAAAAATGTAAATGAATTATATATAATGTAAAGAAAATGTCAAAAATGGGTCGAAATGTACTAATGAGGACCTTTCATTTCAAGTCCTATTTGTCTCATTTTCATTTCCTTTACCGCTCTTGAACCTCAATATCTCAACAACCCCCCAACATTTTTAACTCATTCAGTCACACCAAAATTGTGCCATCACTACCTACCTATGTATCAAATTTCACGATGATCGGATCAACGCTTCGATAGTTATCTTCGGACAAACAAACATACATACATAAATACAACGCCGATTTGCCCAAGTTGATTTGGAGATCTCGCTTCGCTCGATCAACAAACGTATTCTGGATTACGATTAGAGGCGTTCCTCAAAGCTGACTGTTTAGAAATTCATCACGTATAGTCACAACTTCGATGTCGTAGGGAAACTCCATAGCACGCTAAGCGACCTTGAGCCTACTTATGAAGCCCATAATGAGGGACTACGTTTCTGTGGCATATATCATAGATTTTTAGAACTGAGGACCGTTAGGGCAGAAAGGTTCTCGAGACCAAGAATGAACGGTCCCCCAGAAAGACAACCTGATATAGGTTGCTGGGAGCAGTTGGGTGCAGGCCGCGATAGGGGAGGCCTTTGTACAACACTGGACGTCCTATGGCTGATATGATGACGATGATACAAATATCGCATGACGTATGAGATGCGCATCCAGTTGTCTTCGGAATCGGTCTACTATTTCTATGGCCGTTTCCAAGAGTTCAATATCCAACTAATCCAGACGGCTAATCATCATACCGGTAGGTATTTACCTGATTTATACCAGTGCGTGACTTCCAAGTGATTTTATAGCCACTTATCTGCACGCAAATAGCGACTGTAAGCACACCGATGTAGAGCCGATATTGTAATGGTGGTAACGCGAAACGTTGTCATGTTAGCGCTATATAACCCTGGAATTAGGAATGGCTAAACTAATCAAAAGATCATTATTAATTCGTTGTACAAAAGACGTGAGTAGTATACATTTTCTTTTGTTGTTCCTGGATACTGTTGTATCGTTAAGTCGGCATCAATTTGTTTGATTTCATTGTGTAAACGCTTTTGTGCGTTTTGATTATGAATGAAGACAATCGATAGATTAATATTGATATTAATAGTATATTATGATACAAGTGAGCTAAGTTGCTCATTATACACGAGGCTGTGGGTTGCAGCCCGAGCCGCAGGCGAGGTCGTAAATCAGCCGAGTGTCTAGTGAGCAAGTTGCTCACGAGTTTCATACGTACTTTTTCAACACACTTGCGAGGAAAAAACAAACATTTATTGCATAAATCGTTTAATTATTAAAACAATTGGTGAATGTACAATTTTCAAAACAATATTGGATTTTTTTATGGCAATTTCACAGTTTGTGTTACATTGGTAGATACTTGCCACTTCTTTAGTACCTTCATTTAAATCTATCAATTGTTCATCTTCTGTCCTAAAACTTTAATTTTTTTTACAATTTCAATTATTTACCACACAACAACAAATGCGATAAAATCAAAAATATGGGAAATGGCGCGCCAGTTTTTTTTTGCACGCGTCAAATGTAAGGTGATTGATTACATACAGCCATACAGCCTACATCAAAATTATAATTTTAGTGATAAATGCAAATATTTTATAACTAATTATTGTGAATTACAAATAATTTGATATAATAAATATTTTTACGTCTTAATTAGGGATACATTTATCTAATCCAAAAATGCAAATGAATTTTCATCAACATACAACCTCTGTTGTTACAAACAAACTGTTTTACTCGGTTAAATTAAAAATGCTCTGTATACTCGCATATAATTTACAGTTTCGTACTAACTTAACTTTGTAGGGATAATTCTATTATGCACTAGTGTGTAATATTATTATGCACGTGTGTGTTATAGTTCGGTTTATGGCCCTAATAACGATGTAATAAGGCTCACTTTACGAGCAAGTGTGTTGAAAAATGCATTACCTACGTCTTTTTATCTTCTAATAATGTATTGTAAGGTATTTTCTGTTAATTCTATATAATAATACGTAAAGAGAAAACTTTATTACTTATTGCGCACACGGAAGAGCGATCGATTCAAGTGAAAGGACTCACCCGGGGAAGTACTACCACTATTTCTGCCTCCAAGCAGCATTGCTGTGTTTCGGTTTAAGGGTATGATTGCCGGTGAAATGAGGCTTTACACCTGTACGCCTCAAGTTGATGGACGCAGAGCAGTGCATCGTAGGGCACGTATCTAAAGTGCGTGACCTACGAGGCAATACTTTGTTATAGGCGATGGTTACCACTTAACATCAGGTGGGCCATTAGCTTGTTCCGGCTCCAGGTCTGCGCACTGCACACAAGCATTGCAACTACATTTATCCTGCGCTGGAAGTGCGCAAGCTTTAGACTGTCCTGTGCGCTCAATTCATACAAAATGGGAGAATTCGGTCACAGCTTGTGGTCGCGTTTATCCGCGTATTCTGTGAGTGATGCCAGCGGCTTATGCGGAGGTGTTAAGGCATTTGTTACCAGACGTATAATCACTCATCGCGATTCCCTCTATCCTCCTGCATCGCGTCTATCGTCTAAATAGTTAATGCACTTGCTCACGTAAATGTACGGCGTTGGTTCTGAACAACTCGTTGCTTCGGATGGGTGTTGTGCCGTTATTTTGAGCAATGAGTTTAAGAGCAATGTTATTAAATCTACAATAACGGAATTTGCTGAACGGATTCCGGAAATTATTTCACTAATACCAATTTACATTGCTCCTGAGTGCTAAAGGTTATATTTTTAACCGATTTCAAAAAAGGAGGAGGTTCCCAATTCGACTGTATTTTTTTATCTTTGTTACCTTAGAACTTTCGACCGATTTCGATGATTCTTTTTTTATTTGCCAACTGGTGCTTCCCGTGTAGTCCCATTTCCATTTGGTACAGTTCTGACAACGGCACCCAGAAGAAAACCATATAAGTCTTAAATTTGTTTAGTTTTTATGTTATGTTATGTTTGTTAACTCAGAACTCCGTTTATAAACTGATTTAGAAAATTAGTTTTTTATTTGAAAAGAAATATTTTTAGATTGATCACATGGAAATTTCATCAAAATTGGTAGAGTACTTTGGTTTTTACTGTTAGCTAAAGTTTGTTATATTTTTGTTAAAAAGTTACTTGTAGTATATGGCATATACGTACGTTAAAGGTTGTGGCGCGTACGCCGCACGTAACTTATCTACTCCACGGTTAAATATTTTTATTACGTGTATAATGACGATTAAAACGATCGAAAGTGTTGGGCGCGAGTTGCAGCTGACAGTACCGACCCTTGTTAATAAAGTAGTGTCGCTAGAGTGTAAGATAACGGAGCAATCTGATATCATAATGAAGCTAAGTTCATCAAGTGATAATACTGCTGGAACTTCTACCCGCAAATCCCTAGCAAGTGTTCCGGCCCAAACTACGAATACCACGGCATCCGTCGTGCAACGACCATTGCGAACTGCGCGCGTACAAGCCTCTGCCGCTATCGCTGAGCAGTCTAAAGTGGCTAGCAAACGCCGCATTAGACGCGAAAGTTTTGGAATAAATCCCAAGACGACGAATCGCCCTGAGATTATGCCAAGTGTTGAGGACAAAAATATTATATCTCAGCAAACTACAGCTGATGAAATGCGTAAAGTGACTAAACCTCCTGTATCTACGGAGAAAACTAAAAATGACGATGACCAATGGAAAACTGTAAAAATACACAAGCAACAAAACTCGTCCGTTGTTATAACAGGGACCGCAAATTCTAGCGACGATCTCCAAGCCGCAGAGAGAATGAGGTTTATACAGGCTAGGTCTTTCAGACCTGAAACAACACTTACTTCCGTACTGTGTTTCCTAAACAAGATTTTGAAAGCAGACGTTATCGTGGAGAAACGGAACATTAAATCTGAAACTCATGCATCGTTTCTTATTGGAATGCCCGAAAAAGTTTATGACAAAATAACTACTCCTACTGTATGGCCCGCTGGAGTTCGCTTCACAGAGTTATTTCATAACCGGCCCCGTGTCCCGCGGGGCAGCGAGCCCACTTCGGCCGCGGTCGTCTAGAACGCCTGTGCCGGCGCCGGAGGATGACTCACGCATCAACAATGTGCAGCGACTACGTAATTATAGCGACAGAGATTGACAGGGTTGTTATTTGTCACCAAAACATTTAGTCGTTAAAACCCAAAACAAGGAAATTAGAAGTATTACTAGAAAGTAGTTTAAAATGTGAAGTACTTTGCATAACCGAACACTGGTTGAAAGACTATAAGGTTTATTTAATTAGTTTAAATAACTTTATCTTAGTTTCACATTACTGTAGGCCTATTATCGAGCGCGGAGGATCGTGTATTTATGTGAAGAAAAATATTAATTATAAGGAGTTTGACTGTACTGACGTCTCAGTGGAACAAGTTTGTGAGATATCAGCCGTAGAAATTACCGATCATAACATTGTAATTGTGTGTGTGTACAGATTGAACTATACTAAGGTATCTTTGTTTTTTCCAGTTTTCGAGCGTTTGCTAGATAAATTAATGAAATGCGGAAAGGACTGCGTTGTGGTAGGTGACATTAACGTGGACTATCTATGTCCGTTAAATAGCGACCAAAAACGTTTATATGACCTTACCCATACTCGTGACTATTATAATTGTGTTGATTTCCCCACCAGAGTAACAGATACGACAAGTACTTGCATAGACCACGCTTATGTTAGTAATGAGCGGGTGCAAGACGGAACGGTGAGCGCGTCTGCGGTATACTCTCAGTTAAGCGACCACTATGGCGTGCGTGTGGAGGTGGAGGAAATTATGCTGCTGCGCGAGCCGCGGGCTCGCGGCTCGCACAGCAGCATAATTTCGCGGCTTCCATTGGAAGCATCGACTGGTACGAGGTTAGCAAATTACAAATGCCGCCGGATGACCTAGCGAAAACAATTGTAAATATTTTTAAAAATAAATTGGACGTATGCTTTCCTTTCAAAAGGGTCGCACCAAGAAGAAGTGTAGACTCTTGCGTCACAGATGATACCATGAGCCTTGACTTTGTAATTAGAGATATAAAATCATTAATTATCGAATTTCCCTTTAATATTTCTTTAGCCACTAAACTTAATGAATTTCAGGATAGATATAATAATATCCTGAAAATTGAGCAAATTCTATTGTAACATTATTTCGAGTGCTACGAACACCACGAAAACAATGTGGGACCTAGTAAACTCGAAACCGGGCAGTGTAGACGGAATGTCGATGTCGTGGGGTCTCTTCGAGCGGCCGACGGTTCAAAATTTGCGAGCAAAGCACATGCTATTGATGCAGTGAACTCACATTTCGTAAACGCCGCGATCACCTGAGGCGCGCCCGCTGCAGATGTACCAGCGGCATTGCTCGCATTGACTAGCGCGCGACGTCTGGCAGACCGTTCCATTAGATTGCGACCCTTTACGCCCTTGGAGGTATTTAAAATTATATCGAATGGCGTAGCGCATAAATCCACCAAGGATATCTACGAGATATCGGTGTCCCTCTTGCGTGCGGCTGCCGAGCCTCTGTCACCCATTCTTCCAGAGCTGTTTAATGTCTGTCTCAGAGAAGGCCAATATCCCCAATCATTAAAGAACGTTAGAGTGTCGCCACTCTATAAAGGCAAAGGAAAGAAAGAGGATTTAAATAGTTACCGGCCTGTTTCCATCATTCCTTGTGTAGCTAAGCTATTTGAGCCTTAGCTCGAGGATCCTGGAGTATTTGTCGACAACGAATTCCCTCTCAGATAGACTGTATGCCTATCGAGCAGGCAGGTCGACGACGGACGCAACTCGAGAGGTGGTGCGGCGAGTGATGGAGGGTCGAGAGCAGCGGCAGCAGGTAGCGGTGATAGTGTGTGACCCGTCGAAGGCATTTGACGTCGCCGACCACAGTGTTCATGCCGCGAAAATGAGGCATTACGGTTTAGATGGACCGTCTTTGGAACTTTTAACAGATTTCATGACAGACCGATATCAGACCACCGTTGGTGAGGGCGGAAAAATAAGGTCAAAACCACTTAAGGCCTCAATTGGGGTGGCCCAGGGGTCATCGCTTTCTAATATCATGTTTTCTCTTCTTCTGAATGACCTGCCCGACTGCACAGACGACGCGCACACGTTAATGTACGCAGACCATGTCGCGGCTATCATCACTGCGCCCACTGTGGGACTCCTGGAGAGCAGATTAAACGTAGTGGCGGAGAAGCTGCATGCGTGGTTTCGCAATAATGGTGTTCTGTTAAACGTTACGAAAACTAATTTCATACACTTCAATCTTACGGGCCACTATTGTGAACCTATAAATGTATATTTAGGGGGCAGAGCAATAAGCAAAGTTAAGACCACTTCTTTTCTCGGTCTTCAGCTTGATGAAGGTTTGACATGGGAACTACATATAAATAATCTCTGCGAAAGAATCGGACGCGCATGTTTTGCTCTGTGGCGCTTGTCAGCGACAATAGAAACCAACATGACTAGGAGTTGCTACTTTGCTTCAGTTCACTTCCTATTCCAATACGGTGTTGAGCTTTGGGGCAGAGCGGCTGACTGGGACCGAGTGTTCAGAATGCAGAAGAGAGCAGTACGCGCCATAGCACGAGTAGCTTGGTACACTCCCGCTCGTCCGATTTTTCGTTCGCTAAGGATCATGACAGTCTCAGCCCTTGTCATCTTTCGTGCCGCTACCTATACACGAAATCACTTAAGCGAGTACTCGAGACTCGGTGATTGTCGTAGGTATATGACACGGAATGCCCAAAAGCTGAGGGCCGTGCCAAGGCGCCTTACCAAAACGTCGAAGCTGGTACATGTGTTGGGGCCAGCAGTCTACAATTGCTTACCAATGGACATTATTAATGCACAATCAGCGCAGTCCTTTACGCGTAAATTAAAAAAACGGCTTATTATACAGTCGTATTATAGAATTGATGACTTTTTTGAGTCTTCAACCCTATAATACGATACTATTCAATGTATTTAATATACTGGTTTTAATTTCTTTATTTAACTCTGTATTTCATTGTTAACAATGCAAATGACGTGTAACTTTTGTGTTATCAATAAATGAACTATGAACTATGTTATATTGGGAGGGTCTCATACATGGACGCAGGGCAGTGCATCTTCTTAGATACGTGATCTACCATAAAAATATAAATATTATATATAATTTATATATTATTCGTAATATTTGACTATCAAAGTAGTGCTACGAAATATATAACTAACTAACTTCGGTTTAAAGAGTTTATTCTCATAAAAACAAATCACAGTTCACTTAAAATGAGCTTAAATATATTATAACAGTAAGTTTAGGCTAGTGTACTTAACATCCATTCATCATATAGGTATTTAATTTAAAACATTGTAGAAACTTGTAAATTAAGGTTTTCCAAAAGTAGGTACCAACACACTCATACTATAACGATTTTAGGTAGATTATTCTAATTAAATTCTGTTAGCTTTCCAAAAGTAGACCTACAGTTTCATTCAAATTACAGGTAACAGAAGCTCATGTAATTTGGTTCCTTTTTTTTGGGGTACAAACTGCTGTTATTCCGGAAATGTACTAATTAAGACCTTTAATTTGACATACCATTTAACCTAATAGTCTCATTTTCATTTTTTTACCCTTCTTGAACCCCAATATCTCAACAACCCCGCAACATGTTTAGCTCATTTAGTCACACCAGTATTGTGTCATCACTATTTACCTATGTATCGAATTTCACCATGATCGGATCAACGCTTCGAAAGTTAGCCTCAAACAAACATACATACATAAATACAACCTGTACAAGTTAAGTTCCTGCAGAATGTAACCTCTGCGTTTTACAAATCAATACTATCAGTGTCGCTAGATAAGAATCTCTTTAGTTATAGGTACCTTTAAAATGTGGGGTTCGGTATCGATAAACGATTTGCCGGTAGATGGCAGCTAATCCGAGAGGATGAAGTCTAGTAAGTGCACGCCAAATAACACTTTAGGTGAGACGAGTCGAGCTTTGCTGAATAATGCTTTTTCAAGAGTTTATTGTAAGGGTTTTTGAGTTGGAAATGAGTATGGAATGCATAAACTAAGTAATTTTTCAGAAGTCAGACAGTATTTATAAGTACATTATAAAAATAATTCTTTATTAGTAACGCCGAAAAACTTCAGAGGGAATCAATATGAACATTTTTTTATACAACTTATATGGCAAACGAGCATGCAGTCCACCAGATGTTAAGTGGCTACTGCAGCCCATGGATATCCACATATAATTCAAAACAAGCTATTATGTTGTCTTGTGGATACGTTGCCATACTATAGGACTTAGTTGTAATACCTATGTGCCAGTAATTACAGGAACATACCATTACCATCTAACCGGAACACTGCTATTTGGCGGCAGATAAAGGTAAGGCGGTGGTGCCCACTTCCTCGTTCACAAAAGCTCTACCACCAGTTATGGCAGACCATTATCAGACCATTATGGGGTAATCGTTGTAAGAGCGAAAAAAATAAACTGTTGCTTACCTAATAATGTTGTATAACGGATTTTTTTAAAGTGGTCTTTTACACCCGGTATCACATAATGTATGCAACGATAATCTAAAAAGCAAAACAGTATCCTTTGACTTTTATAATCGTATGTAAATTGACGACATATTTTGATAAAATCGAGCAGAGCTTGATGCGATCTACTCTAAAGTCCGCTCTCTCTATGTTATCGAGTTTACAGATTTACATTTACAGCTTGTACCAAGGGGACCAGATAACTGATAGAATACTTATATTCATTTTTATGTAAATACATACTTATAATATATAGGGAAACAACCAGACCTAAACAGATTTAAAATAAACAGTCGAAATAAATAAAAAAACTTTAATCTTTGATACAACCGACGGCCTTATCGCTTTAAGCGATCTCTTCCGGGCAATTTTTGGAGTAATTTAAGTAAATATTCACATGATCTATAACGGCATAAATTTCTAATGCAAATGACGTTGCATTTACAGGCACAACCTAGGGGTTATTCAAGTCGCGATTGAATAGGTTTCTTCTAAGCAAGCGTGCACCATCGTAGACTGCATCATCGCTTACCATCAGGCGAGATCGTAGTAAAACGCTGGCCTATAATTTATTAATAATAAAACCGGCCAAGTGCGAGTCAGACTCGCGCACGAAGGGTTCCGTACCATTATCTATAAAAACGGCAAAAAAATCACGTTTGTTGTATGGGAGCCCCACTTTAATATTAGGTTTATTTCAATTTAACTATTTATTTTTAAAGTGAATATATAACAAATATTCTGTAAATATTTCAAGTGTTTACCTGTTTCCGTTATCAATATCGAGCTAAAACGAGCAAAAACATCACGTTTGTTGTATGGAAGCCCCCCTTGAATATTTATTTTATTCTGATTTTAGTATTTGTTAATATAGCGGCACCATAAATACATCATCTATGAAAGTTTCAACTGTCTAACTATCGCGGTTCATGAGATACAGCCTGGTGACAGACGGAGCCTCAGTAATAGAGTGCCGTTTTACCCTTTGGGTACGGAACCCTAAATAAACATATTTCATAGATTATTACGGGAATTACATGTCCTTTGTGATCTACGACCTGCCCAAGAGACTGCTTTAATAAAGCCACCAACACCACATTATTGAGGCCAAGTGTATAATTCAGTTGTGAACTTGTATAGTAAGCCAACGGGAAACGGTCATAAGCTTAAGCTGAAAAGTTCGTGGGCAGATCCAACATTAATTTAGCTAAGAAACAAAACTGTGACGTTGAAAAATTCTTCTACTAAGCTTGTAACTTAGGAGTGAAAAGTAGAGGCTATTTTGGTGCACTTACCGAAACTTCTAGCTAGTATCTTAGACGCTCGCAAGAGCCGAGGTCATAAGACTATTTTTACCACGTTGATGGTATTTTGATTCTCTTTGTACGTATTTATAATAATGAATGTCAAAATTCATAAATAAAATTGGCCAAGTGCGAGTCGGGCTCGCGCACGAAAGGTTCCGTCCCAATAACAATAAAAACGGCAAAAAAACATGTCTGTTGAATGGGAGCCCCCCCACATTTATTTTATTCAATAGCACAATTTTATTATTTTCCCTTATTTGAGGTTGATGCAGATTAAGCTAGTCCTCTAAATTGTATGAGCGCCCATACAACTCAGAGGACTATCTTCATTGGCGTCAACTATGAATGTATAGGGGGGGCCCTTTAATTTACAACATTTTTTTAGTTATTGGAGTTTTTGCATTATTTGTACCTTTTAGGCAAATTGTGTGATTCTAGGTCAACGGGAACTACCATGTATAGGTTTTCGACCTAAAACCTATAGGGTATCCAGGTAATCCCGTTGACCTAGAATTGCCAATTTTGTATAAAAGCAAGGTCTTATAACACAAGTAAAGGGAAAATACCGAAAAATAAAAAAAAGTTGAAAATTAAGGTACATTTTGGTACTAACAAGTTTTCGCGAAAATCTAAATTTGCCCATATCTTTTTATTGTGTTGGCTCAGTACCTTGATTTTTATACACCTAATAGGGACTATAGACTTCAGTATCTGGTATAAATTTCAACTTTCTAGGTCCACCCAGTCCTGAGAAAATCGATGGTGACACACGGCTAGACGGACATACGGACAAGAGAGTGATCTTATAAGGATTCCTTTTTTACATTTTGAGGCACGGAACCCTAATAACGAAGACGAAACACTCTAGCTAAGATATGTTTGATGAACAGAAAATGCAAACCTCAGACAAAAATAGTGGGTCTGACATTACTTTGTAATAAAAATACAGGCATGATATTTTCTCTTTCCTATTCAACCAGTTTGCAAGGAATAAGGTAGGTAAGATACAAGTGCAATAGGTGTCCGCAATAATGTCATGTAGGTCGTTGCAATTTATGTGGCGGAATTGTAGCAAAAACAAGCAATGCAGTGTGTTTATTTAAGTCCTTTAATTTATTTTGTAGTGGTTTCCGCTGTGCACAAATTTATTCGTTTATATACACAAAATCGTATATTTTAAAGGTAGCACTGTAAAAAAATTACATAAAAAAAAGGAATTCAGAATCTTAGCCGTTTTATGCTACGGTGAATACACTTATAAATTGGATATATTGGCTATATCAAATTTTTGCACTACGGGTGACGCAACGATGTCTAATCGTATTTAAGAGAGTAGTCAAATCATACCTAGTCAGGTCATAAGTATTTTCTTGCGACTGCGTCTTGCGACTATGATCAAAAAATCTTGCGAGAACAATTTTTATTCTACGCCTTTTCGAAATTCGATGGTTTTTTATTAACATACTTCAAGGAGGAGGTTCTCAATTCGAGAAATTCTTTTTTTATTTATAAGGTTGTCCCAGGTAGTCCCATTGGCACCAAGTCAGGATCTGATGATAGAATCCGAAAAAATTAAGCGCAATCCTCAATTTGTGTAGTGACGCATAATAGTTTAACGTTTCTACCTCAGAACTCCGACATTTATCAAGATTTGGAAAGTTCTTTTTTATTTGAAAGGATATACGTATTGGTCTCATAAAAATTTCATCAAAATCAGTTCAGTTGTTTGGTTAAATCGGTTATATAGGTACAAGTACGTCAAATTTGATATCGTTATGCAAGCCGAGCTAAAAGTTTCAGCTTAAATAAGGCACGCCAGGATGCCATTAATAAAGTTATTAAGTAATATTGGCAGGCGTTCTTGAGTTGGTCACGTTTGGTATCTAGTTCGCGCCTATTGTTGTCGGGAACACAGTAGTTCTACTATCAAACTTACCCAACAAGTTTTCCAATAAACAGATTTTTTGCAACAAAGCTACCGAGTGTTTACTCTCTGGCCGTGAGAGCCCTTGGAGAGCTCGAGTGGTTCTCATGCCCTCTCGGGGCCTCGGGACGTGCACAGTCAAGACACGCCGGCATTACACAGCGACCTCGATTGTTTCGTACTGGGTGAAGAGGGCCTGAGGCGACACCTTAGGGGATCCTCCGGAAAACCTTTTTCAGGACTTTATGGGTCAAAAGGTTTAAATGTATTGTCTCGAATAGTATACAAAATGCAGCCTCCTTAGCGCGGTGGGGTGGTACGCGAATATCACGCAAATGTTAGTATGATCTTGCGATACCTATTTATCGTAGGTAAACTTGTTCCCGCGATACAGGAAATAGACCTAGTGCAAAAGCCAGCAGTTTTTAGTTTAAATTTTTTTGGTTTAGTATTTTTATTTACTTGGGCCCATATTGCAACATCATGGACTCCTGAAGACGGAAAGCGACGTCGGGATCAGCCGAGAAAGCGTTGGCGGAACGATTTCGACACCTTCCAAAGAGGATGGTGGGAAATAGCGACAGATAGGGATGATTGGCGAGACTTGGGGAAGACCTTTGCCCAGCAGTGGGACGAGATAGGTTAGGAAAAAAAATTATTTGCGATGCCGGTCTTCGCGCGCAGTGTGGTATTGTCGGCAATTTAAATTGTATATAGTTGTGGGGTTGCGTATTAAAGTACTATGGTACTCGTTGCTCCATCCATTAAGTCCTTGCTAAGTAAGTATGTTACCTCGTGATGATGATGATGATGTCATCCAGGCCAATTTCGGCTACGGCGACATTATTTCTGCTATATTACTATTCTGCTATATTCTTATTTTCTGTTACCTCGTAGCACTGAGTCGACTGGGAGAGCTTAATCAATGAGATATCTTAAATGGTGTTACATACAATTTTTTCTTGCATGTTTTTCTTTCAAAAATAATAATAACACAGGTATCAAAATTAAGACTAGGGTATCAATCACAAGTTTTCAAATGGCATACCAAAAATTACAAAAATCTAATAATGCAAGCGAACTTTTAATTTGAAAATGAGAACTCATTTCTAAGCTGCTTAGTTGTCTACTTTGCGTTCGTTTCAACTCCAGTGTCTACAATACAAGATTTTATTTGTATTTCGCGTAAACTCTCACCCCTTTTCAGCTTGATAATTGAAATAATGAAACAAAACGAAACACTATTATTACAGGCACTCAGTTCAAATTACGTTAGCTTATACTAGATACAACCTACCCGTGGACGGCTAGTTTAATATTGTTTCAGGGCCAGCACTCGATTTAAGCTGAACATTTTATGCGCCATTCGTTGTTTTCAACGAGCTTAGAAGTGAATTGTTCGTGAAAATATACTCCAGAGAGTAGTAATGAACTTAATAAATACATAGATAAATAGTCATTTATTTCAGATATCCATGATCCATATCAATGTTAACAATAATAAAGGTTCTTATAAACTTTGCTAGCAAATTATAGTGAAAAATTAAATTATATTAAGAATAAGTCAAAATTAAATCAAAATCTAATCAAAATTATATTGTAGGGTGTCACAAAGCTTAGGTATATGGGCGGACAGGTTACCTACAAAGAACCCCTATAAAGTGTTTATATAGAGGGCCGTCATACTTGTCCGCTATTTAATTATTGATTAAAACGGGTATTTATCGCGTATGTACCTTTTATATTTGTTATCCCGACGTTTCGGATGTGTTGCAACAGTCATGGTCTCGGGCTGACTGATCGGTACATACGCGATAAATACCCGTTTTAAATAGTATTTTTATTTATAGTGTTATCCGAACACATGCGGAAAATTCCAAGATTTTTTAAAATCATCTCAAAAATGTCAAGCCTAGACGGGACTTGAACCCGCGACCTTCCTCTTGATACGAGGATGCACTACCATCTGTGCTACAAGGGAAGTCACTTCTAGGTCGAAATTAGTGAGATCATTCAGAATTACGACTAAAGCGCCGTTAGCTCCATCTACAGGAATTGCCTTGTAGCACAGATGGTAGTGCATCCTCGTATCAAGAGGAAGGTCGCGGGTTTAAGTCCCGTCTAGGCTTGAAATTTTTGAGATGATTTTAAAAAATCTTGGAATACCCATTTTAATCAATAATTATGTACAGTGATCGCGAAAGTTTGAAAAATACTATTGTCCGCTATTGTCCTCAGAATGGTGTTGGTGCTCTCGCGTACTCTTGTAAGCAACGAGGCTGCTTTAATGTAAGGCAATATTTTAACAGCAGGTTATCGACATGCAAACAGAGACCGTACCAAGGTTAATTCAATTGTATGTATTGTAAATAAAACAAACTTGCCCATTTATAGAAGTTGTAAGGTGCCAGACGTATCTTGGTTCATCGATTGAAAATAAATTTATCTGGTCAAATCATATACTTTGCGTGTTTGTAATAAACTAGTGGTTCGCCCCGAACTGAGATCTCATGAATCTCAGATTAAAACAATCAAATATTATTTGTAATCACACTATCGAAATAGTGCCACGAAATAGAAACCAAATTACTTGACCTATAGTTACATTCAAGTTACAGGTAACGGGAGTTCATGATGTGGTTACATTTTTTTGGGATACAAATTGCAGTAATTCTGGATTTCAGACTTTGCCTATATTTTGGGTCACTAAAACTACACGCATACCAAATTTCAGCACTGTGGGGTTACTGGTGTATTCTGTGAATTCTGTCAAAATTCAGTTTTTATTATGGCTAATAACTTAAAAACTACAAGGTATAAACTAAAAATAAAAACGGGGTCAAAATTTACTTACAAAGATCTTTTATTAGACGTGCCACTTGCCCGGATAGTCTCATTTTTTTGTTTTTTCCCCCTCTCTTGAACCCCACTATCTCAACAACCCCCCCACATTTTTAGTTCATTTATTCACACCAAAATTGTGCAAACCCTACCTACCTATATATATTAAATTTCACGAAGATCGGATAAACGCTTCAAAAGTTATCCTCGGACAAACAAACATACATACATACATACAACGCCGATTTGCCCAAGTTGATTTAGAGATCTCGCTTCGGTCGATCACTTAAGGCAATTCTTAGCGAACATCACAATTCTTAATGATCGTATCCCTTTCAAGGTCAAGTTATTGCTATAGAACTCGCTGGCTGAATCCTATATCCGATATGGTCTCAGCAGCTATAGTCGTACGTATACCACATATATGTTATTCTTTACAAGCTCCAATTAAAAACACTTAAACGTATGTATCTCAAAAAAATAAACTACAGTTTCAAAATGATGAAATTGGTCTATTTATTTTACTGGTGGTAGAGCTTTTGTACTGGTGGTAGAGCTTTTGTGAACAGGCTCGAGGAAGTGGGCACCACCGCCTTTCCTTTATCTGCCGCCAAATAGCAGTACTTGTGCTGCTGTGTTCCGGTTAGATGGTAATGGTATGTTCCTGTAATTACTGGTACATAGGCATAACAGCTAAGTCCTATAGTATGGCAACGTATCCACATAGAGATCAAGACAACATAATAGCTTGTTTTGAATTCTATGTGGATATCCATGGGCTGCAGTAGCCACTTAACATCTGGTGGACTGCATGCTCGTTTGCTATATAAGTAGTATAAAAAATAGGTATTGTAAAATTTTAGCCGTCCACACTCAATTTAAATATATGTTACTAAAACTCTTCTTTAATGAAACTCTTAGGAACGCCATTAGACATCCGGTATACACGCGAGCATTTGCTCAAAACCGGTTATATACTCGTACGCCGCGGTAACAATGCATACGGCGAGAGGTCAGCTAACAATTTAGTACCCCGGTTAATCAATGAACTACCAACTGACATAAAAATAAATAAAATCATTTAAAGACGACCTCCGATGTGGGCGAATAGCCGTTCGATTCCCGCCGTGGAACAAATGTTTGCATGATCTACAGATATTTGGTCCTATAAATGTTTTCTACATACTAAGATAAGATAAGATAAGATAACTCTTTATTGTATACCAAAGTAAAATAGACAGCATCATTCTTACAAATAGATTTAGTTCAATGGGTAGTCTTATCGCTAAAAGCGATCTCTTCCAGACAACCTTTGTATGGACAGGATTATAATGTATCACATGACGGCGGTGCATCTATATACAATTAAAAACATACCTACATACTATAAACCTAAATACTAGTACTAACACAAACTGTCTCGTCTCAAAACCTCTAGATCCCTTTTGATTCTAAAGCCGCGGCTCTTTTTTTTACAAAGAAATTGCTTTTCAATTTAATGGGCCAGCTTAGGTCGACCGGCTACTTACAGGTTTAATTTTAATACAATAAGAAACTATAAAAATATTATAAGTTTGTACTTAAAAAAATGTATGTAAGTGTTCTATCAGTTATCTGGTTTCCATAATACAAGCTCTGCTTAGTTTGGGGCTAGATAGCGCTGTGTGAAATGTACAGCAATATTTAGTATTATATTTATTTATTTCTCAGATCAAGCAATATAAATACATAATAATATAACAAAACATATCTATATTAAACTTAATTACAATAAATTTTTTTAATGGCTTGTACATGTGAATATTGGCGTGCAGTACCCACACTAAGTACGGGACTTGTGCTGTAGGCACATAACTGATACAATTACGATAAAAAAAACATAAAATTTAAACTTAAATCATATATGTTATCTAAATTAGAGCTGTACCAATTATAAAGTATTTATATATTTACCTGGTTCCAATAAAGTATATGTTAAATTATTATTATTATTTTATGCACTGGCTATGAGAGGAAGAGAGAAAGAAAATGTGCACACGTACTGCTCGCTCTTGCTCCTACTCGTACATTGTGAAACAGACAATAGGCTTGCACTGTGTCTGAGATATACGAAACGTAACTGGCTATGAGAGAAAGAGAGAAAGGAAATGTGTGCTCGCACCTCTCTCTTTTCATCATCATCATCATCATATCAGCCGTAGGACGTCCACTGCTGGACAAAGGCCTCCCTCATTGATCTCCAGGAACTGCGGTTGGAAGCGGCCTGCATCCAACGCCGACCTGCGGTTCTTACCAAGTCGTCTGCCCATCTTGTGGGTGGACGTCCTACGCTGCGCTTGCCGGTCCGTGGCCTCCACTCGAGAACCTTTCGGCCCCATCGGCCATCTGTTCTGCGCGCTATATGGCCTGCCCATTGCCACTTCAACGTGCTAATCCGTCGGGCTATGTCGGTGACTTGAGTTCTCCTACGTATCTCCTCATTTCTGATTCGATCCCGTAGAGAAACCCCGAGCATAGCCCTCTCCATAGCTCGTTGAGCGACTCTGAGCTTATTCATAAAGCCAACAGTGAAGGACCACGTCTCGGTTCCATATTTCATCACTGGTAACACACACTGATTGTAGACTTTCGTCTTAAAGCTCTGAGGTATGTTGGACGAAAAGGCGTTGCGAAGTTTCCCAAACGCTGCCCATTGCCCATCCAAATGCTGCTCTCTCTTTTGCCCGTACAGTAATATACGAAACTTAACTCACTCCTTCTATCTTCACTAACTTATATCACCCTCTCAACTTCCGTTTGTCTCGTCCGATCACACTTTTCGTAACGCTCTCGTCACGCATTCACCAGCTTACTCCTCAAATCAAGCGTGCGTAAAGAAGTTTTACTTCAAAAACATGACCGTCAAAACCCCACATTTCACAAAGACCGGATCAACCGTACGAAAATTATCGTCGGACAAACATGCATACAACTACAATGACTATTCATAACAGGGGTATTTTCATCTACCTAGTCAAAACCCACCCAGTTTTGCCGTAAAGGGCCACATTGTAGAGATTACTTGGCTCGCTGCGACGTGGGCTGGACCGGGCCGTGAATGGACGCTTCCATTATGCGCCACCCGTCCGGATGAATGTTCCATTTAAATAGAACTTGTGACAAGGCTTTTATTCGCGCTAGATTTTTGCTAGAATGTTCTGGGAGTGATTGAAAGTTGAAGTGCGATCGTTCCTCTTCAGCCTTAGCGAACCAAAACCTGAAGAAACCTGTGAGAATTTATGAGCTAGAAAAGATTTCGGATTTTTGGGTAATAAATAAAGTTGCGTACTGATATGCAATGATATGTTGCATTCAGACGTGCTATTCAAAGTCAGTATTAGTATTCTCCTCCTCTCGAAACCAATGCGTAAGTTCACACAACATTTCCGTTCCTTAAATAGTACCTACCATCAGAATATAACTGAAGGCCTAATCATAGCCTAACGATCAGAGTCAACAACCCCTTGCTTAATAAATTAGTTGGATGACCGCGCGTTGAAACGGGGCGTGTAAACAACCTTTGGTGAGCTTTCTCAGTTGTAGGATTTTCTCAGTTTTTGTTTAATTCTTGTTTTGAACGTGTCGATGCATCATATAATTTTGATTATTTTTTGATAATAGACCACCTAAATCGCTCTGTCTGAGGCACCGTTTAGGTCTTCCCTTGTACAGGTGTTTGGGCACAAAAGGCATATCAGTAAATAATAAAAATCATATAACGTTTATTTCAACAATGTGCACTACAAATTATAATGACAAGGCCCATATCTATAAATACCTTATAACATAAAAAAAGTTGACATACTAACATAAAACAGTAAACTTAAAACTAACACTTCTATTTATTTCGAGGATTTTGCTTCGTAGCCGCTTCCCTGTAGCGCCTGTAAACGTTGCTGACCGGCCAGAAATCCGCACATATTTATACTTCGCCAGAATCTGGAGAGTGTAGGACTTGAAGTCAATTGTCCTACTGGACTCCAGTAGCTGGAGAGTCATTCGAAACGTGCCTGTAATCCGGCTCTGGGTCCTCACCCTCACGAATCGGAGTATATCGTCTCCTGATGTGCTCTTATCTATTCGGGAGAGGTAGATCTTGATGGGCGGCTCCACTGCATGCAGTGTCGTTGACTCAGTCGGTACCGTACCGTAAAGAATGGGCTGTGTTGAAGCGCCTCAATAACATTATATTAAGCTCGGATCCCTGAAACCCGATTTACATATGCAAAGTCTGCAACCTGGGGCTTTCATTGAAATCACTTGAGCCGTTTTTATGTAGTTCTGAACAGAAGATACAGAATGATTACGCTAGCACGAATATATAAAACTTTCTATGACGTATGTAGATATATTGTACGTGCTAAAGTTTTTCAAATTTCCGCATACTAACTGATATATCTATTGATATAGATGGTATGATTTTTAGGGTTCCGTTACTAAGACTCCGCTGTCTGTCTGTCCGTCAGTCACCAGGCTGTATCCCATGAACCGTGATAGTTAGACAGTTGAAATTTTCACAGATGATTTATTTCAGTTGCCGCTATAACAACAAATACTAAAATAATAATATATAACATATTCACTTTAAAAATAAATATTTAAATGAAAATAAAACAAATACTTAAGGGGGGCTCCCATACAACAAACGTGATTTTTTTGCTTGTTTTTATAGATAATGGTACGGAACCCATCGTGCGCGAGTCCGACTCGCAATTGGGCGGTTTTTTTACTAAATGTAAGAATCGACACTACGTGAAAAATTTTAGTTATAATGATTAGAATCTACAAAACGAAATTTTTGACGTGGTAAAGTTAGTTATAAGAAAAAACGACCACACGACTGAAGTAAAACTTCTTTTTCAAAATATTAATATATAAAATTGTTCAAGAACGAAATGAAATTACGAAAAATAATCAAACGAACTGCTGACTGAGTTAAATATATATTTCATGCACTGCCTATGAGAGGAAGAGAGAAAGAAAATGTGCGCGCGCATCTCTCTCTCTTGCTCGTACAGTAATATACAAAACGTAACTCTCCCTCTTTCTATCGTCCCTAACTTATATCTCAACCTACCCTCTCAACTTCCGTTCGCACTTTTGGTAACGCATTCACCAGCTTACTCTCCAAGCCAAGCGTGCGTAAAGAAGTTTTACTTCAAAAAACGTAACAGACTGCATGCATAGCAGATAAGCAAGCGTTTTACTTAAGCTGGTTTAACGTAACAGCATAAATGGTAAGTGAATTCACAGAAAACGTTCCTTAATTTGTACAATGATAATTTTAACGATAAGGTTACAAGGGTATTACAGCACAATTTCTCGGCAATTTTAGCTCCATCCCTTCTTGTCTGTATTCAGTGGCAAAGAAATATCGATGTCCATTTACCCCCTTTATCAAGGATTCATTGAATGAGCCGTACATTAATCAAAACCTCGCCATTAGGGGCTAAATGGAAGTTAAAGTAAACAATTGTTGGCTAAATTGATAAAACTGACCAAACAACTGAATTCAGATGATGAATGATTGAGAACAATACTTTGCTATAGGCGATGGTTACCTTTAACATCAGGTGGGCCATATGCTTGTTCCATTTCCAAGTTGTATAAAAAAATCAGGCAAGTGCCAGTCGGACTCGCGCACGAAGGGTTCCGTACCATTATCTATAATTGTTAAGACCGAGAAAAAATTGGAAAAAAAAACACGTTGGTTGTATGGGAGCCCCCCTTAAATATTTGTTTAATTTTAATTTAATCATTTGTTTTTAAAGTGAATAATATAACTCAATATTCTGTGAATATTTCATGTGTCTACATGTTGCTGTTATCAATATCGAGCAAAAACGAGTAAAAGAAATCACGTTTGTTGTATGGGAGCCCCTTAAATATTTATTTTATTCTGTTTTTAGTATTTGTTGTTATAGCGGCAACAGAAATACATCATCTGTGAAAACTTCAACTGTCTAACTGTCACGGTTCATGAGATACAGCCTGGTGACAGACATACAGACAGACAGACGGACAGCGGAGTCTTAGTTATAGGGTCCCGTTTTACCCTTTGGGCACGGAACCCTAAAACACGATTATGATGACGCATGATATGTCTATAATGTATCTTTATTACCTATATGTCAATCACGACCTAACGGCTTAACCGATTTCGATGGAATTTGGTACATACGTAGATTATAACCTGAATTACCACATAGGCTACCTTTTATCCCGTAAATCAGTTCCCATGGGATACCATGGGGTGTCAAATCAAGTTCCAACAGCGAGTTTAGCTTTATCTCTAGGTTACCTAAACATTTAGTAGTGTAACGCGTACGAAGTCGCGGACAACAGTAAAAATAGACAAATGTACGGAAATAAACTTTTAAATGTTAATAATGGACTGCTTTATATTTATTAGATCTGCATATTAGTCCAAAGTCTTAGCAAAGGAGGCCGAAGATAGGCCGAAGAAATCCGAGTACAATAGCGACATGCGTAGATGTCATATAAAGGTCGCAAAGAAGACCAAGAGAGTAAAGGATAGATGAGGCTGGCAAAATTTAAGGTGGATACCAAGCAGTAGATACAAGGATGAGATCGAGTGCCGTAAAAAATATTTCGTCCTGAAGCATTAACTTCTTCGTTACTAGTTATTTGTGGAGAAACAGGCTTACGGCCTACCTGATGGTAAGCGGTCACCGTCGCCTATTGACACCGGCAACACCCGGGGTATTGTTGTTGCGTTCCCTACCCTGTAAAAATCTCTTTACATTTCTCTTAAAGTGTAACACGTCGTAGTCTAACGAGAAAACCTCAGATGGTAGCTAATTCCACATCTTGCAAGTATGGGATAGAAAAGATCGCGTGAAGCGTGTGGTGCGCGATACACAATTGTCGGCGATATGTGGATGAGCTTTATTGCGTTGTCGAGAAGTTTTAACGTAGTCGCTGTTTTTTTCAGTGTTAGGTCATCAGTGATTTAAGGTCTCTGCACACGTCATGCGACCGATCTACCGTCCCATACATAACAGGTTATGTTAAGTTATGTTGGTGGACTCCCTTTTCCGCATTTGAACTCTTTAGTGGCCCATTATGCGTGAGAAAGTTGGCTATATGGATAGCCAGCCTAACTCCGACCAGAAGCACAGAAGTTTTCTGGGGTCTTCGCAGGCTTCACGGAGTGACCTTGGATTGTCCAGGATTTCTGCACGTTGTGCCATTACCCCCACGCATTCCAGGACTGCGTGGGCTGCTGATTGTTCTTCGGTGAGACATCCCCTGCAGAGTGGGCTGTCTTTTGCTCCCGTGATGTAGAGGTGTTTGTTGAGGGGACAATGTCCTGTAAGGGTCCCCACGAGTTACAGCTATGACTTTCCAGAGCTCTGAGTGTTGCTGTACTGTCAGAGAGGATTCGCATATTGTAGTCTTCGATCTGCCTCCTGTTTATTGCGGTAGCTGCTTCGGTAATGGCCATACATTCACATTGGAAGATGATATACTTATGTTGAGATCCAGTGAATGTATTCCCGCGCCCGTTCCCTGTTTGGTTTTTGAGCCGTCGTTGTAAACGCGGACTTCACTGATTCCTGATTGATCTCTCTGTTCCTCGTAGAGTTGTATGTTATAGTGTTTTTGAAATATCTGTTGTATTGGGATCTTGTCGCACGGGGCGGCGACAGGTTAATCCCAACTGATCATATGATTTGTTGGTGGTTGCCCAAGGAAACACGGATTTGTTGCAACTGTTTTATAGTATTAAATATGTCACCAGATTTGCGATTGCGTGTAATCTAAGCGATAATAAGTTTTTGTCGTACGACTACTTTGTACCAACTAATTTTTAGGTAAGGTTACGCTCGGGCTCCTTATGGGGCGTCGCACTCGAGTTGGTTCCGGCGAAGGTCAATTTTGCGGTCTCGGAGCTCCTTGGCTGAAAAAGAAAGGTTAGGTTAGGACACAGTTTTTACTACTGCATTTTACAGTGTTTCATTTATCTATCTCTCATGTGTGTTTAAAAATAAATACGTTATTTCTTGTCATTTAACGTTTTGCTTTTCACGTGCAAATAATACGTTATAAGTCGGAGTTTCAGGTCACGTAAATATTTACTTGTCAAATTTAAAACAAGCGCTTTTACGTTCCCCTATTTGCCCAACTTTTTCGCAAGTCAACAAAAGCATAATTCTGTGAAACAGAGACAGATCCTATTTTGCATTATATATTTTCCCTGCCAGCTTACGTCAGAACCTTATGCCTTCCCACGCTATGTCTGCATAACGGTAGTATTTTAAACATTACATATTAAAACTTCCCTTGGTATATATTTAATAAATAACAGTTTAAAAAATTAAAAGCCCGACTGCAATGGTTATTACGATTGGATTTTTATGTCGCTATATTTGAAAGTAAAGCCACCCAGCTCTGGAGATGTCAGGCAATAAAAATGTATTGAATATGTACATATACTTAGATAAAAACAGCTCGAAAATAGAAACAGAGGCATGTTCAGTTTACTAAGATTTAAAAAATCTAACTTTCTTGGCGTTATAACCTTTAAACTACAATGATTCATAGATTCAAAATCTCACAAATTATGATAAAAAACCCGTTTTTAGTCAACAACAGCATCTCAAAACAGTGAAGGAAAACATTATGCCGACTACCTCGACATTTCCGAAGTCCAAATGAGCAAACTTGAGCGCCTTCAAAACCTTAGTACTCGGTTCATATACGGCTTGCGCAAGTATGACCATGTCTCAGAATTCCGCGCAAAACTCAAGTGGCTCCCTATCCGTCTTCGCCGGAATACATACTTTATCACTTCTTTTTAGCATTCTCTTTAATCTCACTTCACCTTCTTATCTAAAGGAGCGTTTCGAGTTTTTGCATCAGGCACACTCTCGAAACCTTCGTTCATCCGAAGCTCTACAGCTTCGAACTCCCATCCATAGTTCACAATTTTATGGTGACTCCTTCACAGTTCAAGCTGTGCGACTATGGAACGCCTTACCTTTGTCCATAAGGTCATCAAAACTCTTCTAATTTTCAAAGTCAAGGTACACAACCATTTCCTTTCATTAATTCGTAACTGCTAGTTAGTGTTTGTTATGTATTCTTACACCGCCGTCTTTTGATTTTTGTTTATTCTGTCCATCCAAAGGTTGTCTGGAAGAGATCGCTTTTAGCGATAAGAACGTTCATTATACCTTTATTTCTTGTTTATTTCCTTTGTTAATGTATTTTTCTTTGGTGTGGAATAAAGAGTATATCATTCATTCAGGAAACCGCCATGTACAACTAGAACCAAACATTTGAAGGCAAGGTCCATCGGGTATTCTAGTAGTATTACTAATAAGTAGGTAGTATTCTAATAAGCAGACATTTCATTTTGTTTATTCATATCCTTTGATAAATTACATTTGCTTGAACAAGTCAAATCCAAAAATATAAAATATGTCACATAATTACATAATCAATAGATATTAACATTATACCTATAGGTAGTTAATACATTTTATAAAAATAAAAAAAAGAAGCAGTTCTAAATAATAACAGCTTATGTGAAGGTCTGCTAAAGCATCGTCAAATTGTAAATAATATTATATAACAATGAGATAAAACCAATAATATATTTATAAATATATGTCAGGTAATCATTACAATTCATCATATTTAAATATTGTTTTATCAGCAAAAGCTTCTCGTCCAACTTATTAACTTTTGCAAATAAGATAGGCCATAGATAGGATAGAACAATAGGCTGCAACCAATGTGTTCTCAACCTTTTTTTGCACATCCTTTAGTTGTTGATTTTTTTGTAAAAATAATAATATATTGTATTTGTAATGGTTTTTTTGTTTTGTAAATGTAATTATTTATTTTGTAAAGAAACAGTAAATCTTTACTGTTTTTTCAATAACATCACTGTTCTCTTTTCAATCCATATATCTAAAGAAAGAAAAAAGAAAGAAAGAAAGAAAATACATTTATTTGACACACACATAGGACAGACCATTCAGAACAGAACTAATACAAAAAACATACCTACTTATCTAAAGAATATAAAAGTAAAAAGAAAAATTATTTAAGTACAGAATTAAAAAAAAAACACAAGATAAAAATTTAGTTCTTAAGTATACATAGGTATGTGGTAGGTACAGATAATATGGTCTTCCGTGCTGTGTGGGCCAAACAGGTTCCATCTCAGCGTATTGCTGCCTACCTGCCTACCGGAAGATAAGCGGCGCTGGTTTTCAGATGGGACCCATGGGTAGCCTCACGAGCGCAGAAAAATAAATGATTAAACATATATATAGACATACATGGATACACATACGTAAATAATAAAATAAACTTGAAAGAATAAAATAGTTATATATAGGCGCACGAAAAGCGAACAGGAGTGAACGTTCAAGAAAAATATACTGGAGGCAACAGCCAGGACCAGAAGACGATTGAGCAAAGAGTGTGGAGTAGTGTTTGTGGGCAGTGCAACAAGTAGGAGAAAAATATACTACTGTTTTTTTTTTAGTTTTCAAGAACAGTAAAAAACCCACCAATGTAAATTAAATAGTATAAATATCATTGTTTATGTCGATTGTAGAAAAAATTATTGTGGTTAGGAAAATCGAACAAAAACCTTTTTTTTGAGGTCATTCAAGCGGGCAAACTACACGTTCGCCCGTTCCAAAAAGTTCATCTTTTGAAAAAGTTAGTTTTACTGTTTTCTACTGTTTTTTTATGGTTAATAATATTATGCTGCTTTTCACTCTGGTAGGGTTGGCAACACTGTTGCAACCTGGCGCGTGAATGCTTAACTTTTATTCTAAATTTGGGCAGTATCAAACCTAATGTTTAGATCTCTTGCGGAATATCTGCGGTCTACGTAAGGGATCTAACGATGTATATTGTTAGGATTATTAGTAGTAGCTGTATTATTATTATTTTTATAATAAATGGTGAAAATAGCAATACGGTTATGCAGACTTACGGTCGATTTCTAGACAAGTTTAAAAACTGTGCGGTAACCAGACAAACGTCTCAAGCTGTCTAATGGCGGGTTCCTATATCCGTTGGTAAACGACTACGACTCGTACCTCCTTGTAAAAGTGTCTAACTAGTGTTAAACTATTGACACGTTTTCAAGAAAAAACGAGTCGTAGCTGGTTACCGACGGATATAGAAACCCGTCATAAGTAAATTACGATCTCGGTTTATTTAATCCAATATTGAAGTTAAAATTCCACCGTTCCACACAAACCACACCACAAATGAGGAGATGGATTTTCAATTTTATTATAGGATTGAAATAAATACAGATTATATTTGTGTGGATTAATTTTAGAAGTAAAATTTCTTTACGCACGCTTGACTTGGGGAGTAAGCTGATGAATGCGTTACGAAAAGTGCGAACCGAAGTTGAGTGGGAGATATAAGTTAGTGAATATAGAAAGAGAGAGAGAGTTACGTTTCCTATATTTTTAAACGTTAATGTGCGAGTGCGAGTTGTATCTGTCCAGAATGAACATAGACTGATCGACCTACAGACGTGTGGACAATTTGGTAATTGAACAATTTAAGAAATTAATATTTTGAAAAAGTAATTTTACTTCAGTCGTGTAGTCTAATAGCCAGTTGTTGGTAGTTACGCCAATCAAATCGCAAATCAGTTGACATAGTGTTTAACTTAGCACTCTTGTTAAATCAAATTGAGTTTCTCGAAGGTTGATTAGTGAATAATTCGCTAAACCAAAGGATCATCTTTTGAATGTCAAACTAGTGTTATTTTTGTAGGGTCACACCACCTAAAACATTATTTTAGTTCAATCATTCATTCCTACACGGCATACATTTGCTTATGTCAATGTCTACACGTTAGAGATTTTTGTCAAAAATCAAATGTACAATTTGAATGTGTGGAAAAAACGTTTATTTTGGTCGTTTTTCTCTCTACAAACAAAAATGATGATTGACTGATTTGACAACCTGTTTAACAAATCTCTGATTAAAATCAAATGAGGTAAAATACGTTCCAGCAACCCTATTTGCACTTGACAAGAGGTTTGACCAATGGTCAACTAATTTTTGCGTTAATTATGCTTTCAGCAACCGGGCGTAAATCACACTCGTTTGTTGTGTCGCCCGATTAAGAAAATCTCAATGTACCTAATAGGGATTAAAGATTGCTTGGAGCCCCAACAACCTTATAGGCTCTGCTATAAAGTGTGGTATTCCAACCTATTATAGTTATATGTAAACTAGTGTCTTGCTCCTATAATAATCTAAGTTTACTCTCCAATAAACCAGTTATCCGCCCGTCACCGCGTTGTCATTTACTCCCGTGATAAGTATCTACTCATACACTGCTAATCCGATGTTTTGCACAAATTCGAACGAAAAATCGCTTAACTTCGATGACACTAGAGCTGCCTAGGTAGCTTTAATATTGCTACACCCTTACTTGCAGGGTCCATATGAAGTGCTGGACTCTCGACTAGTCAATACGATCTGACATGGTTCACTGCACTTCTCGTAATAAAACTCATCCACATATCATCGACAATTGGGTATCGCGCACCACACGCTTCAAGCGATCTTTTCTACCACATACTTGCAAGATGTGGAATGAGCTACCATCAGAGGTTTTACGTTAGGCTACGACATGACATGCTTTAAGAGAAATGTAAAGAGGTTTCTACAGTGTAGGAAACGCATCGACAATACCCCGGGTGTTGCCGGTGTCAAAAGGCGACGGTGGCCGCTTACCATCAGTTGGGCCATAAGCCTGGTATCCCCACAAATAACGTAAAAAATGTAACATTTTAATCCACTTTGTATGAACGCAATAAAATACTGAATACTGAAACCCAGCCTCGTCACCAATATGCCGTGGTTGAGACTATTTTCATAATTCGATGCGCGAATAACCCCATCTACGTATAAAAAACGTTTCATTTCTTTTATTCATTGCATAAACAGGTTAAATTACACGCAGCAGATGAAATAAACATGAAACTCAGATCCTTCATAATCAGCTAATAATCTATTAAACTCTATAAACCTGTAAGTACATATTGAATATTAACTATATCTTATAAAAATAAAGTTAGAATACACGCAAATCCATTATACTCGTAGCTTTCAACATCTTACATGCCTTACAGAACTTCACACAATTTGAGAATATTATAGCTGTATAAATTCCAGATATTTCAATATTGTAAAAGATGGCTTATTCAAAGCGGATATTGAAAATCCATTGGAGCTCCACACTTGGTGACGTCATCGGCTCTGTCTAATGCTCTGCTGAGGCTGAGCTAAGCTAACTTTAGAAAAGCTTACGTGCAAAATTTTTGAAGCATTTTCATATAAAAGCTTCCATTGAAATTATAGCTTCGGCTCTATTATCGCTGCATAAACGAAGCCACATCTTTCGTATATTTAACTTCAATTACTTCCAGTCGCATTTCGATAGCTTGCGTGCCAAAAGGGCAAATACGTTCAAAGTGCCATAATCTAGCTGATAAGACCTATACGTACACTTGTGTCTTATTGCCTTTCCGTTAAGACCAGCATTGCATTGATAGCAATCGAGATTATATCGAAACTTGAAATTGATTTGACGACCTCTGTGTTGCGCAAAGACTAATTTTGGCATGATTTACAGATTGTGGTACTATGGTAATCAGCGTTCCTGATACTAACACAGTGTAGGCCTAATCCGTAATATTGAATCATTCTGATCATAAGCGGATTCTTAAATACACTTCCACTTTGGGTCGAGTCCCTAGGTCAACGGGGTACCAGGGAACATCACTTTTAAAAAAAAAAAATTCTATGCGTCTGCAGAGAGCGTAAGCATTGAAATTCCCCAGGGCAATACACCCAGTGCTTTGGGGACACTTCCGCTTTGCAGTGATCTGAAGCAGTTGAGCTATCTATAGATTGTTTCGGTCAACGGTCTTAAGATGATTCATTTGTTTCTTAAGTATTTTTATAGAGATACTAGCTGACCCGGCAAACGTTGTTTTGCCATATAAGTAATTGCTATTAAAAAATAAGGGTTGATTGTAGAAGGGTGAAAATTGAGGATTGTATGTATTTTTGTATGTTGTATCATAAAAAATTATATATATATTAATTATAATTATATATATAGAAATTAAAAATTTTGTCTAAAAATAAAAAATAAAAATTAGGGGTGGACTACCCCTAACATTTAGGGGGATGAAAAATAGATGTTGGCCGATTCTCATAGATACCGGATAAGCACAAAAAATTTCATCAAAATCGGTCAAGCCGTTTCGGAGGAGTATGGCAACGAAAACTATGACACGAGAATTTTATATATTAGACTAGCTGACCAATCCGCAGCTTTGCACGCGTAGTTTTTTAATGAAAACATTAACCTCCTTCTACGCAGTTGGGTAATGTCACCCGGAGATAGTGTAGCTTCCCAACAGTGAAAGAATTTTTTAAATCGCTCCAGTAGTTTTGGAGCCTATTCAATACAAACAAACAAACAAGCAAATCTTTCCTCATTGCAATATTACAAAGTTTTTAATTAATATGTTCTTTAATATTGTAAAACATGTTCTATCATCAAGTTTCCGCAGCGCATGCGTCCTGGTAAAACGTCTTTCGACGTTTTAGAGCACTTTTTTACACCTTGGGTTACGTTTCTTAAGTTTTAGTAAGGATCCTTAATTTTTTCTAGCAATAAATATAGCCTATATCATTCAAGGTAAATAGAGCTTTCTAATGGTGAAAGAGTTTTTGAAATCGGCACAGTAGTTTTTAAGTTTATTCATTACAAACATACACACAAAAATACAAATCTTTCCTCTTTATAATATTAGTATAGAAATATAGATGTAAACATCTTTAATCCCTATCCCACCTTCATACATCTTTAAAAACCTGGTCACACAACGTCTGTCAGCCATCGTTCACTAGGCCATTTATTAATTTATAAATTTTTATATATGTAGGTATGAAAATAATATAATTAATGTTATTTTATGAATATAATAAATGCATGCCATTTTATATTATTGTTAATTTTATAAGTTCTAATAATATCTGAATAACGCCACCGGCGCCGTCCTTTTTTGCTCACATAGATATTGTCCATCCAAAGCTTGCCTGAAAGATATCGCTTTAGCGATAAGGCCACCCATTGTACCAATAATTTAAAAGTGTATTTTTCTTTATTTGTTAATTTTTAATAGTGTGCAATAAAGACTTTATCTAATCTAATATAATCTAAACAATTGTTTATTCTTTCTTTAAACAAATGTATTTTTGCACATAATGCGTGGGTACTTTTACAGAAAACAGAATACTGCTAGAGCGGCTTACTGCTAATATCATTATCTACCAATCATCCGTTGATCAAAACAAAGCTCTACTACAGTTTAATTTACGATCATAATTCAATTATTAGGACGATAATAGCTTATTTCGCCAGCTTTTCACGTATATCAATTTAATTAATGACAGAGTTTATTAAATTTTCACGAAATTTCGCTGAAAATGTATTGAGAATTACAGTAAGCACTAATCACTTTCAATTATTTTTCGACATCAGTATCCATTGTGGTGTTTAACGGAACGCGGTCCGAAATATAAGGGTAATGCCAATATCACACTGGCGATGGCGGATTGAGAGCGTGTTTCGCGAGGCGATCGGTCGACGGGCTTGCTGCTGACCGCGCACTTTCAAACATTATCACCATCAACAAATTGAAAACCCCATCCATTTCTAAGTATAGATAGTCCTATAGGACTCACTAAATGTGTCATCCACCGCGATCCAGCGCTAATCTTAAGTTAAATATGTGTCATTCTATTTTCTGGTAAGCACTACCACTTAATCTACACTACACAAAGGTTAGCTGGAAGAGAATGCTACTTAGCATTAAGTTCGCCTATGTGTTATTTTATTTGTACAATAAATATTTTTCTAATTTAATCTAATCATCCACCGACGGCCCGTGACTTTGGCTATCCCTTCCACCCATCATATTTAAATCATCATTATCATAGCAGTTGACTGCTGGAAGTAGGTCACTCCCTCTTCACACTCAGTCTTTGCCAGTTATAGTACGCAGATCATCGCTCCGTCATCATCGACCGTTTTACACTACTGGTTTCGGACGGTCAAGAGCGAGAGGCTGCATATAGTTATACATGTCTCTGTCTAGCATTTAACGGTCATTCAGACGCTTAGAACCTCATGTGTGAAAATGTATTAAATTGGAAATTACTCTCTGCGCAGTAGAGCTAGGGCGAGGAACAAATTTGGTACAAGTCTAGTGCAAATTTGCTCCAAAATTATGGGACTGGCTTCGTCGCCTCTCGCGTCAACACGTATCGCGCGCGCACGGACCCTTCCGCTGCGTTCGATCTCGGCAGCGTTTTCTACGAAAACGTCTGCCGAGTCCGGCCCTCTTTTATGTAAAGTGTGCGGGGATCGCCTTTCACCTTGAGCTCCGGACTGCGAGGCAGCTAGTACCCTGTGCCGTGAACTGCTAGACCCGAACGGGTTCAGCAGCACTCACGGTACCGGCGTCGCCTCCCGGTCCTCGGTCGCGCGAAGGCGATTACCCGACTACCTACGTATTTGTGAATGTGTTTGTGTAGTTACTTGTGCCACTAACTCTGTGTTTAGTGTTTGTGTCGTCTCCAGCGATGTCAGACGCTAACGCCCTTTCCGGTGGGCCCGCCCGTGACGTTCGGTGCCCCCGCAAGGATTTCCTCCCATCACCTGAGTCCTCGCACACATCCTTGCCCTCGAGCCTCGCATCAAGCTCGGGCCACGAACGCTCGGCCTCGTGTTCACGCGCCGCTATCGTAGGGCAAGTGATCGACCGCTTCCTCGAAAAAAAGAAGAAGAAGAAAACCTGCACCCCAGTGCCCCGCCCAGCGCTCCGCCCAGGGACAGCCGAGGAGCCCCCCACCTCCTCGGACAAGATGCCTCCGCCTCAATCACCCACACCGCAGGCGAGTAAACCTCTGTCTCCCAAGTCTGAAATAGACAGAAATTACATTATACTGCAGAGACTTATAGAGGCTAAGTGCCCCCCCACTAAGTACCTAGGCGTACTAAGAAACGCACTCGAGGAGGACGAAAAGAACCTCCCAACACCAGTGACGCCCACACCCGAGGAATGTGCCATAGTGGAGAGGCACAAAACCCTAGAGATCCCAGACGCCCCGACTCCAGGCATACGCAAGAAACGGGAAGATGAAAGCCCGTCGGAGGAGGAGGTGAAGCGTAGATACGCAAAGCCCCACTTCACGCCATTACCGCAGCGCGTGACCAGGCCAACACGCCTGCAAACAGAACCCATGGACTTACCACAGCCGTCCACCTCCAAGACCGTATCGTATGCGGCAGCCACCGGGAGTGCATCGCCCCCCGCCCGCCCAATATCAGCGAACGCCGCGCCGACGAAAACGGTGCCGCCCGCCCAGACCGCCGCGCCGACTACCGCTCCGCCCGCCCAGACCGCAACCTCACCGACGCCACGACAGGACTCTCAGGTTCAGGTGGGTGGTACAACGATTCGCTACCCGCCGCTGGTAGTAGAAGTGCTGCCCAACTGGCCCCGACACTTCAAGGCCCTAAGGGAGCGCCTGGACCATTCTCCTAACGCTCGCCCGTTCGGGGGGGGGAGTCCGTTTCTGCCCGACCTCCGGGGAAGAGTATAGGATAATCCAGGCCTACCTCACGTCTCTGGAGCGCATGTAGAAGGTGGTATGCTTCTCCTATGCGCTCCCTGAGGAACGAAGCCTGAAGGTCGCCATCAGAGGGCTCCCCGCAGACACCCCCATAGAAGACCTCGAGGCAGACCTCCGGGAGAAGGGGTTCGAGCCGGAAGCCATCCAAGCCGTACGCCCTTCCAAGGGCAGACCGGGCTGCATATTCTTTGCAGTATTCAAGAAGACGCCCAACCTCACCCTGGATATGTTCAACCCTGGATATATGCCCGGGTTCATCGTCGAAAGCTGGAGGGGGAAGAATTGCCCCGCCCAGTGCCATCACTGCCAGGCGTTTAGGCACAGCAGTCATAACTGCCACCGACCACTGGCCTGCGTACGGTGCGGAGGCCCGCACTACGCAGGTGACTGCCCACGCCCCAAGGACATGCCCCCCACCTGCACCCAAAAAGAAGAAGAAGACGAAGAGGGCGAAGAGAAGGGACAGAGAGGAGCCCCCTTCTGACTCAGATGCCCCCCCTACTACACAACACCTATCACTCACCAGAATCCTTACTTCGGCGGCAGCCGAACCACGGCCTTCAGGCCTTCTCAGCCAACCCCCCCTGCCCCCTCGGGCAGCAACGCCTGCGGCAGCCCAACCAAGGGCTTCCACCCTCCTCCCAGGAACGGCACCACCAGCTGCCCCCCCCCACCCCGGGCCGTACTCACAAACGGCCGAAACCCCAAACCCATCCCCAAAACCCCCAACATCCCTACAGCAGCGAGCGCCTCCAGGTGCTGGACACAGCACTCCAGATCCTGCAGGAGATCTTCCTGACCCTCAGAGCGGGGGAGGACTCCACCCCGGTAGTCATAGCCGGGATGGGAAAACTTCTGCAGGTCTGCTAAAACTACGGATCCTGCACTGGAACGCCCGGGGCATCAGAAGAAAGGTGAGCCTTCTGAAGCTCCTCATCCGGGAACAAGACATCGATGTCCTCCTCATCTCAGAGACCATGCTCAAGAACGCGGACCGCTTCAGGCTTCCTGGCTATTTTATATATCGCCAGGACGAGTGGAATGAGCAAAGCGTTCGCGCGTACCGAGGCCTCGCTGTGTGTGTCAAGAGGAAGATCCTACACCAGCAGCTCCCAGCGCTCAAACTAAACTCCATCCAGGCGCTAGAGGTGGAGGTGTGCATCGCCGGTAAACCCCACCATATACACATAGTGTACAAAGGCCTGGAGTGCCCGCCCACACAAGAAGTCCTCCATGATGAACTACTCTCTGACCACCAACCGGTGCTAGCAATCATGGAGCATCAACCGGTCCACGTACTATCGAGACCCTCAAGACCAAAGATGGACTGGGAAAAGTTTGCCTCTTCCATGAACTACAAGACCCCATCACGCCCCATCACAAACCCAGCGGAAGTAGAAGTCCTGACCGAAGAGCTTTCAAAGAGCATCAAGGCAGCCCTAGCAACCGCATCCGAGCCCCCGAGAGTACCTACTAACAGATTACCCCCTCTCCCAAGCCACATCAGGAAACTCCTGTCAGAGAAGCGCAGAGTCCGAAAACTGTGGCAGAGAAACCGGGATCCGGCCCTTAAAACAAAGCTGAACCACCTTTGCGACGAAGTCAAGAGAGAGCTCCAAACCCACGAGACCCAGGAGTGGGAGACACGCCTGCAAGACTCGGCAGATGATTGGTCGGCCATCCACCGCCTGTGCCGGCAACTAAACAAAACCCTAACCTCTGTACGCCCGCTGCTCCTTAACGACAACCTGTCTACCGTGCAGAGGATAGAGCGGAGATTTTTGCCAAGCACCTGGAAGGCCAATTCCAACTGAACCCAGACGTCATACCAGAACACACAGCTGAAGTAGAAGAGTTCCTCAAGAACCATACTTTTGAAAAAGCTGCTGATAAGGGCTTCTTCTACTGGCTGATAAGGGAGATCATCTTCTTCTCCCCAGGCCAGGTCAGAAAGGCCATCCTCTAGACCAAGCCCAGAAAGGCCCCCGGCGCGGACCAAATATCGAACGCGGTGCTCCGCCTCTTGCCACCCAAGGCAGTCGCGCGTCTGTTAACTGGCATACTGCGCTGCGGCCACTTCCCGGAGAGTTGGAAGACAGGTCATGTCATCATGATCCCCAAGCCGGGAAAGAACTCCATGAAACCCGAGGGCTACATACTGATTAGGTACGCTACTGCCTAGCATCTTCGAAAAAATGATGCTCAAACACCACATACCGCACATCACCCCCAGACCAGAGCAGTTCGGTTTCAGATCAGAGCACAGCACCACCTTGCAACTAGCAAGAGTACTTCACCAACTGGCTGTAACCACGAACAGGAAAGAGAAGGCAGTAGCCGTCTTCTTGGACATGGAGAAAGCTTTCAACCGTGTCTGGCACGCTGGCCTACTCTTCAAGCTCGCACACACCACTACTCCTCGCCCCATATACGAGGTCCTGGCATCGTTCCTGAAGGATCGTCACTTCAGGGTCACCGTGGAAGGCAAACTGTCGGACGAATATCCCATCGCGGCTGGAGTTCCGCAAGGGAGTTGCCTTTCACCGATCTGCTACACCCTGTACACGGACGACATTCCCACTGGAGCAGACGGAGCGATGCTAGCCCTGTACGCCGACGACGCTGCGTACATCACCACCTCCATGAACGTCAGTCACGTGGCGCTGAAGATGCAGCGTACGCTGGACCTCCTCCCAGAGTGGCTCGGAAAGTGGCGCCTATCGGTCAACGTCGGGAAGACTCAGGCGATCTGCTGCGCTGGCAAGAGAGAGCATCCACAGGCCCTCCACCTCCAAGGTCCAAGGAAGGTGAAATGGTCAGGAACTGCCAATTACTTCGGGATCACCATTGACCAGAGACGCACTTCGGTCAATGGTTGATGCACCACCACTGGTAAGGAACACCACCACACTCAAAGACCTGAACATGGAGAGCTTGGAAAGATTCATCACTGGCCTAGCGAAGAGGATGTTCAAGCGGACCGAAGACTTCACATACGATCACATCAGGAACCTAGCCCGGGGTCACGAGGAGATCCCCAAGGCCAAAGCCTACCATCACCTCAGACTCCTTCTCCCCAGACAACTCTTCCCCCACACAATCTCTCCAATCCCTCCCAAAACCCAAACCTACACCAAGCGTAGACCGAATACCAGACTGCCCACCTCAGGGCAAGTCCGTGATTAAGACCCACGTCGGTCATAAGAACGAAGGCCTTAAACCCAATGACCGCCCCGTATCAACGGGGTGCGACAAGAACTCCGCATGCAGGGGCCATAACCCAAACCTGCGCCCCACACGCCGGCTTCGCCGGCGCGTGGAAGAAATTCGCGATGTCTGAAATTATGAAGCAAGAAAATACAGTCCACTCTGCCACATATCCAGTTTTTTATTTGAAGCCTGGGCAGAACTCTACGCTCGACGTATGGTCTTCACTGTAGAACGGCAAAAAATTAGACGAATTATGTAAATAATATTAGACGACTCAGACTGTATAGGCAGGACTAGCGCAAGACCTTGGTAGATGGCACAACTTAAAATAGGTATATACTCAGCAGCTAGGTTAAGGCTGGTAAACTGATGAAATAAAACAAATTAAAACCAAACTTCTTTAGTAAATCATAAATTACACAGCAAAGTCAGTGAAATAGTTTGCTAAGCCTTGCATAACTCTCGTCCGACGAGCCGCGGCGTATTGGAAAATAGCTTAGTGAGTTTGAAAGGGAGTATTCGGACGTTATCGGCAGATGCCGGAATATCGGTGACAATGACACGCTTCAGATGCGGCTGGGTTCTATGTATTGGCAACTTTTTAGCGGGATGGTTTTAAAGGGAATTATACTCGTATACCTGATTAATATTTTTAGGAGAGGCTCAGTATTTATAATTACATAACAATCACAAACCGACAAGTGCTTTTCTAAACGCACATACACATACAAACACTACTTTATGTACGCGATGACCGACTGACAACAAAAAAAATCAGTCTGATGCAAGTTTTGAAATTTCTTTCTTTTTTAACTGACTTCAAAAAAGGAGGAGGTTCTAAATTCACCTGTATGTTTTATGTTTGTTACCTCAAAACTTTTGACGGGGTGAACCGTTTTTGATGGTTCCGTAGCCAAATGGCAAAAAAGGAACCCTTATGGATTCATCATGTCTGTCTGTCTGTCCGTTCGTATATCACAGCCACTTTTTTCCAAAGCTATAAGAACTATACTATTGAAACTTGGTAAGTAGATGTATTCTGTAAACCGCATTTTCACACAAAAAAAGAAAAAAAACAATAAATTTTGGGGGTTCCCCATACTTAGAACAGAAACTAATATATTTTTTTTTCATCAAAACTATACGTGTGAATTATCTATGGATAGGTCTTCAAAAATGATATTGAGGTTTTTAATATCATTTTTTTCTAAACCGAATAGTTTGCGCGAGAGACACTTCCAAAGTGGTAAAATGTGTCCCCTCCCTGTAACTTCTAAAATAAGAGAATGATAAAACTAAAAAAAATATATGAGGTTCATTATTACAAACTTCCACCGAAAATTGGTTTGAACGAGATCTAGTAAGTAGTTTTTTTAATACGTCATAAATCGTAAATCGCAATTTACCTTTCATTCAATCAACTCAAATATAAAAAAGGTTACAACGAACTACAAGAACTTTTATATTATGTTACTTGCTGCTACGGAACCCTTCATGGGCTAGTCCGACTCGCACTTGGCCGCTTTTTTTATTCGAAAGCTGGTGCTTCCCGTTTGGCCCGGCCCTATTTCAAATTGGTCTAGTTCTGACAATGGCATCCATGAGACAACCATATAAGTATTAAATTTGCATTAAGTATGTACGCGACAAATGACCGAATTACTCAATATCGTGCTAACCGATTTCGATGATTCTTTTTTTAAACCTTCATCAAAAAGAAGGAGATTCTCAATTCGATTATTTTATTTTTGTTTTTTATGTTTTTTACCTTATAACTCCGTCATTTATCAACCGATTCGGAAAATTCTTTTATTATTTGAAACGATATACTTTGTGATTGGTTTCATAGAAATTACACCGAAATAGGTTCAGTAGTTTATTTTTTCTGTTATCTGAAGTCGGTTATATTTTTTTAAAAAGTTACTTATTTTTATTCTATCTCTACGATTCGGTCACTAAACCTGTTTGCAGTGCGGCCAACGACCCAAGAACCAAACTGACCCAACATTATACCGAAGATATTCCGGACATCAGCCTGTATGAGATCAGAATGGCCTTGAAGCAGCTTAAGAACGACAAGGCGCCGGGTGAGGACGGAATCACTTCAGAGCTTCTGAAAGCGGGTGGATCACCGGTACTTAAAGTCCTTCAGAAGTTCTTTAATTCCGCCGTGCTTGAAGGTACGACGCCAAAAGCATGGAATGGTTGTTGTTAGTTCTGTTCTTCAAGAAAGGTGACAACACCTTGCTTAAGAATTACAGACCCATTTCGCTTTTGAGCCATATTTATAAGCTGTTTTCAAGGGTCATCGCAAACCGTCTCGAACGCAGGTTTGATGACTTCCAGCCTCCCGAACAAGCCGGGTTCCGTAAAGGCTACAGTACCATAGACCACATACATACGCTGCGGCAAGTCATACAGAAGACCGAAGAGTATAACTTGCCGCTATGTCTCGCGTTTGTGGACTATGAGAAAGCCTTCGATTCGATCGAAACATGGGCAGTGCTTGAGTCTCTCCAACGATGCCATATTGACTATCGGTACATCGAAGTGTTGAAGTGTTTGTATAAAAACGCCACTATGTCAGTCCGAGTACACGAACAGAGCTCGAAGGCGATTCCCTTAAAAAGAGGCGTAAAACAGGGATATGTCATCTCTCCGAAACTGTTTACAACCGCATTGGAAGATGCCTTCAAGCTTCTGGAATGGAAAGGACTGGGCATCAATATTAACGGCGAATACATCACTCACCTTCGGTTTGCCGACGATATTGTGGTTATGGCAAAGTCGATGGAAGAGCTCAGCACGATGCTCGAAGGCCTCAATCGAGTCTCCCAACGGGTAGGACTTAAAATGAACATGGACAAGACGAAAATTATGTCGAATGTCCATGTCGTGCCTGCCCCAGTTATGGTTGAGAACTCGGCTCTTGAAGTTGTCGATGCGTATGTATACCTAGGACAAACAGCCCAATTAGGTAGGTCCAACTTCGAGAAAGAGGCCAATCGTCGAATCCAACTCGGATGGGCAGCGTTTGGGAAACTTCGCAACGTCTTTTCGTACAACATACCTCAGTGCCTTAAGACAAAAGTCTTCAATCAGTGTGTGTTACCAGTGATGACATATGGAACCGAGACGTGGTCCTTCACTATTAGCCTTATGAATAAGCTCAGAGTCGCTCAACGAGCTATGGAAAGGGCTATGCTCGGGGAGTAGGAGAACTCAAGTCACCGACATAGCCGTCGGGCTATGTCGGTGACTTTAGGATTAGCACGTTGAAGTGGCAATGGGCAGGCCATATAGCGCGCAGAACAGATGGCCGATGGGGCCGGAAGGTTCTCGAGTGGAGGCCACGGACCGGCAAGCGCAGCGTAGAACATTCACCTACAAGATGGGCAGACGACTTGGTAAGAACCGCAGGTGGGCGTTGGATGCAGGCCGCTTCCAACCGCAGTTCCTGGAGATCAATGAGGGAGGCCTTCGTCCAGCAGTGGACGTGCTACGGCTGATATGATGATGATTTTACCTGGAGATGGAACAGGCCCACCTGATGTTAAGTGGTAACCATCGCCTATAACAAAGTACTGGCTCGTACCCTTTTACAAACAATAATACCAGTTGACCTGTTCCCTTATTTTTTTTCAATTCGTGATCTAAACAGTTTATTTCCCTCCAAAATCAAAAGAACTTAATTATATAATAAATACATTTCATAGAAACAAATGATTTTAATTTATAGTAGACAAGATTGAAATCTTACCAATAAACGCGCTTAAGCTGTCTTGATAAAATTATGACCTTTTCTATGGTAATTCCTTTTAAGTTATTTATGTTGAGTTGCGTAAGTCTAACTGCTTAATTAATGTTCCCGACATAAATTAGCTGGAACGAATCCCTCAAAGAAAATATTAGGTGGGTTTGTGAAAGGATTTGGTGAAAGCAACAGGACGGCTTAGTCACAGCTGGGGTAATAGTAGTACGCACTGCCTCTCACCTAAATAATATAATCTTCCAGTCTTGAGCCAAACAATTTTTAGAAATTGCAATCCCCAGGAGTAAAGGCCATCTCGGAGCCAGAAACTGCGGGCCACTTTACAAACAACGGCCTACCTGCTCGAGAGGACTTGACCCAGGCAATATACACGGTGTCCTTTAAATCACTGTTTTCCCAGAACAAACGTTGTTCAGACCATGGTCTAATAACAATTTATAACATCAAATTAAAAAACATAACGAAATCAGTCTTCGAAAAATATAAAAAGTTGCGAAGTTAAAATGTCTATTTTAACGTTATGCCCTACAACATAGTCAGCGCGCTAACCGGTAGCTACTAGGTCTAAAGAGTAGGTAAAACGCTACGGTTAGCGTACCCATGAACTTTATGTCACAGTTAGTTTTGAACAACGTTAGACTTATTTGAGAAGGTCTAGATTTTATTTTTTTTATTCTCTTATTTGATGCTATATACAGTTATTAGACCATGGTCTGAGCAACGTTTGTTCTGGGAAAACAGTGATTTAAAGGACATCGTGTAAAGAGGAGTGTGGAATTTGCTCTCTAATGGTCCAATTAAATTGAAATTTTAAATAGCCATTGACACGAAAAAATAAGAAAAAGTAAACTTCAGGTAGACGCTCAAAATATCCCAAAACCTACCAAACATTGCATTTTTACACTATATTATAAACTAGTTGTTGCCAGCGGCTTCGCCCGCGTTGCTCTGGGGTGCAAAATACATATATAAACTTTGACATCCCGTTTTTATCCAATACGAACTGATTTATGGTAGTCTATGTGGTGATCCAGGTTATAATCCACATTTACACAAAATTTCATCGAAATCGGTTCAACCGATACGGCGTGATTACGTTTACGGCGCAGCGTCTTAAGCTTATTATCTAATTTGACGACTTCCGTGGCGCAGTGGGCGAATAGCCGGCTAAGACACAGGAGATATCGGGTCCGATTCCAACCACCATCTACAGATATTTGTTCCGGGTTTGATGTATTTCTATATTTAACAAGTGTATATTTACACTAGATAGCGCTGTGTGAATTGTCCAAAAAAAATTATTTCTTTATTTATCTAAAGAAAGCGAATTTTTAATATCACTTGCCGAGTCAAAATTAATAACCGCGTAATTTGAAATAAAAATAATCGTTTGTGTTCGATCTGACTGTTTATCTTATTCAGCGTTGTTATAGCTCATTTTTCATTGCATCTTATACGAAGTGACTCACGCTTTGCTTAGCCTCGGTCAGACTAAGCCGGGTTGGGCTGGAAAACACAGCCTATACAAATTGAAAACATGAATCATACCAGATGGCGAAGAAGTGGTAAATCTGTAGAACGTCTCTGACTTATAATATCGCTTACTAGGAAATGGTTTTGATGAGAGATTGCTCTGCAGCTTTTTTCTCATTAAAGAATTAGGTTAATATATAATAATATGCTTTATATATTATATTTTGTTTATTAGGTCTACCAACGATTATAACAATATTTCATGCTGAACTAAAGATTAATTTAAGTAGGTACTAATTGCACAACCAATTATACATAATTATTGATTAAAACGGGTATTTATCGCGTATGTACCTTTTTTAATGTGTTGCAGGTTGCAACAGGTTTAAGGTGTTGCAACAGTCATGGTCTCGGGCTGAGTCAGGCCGAGACCATGACTGTTGCAACAAACAACAGCTGTTGCATTAACAAATAAAAAAGGTACATACGCGATAAATACCCGTTTTAATCAATAATTATGTACAGTGATCGCGAAAGTTTGAAAAATACCAACCAATTATAGGTAAACCCCGCATGCTTTATGCGATTAAAGCATTCATCATTATTCTCGTCATCCCTTCTCATCCCACTACTGGGCATAGGCCTCTCTTCGTTGTCGCTATTCGCTCTATCCTGCTCTGTTCTAACTCACATACGACCTGCTATTTTTATAATGTCGTCAAGCCATCTTGCCGGCGGACGATCTGCGTCTTATTGCGATTAATAACATCTTTGAATTAACAAATAAGGCAGCTTAAAGGATATGTAGGTAACACAATGTAGGATCAACTACAAAGTTCATAGAAAACCAGCGTTACAGAAGCTCTAGCGTTTAATAGCAAATCCACCTCGTTTCGGTAACCACCTCTTTTGTTGTTTTAGTATTTTGGATTTCAATAACATCATATATTTCTCTTATACCTTTCTTACTTCTATAGGTGACCATTTGTTGCTTTTTATCTGAACGCTTCCGATCTTCGGAGGATAAGGTTAAAAAAAATGTATTCAATGAAATCATTCTACTAATGTTATAAATGCGAAAGTTTGGGTGTACGATTATTTATATATTTATGTGTTACTCAATCACGTAGCAACGCCTAAACCGATTTCGATGAAATTTAGTATGTACGTTAATAACCTGGATTAACACAAAGGCTACTTTTTATCCTATAGGTCCCATTGGATAAAAATGGGGTGTCAAGTCAAGTTGCAACAGCGAGTTTAGCTTTATTTCTAGGTAACCTACACATTTAGTAGCGTAACGCGTACGAAGTCGCGAGCGACAGCTAGTTTATAATATTTAGTTCATTTTAAATTGTCAATGAGTCTAGAGTACAGAGGCCGAGTAGCCAGACTTTCAGTTTATTACAAGACTCATTTTGGTGATTGTGCGCAAGATTTTCATGACCTTATCCTTCCTTCCCCCTTTCATCACCCGGACAAGCAGACGTAGCGAGAAGTACCATCCATACCAGGTCGGCATACCACCTTGCCGTACCAAGCGATTTGCTTCAACTTTTCTTGTTAGCACAAGTAAGGAGCGGAACTCACTTCCGGCGTATGTTTTTCGAAGCCAGAATAATCTTGGAGTATTCAAGTACAGAGTCAATAACTTCTTTATAAGCAAGCGTGCTCCATCTTCGATCACACCTTTACTTACCATCAGGTGAGGTATTAGTCAAGCGCTTGGCTATATATCAATAAAAAAAATGTACGCCTGATCCTCCCGACCGGGAAGATTCGGGCAATAAACCCGGCTGGTTTAAAGTCAGAGGTTAAGCCAGTCCTGGTTATAAAAATCATTAAACAAGGTCAGAGGCATTCGCGCAAGTTTAAAAACTACAACAACTTGACCGTTAGCAGACCGGTGGCCAGACTATCTGCCGAAAAGCTTACCCCACTACAAAAAGTCATCTGCACTCCCGAGTGAAAATAGATTCTAAAAATGCCTGCCAGGTGTATTTTATCTTTCGAAGATAACGTTATATTCAACGGCAGTCGTTATTCTTCGTTACGTTTTGTAATAATAAAGAATTTAACTTCCTCGGAATTTAGAGTATATTTACGGTCTATTTTTTCCGTTTATACAGATGCTTAAGGGTGTAAACGGTTGTACAGTATGTTACGAGCAGCACTAATTTTAGCTATTGTTTACCTCGTGTAAGATTACAGATAAAAATACTTTTATACACACGCATAAAAAACAATTTTATGAGAACTACGTAAATGTATGCTACGAGTATATAGGTCACACTAAAAGTTTCCGGAATTGGCCACTTACATAAACAATATTTAAAAAGTAGTAACATTTGAAAATGGAACTCTTTAGCCGTAGAATAAAAGTTGTCTCATCTGATTGTCAATTGTTTTCACATTGTGGCGGTGATTACAATGAAATGGATTTAACTCGGAAAAATTACGTTACATGATTTTTTACGATTTTAAGTGTAATTTGACAGCTCAGCAGAGCGTCGTTCGGCTTTAATCTGCTTTTGGCGAAGTTTCACCATGCAAGACGACTATTTATAGCTGGTTTGCAAAATTCTGTGACTTTTATCTGTTCCCAAAAATTAGGAACCAATTACGCGATCAACGGTTTTCATCACCAGAAGAGGCTGTCGAAGTGTATGAAAAACATGTATCTGACGTCACCACGTAGGAGGGGCACAAATGTTTTCAAAATTGGTTCAATCGTATAAAAAAGTGCATTGACGTAAAGGGAGAATATTTTGAGAAACAATACATTCATTTTTGACCATTAATAGTATTTTTTATTATTGATTCCGGTAACTTTTAGTGTAACCCTCGTATATAATTGGCAGTCTTATCCCTAAGTAGCGATCTCTACCAGACAACCTTTAGATGGGAAAAGGTTGTCTGGTAGAGATCGCTACTAAGGTTCTACAAGATCGTACAAAAAATTTACGAGGGAGCATTATATATAGCAGTGGATATCAAAGGACTGATAATAATGACGACCTCCGTGGCGCAGTGGGCGAATAGCCGGCTGAGACGCAGGAGGTAGCGGGTTCGATTCCCGTCGCGGAACAAATGTTTGCATGATCTACAGATATTTGTTCCGGGTCTGGTTGTTATTCTATATATTAGGTATAAGTATGTATTTACAAAAAAAAAATGTATATAAGTATTCTATCAGTTATCTTGTTCTCATAATACAAGCTCTGCTTAGTTTGGGGCTAGATTGCAATGTGTGAAATGTCCAGCAATATTAAAAAAAATAATGAATTTGGATATTAGTTTTTTTTTAATATGATATTCAAGTACTTGAACTCATGTTCGCCGTAGCGCGTGCTGCTGGTTTCCACGGCTGCAGTAGAAAGTCACGTCGCTGATGAGCAGAATGCGCGAGAGCACTAACACCATCCTGAACACCGTAGCTAATAAATGGGATAGCCCCGTTTTCCAACACTGTGTTCAAGTGATGATGATTTAAGAAACTATTTCATCGGCGTTCGCAGACAGCGTCACCTACCAATGTCTATTTTATTTTAGTATTATTTTTAAACTAACACCTATAGCTTTATGTATTTACTAACACTATACAGGATGTTTGGTAATATACTGACGGTATTGAAGTGATGGTTTCTCAAAACATAAAAACAGACTTCTCGAAAACAAACTACTAGTTATATTATCAAATTTTAAAGAAAATCGACTAAGTTTAGGTGATTAATTCGATATAAAACTTACTGCCTACTCTTGAAATTGACGTCCAAAACGAAAAGCCGAACATCTCTTTCGGAAATGACTTTTGGTTTTGGACTTTTCCTTTTGGGTTAGAAAGGGACAACAAGAGATATCTCAAGACGCCACCAATACAATATCTGTGGTTAGATGGCAAGCATTATGCAATAGCACAACATAAGTTTAATAAAATGTTTGGTTTTAACATGCTAAAATAAATTTCACATTTCTATGTTAAACATTTCACAAATTTATTTAATATGCTCATCAAAATAACCCATTTCATTTTTGTGCGTATATTATCAAACACCCTATATATATAGCTTGTTGTCTGATAAAAATGTATATGTAATTTAATTAGCCCTTTTCGATCAACGCAAACTGAGGACACTTCGTTCGTAATAATATTATTGATATGAGAACATCGTGTCGATTTACAGGTAAAACAAATTGAAGAATTTGCACGTGTTAACGTAATAAGATCGTGTTAAGTGGGGCGGAAAAATGAGGCGTAATGGCGTCAACGAAATATGAGAAAGTTAAGGAATCAATGGGGATTGAATTTTTATGGATTAGTAAACAAGTTAAATACATTCTTCTGCAGGATATTATATTTAAACGAAAAATAGTATTTGAGGTACTTAAGTAACACGCAAGGACACATGGTCGAGCAAGATTACTACTAGAAGGAAAAACAATGCCTAATACATAGGCTGCTATTTAAGAATCCGGAACTGGCCACTGCATAAATAAAATTTAAAAAGAAATTATCACTTTTGAAAATGGAACTCTTTGGCTGTAGAATGCAGGTTATTTCGTCCGTCTGTCAATTGTTTTCATTGTGTGGCGCGATTTCAAAAATTGCGTGTCATTATCACAATGGATTTATCTCGAGAAAATTTTCGTGCGATGATTTTTTATGATTTTCGACGTGGTCTAACTCAACAGCAGTGTATCGATCAACTCAGTTCGACTTTTGGGGATAAAGCACCATCGAAGACTACTGTGTATCACTGGTTTAGTGAGTTTAATCGTGGACGTCGTATGCTCACGGACGAAATTAAAGATGGTCGGCCTAAATCAGTTGTTGTGCCACGAAACATCGACGCAGTGCGTAAACTAATAATGCAAGATCGTCATGTGACATATCGAGAGATAGAGGCAATCTTGGGCATTAGTATGACGAGTATACATAAGATATTACACGAACACTTGGCTGCAAATGACAATAGATCAAAAACAGGCTCGTGTCGATTGGTGCAAAAAAATGATAAAAAAATACAATCGTGGTGCATCAAAAGCTGTATATAATATCTACACAGGTGATGAATCCTGGATTTATGCATATGACCCCGAAACTAAGCAACAGTCAACAGTTTGGGTCTTCCAACATGAGCCGAACCCAACAAAAGTTGCTCGTGCGAAAAGCACTTTGAAGCAAATGGTCGCCTGTTTTTTTGGTATAGATGGACACGTGGCTACTGGACCCCTAGAAAATTGTAAATCTGTTAATTCAGAGTGGTACACGACCATTTGTTTGCCAGAAGTCTTTGCAGAAATCAGGAAGAATAATCCACAACGCAGAATCATTCTCCATCACGACAATGCAAGCTGTCACACTTCGGGTGAAACGACCCGATATTTGGAGGGTGAAACGGTGGAATTAACGAGTCATCCGCCATATAGCCCTGATTTGGCACCCAACGACTTCTTTTTATTCCCAACCGTGAAGAATAAATTACGTGGTCAACGATTTTCAACCCGAGAAGAAGCCGTTCAAAAATCATGTTTTGGAGATACCGTCTTCCGATTGGAAAAAGTGCTATGAAAACTGGTTTCACCGAATGCAAAAGTGCATTGATCATCATGGCGAATATTTTGAAAAGCAATAAAACCATATTTAACAGTCAATGATAGTTATTTTATTTTATTCCGGATACATAAATAGCAGCCCTCGTAAGGTGCAGAAATTTAAACTAATTATATTAAAGGGATGGCTTCTAGACATAAAATAAAAAATATCCGTATGTTCTTGTTTTTATCGATTTTCGATAATGCTGCTCGACAAAATGTTAGAGAACTAGCTTATTGTACGATGCCACAGATTATTAAAAAGTTACTAGGATTCGTTCAACAATCCCGCTGGTTCAATGACCTCGCCAAGTCAATGTTTTCCGAATTTTTTTGGATTAAAAAAATAACATTATTTATATATTATTTGTGGTATAAAAATATATTCTGTCATTATTTGCAGCTCAACACCTTATGTATGTACCTGTAGATTCATGGTACAGAGATAAGGTAGACAAAAGAGAACAGCTTTATAACATACGAATTAAAATAAGAAAAAAACATATAGACAGAAGATATAAGAAAAAACATATAGACAGAAGATATAAGAAAAAAACATATAGACAGAAAATATAAGAAAAAAAAATGTTTCAAGAAATATATATTAGGAATAATATAATAGGTAGGTTCAAAACCACGATTGTAATGATCGTAGACTTTTTTATTTTTTTGACGACCCCCATTGAACTCTTGGCAAATATCCAGCTAAGACACAGGTAGCTCCTTCGATTCCCGCTCAAAAAAATGTTTGGTGGTTTTCAGATGTTTCGGATCGGGGTGTTCCTCTATTTAAAAGTATGTATTTACAAAAAAACCTTCGACAAAAATAAACAAAACACGATGTCTCCATTTAATAATTCAATGTTTATTAGTAAAGCCGATATTATAACAGGTTATGTAAGCTACTTATGTAGGTAAAGTACTGCGTCACAGTAATAAAGTGTTCGCAAAGTGCCCGTAAACATAATTATATTTGCCCACACCCTCGTAAACGCAGAGCACTGTATGACGCTAATACCAAAATGGTTTCCTATCTCGCTAACGGAAATACTTTCAACTTACATTTTCTTGAATATGTAATACACTATCGTTTTTGCTCTCAATTGTGTTTGAGAAATGCATTGGTGTGAGTGCTCTTTGAAATTTTGTAATACTGTTCGTTGAAGATTCAAAGGTAGGTGAATCGACCTGAATGATCTTTCTATAATGTTGTGCCCAATAGGGTTCACATTTGTACCACACTTGTATTATTTTATGCGTATGGGCTACTTTTTAGATTAGATTAGATTAAAAAATTCTTTATTGCACTAATAAAATATTACATAGGCGAACTTAATGCTAATTAGCATTTTCTTCTAGCTAACCTTTGTGTTGTGTGAAGAAAGTGGTAGTGCCAGAGAATGCAAAGTTAAAGAAATTTAAGAATTTTAAATAAACTTACAAAAATTATAAATACACATAGTAGTAATACACATACATAGAAAAACTAAATACATAAATATATCTACATAAAGTGCTCAATTTTGTTGGATGTCTTGAAGAGATATGAAGAGTTTGGATTTGAAGATTCCCATAGAGGCGGCCCTGCGGATTTCCACTGGAAGAGAGTTCCACAAGCGGATAGCAGTCACAGTGAAAGAGTTAGTGAAGAAAGAAGTTTTATGCTCAGGCTTCTTGAGTAAAAGATGTTAAGAATAACGAGAAAGACGATCAGGTGGAAAAAGAAGAGAAACACGTTCTTTAAGATAGCAAGGAGACGGAGGATTTTGAAGAGTGTTATAGATAGATAGATAGATAATTTCTTTATTGCACACCATTAAAAATAAAACAAACAAAAGAGAATACAAAATTAAATCAAAGGTACAATGGGCGGCCTTATCGCTAAAAGCGATCTCTTCCAGGCAACCTTTGGATGGACAGGATCTGTATGAACAAATGAGGACGGCGGCGTTAATCAATTAATAACTAACAGAATTAGTACATAAATGACTAAAATAAAATATACATATAAATATATATAAATAATTTTATAATATTAAATAACCTACTTCAAAATACATTAGGTAATTAGAAAAAACAATAAAAAATTATATACAAAATTTAAAGTTGCAAAGTCTTAGTGAGCGATGGACGACAGATAATGATTATTAACCATGTTTTTAAAAACAGGAAGGGATTTGGCGTTACGAATTGAAACAGGTAGTGCATTCCAGAGTCTGGTAGCCTGAAGAGTGAAAGAGTTAGTATAAAATACTGAGGTATGATGAGGAGTTTTCAATTTAAGGTTTTCAGCGGAGCGTAAGGACCGGGAGTTGGAAACATGAAGAAACTCAAAGCGTTCTTTGAGGTAGGGCGGAGTAGAAGAAATGAAAAGGATGCTGTAAAAGAGGGACAGGATGTGAGCATTCCGATGAAGGCGGATGGATAACCACTTGAGCCTGTGGCGATACTCAGAAATGTGATCGTATTTACGCAAGCCAAATATGAATCTAATAGAGAAATTCTGGAGACGCTCAAGCTTGTTGAGTTGATCTTCAGTTAAATCAAGATAGCTGGCGTCAGCATAGTCGAGAATGGGATGCAACAATGATTGTGCAAGTGCAATTTTGGTGGAAGTCGGAAGGAAGTTTCGCAGCCGTTTAAGAGAGGAAGCTGCAGCAAAGGTCTTTCGGCTTACTGCTGCTAGTTGAGGTCCCCAAGATAGATGGCTATCCATAAATACCCCCAGATTGTTTACTACCTTGCTGATTGCTGTTGAAGAAGGCAGAGTATATGAGTATCCCAACGAAACCGGATTTTGAGGCACTTTAACTGCGAGCGGTACTGTGAGATGTGGTCGTATTTGCATAGCTCGTATACAACCTGAGACAGAGGTTTAACAACCGCTCCAGTTTATTAAGTTGCTCCTCAGTAGCGGCGGGATAGCACACACCTTCCCAACTGCGCAGGGGGGTAAAAGGTGTTTTATTAAGAAACCACGCGTTCAAAGCCGCGGGTAAAAGCTCATAGAAAAATAAAAAAATAGCGGTCACCGGAGAAACTTATGGCACCTTCCTGACTGACACGGTAGAACCAAGTTGAGATTTTATAATGTTCTTTACAAAGCAATGATATTCACAGCTCCTTCCGCATTAAAGACATTTAACAACCTTGATTCAAAAACCGGTGTGTATTTTCATTTAACTGGTATTACTTATTACCATATACAATGGGTAGCCATTGCCGAGATAATGACGTGGTAGTCTGAAATTTCAACGTTTTTCGAGCGAATTAACGCGTACAAAAAGGGCTGTGGAGTAAAGGCATGATTAATACTTTACGATGTATGGCAACCTCCGGACGCATTACGCTGTGTAATATTACATGGACGTGGAAGAGTCGTGTAATTACTTTTAATTTTGAGCGCAAAAACAGCATTTAGTGTAGTGAGATGAGCTCTGTTGCGGTGCTTGCGAGGTTAGCGAGTGACTGATTGCGACGTAAGAAGGTTGAGAGTTGGATTCCGCGGAAAAAAGTTGGTATGATTTGCTATAAGATTGTTATGGGTTGGGATGTTGTGGTAATATGTGTCATTTTGGTTATATTTATTTACTAGCTTCCACCTGTGGGTTCACACGCGTGGTTGGTCAAAAAGTAGCCTTTGTCTCAACCCAAGTCTTAATCTATCTATAGACCAAATTTTATCGAAAACCGTTAAATAAATAGCCGTAAAAACGTAGCAAACAGACAGAGAGACAGAGTTATTTTCGATATTTTATGTTAGTATGGTGCATGTGTTAGCATGTGTATGAGGTAAGTTTTATTTTCAAGCGTTGAATCTTGGCACTAGATTAGATTAAATAACTTCTTTATTGCATTAAATATAAAAATGTTAAAGAAAATACACTTTTAAATCATAGGTGCAATGGTCTAGTTTCTTCTGACGTCATATACAGCATCCCAATTTAACTTTAGACAACCTTTTTTTCCTTGACTAAGAGCTTTTGGCAGCATCTTTTAATTTTGTCTAAGGTATCGTCAAACGCTGCATTACAAGTATCGAGAAAGGGTCGATACATTAATTTTATTAGATGTAATTAAATTAATAGTCCTTTGTCTATGACTTTTGACACTATTCAGCAAGTGAAAAGCCATTTAATAAATAAAATCACACTAATATTACAAATGCGAAAGTTTTGATGTTTGTTTATTTATTTGTTTGTTTGTTTGTTACTCAATCACGTCGTAACGACTGAACCGATTTCGATTAAATTTAGTGTTTAAGTAGATTATAACCTGGATTAATATATAGGCTACTTTGAATTGGCAAACCACGCGTGCGAAGTCGCGGGCGAAAGCTAGTAGGCATATAAATGATTATCAATAAGATCATAAACCTAAACCCTTTTGATAAAATTCACTTCTGCATTCAAACTTTTAGTAGCTGCGCTTTGTGCCCTATATCAACTTTCTAATATATAAAAATCATTAAAGGAATCCAAAAAATCCTGATCCAACAAAACATTAAATCCATCACTATAACAGTTTTTTTTTCAATTGAAAAACGATGATACTTCAATTGAAAAACATATTGAAACTATTTTTGCAAATATTCATCGTTTTAAAACTGAGTAGCTCTCGTCATAAAGCTCGATATAAAAAATAGCTTGAGTATCGACGCTGTTCAACCAGTTTTAAATAAAATAAATTGCCTCTATTTCTGTATTAGGTACAAAGTTCCAAATTTTAATCATTTTTTTCTAATAAAAATACAGAAGAAACAGTTGAATCATCTAAAGACCGTTGAAACGAACTATAGGTAGCTCAACTGCTCCAGGTCACTACTAGGCGGAAGTGTTCCCAAGATACTAGCTGCATTATCTCGCTGAATTTCAATGTTTATGCGTTGACCCAGATAAGCGCTAGCTCTCGGATCACACGCACACACAATTTTGAAATAGCGATGGGCCAGGTACGTCCTGGACCCAGGGTCTCGGCTCAAATACGTAAGCTCTGTCGAGACTTCCATATTTGCGCTGCTTGAGAACTTGGGCTGATTTTGCCGCTGCACCGGCCCCAACTGCTATACCAGACAGATGAGATGTCGCAAGGGTATCGACGCACGTGGCGTCCCACACCAAAGGCCTACTCTTCTCCCAAGGTATGAGAGTCATACCGTCAGGCCTCTTACCATGGTCACGTATCAGACCGTTCGGTTCGAGAACGGCTGGAACGTTGGCGTTGCAAAAAGCCCGGCGGATGATATCACCCATCTTTTTTCTTGTATTAATAATTGCGGCCGCCTACTTACTATGTTTGCGTACATACTTTTTTTATAGGTTGTAGTCGGTAATGAGGGTGGGTAGGTCGGTTGTTATTGTGTCAGTATAACTATAAAAGCATTTGTATTAGGTAAAGTTGACGGGTTTTTTAAGTATTTAAATAAAATGTAGCGGCTCGAGTGTCTAGAAAAACCTCGAGAGTTTTTCAGTGCTTTACGTACTACTGTTAGTATGTAACTTATGTCGAATAAATAAATACAATCTATTAAATATTAATTACACTAAACAGTTTGTCTTTAATTATTATTCTTTATTGTACACAAATAGATTTACAGATAAAAATAGCTTACAAAATGGACATGTACAAAGGCGAGCTTAACCCTAATAAGAGTTTTCTTCCAGCAAACCTTTGAAGATAGAGATATTTGATTATAGTGGTGGGTACGTGCACAGAGAATGACATTGGAGTAGAATACTAATATATAGTATATACTATAATAAATACAACACTTAACCATATTAAAAAAAAATAATAATACCTTTATACTATACCTACATTAGAGATAAACATAATACATTATACAAAATATAAATAATATACCTACTTATACATAATAAATAACCTAAAAGCCACAAGGACAGGTAATGCTCTTTCACTCTAAGCTTAAAGTGCTTAGTGATGGACTTGCGCGGATAGAGTGTGGTAGAGAATTCCACAGGTTGACTCCATGGACAGTGAAGGAACCGCCATAGCGACTGGAGGAATGAGGAGGGGTTTTGAGAAGGAGGGACTTAGATGACCTACAAGTCATCTCCGGTATCAAGTTGTCTTTCATCATAGGCATTGTCTAATTTTTTCCACTCATTTCTATCAATAGCTGCCTTTCTCCATTGGTTTCCTGCTACTTTCTTGAAGTCGTCTTCCCATCGTTTATGCTGTTCTCCCCTTTTCCTCTTTTTATCTCTTGGATACCATTCTGAAATTGTTTTTGACTGTGTTGTTTTTTCAACCGGCATTTAATTAAAAGATTTTAATCGAAAATAGGTAGAAGCGCTTTCAAGTCCGGTTCGAGCGAGATTTATTAAGAGATTCCTATTAAAAAAAATAGTGTATAAAATCTGTGTTTTTAGTGTAGTTTTGGCATACAAGATCAATCTATTAAAACTGTATACGTTGGAATGTAAGTCCTTTTCTTTCATACAGCCCTTGCCGTCCTCAGTTTGTCTGGAAGAAATAACTTTAAGTGATAAAACTGCCCATAAGAACTTCTGTTGTTTATAGTTTGTCAGTATGTTGTTTTTTTACTGTGTTCTGTAAATTAAAAGTTCGTCTTTTTATATATTTTTTTTAAACCAAAAAGTGTGTAAAAAAAACCTTTTAAAAGCCAAGCTAATTTGTAAAAAAATTATATCAATTCGCTACGACAATAAAAATCAATAATAAAAAAAGTGCAACGTTGCAGTTATTGAAATACCTCAGTCCATAAACAAAAGATAATGGAACCATTGAATACTAATGTTATAGAAACGCAACTCTTCCACATGTATAAAAAACAACGAGCCTTACTGTAGACGCTCTGACAATCGCGTGCACTCATTGGTCAAATCAAATAGCGCGTGCTTCCCCGGTTTCCTGTTACACATTTTCGTCTCGTTTGCCAAAATCACTCACACAAACCGAGAGGAAAGATGATACACATCAAAAATGTCATATACAGTTTTTCCCTGCGTAACGGGTTTAGATCTAGATCTAGATGACTATTAGATCAAATGGGACGTCAAATTAAAGGTCTTCATTAGTACATTTCAACCCTGTTTTTATTTTTAGTTTATTAGCCATAATAAAAATTAAACTTTGACAAAAGTCACAGGGTACCCCAGTGACCCCACAATGGTGAAATTTAGTATTCGTGTAGCTTTTGTGACATACATATAGGCAAAAGTCTGAAATCCAGAATTAATGCATTTTGTACCCCAAAAAATGGTAACCAATTAACATGAACTCCTGTTACCTTTAATTTGAATAAAACTGTAGGTCAAGTAATTCAGTTATATATTTTGTGGTACTATTTTGGTAGTCAAAGATTACGAATTTTGTTTAATATTTTTATTTTTATGGGAGACTCGCGAGATCTCAGTTCGGAGCGAACCACTAGTATAATAATTCAGTAGCTTGATTTTTTTACAACTACCAATTGTAACGTAGACAATGCGAGTGAACTATAAGTATTAACTTAGTGTATAAGTATTCCATAACTAAACCTTAAAAAATCTTTTTGTCAGTTTTTCATTAAAAACTACCAAAAAATCTACGCTTGAGATGATGGGTATTTGACGAACGACATGTTGAAAGCAGTCCAAGGAAAAAGGCAGACCCTCCACCAAGCCTCGGGCAGCCCGACGTCATTCCGGTAGCCAAGGGCCTAAAACTAACAACATGGAAGTTTCAGTTCTACATTAGTACTTTCTTAATAGGGCTTCGTAGCACCCACTACGAACAGTCCTACCACCCGCTACGAACAGTCGTAGCGCTGACTACGGCGTAGACAATGGCACAATAGTGATTCGCTCTCTCTATAACAGAGGCTTTTGTGCGGCCTCTGCTAACGCCTGTCGACTATTTCTATACTTTGCATAGGAGAATTTATTGAATATGCTATCATAGAAAATATTGAGCGTTTCTTGTTTAGCTACACTAAGGGTGAATTTGTAACAGCCGACTTTTGAATGTTTCTGTCCGTTATCCAACACTCAAGAGATGAAAATCCAATTCTAATACATTGCAGCGACCTTTGTTAACGGATTATATGTATCATAGTGGATTTTCCACTTCAATATTGGATTGAAATAAACAGTTTATTCATCTATACTAATATTATAACAAGGAAAGATTTGTTTGTTTGTTTGTTTGCATTGAATAGGCTCCGAAATTAATGGACCGATTTATAAAAAATCTTTCACCGTTGGGAAGCTATAATGCCCCCGAGTGACACAGGCTACTTTTTACCTAACTGCGCAGAAGGAGGGTAATGTTTTTATTGAAAAACTACGCGTGCGAAGCTGCGGATTGGTCAGCTAGTTATTAAATATACGGGATTTATCACGTACACGTTTTATCGGTGTTCGACTGACAATGTTTCAGTTAAATTTGTGAACCTTCATCAGGATGAGTGCGATCCGCTCCGAATAACGTCTCGCCTCGCACAAATCCCGTATGTATAATAATAATTAAAATCAATCACGACAGTTTTTTAAGTAAAACAGTTTATTGTTTTCGATCACGACAGAGATATGCGGGTGTCGACAGACTCTACAAATTTACCCTGTATATCCAGGTATTCATTCGGTGAACTCTTTTGACTCTCACGATCTTTTCAATCCAAAGGTTGCCTGACGATCGATGTCAGTGATAAGGCTGCCCATGGTACCACTGCTTAGTTTTCTAGGTTATAAATTGTAATTTGGTGTAATAATAACGAGTTATCTATCAACCAATTGATCTCTGAGAAAAAATGTGATTTGATGTAAAAAAAGTATACAAAATATTCATTATTATACGTTAACTGAATAACGCTTGGCTTTTCGATAAAGCAAAATAAAACAAACATATTGTACGCCTATTTAAAACCGTGCTTAAAACCGGCCCACCTAAAGGTAAGCGGCCACCGTCGCCTATTGACACCGGCAACACCCGGGGTATTGTCGATGCGTTCCCTACCCTGTACAAACCTCTTTACACATCTCTTGAAGCGTGCCATGTCGTAGCCTAACGGGAAAGCCTCAGATGGTAGCTCATTCCACATCATTAAAGATTCTTCTATATTTTAACGAAATGGACTTACATATTCTAAAACATCCTTATACATATTCTTTATTTCTATAATAATAACAAAAATCATTCAACTTTATGGGTAGAATCGCTACCTTTCACTTACCAAAACCCCAAGTTGCCATCATGTACACAAAATAACTATAACACACATTTCATAATGTTTGCAAGCCAGCGCCTATCATGAATTGTTTCACGACCAATTTCATTTCCCAAATTAATATCCATTGTTTGCATACGGAACATTTCACTTTCCAATTTGTATACACAAACAAACTAAGCTAATCTATCAACAATATACATTATATTATACGGGCTTTGGCGTATATGTATATTTGGTGTATGATAATATACGCACAAAAATAAAAGGGGTTATTTCGATGAGCATAATAAATAAATTTGTGAAATATTTACCACAGAAATGTGAAATTTATTTTGGCATGTAAAAACAAACACTTTATTAAACTTATGTTGTGCTATTGCATAATGCTTGCCATCTAACCACATATACTGTATGGGTGACGTCTCGAGATATATCTTGTTGTCCCTATCTTACCCAAAACTCGCAGCCATTTCTGAAAGAGATATCAAATCGGCCTTTATTTTAGGATATCGATTGTAAGTTTTATATCAAATTAATCACCTAAACTTAGTCGATTTTCTTTAAAATTCGATCATATAACTAGTAGTTTTTTCTCGAGCAGTCTTTTTTATGTTTTGAGAAACCGTCACTTGAATATCATCAATATATTACCAAAAACCCTGCATGTTAAAAAGGGTGACTCTTGTATCCATTTAATGTATTTAGTTATACTAAAATTTAAAACATAAAAATGGATTGATTGAAAATAACATATTGCACTTATTAGAATTAGTATAAAGGTGAACTTAACGCTAAAAGTATTTTCTTTCATAATTTAAAATTTTGCATATTGCTGTTAAAGAGGCCGGGGAAAAAAGAACAAATGATTAAAAATAATCTTAGTATATATGCCCTTAAATTAGCTGTTACGGATATTTTTACAAAGGTACGAGTACGAGTAAAGTTATTAAGATTGTTAATAACATCACAAAAATTTCAAGCCTAGACGGGACATGAACCCGCAACCTCCCTCTTGATACGAGGACGCAACCTTCCTCGTATCAAGAGTTTTAAAATTCTTGGAATTTTCCGTATGTGTTCAGATAACACAATAAAAATAATAGTACCTTTTAAAATTATGCCACTACATACAACACATATTATATTTCGTTCGCTTCATCTTTAGGGTTCCGTACCTCAAAAGGTAAAAAATGGAACCCATGTAAGATCACTCTCTTATCCGTCTGGCCGTCTGTCTGTCCGTGTCACCACCGATTTTCTCAGGAACGGTTGGGCCTAGCAAGTTGAAGTTGAAATTTATACCTGATACTGAAGTCTATAGTCCCTATTAGGTGTATAAAAATCAAGGTCAAATTTAGATTTTCGCGAAAACTTGTAAGTACCAAAATTTACCTTAATTTTTATTTTTCAGAATTTTCCCTAAACGTGTGCTATAAGATCTTGTTTTTAACCAAAATTGACAATTCTAGGTCAACCGGAAGTACCCTATAGGTTTTGGGTCGAAAACCTATATAGTAATTCCCGTTGATCTAGAATCACGAAATTTGGCAAAAAGCCAAGATCTTGAGCACAAATAAAAGAAACATTCTAATATATAAAAAAAAAATTTTAATTAAAGGGTGTCCCCATACATACATAGTTGACGCCAATTAAGATAGTCCTCTGAGTTGTATGGGCATTCATACAATTTAGAGGACTAGCTTAATCGGCACGAACCTCAAATAGGATAAATAAATAAAATTGTGCTATTGAATAAACTAAATATTTAAGTGGGGCTCCCATACAACTGACTTGATTTTTTTTGCCGTTTATATAGATAATGTATGGGAACCTTCGTACGCGAGTGTGACTCGTACCTGGCCGGGTTTTCAGATATAACCATTATCATTTATATTATACTATTTGGTAATAAACTATTTTTTACTGTGGACATGTTTGCAAACATATTGTGAAATTGATTGAATTTAATGATTCCAGACTCTATTCGGAATACAATTCTTCCCACAATAAACTGCGATTTATTGCCTAGTAACCAAAATAGTATGGATAAATTTACTAGTAAAATCGAAAAGTCTGTGTTTTGACTTTTAGAAGCAGTTTATAGGTTTACGGATTCAGTCATTTATATGGTTTTAATAGTTTTGTTTTCGTCCGAATAGTACACATTGTTTCAACCGTGTTGGTACATCAATTTAATGGGGTAGGTTTATGGTTTAGAATATTGTCTTGCTTTTCAATATCAGGACCTTTAGTACGAGTTGTACAATCACGCAAACGGCAATAGTTTTTGGGAACGTTTACATTTCTTTCCTTAGTCATTTACTTGCAGCGGCGCGCGGCGCTTAGCGAGCTCACATTTGACAACTACTCGTACTAAGGTGCTAAGGGTTTATGTTGATAGTTGTAATCTTTATTTGCGTGTATGATTGTATTATTAAGGTGTTGTTTTTGTTGTTTCCAGGTGGCAGTAAACAGAAGGATGTGTATAGTAGCGGTGCGATAGTGTTGTGGTGGTGGTACGGGCGCAGGCGCGATGCGGCGGGCGCGCGCGTAGCCCGGCATGGAGGAGGAGGAGCGGCGGCTCTCGTTCCCGCCGCCGGCGCCGCTGCACTCGCCCGGCGAGGAGATCGACGGCTCGCGACTGCTCGGCGAGATCGTGCGGCAACTCGAGGCCACCAACTCCGAGGCCGCCGCGCCGCTCGTCGCTTCCCAGTCGCGCGACGCGCTCGACGCGCTGCCCGATCAGCACGAGCGTCCGCGTCGCGACGAACTGCGCATCCCGCTCGAGGGGGTCACCTTTGCGAGCGAGACGGCGGGCACGCGCGACGACAATGGCCCGCGCGCCGCCGTCACGCCCTTCACGCGCGAGAGCGCCCGCCGAGCCGGCTCGCGCGGTGCTCAACTCGTGCGCGAATTCGGTTTCATGCCACGACGCCGACTCAGCGTGGAAGATGGCGCCCGCTTACCGAGGAAGTATGAGCCGTTCCCGCCGAAAATGTACGGACGGCCGCTCGAGGAGATCGACAATTTCATTTACGATGAGGTGAGTTTTTAGTCACTTGTTGCGATGCAACAGCTGCTCGGGTCGCTATAAAAGTTCCTCGTATAACTTGGCCAATAGAACTATTCCCGCTTGTCAATCTCCATAAAATGTTTTAAAGTTTTCCTCGTAAAACCGTTTATGTAAATTTTTATACTAGATTTATCCGTAAAGTAATCAATTATTCAGTGCAAATGTATTTATGTCTTCAAAAAAACATAACTTCTCAGAATTATATGCCGAAAAATTTTAAGTTTTTTTTTAATGACAGATAGGGAAAAAAACAGCCGAACGAAATACTCAAATAATCCCACGTTTCTAAAACTGACGATATACGTTTATACCTAAAGTAAACTACACAACATTAATCTATGATGTTAAAGTTACGCCAATTTATTTATATTAAAGAATGTATATTACAGAAGAGCGAAACCTCCTACTCGTATTACAGGTATTATTTGCTTAAAAAGAGGTTTCAACTACTAGTTAAACTGTTATAAACACAATTTAATGAAATTAAAACATTTGTATTGTATTAATGTCATTATCTGTCGTCCATCGCTCACTAAGACTTTGCAACTTAAATTTTGTATATATTTTTTTATTGTTTTTTCTAATTACCTATGAATTTTGAAGTAGGTTATTTAATATTATAAAATTATTTATATTTATTTATATGTATATTTTATTTTAGTAATTTATGTACTAATTCTGTTAGTTATTATTTGATTAACGCCGCCGTTCTCATTTGTTCACACAGATCCTGTCCATCCAAAGGTTGCCTGGAAGAGATCGCTTTTAGCGATAAGGCCGCCCATTGTACCTTTGATTTAATTTTGTATTCTCTTTTGTTTGTTTTATTTTTAATGGTGTGCAATAAAGAAATTATCTATCTATCTATCTATCTAATGATGTATTTGTAATGAGTCAAAATGAACAGTGAGTCATTTACGAACCGTTTATCACGACTACGTCTGAGCCAAATTCCTGAGACATTACAAATACTGACAATAACGAGATGTAAACATTACGTGGTACTAAACTCTTGTTTTGTTTTCTCTAAATAATCCACGATGGGTTGTACAAACAAATGAATGTGCAAACTCGACTGTTTGGATTTGATCTCTAGCCGTGTCCTGTTAAGAGTTTATTCTTTTATTATCACGAAAAAAAGCGAAAAATAAAGCTAGGCTGATACGTTTTAAAAAATATCGATTAACAGTACTTAAGAAGCTAAAAATATAATATTTTACGCCATATTTATGAAAAGCTAGTAAGTAGTTGATGAGGTAGATTTGCGTAGTCTCCTCCGCTCTATATGGTTAATTTATCCGTAACTTTCAAAGAAGGGCTTACCCTTCGACAAACACGCTTATGGAAAGGCTACTATCACGCAAGTTAGCTAGGCCGTAGCGTAACGTTTGCTCAGGTAAACTTATGCGTTCTAGGCTTACTTCCTACTATTCTGTGTTCTAGCTTATCTGATAAATTGGCCAAGTTGGTTCATTACTTGTTGCGCTATCTCCTTACATTAGCATTTAGCACATGTAGGGGACGGTGGCTGATAAGGTATACCTCACCTAATTGCGGTGTTTGTCGGGTTTTGATGGATTATGTGCGACAAAAGTTGAGTCTATAGTTAGAGTGATCAGTTGGTAGCTTTTGTTTAGTTTTGAGTTTTCGTATCGTACAACGTAGAATTATTGTCCTTTCTTTTCATAATATATTAATTTATTTTGTACAAAAATGTCGATTCATTCATGTTCTCTTAACTCTCAAGGCTCTAGAAATCATTTATACTTAATTATCGATGGAATGAATTTAAATACATGAGCTGTTAATTTTCTCATCTGCATGAGGAATGCCCTGCATAAATGTAATTTGTTTTTCTTTATTTTTTACTATTATTATCTAGCATTTGTAATATATTTTGAGTACGTGCTGAATTGGCCGCTCATTCGTTTCTAATTAGTGACATAAAATTATTTCTTAAAAATCTTTTTAATTAAATACTCGACATTAAGTTACTGAAACGAGATCGCACACTTTCAAGCATCGAATTTCAATTTGCGCCGTTTTAATTAAATTGAGGAATCCGGAACTGGAAGCGTTTGAGACCTTTGTTCGGTGTCAGGGAAACCAGACCGGTTGACGGACCGCGAGTTAGAAATTTTAGCCCAATTTGCAATACGAATTAACTCTGAATTTGGCATATGAAACATACATTTTGGCCGAATATTAGATCAGTCCATATTGCACTAAAGGTAAGGTAGGCATCCCCATTTCATAGGTACTTCCGTAACACAACCAGAAGATCAATTCACGTAAATAATTTTAACAAAATCTTAGTGTTTAATTCGATGCTGATAATATGAGGGTCAATTATCAGCTAGCCTTGCTAGGTATCGACGAATGGTTAGTATTTGCTATCATGTTAAAGTCTCACTTCTCGAATATCTGCATAATAGATATGAAGTCTACGCACTGTCACCACTAAAAACCAACGCCGCAGCAGTTTTGTTTCTGCAGCAAATGCTGAGAGGTCGCCGATTTATGATCATAATATGTTTGTTCAATAATGGATTTTTCTTTTGAATCTATTTTGAAACTCGTAAGTATATATTTTTTTCGTACCACTTGCTAAAAAAAGTGACATTCTATGCCCCAAAAAGCGAACATAACAATAGTCATTTTTAATCTGTTAAAAACAGGGAAAGAAAATTGTACTGCATTTCATTCATCCTCTAGGGGGAGAATGTGATTTAAATTTGGAATACTTACCGAAATTTATACTGAACTATATCTGTGTTTACACCATTGAGTTTGTATATAAAGCGTTATAAATCTTTTTGAAAAAGGAATACGCATTTATTATGCAGTTATGATTATTAAATAAAATTACGAAAACCGACGAGGCCGTATGAGCTTGATGCCTTTGCTTTTCCGACAAAAAAATATTAGTCTAGGAATTTGCCGCGTTTTTGTTTTCTTCAAATACATAAACGTTAAGTTTATTTTAATTTATTTTTATAAATAAGTTAATGTTCTAAAAATACGTTACGATGTTAAATCAAATACTCAAATCAACTCATCAACAATAAATGTACCAAACAAAAATGTAACTCTCTCTATCAATAATTGGACCAATGTTTCGAATGTTCACTTTTACTTTTAATTGTCATTATTTTTAATAAATGCTTATCTCATATTATTATTGTGTTAATTTTTTCGCAAATGGTACGAAAAGTAGAGTATTTTCCTCGGTGATAAAGCTGTCTTAGTCTTGGGTGAACTTAAATCCCTCGCTACACTCAGGACTCGTCTTAAATCCCTCGCTTCGCTCGTGATTTAAGTTTTTAACACCCTCGCTACGCTCGGGAGTAAACCTCGAGTCCTTCGATACGCTCGCGATTTAAATCGTCACCCGCGACAGAAGACACTGCTTTATCCCCTTGGTTAATAATTACTAATATTTTATTTCCATAAGCGGGAACAAAAAGTAAAATAAAAACCCACCAAGAAATAAATCCCTCATAATCAATCGTTAGACGACTTGATGTCAGCAATCTGGATCGCTTCCAGAATGTCACAGTTCATTTGGTGACTCTGGAATGGATAGCAGTAAATGGATCTGGCATTAGCGTGGTGGGTTTGCTTCACATTTGTACCTATTATCGGGAAATGGCGCCATTGTTAACGAAAATGGTCTTAGTAAATGAATATTCTTGGGAATAGATCAAAGTAAAGATGAAATGGGCTATATAGGCTATATATATGGCTCCCATTCGCACAAAGCAGTTCTCTTCGACCTTTATTATGCGCACCGCTAAAGAATGGAACGACTTGCCAGAGTCTGTGTTTCCAGATAGCTACAACCTGGGTATCTTTAAGTCGCGAGTGAATAGGTTTCTTCTAGGCAAGCGTGTACCATCGTAGACTGCATCATCGCTTACCATCAGGCGAGATCGTGCTCAAACGCAAGCCTATAATATATAAAAAAAAAATATTGACCATATTAATATTCTTTATTTGCGACACCAAATCAGTTACCATCACTCGTTATTGCAATTTTTGACAAGAAAAAATACAAATCTAAGTATAAAATTGTTGATTTTAGATAACAAATTAGATACATTTCGCATAGGTAAAAATTTTCATAAACTTTAAATCATTCTACAATTACATAAAAATAAAAACGGAATTTGCTCTCCAGTGGATATTATAAATCTATTTATAACACAATTGCTCGTAAAGGGTCTCTAATTTCACCAATTTCAATATCGTAATGTATGTCATTAAGTACTTGTGCATTATTGTATTGTAAAACGCACGAGTTTGGTAAAACGTACGATTTATCAAGATGCTCCGTCCAAAACGAACGGTACTTTTTTCAATCTTAGCAAAGAGTTTTTATGTCAGAAAAGTGGTCAACATTTTATGAATTAAATTAACTTAGGGAGATAAAATATAAAAAATAAACATTTAACTCTTTAATTTTGACAATAAATTACAACCTGTGACAAAAACAAAAAAAATATTAATTTACTTTATTAGTAATACTGGCTGTCTTTGACCTTTGCCTTAAAAAAAGCGCTAATGCGCGCGCATTGCTAATTTCTGAACAAGTAAAAATTATTCCGCGCGCTTTTTCTTTTCGTTCCTTCTTTTCATTCGTTTAAAAAAGTCTGAGTTTTATTTATTTCTTCGCAAATATGTTATAAAACGTCGTATGATATACGTGCGCTTTGATAATTGCAGCCTCTGCTTTCTTGTAGCCCTCGCCTACGGCTTCTTGGGCTAGCAATATCACCTCGGCTGTGATTTTCAACTTACCGCACTTATATCATAATGTACTATTATGTATATATAGACTTTCCTCTACATTTTTTGATATTTTAAACTCATATTATGCTCGAATTTTCACATACCAGTTTTGTAAGTTTTTTGCTAGTTATTTTTATTTGTACAATAAAAAAATTGCTTTATCTTAAAAGTATCAAGTGACAAAATTCCATCAATATCCGCTTGGATATCGCACCGATGCAATTTGAATGTATTTGAAGGCGGTTGAAGAAATTTTCTATTGAGTTGCGAGACGGATATGAAAATGCGAAGAAGATGGAACAGGGCTTTGAACAGCGTTGAATGATGTGCAGAGAGATTTAGGCCATAATGCTGTAAGTAGAGCAGCTATTCAGACATTTTATTTGAGTTCTTTAGTATGCTAAAAAAGGCATAGAAGCTCTACATAATTATTGCCGTAGTAATATTTATTCTGTGACCTAGGTTTGCATTTTGAGGAGATAGATTATGAGAATTCATCATCATCATCATCATATCAGCTGTAGGACGTCCACTGCTGGACAAAGGCCTCCCTCATTGATCTCCAGGAACTGCGGTTGGAAGCGGCCTGCATCCAACGCCGACCTGCGGTTCTTACCAAGTCGTCTGCCCATCTTGTGGGTGGACGTCCTACGCTGCGCTTGCCGGTCCGTGGCCTCCACTCGAGAACCTTTCGGACCCATCGGCCATCTGTTCTGCGCGCTATATGACCTGCCCATTGCCACTTCAACGTGCTAATCCGTCGGGCTATGTCGGTGACTTGAGTTCTCCTACGTATCTCCTCATTTCTGATTCGATCCCGTAGAGAAACCCCGAGCATAGCCTTCTCCATAGCTCGTTGAGCGACTCTGAGCTTATTCATAAGGCCAATAGTGAAGGACCACGTCTCGGTTCCATATGTCATCACTGGTAACACACACTGATTGTAGACTTTCGTCTTAAGGCACTGAGGTATGTTGGACGAAAAGACGTTGCGAAGTTTCCCAAACGCTGCCCATCCGAGTTGGATTCGACGATTGACCTCTTTCTCGAAGTTGGACCTACCTAATTGGACTGTTTGTCCTAGGTATACATACGCGTCGACAACTTCAAGAGCCGAATGAGAATTAACGCAAAAATACTCCCGAAAGGAAACAAACGTAGACGAATTTTCAATATTAAAATCTTTCAACGTCACTTATTCAATACTTCGGGAGATTTGTCAGCAATGATCCTGTTGCAAAGCTGTCATAATGTAATCAGGAGGTCATAGTAAAAGCTTAATATAATTAATCATAATAAAATAATAACCGCTTTTATCTACTTCTGTTATCATATCAGGCAATGGAGGAAAACACAAAAAAAAACAATCAAAAATAACATTTTATTAAAATAATTAATTAAAATGGTCTAAATTACCTTCGTTCGTCAACAAGAGTTCGTCTTCTGTCCACTGCTGAACATAATTCTCCCCCTAGATTAACATAACTTAATTATTTTACTCTCAAACCGATATTAGCCAATATGCTTTTGCAGACCTTATTTTAAGTTGTTATTATTTAGAACTGTTCCTCGTTTTTTTATAAAATTTATTAACTACTAGTGGACCCGCCTAACTTCATACCGCCTTGACGGGCTGTCAATTTACGTCACCTTAGTAGAATTGTCAATAATTGTCCCCGGCCATCATTATGTATGAGAAAATGAATGACTTCCACAAATAATTCAATACCAAAATTTGTCAAATCGCTCCACCCGTTTTCGAGTTTTTAGCGAGACTAACGAACAGCAAATCATTTTTATATATATAGACAATATATTGGGATAACTCCGACCGAAGCATCTGTTTCAAACGATATTCATTTTTTTTACATCCTCTTTGACGATATTTGCAACACGCATTCTGTCAATTCTATGTCAAACGTCATAAGGTTACATTATAAAAGCGCTAAGGTTAGATTATAAATAATTTTATATGGTGGTTAAGTGTTCTTAAATTTTCTAATTTTGCGCGCAATTTTCTTAATTTTTTTCTTTCATAAGAACCTTCTCCTGACAATAAGAAATACAAAAAAAAAAAGAATTAGCGAAATCGGTCCAGCCGTTCACGCGTGATGGCGTGACCAAGGGAAATAGGGATTCATTTTTATCTATAGAAAATACTCGTATGTATCTATGGATTATGTAATTATGTAACATATTTAAAATTGTTTGATCTGATTGATTATCCAAGAACATGTGTCAAAGGATATGAATAAATTAAATGAAATGAAAATCGTCTATTTCACCATGTTTGAGTAACTATATCCAACGGTCTAAAATATATACGTCTCGTTTTGACATGAAAACATTATCTGTTTTCAGGGAGATAGATTTTTATTCGTCAATTAAAGTTCGATCACTTGATCTACTTCCTAAAAAGGTTAGCCGAAAGAAAATGTTAAGTAGCATTAAGTTCGCATTGTATTATTTTAGATGGATGGATGTTAATAGCACAGGGTTGGAATGGCTTTTGAGAGCGGCTTATAACTAGCAATGGGCGACCACTTAAACTGTCAATAACGATCGTGTCATCGTCGTTAAGTATTAGGATCAAAATTGTATCTTAGTTTTAACTAAGAATATATAAATGTATCCTCCATAGTACACCCCATTCCGTTGTCTTCGTAAGTTTTGCTACATTCAAAGGTTGCCTGCAAGACATCGCTTTCAGTGATAATTTTTATTTTATTGCCTTTTTAGGGTTCCGTAGCCAAATGGCAAAAAACGGAACCCTTATGGATTCGTCATGTCTGTCTGTCTGTCCGTCCGTATGTCACAGCCACTTTTTTCCGAAACTATAAGAACTATACTGTTGAAATAACTTTTGAAACTATCATGGTTATGAACACTATTTATACTAAAAACGGGATATTATATCGGGATACTCAAATACTCACAAATCATGGCAAATATCCCGTTTTTAGTATAAATAGTATACTGTTGAAACTTGCTAAGTAGATGTATTCTGTGAACCGCATTAACATTTTCACACAAAAATAGAAAAAAAAACAACAAATTTTGGGGGTTCCCCATACATAGAACTGAAACTCACAAATCTTTTTTATCAAACCCATTCGTGTGGGGTATCTATGGATAGGTCTTCAAAAATGATATTGAGGTTTCTAATACATTTTTTTTTCAAAACCGAATATTTTGCGCGAGAGACACTTCCAAAGTGGTAAAATGTGTCCCACCCCCCCGTAACTTTTAAAATAAGAGAATGATAAAACTAAAAAAAATGTATGATGTACCATGCAAACTTCCACCGAAAATTGGTTTGAACATAAATCTTAATCCGTAATTTACATTTCATTCAATCAACTCAAATATAAAAAAGTTACAACGAACTACAAGAACTTTTATATTATGTTACTTGCTGCTACGGAACCCTTCATGGGCAAGTCCGACTCGCACTTGGCCGCTTTTGTTATTTATTCTAGCTTAGTACTTATTTTTGTCATATTTCTGTGTGTGTCGTAATTCAATAAATAGTTATTTATATATCTATCTATTATGATGAATTATTTAATTAATGAAATGAAAAGAAAATAAAAAATATTAATTTGTACCGACATACAAAACAACAGGACAACACAACAACATATGGTGGGATACTTTCTCACTATCTAGTCAGAAAGTATCCCACCATCTGTTATTGTGTACGTATCTACGTAGATTAAATTTTTTTTCACACAACCTGCTCGACAATATGTCATGTAAACCTCGCCGAAAGTAGGTGATTAAATCCCTACGGCTGAGCCAGGAGTAAAGTTGTATTGAATTTAATTATGAGTTATTTGAATTTGGGACCTCATCTGTATTCAAATTTGAACCAAAGAGACAGAGACAATAAGAGCTTAATAATAATAATAATCCTCCTAGCCGATTTCGGCTACAGAGACTTGACTTTGTGATTATTGGCCTAGGTGTTTAGCCTGTATGTGGCTGATGTACCCTATTTTTGCGCTAAAAGTCCGGTTACAATGAACACAAGTTAAGGCGCCATTAATGTAGTTGTAATTGATATTAGCCGGCGGTCGACTTTTAAGCTGATCTCGTTTTAAGTCTAGTTCTTGCCTCCTTTCTTCTTCAAACTCGTACACCTTGTCCTGAACATGACGCCTCCACTCAGGTCGTTTTTCAGCGAGAGCCTCCCAGCGCGACGGATCGATACAACACCTCTTCATGTGCCTCTTCTGTACGTCTTTGAAACGTAGGAACTGACCTCCGCGTTTCCGCTTACCATGTTCTAGTTCACAGAAGAAAATGCGTTTCGCCCTTCGCTCATCAGACATCCGAGACAGGTGCCCGCACCAACGCAGCTGACGCCGCATCAAATATGCCTCTATGCCACAGACATTAGCCCGTCGTAGAACATCGGTATTACGGACCCGATCCGACCACTTGATGTTAAGAATGTCGCGGAGGCATTTCAGATGGAATCTGTCTAACGTGCGTATGTGTCTGCGATACAGGCACCATGTCTCTGACGAGTACAAGATGTTAGGAAGTACAATAGCCATATACACCTTAATCTTGGTACTCAATTTGATGTTATGGGAGCGAAATACCTGGACTCGTAGTTTACCAAAAGCAGCCATAGCGGAGCCAAGTCTGCTGTTGATCTCCGAGTCAAGGTCGCATTTTGTTGTTATGCTGCTTCCCAGATATCTGAATGTATCGACCTGTTTTATGGGCTTTCCATCGATTTGCAGATTCAGTGGAGCTTGGTTAACAGTGTCCATGGCCATCACCTCTGTCTTTGTAATATTAATTTTGAGGCCAAATCTACAGCACGCAGCGTCAAGCCGAGTCATCAAGTCCTGGAGTCCCTCAGAAGATTCCGCAACGAAACATAGGTCATCAGCATACATCAATTCGGTAATGAGGTCATACGATACCTTTGTGTGCGCTTTTAACCTAGCCAGGTTAAAGATACTGCCATCTGTGCGAAAACGTATGCGGATCCCTTCGGTGTTGGCTTGTAAAGTCTCCCTCACGACAACGGAAAAGTACAGAGCAAAAAGAGTGGGTGCTAATACACAGCCTTGTTTTACACCACAAGTGACAGGGAATTGCTCTGTCTGCTCACCATTGACGGCTACGCAACAAGTCATGTTGTCGTGAAGAAGTCTTATCAAGCGTATAAATTTGTCGGTGCAACCAAGTTTCGAAAGCACAATCCACAAAGCTTCGCGAGGTACACTGTCAAAAGCTTTCTCCAGATCAACAAAACAGAGAAACAGAGGTTGACACTGTTCCCTGCTTTTCTCTTGCAGTTGTCTAAGAGAGAATATGGCCTCGCATGTGCCGCGATTGGGTCTAAACCCAAATTGCGTTTCAGGCAATATACTTTCAGAGAGCTCCATAAGACGATTTAAGAGTACTCTGGCAAAAGTTTTTCCTGGAGTAGACAGAAGTGATATACCCCTATAAGAGTTGCAAACAGATCGATCACCTTTATTTTTATACAAAGAGCAAATTAGTGATACGCCAAAACTAGGAGGAACGAACTCCATTTCCCACATGCGCTGGAAAAATTGCCAAATCTTGTAGTGCAACTCATCTCCGCCATATTTTAATAGTTCTCCTGGTATGTTATCGATGCCGACAGCCTTATTGTTTTTCTGCGCTTTGATGGCGATGATAACTTCCTCAAGAGAAGGAGGCTGATCCAGATCTACGGCTTGTGGTAAGGCAGGAAGTGATGCTAAATAGTTTATGTCAGCAGAACGATCCACATTGAGTAAGCTGTTATAGTGTTCTGCCCAGCGAGTAAGAACTTCTCCTTTGCTTACCAGGAGGGTACCTGAAAGTGATTTCAGTGGTACGTTTACTCGATGTGGACTTCCTACTAACTTTTTAATCTCGTTAAAGAAATCGCCGAGTCTATTCGAATCAGCAAGCCACTGAATATAGCGAACCTTGTTCAGCCACCACTCATCTTTTGCGTTTCGAGTTAGTCTCCTTATTTGGCTCGTACTCTCCTTTATTTTTTCAGAAGCAGTTGTCTGATTTCCCTTTCGAAGGAGCTGGCGGTGTTTTTCTAGGGCGACTGTCAATGTATTATCATTTTCGTCAAACCAGTCTTCACAGACACGAGGTTTTTGGCCTAAGATCTCAGTAGCCGCATTGATGGTATTTGTAGTTAACAGTTTCCAGCCCTCGTCTAACTGTTCATCTTCGGGGTGTATGCCTGCTGTAAAGGTATTGACAGCTTCCCTGTAATTTGCCAATATTTCAGCAGACTCTAGCTTTTTCAGATGAAGACAGTTAGGCTTAGCCCTGCGAGGTCTACGGCAAGGGCTAAGACGCAAAAATAGTTTTGTAACAACAAGTCGGTGATCCGACCAACAGTTTGCGCCCCTCATTACTCTCGTTACTTTGACATCCGCTATATCCCGTTGACGGACTATAGCATAATCAATAAGATGCCAATGCTTGGACCTTGGGTGCATCCAGGTAGTTTTGTATTTATTTGGGAGTCTAAACATGGTATTGGTAATACCCAGATGAAATTGGGAACAGAGGCTTAGTAACAGTTGCCCATTACTGTTCATGTTACCAATGCCATGTCGCCCTATCACCCGAGGCCAAGCTTCAAAATCACGTCCGACGCGAGCATTAAAGTCGCCAAGAAGCAAAACTTTCTCACAGCGCCGGATTTTAGTCAGCACTTCTGACACTTCCTCATAAAATTTGTCCTTGACGTCATCACTTTTGTCGAGTGTTGGCGAATATACGCTGATAACATTTAAGTATTTATTGTTTCGAAGATGGAAACGTAAGGACATGACACGATCAGAGATAGCAACTGGATGTTCTTCCAACTTAGAGGCTAAAGTAGTTTTAATAGCAAAGCCTACTCCTGACCGTCTAGGCTCAGAAGCTGGTGTGCCTTTCCAGAAGAAAGTGTACCCACCACCACGTTCAACAAGCTCACCTTCGTCAGCTAGATGTGTTTCGCTGAGAGCGGCTATGTCGACGTCATAGCGTTTGAGCTCGCGAGCCACAATGGCGGTTTTACGTTCTGGGCAGAGGTTGTTGGGTCGGTCTAAAAGAGTACGTACATTCCACGCACCAAAAGTCATATTCATCTGCATGTTTTTAGATTTATTCTTATTGCGAGGAATGAGCGTTTGTTTGGGGCACCTTTTCTAGCCCCCTCCCCGGCTGAGCGAGGAAAGCAGTGCCTCTCTAAATAAAGCTGCTTTGTCTCAAAGAGTGCTGCCGAACCACACTGTCACCCCGATGCAGTGCTAGAGCGACCACTCTCCTCTCCTTAGGCCACCCGTGTCCAGGTATTAGACCAAGCCCAGGACTTTTTTAAACTCGGAATGACAAAGCCAAGTCAGATGCGCAGGATATATTAAGTTGCATAAGTGTGCGCGCCGTACACAGATGCACCCTCTCCTCCTTACTCCCCTTGACCCAGTGGAACGGAGAACCGCTACGACTGGAAGGGAACAGGACGCAGTATCTGGCAACGATAAAAACTCCTATCGCTACCTTCAGGCCTTCTACAGTTGCCTGGTTGCCTCGCCACTTGAGGTGGATTGCGTTGACGCCGAAGCAACGAGCACTAGCACGGGGAGTGACCGTGCCGACTCGAGGGCCGAAACACGCCGTTGCTACAACAAAGTGTTTCGGCACTCGAGCCCCCCTCTACCAGCCTAGGTTCCTAAGGTGTGGCCGCTGCATGCTATAGCGGCGACCACTAACGACGATCGAATGCGTGCCGCGCGATCTGAGGAGCCTTTTATAGGCGATGTTGCCTCGACCACTAACGACGATCGAATCTTCGTATATTCAACGGGCAGCGTAACGACGCCCCAGAGAGGTCCGCACTGTACGACGAATATAATAAGAGATATAATAGAATATAATAATATAATAAGAGCTTATTCGTAAATCGAACTGACCTCTGCAATATACAATACACCAACCAAGATTTGGTTTTTATTGTCGCACAGAAAGTGTGAAAAGTAGAGTATTCTTCTCGTGGATAAAGCTGTCTGCATCTTGGCCGTGCTTATATCCCTCTCTGCACTCGTTCCTACGTTCGGGATTCACTATAGCGCCCGTGACGCAAGACACTGCTTTATCCCCTCTTTTAATAATCTGCTATTTTTCTATCTACTTTTCAAATAGTTATTTGATCTGTACATACTCTGCAAAGTTTGTTTGGTCGATCGAAGCTCGTAGTAACTGCAGGCATATTGACAGTGCAACCACGTGCGGCGGACGGCCGCTTTAGTCCATATAAAATAAATACACCGAAAATATCGTTTTCCTACATTTCGCCTGCCAAAACGAAATATTGCACCATTTCGAATTTAGAAGTGTATCTGTATGCTACTAAACTTAATCAAGAGTACTGTTATTATGAGACAGTAACTTCAGCGCGCGGCTTCGCACGCATTGCAATAATAAGTAGTCTAAAAATTAAATAGACACAAACAATATTGAACAGTATTTATAGAGTACTAGCTGACCCGCCTGCGTATGATTTTTGAGTAAAACATTACCCTCATTTTGCGTAGTTGGATGAAAAGTAGCCTATGTCCTTTCCCAGGATATAATCTATTTCCTTGAAAAATTTAATTACGATCCGTTCAGCAGTTTAGTTCTGTAAAGGTAACAAACAAACACAGTTATGTAAGTATTATATATATAAACCTTCCTCTTGAATTACTCTATCTATTGCTGAAAACTACATTAAAATTCGTTGAGTAGTTTAAAAGATCTAAGATAACAGACAGCGGAAGCTACTTCATTTTATACTATGTAAAGATACAGGATCAGGCAAAATATAATCTACTGGTGGCGACTTAAAGCTTGAACAGATTCGACGTGGGTATTTTTAATGAAATCTTAGCTGACCCTACATCAAATGCAGCTAAGGCATTATTTAGTGATGTAAGTCGCCACAAGTAACATACATATAGATAGGAATTATAATTTACTCGTGTTTAAATATCTTTTTTTTTTAAGTTAACCCGTCAAGGATCACACCTATACATTTTTGTAGGGTTGTGGTTCCGGACAGATTTAAATAAGTTGTTGTTCGTAATATTTGTTTGTTTTGTTTAAATTTATTTTGTTTGCTTTGTATCTTTCATTTAATTAATTTGTACATACGATAGGACCGACATGTATCCTTATTATAAAGGTCTTTATAATAAATAAGAATAAAAAAAAAATCTCATTGAATTTCATCATATCAGCCGTAGGACGTCCACTGCTGGACAACGGCCTCCCTCATTGATCTCCAGGAACTGCGGTTGGAAGCGGCCTGCATCCAACGCCGACCTGCGGTTCTTACCATTGAATTTAATCTCAAGAAAATAACATCCGCATTTTCGCATTTCGGAGAATAGCGCTTCATGGAAATTGTATGGAATACCGAAGTACCGAAGTAACACATTTGGTGACATATATATTATTTTTAAGAAAAGGTAACTGCCCATTTTTTCTCAAAAATAATATATATTTTCCATACAATTTCTATAAAGCGCTATTCTCCGAAATGCGAAAATGCTGAGATGAGGACCCTTTCGCCACCACATTTAAATTTTTTAGGTATAATATATTTTTTGTGTCATTTGTTTCTGTGCCCATTTGTAGTGGTATGAATAAATATTTTTTCTTTCTTTCTTTTCTTTCAAAATGCGGATGTTTTTTTTTCCAAATAAACCTATAGTTTCCTAAAAACAAAACATTTAAGCTACAAAATAAATACTGGCCTCAATTCGTCAAAAATCGATAATGACGTTCGGTTTGATCTGTAGGTACTTGCGTACTCGTTCACGACGCTTTTACGTTCAATCGTGCAAAATCGAATTATATTAACAAAACCTATATAAGTATTCTACTAGTTATCCGGTTCTCATAGTACAAGCTTTAGATTAGATTAGATTAGAAAATTCTTTATTGCACTAATAAAAAGATACACAGGCGAACTTAATGCTAATTAGCATTTTCTTCCAGCTAACCTTTGTGTAGTGTGGAGAAAGTGGTAGTGCCAGAAAAAGGAAATTTAATCAAACTTTAGCTTAGAAATAAACTTACAAAAATTAAAAATAATAATAATACACATACATAAACGAAATACACAAATATATCTACATAAAGTGCTCAATTTTGTTGGGTATCTTGAAGAGAGATGAAGTAGGTATTTAAAGAGTTTGGATTTGAAGATTCCCATAGAGGCGGCCATAGAGATAGCTTTGCTTAGTTTAGGGCTAGATAGCGCTGTGTGAAATGTCCATTATTATTATTATTGCTAATTTTGCAATAATAATAATAATGCGTTAGAATGTTGGAATTGCATGCAAATCCGGCGGGTTAAATATTAAATTTATCAAAAATTATAAGAACTAAGGCAACGTACCTACGGACAAAACAATTTTAATGGGGTGAAAAAACATAATAATAGACGACTACCATGGCGCTGAGACACAGGAGGTCTGGATGTTTTTCTATATATTATAAGTATAGATTTACAAATAAAAGTGTATAAGTATTTAATCAGTTATCTGGTTCCCATAGCTCTGCTTAGTTTGGGGCTAGATAGCGCTGTGTGAAATGTCCAACAATATTTAATGTTATTATTTTTGTTTTTTTATTTTTACACTAGGTTCTACTATAACAGGAAATATACCTGAGCTTATTATAATAAACCGAAAAAACATAAAAAACTTAATGTTCGAAGTCGATCCGAAATGCACACAATAAGTCGAGCTCGCTCATCGAGCATAAACATAGAGATACCTATAGATATTCTAAATGTTTGTTTAGAGCAAGCTCTATCAGTTGTATCAAGGCTAAATGAACTTTATTTGGGAACATACGAATTGTTGTGAAACGCTTTTATATTTTAGATCTAATGTTTGTTTTTGCGTCGTGTTCTGGATTGTGTACAAATCGTTTATAAGTTTGTTTTAACGGTGGAATAGTGCCAATTAGGTTTGGTGAAAAACTGGGTGTTTTACAGTTAAACTTTTAAGTATGTAGTTATTTATAAATGGCATAACATTGTACTTTATTTATGGGCAGTTGCGAAAAAATATTTTTATAGATAAAAATATTACTTAGCACTGTTTTACACCGTACCAAATTGTCTGTGAAGCCGCTAATGACCAGCCAAGTTAGCACAACTGCCCAAGAAACCTCAGTGTTCTTTCTTACGGAAGAATGGAGTAAAATAACCGCTTAGCGTAGAATATAGAAACATTTGTAATGTCACGCGAACAAATTTTTCTAGAGTCTACGCTAAAATACCAAATTCAAATCAAATCATATCAAAAAAACATTTATTTGTGAACAACACCAATAGTACAACAGAACAAACACACACAGGAGACAGTACAAAAAGAACAAAGAAACAATAGCTAAAAGATTAACATTAAATATAAATGCAAAATATTGCAGTGTGTGTGTCTCATTGTACTCAGTGCATGTGTCACGAAAAGGCTCCAACTCAGCATGTGCTGAGTTGCACTGGCGACCCAGCGCTGGTCTTCCGTTAAGTGGATGATAGATGTACGAACTTAAAGTACCTACGCGGTTTTTAAGATCGCGAACTTACTCGGCTCGACGTTAGTGACACACGTGAAGCTCTCTCACTCTGTATTGCGATTTCGTCGACAGAAGCTTTGTGTTATTTAGGAATTATATCGTATTACAAATTACATTTTAAAGCTTGAAGCTTCATATTTTTGGCTATGTTATCGTTGCTTGTAATTTACCAAAGACAAGGGTTATTTCGGAAAGCTTCTATTAATTCGGTTAGCAGTTCATGCGAATAAGTTCGCAAATCACTCATTTTCAGAAATATCTGAATCAAAATTAAAAAAAATTGCAAAAATCTCTAAACACGACAAACGTGCGCGTCCACAAACTAGCGAAACAAAATGGCGGCTCGCGGCTCGCAGTGCTACCACACGTATGAGCCAAGACGAGCTACGAGCAAGATTTCAAACCGGTTGGATCGCCGACGATTTTGCGCGGCGGTTTTAAAGTACGCATACTTACGGTGACACACAAGCGAAAAAGGTCGTCGAGCCATAAGTACGCGTACTTACTCATACGTCTATCACCCACTTTTGAGCCTCTTTGAGTGCACCACGGATATCCGTCTACTAATTATACAATATACAACTAAATACAATGAAATAAATTAAATATACTAAGGATAAAAATAAATCACATAATAAAATATAATAATATTGCCTACCTATTCACCGTGAAGCCAAAGAGAGTCAACTAGTACTATAAAATAAAATACATGATAAGCTAGCTAGCCACAACAACGAACTAGCTGGCCACCTACTCATACGAACCTACTCCTAGCATTTACCTATAAAGTGTAGGCACGTTTAGATGAAAGACACCTCATTTTTGAGCTGTTCGTTCTCCTTTTGTTGTTTACTGAAGAACATTTTAAGTTTTTTCCTAAACCCATTTAAAGTTTCTTGTTCACGAATAGGCGAAGGGGTGTTATTACAGCACTTAGTTGCAGCGTACCGGAAGCTGCTTCTAAACGCTGCCGTACGATGCCGCTGCACGGCCAACTGTCTATAACACACACGTAAAGAGCAGGTTCTAAAGTTGGAAACCCACGTGAGCTTCCCATAGGCGCTTCACGCTTTGTTCCACCGAAAAGAAAACAAGCCAGATGTAATTTTTGCCGGGATTTCATCCTTAGGATGTAATACTTACTTAGATAAGGCGTTACATGACTTCTTGGCGGTATACTAAAGCAAAACCGGGCACATGCATTGTGTACTCTTTGGATCAGTCGCTGAGACCTAGCGAGCAGTCGAGGTCCAACCACTCTGTCTAAGTAATTAATATTGCAAAGTACTAAAGATTCGACTAACTGAATGCGCAACTCTTCGCTCAGATATTGCCTGACTTTGTATAAAATTATCAATTTGTTGAAACAAGTTTTAACTGATGATGAGCAACCGATTAACAGGAGATACACTGTGAATTCTGGAATAAAATCAAACCAACTGTTGGTTCCGTGATACGAAATCTAACCACAAAATATTTGTATCAAGGGTGTCGAAGTGGTCTTCTTGTTCGCGTTTCCATCTTGCACGACGAACAATATCTTTTTTATTACTTTCTTTATATAAAATTAGTGCCACCACTCTTTTCAGTCGTGATAAAAATTCTACAATACGTAGGTAACAATTTTTTTGCAAAATAAAGCCAATGCCACTTCTTGACTTTTGTTTGACAACTCTCTAAACTCGTTTAGATGAGCTAAACGGCCAAAATTAGACGTTCAGAATTTGAACCGCGTTTAACTTTAACTGCGTTCAGTTCATCATCATCATCATCATATCAGCCGTAGGACGTCCACTGCTGGACAAAGGCCTCCCTCATTGATCTCCAGGAACTGCGGTTGGAAGCGGCCTGCATCCAACACCGACCTGCGGTTCTTACCAAGTCGTCTGCCCATCTTGTGGGTGGACGTCCTACGCTGCGCTTGCCGGTCCGTGGCCTCCACTCGAGAACCTTTCGGCCCCATCGGCCATCTGTTCTGCGCGCTATATGAACTGCCCATTGCCACTTCAACGTGCTAATCCGTCGGGCTATGTCGGTGACTTGAGTTCTGCTACGTATCTCCTCATTTCTGATTCGATCCCGTAGAGAAACCCCGAGCATAGCCCTCTCCATAGCTCGTTGAGCGACTCTGAGCTTATTCATAAGGCCAATAGTGAAGGACCACGTCTCGGTTCTATATGTCATCACTGGTAACACACACTGATTGAAAACTTTCGTCTTAAGGCACTGAGGTATGTTGGACGAAAAGACGTTGCGAAGTTTCCCAAACGCTGCCCATCCGAGTTGGATTCGACGATTGACCTCTTTCTCGAAGTTGGACCTACCTAATTGGACTGTTTGTCCTAGGTATACATACGCGTCGACAACTTCAAGAGCCGAGTTCTCAACCATAACTGGGGCAGGGACGACATGGACATTCGACATGATTTTCGTCTTGTCCATGTTCATTTTAAGTCCTACCCGTTGGGAGACTCGATTGAGGCCTTCGAGCATCGTGCTGAGCTCTTCCATCGACTTTGCCATGACCACAATATCGTCGGCAAACCGAAGGTGAGTGATGTATTCGCCGTTAATATTGATGCCCAGTCCTTTCCATTCCAGAAGCTTGAAGGCATCTTCCAATGCGGTCGTAAACAGTTTCGGAGAGATGACATCTCCCTGTCTTACGCCTCTTTTTAAGGGAATCGCCTTCGAGCTCTGTTCGTGTACTCGGACTGACATAGTGGCGTTTTTATACAAACACTTCAACACTTCAGTTGATGTTGGTGAAATGCTAACTGTAGCTTAGAACTCAGATAAACGCTTAAACTGAGTTTAACTCGAACTGATCGGGTTTAGATTCAACGGTTTCATTTCGGCCCTAAGTGATTTTACTCTATCCTTTTGTCGACAGATATGTTAGCCTGGCAGGGAGATGTCTCTACCAGACAAATTAGATATTTCCAACTGATTTAAAGGCAATATGATATGTCTACACCAGTATGCTCTCAGATTCAATTTGCGTCTACATCTGACGCGTGCATGAAGAGTCATAGCGCATACCCTTAGCGCACGCCGATTCGGCACCGAGACCGTCCAATGTCCATGTTAATTACTGATCGAGGCGCACTGGTTTAGACAAGAATTAACATTAAAGGGCACTGGTGTATACATAGCTATACTATGCTTGGGTATATTACCTATGTACATTGAGACATCCCCATCTTCTGTGTAAAATCACTCAAAGACCGATGAGGCATTTGACAATGCCTTATATTAATTGATAGCGTAGCAACTTTCCATTGGTGAATTCCGAAATATGACTTAATCACTGCTAGCGTTTACGTAGCTATTTTGCGTACTGATTTAGATATCGCACTGATGACAGTTGAGTGCTGTCAAGGATTCGGAACGCTCATGAACTCGCTCGCAATCAGTTTTTGAAGTGAAAACTTCTTTAGGCGCGTTGAGCTTTTTTTGGGATAGGAAAAATCCATTGAACTGGCGACACTTTTACCGACACCTGTCACTGACTACTGACACTGTCTGTTGATACCTGTCACTGATACCTCCGTATATAAGTATCTGTAGTGTAGTCTGCTTTTATTCAAGTTTTCACTTCTGTCAGCACTCTGTCACACACTGACACTTCTGTCAGCAGTCAAGTGTGACTTTTTTTCTATTATTTCATAACGACCACAGATAACAACAATAAAACCAACCAACTACAGAATACTATTACTCACAAACAAACAAACAACCAGCTGTCACGTCACTTTTGACAGGGAGGCTCACGGTGATTTCGGTTTGGAGCATGGACGTTGTAAGCGCAAAATGGTGGATGTAATGACGTCATCTATGACAATTCACGGGATATCGTAGTCGCGCTCACGGTACTCGGAACGCTTAGTCTATTTTATTTTATAAATAAATAATAAATATTGCTGGACATTTCACACAGCACTATCTAGCCCCAAACTAAGCAGAGCTTGTACTATGGGAACCAGATAACTGATAGTTACATTAATAATACTTATATACGTTTTTTTTGTAAATACATACTTATATAGAAAAACAACCAGACCCGGAACAAATATCTGTAGATCATGCAAACATTTGTTAGACGGTGGGAATCGAACCCACTACCTCCTGCGTCTCAGCCGGCTGTTCGCCCACTGCGCCACGGGGGTCGTCAAAGTTAGCACGATGATATCGATTTTACCGTGATTCGGAATGCACGGCATACAAGAACCTGTCAAAATAAATTACAGTGCTACCAACTTATCTGGCCCGGTGGACAAAATTAGAACTAAGCGCGCTAAGTACAAAACTTGAACTTAACGAGGCAGTTTAACAGACACCAGCGTATCCTTCACCGGGTCAGAAAAGTTTGTCATACTCTAAAAACGGTGGCTAAATACAGAAAATTAAAATTTATAGACGATAAACCGGTCATTCCGAGCTTTTTGTTGCTGCTAGTTGAATGTAAACTTCAGTTTACGAGTCGACAAGTCAAGGCCGAGACGATATGCGCAAACATTTGTTGGATTTTTATTTATTTCAGGAAATATTGCGAAGAGTATAACAAGATTTAAAAAAAATCAATTTTATATGTTTGGAAATATAAAAATATATATATATATATATATATATATAAAAAGCTGTATTCAAACATTTGCGTGGTATCCGCTCGAGTATCTCTCTGAACAAAAGCTGTCAGTTTTTTGATTTATGTACCCCGTCTACTGCCACTTCAGCGTGCCTTCTCTGTTGTTATTTCCACCAATCTCCTCATTTGTGATGCGAATTTGCAGAGAAATAACAAGTATAACCCTCGACCTAGCACGCTGCACCTTGAGCCTTCTAATGAGGCCCATAGTGAGAGAACACGTTCCTATACCATATGTCATCATCATCAATGATCACGCACTAGAAAGTGCAGCGTAGGACTGCTTCCCACCCGATGGAACGACGACCTGATAAAAGTTGCTGGGATCCGTCTCGATCGCACAAGATCCGTCGCTCTGGAGTTCTATTGGGGGATCTTCCGAACTCCAATGTTCAGCAGAGGAAGTCCTAACGCTGATATGATAATAATGATGATTATTATTAGTGTTGCAGCATCATACAGTAGGCATAAAATACTACTACAAAATACTACCTTTATATATCTATCGATCATAGATTATTTATACCTACTTCTTAGAGCCAGAAGTCAAGTCATTACTTTTAATTTACCATCTTGTTTTGTGTTTCATTTAGTCCATATGACGTGTCGAATAAATTATTTCTTTTTTATTTATACAATATCTGCGTGATTTATTTCAATCATTATTATAAATACGGGATTTATCACGTACCGTCTTATCGGTGTTTCGACCGACAATGTTTCGGTTCAATTAGAGAACCTTCATCAGGGCGAGTGCGATCCGCTCCGAATAACGTCTCGCCTCGCACTGCGCGCCGCTGCCTTCTGCGCGCGAGTAGATGGGCGCGGTTGTGGGGATTGAGTCAACGATGTTCCAGCGTGTTGACAGGCTGCATCATCATCATTATCATACTGCTGCTCTCTTCAGTAGTACTGGGTACACGCAAACGCACTACACTATGTCTTTACCGGGTTCACTCACTCTTCTGTCGCTTGCATCATGAAGACATGGCCTCAAGGCTGGCGATAGAACCCATCCTTTATCTCTGTTAAAGTTCGGCACACGACTTATTTGTATCGCCTCTCGGATCTTGCGAGAAACGAAGAATTTCTCTCTCACTAAGACCGGGGCTATGTCGAAACGTATGTAGTGCGTCGGAACATGCACTATATCAGAATATAGTGCATGTTCCGCCACTACAGAACTGTTGGAGTCGACATTCTTCATTGCACGTATGTGTTCAGTCAACCTGGTAGATACGTTGATGAAAGTTCATGAATTGAACCAAAACATTGTCGGTCGAAACACCGATAAGACGGTACGTGATAAATCCCGTATTTATAATAAGGTTCTGGTGGTATGTTGGTATTATTAGCTGGGTTAAGGACGCAGACAAATTTGCGCATTTTCACGTAATCTACATTTACACGTAAACAGGTACATCTACAAAGCCGATTCTAAGAACTATCTCGAGTGTATACCTACTAGATGCTCGATTTCTTTTTTTAAAGATTCATGAAAATATGTTATTTGTTAAAAAAATTACTTATTCAAAACAAGCTTTTATAAAATTAACAATCGGAACCGAATGAGCCCAAACACTAGTAGTCTACTCTAATTCATTCAGAAGTTTCGGTGTCTAGCATCAGTCTCCATCATGAGACCTCCATGGTACCATAATAGTGCATTGTCACCGAAGTTACATATTTATTCCAAATTTCAGCTCAATCGGTTGAGGGGAACGGGTTTAAAATTCAGTTGCAAGATTCCACCCGGACAAACGTACATACATTGCAAGTTAATAACAACCTTGTAAAATTTTTCTCTCAGCAGTAAATAATGAACCTTTGTGTGAACAAAACTTTGCAATAAATGAATAGACCACTGTCATTTTCATGAAATTGATTTTCAATTTTAAGCGGACTAAAGTTTTGCATCAAGTGCAAATGGAGCAAATAACTAGGATAACTTGAATAACTTCGGAAAAGATAAACTAACTTCATCAAATCAAAATCAAAAAATCATTTTTTTTTATTTCTGTAAAATATTGAACTTTAACATAGTCGTTGGGATCTTCTTTTAAGTATAATATACTTGTGTCAGAAGACACCGCTCTTCAATAACCATACAATTTATTTATATAGATTACAGATTTCTACATGGAATAGGTTATTTAACAGTAGCGAGCACATACGGTGGGTGTATATGGGTAGAATGTGTATGTACGTGTGTGTATGTATGTATGTTAGTGGATGTGTTTTTGTGTTTGTGTGTGTATTTATGAGTGTGTATGTTTTCATCTATGATGCGTAACATACTTCCTTATAACATGCTAAAATACACTCTGTGAGACTATTTTAAAACGTTGGAAACCTCTGTTTTTGTCGGATTCGATTTCGGATCCAAGAACAGTGTTTTGTTACCCAGAAATCTGCAATGGTATCTGATAAGGTATAGTTTTAAAATGGCGTTTTTGATTAGAAATTGAACCTCACAAAAACTGAGGTTTTCGATCGAACAGCTTTCGAACGTTTTAAAATATTTAAATTAAATTGCTTATCCTTTGACGACCTCCGTGGAGTTGTGAGCGAATGGCCGTCTGAGAGGAGGTTGCGGGTTCGATTCTCCACCGCGGAACAAATGTTTGCATGATCTACAAATATTTGTTTCGGGTCTAGCTATTTCTCTATATATTATAAATAAATATATTAATACTAATATAATATAATAATATGAACATTATAAGTATGTATTTACAAAAAAATGGTTTCTAGATAGGTATTCTATCAGTTATAGTACAAGCTTTGCTTAGTTTGGGGCTAGATGGCATTGTGTGAAATGTTCAGCATTATAAAATCAGACACTCAAAGCATCGTGATCAACTAGCTGTGAAGCTCCTCGAACCAAATCATCAAAAGCGCTTTAAGCGCCACAATTTACTAGAACTGAGTGACCGAAACTAGTTTCTCCAAATGTGCAATACTCCATGGAGTCTAGCACAGCACACCAGCTAGGCTCTACAAATATCTGCTTATAGCCAAAGGCTGATTGGAAGATCAACGAGAAAAAGTATTTATTTATTTATTCTAACGCGCCAAAAGAACTACAGATATAACTTCTAAGAATTATAGAAGCCTATAATTTCTTCCGTTAACAAGACTTATTTTATCGGACTATACCTAAAAGTTCCCGTTTACGGTTCGGTTACCCGATACAGCTGTCATCTGCTTCGTTTTATATTGGCGCTCAAAGCCGAGCAAAAACCGATAGACATGATTGAACTAAAATGTACGGTACGCAAAATCACGAGCGCTCATGGTTTGATGAACATGAGTTTTACGTATTTTGAGGGAGTGTGCATTTAAATGTTTTCCCTTCCCTTACTCTAGAAGTTACTAAACTGTTTATCCTAATTCCTCGTAATCAACTTCTTAACTAGGTACTTAAAATCTATGGAATCTTTCCAAATCTATAGACTAGATTATAGAGTTTCATTTTCCATTTACATCAAACATTGGATTGACATTGTTTTGGAAACTTTTTTGCCAAGCAAAAATACGGCTGTGATCTTTTGCAACTTCTTCTGTCGTATCAATGGTTTACTATTCCATCCAATATAGCCATTTTAGGTATCCGTTACTAAAATAGTCGACCTCTTGTAACTACTCTAAAGATTCTGCGACTGGAACTATGTGGGTCAGAAAACCTGGCCACGTCTTTTGCAATGCTCTGTAGATATCGCAACTGCTCCAGATCACTCAATACTCAATTCATTTATTGCTTTCGTATGGTGACAAAGTTGTTACAGGTAGTAGGTAGATATTGGTGGTGATTCTGTTGTTTACACTGACTAAGTAATTTTTGTAAAATACGAACGGTCTTATTTTGCTTACGCTAAAGATCAAATTAGAATGACATTTAAAGTGATATTTCTAAAATTAAGTATTTTTTACTAATACGGCGTGTTTTTGGGCTAGTTTTAGTCAGCAGGCAAATTGGTGTTGATTAAAACTAGCCCGTAAACACGCCACATTAGTAAAAATTACTTAATTTTAGAAATGTCACTTTATAAGTAATTCTAATTTGATCTTTAGCGTAATCAAAATAAGACCGTTCGTATTTTACACAGTTTTAGTTAGTCAGCGTAAACAACAGAATCGCCACCTCTAAACTGGTGGTCTTATGAACCCTGGCAGGGTATTACAACAGAAAGACAGACCATGTTTAGACTCTAGACGCAAGTGTCCTTAAAACATTGGCTAAATTGGTATGCTGAATTGAAATACTTCTAGATAAGCAGAAAGAGTTATTAGAACCAAAAGATTAATCTTTGATTAAAAAAAAATCAAAAATCTCTTACTGTATAGTACAAGACTACTTTAAGGCTAGGGTTGGAAACTGTTATTTTAAGTTACATTAACCTGTGTTAGAAGAGTCCCCTCTTGAATGTGGTCGATTAGGATCACATCTTAGTTAACAAATAGTGTATACTAACCTTTATCTTTACACTGTCTGTTGCCCGTGACTTCATATGCGTTGCACTACTAAATGTGTAGGTAACCTAGAAATAATGCTAAACTCACTGTTGCAACTTGACTTGACACCCCATTTTTATCCCATGGGAACTGATTAATGGGATAAATGGTAGCATATATGGTGATCCATTTATATACCAAAATATCCAGGATCTACGTATATACCAAATTTCATCGAAATCGGTTTAGCCGTTACGGCATGACTGAGTAACAAACAAACAAACAAACATCCAAACTTTCGCATTTATAATATTAGTGTGATAGTATAACATGAAGTCGCTTCCGCTGTCTGTTCGCTTATCTTATAAACTACTCTACGGATTTTAATGCAATTTTCAGCATTAGATAAAGTGATTCAAGAGGAAGGTTTATATGTATAGTACGTACATAGTAACTGCGAAAGTAACTGTTTGTTTGTTAGTTTGTTTGTTAACTTTTCATAACTAAACGGCGGAACGGATCGTAATGAAATTTGGCGTAGAATTGATCGTAATGTTTTTATAGAAATACCACGAATGCGAAGCCGCAGGCGGGTCACCTACTAAATAAATAAATGGATAATATTATAAATGAAGATACGCTGTACTAATTGAATGTTATTGGTATATAAAGATTATTTTGTAAATTATTAGTTTACTAGTGCAGTTTAATAAATAAAACAAATGCTTAGTACGGGATTTATCACGTACTGTCTTATCGGTGTTTCGACCGACAATGTTTCGGTTCAATTCGTGAACCTTCAGTGCGAGGCGAGACGTTATTCGGAGCGGATCGCGCTCACCCTGATGAAGGTTCACGAATTGAACCGAAACATTGTCGGTCGAAACACCGATAAGACGGTACGTGATAAATCCCGTATTTATAATAATGATTGAAATCAATTACGAAAGTTTTCTAAGTAAAAATGCTTAGTATTTTTTGCTAATTTCGTCTGAGACAGGAATATAAAGTGTAATAAAATGCAGCGAGTATAGTTAACAATGAGCTGAATCCTAGCCGTGACGTGTCCCAGCTTAGCTTCCGTGTTTACTGTGAAATACTGTAGTCACGTAGCACAGCTATTAAGGCAGCAGCTGGCTCATTACACACAAATGATGATAAATTGAAGCAATGCCTAGTTGTAATAGGTACAGTGCCACCAGCTTAACTGGCGTTGGGGACAAGTGATTTTTCGACTAGTTAGAGGAAGGTAATTGTTTGCAATCGTCTCTATCTTAACTACAATCTACATATCTTTATCAGCAATAAACTAAAGTTATCTGAAAGAGATCTGTTCTTTAGCTTTATGGCACTGGGTGAAGGTACACCAGCCCACGCAACTTGTAGCGCTATAGTGTCGCAATCATTTAAAGGTCATTGGGCATTTTGTTCGGACATATGACCCACGGCGCACAAAAACGAAACAGGGCTAGGTATGTAGTTAAATGTATATGTTACTTAATGGTATGGGTCGCATTATTGCAGGATATGGGAGAACCGCAAAAAAAATTTTTTTAATTAATATTATAGCATTTTTAAAATAATTATTATAGCATTTTTAAATTATTATTATAGCATTTTTATAATGAACTAAGTAAAAACTATTGGCCTGACTGTAAAAATACTTTGTAAAACAGTTGTTTTGAACAATTTCCAGGAATACGAAAATAAAATCCATTTTGCGGTAATAATATTTTTATTCTGCATTATCAAAATCTATAGTTAATTCATCTAAAAAGGCTGCAGGCGCGTCTATCACGTCTTGATGCCTGGCCCATGACAGAAAGTATACGACGCTTACAACATGTGCACAGCTTCCGACAGTGCGACGGCCGTGTATACACGAGCAGTAATACTGTTGGATGCTATTTCTTCCAATATGGGTAGGATCTACTAAAATATAGGTGTAGTACTGCTTTGCACGGACGTGTCGTGACTGTATTCTGCCTCTTATCAATATCTTATTTTCAATCATTTCTTGGTGCCGGTATAGTTCGATAGTGTATACACCATCCTCACGCATGTGCTCGTGGCAATACGATCTTGCGATTCTCAAGTGGTATGATCCCAACGTAAACAATATTAATTCGTCAAATGTAAGCCGAGGAAAGTCATCAAAATCCGGATCATTGCCATCGAGTCGCACAAACGCTACTCTCTGCCTGTTTAAATTATGGTTAATCACATATTCTGCCATCTCATTGGGTTCATTCATTCGTTCATTTATAATTCTTATGAATTGTTCCGCATACATATGGTCCTCATATGGATGGCGAGTAGCATTAATTATGGCCGCAGTTATTTTGAAGTCGACCATCATGTTTCTCATGGCAACGTTAAAATATACATGGCGGAAGATTTTAAAATCTTTCTTGAATCTGCCGTTAATGGTTTCCACTACCCACCGGATCATTGTTATTAATCTAGATTTATTAGCATCTAGTGTCGTCAGTTGTTCTCCTCTTACTCTTGTAGGCGGCATGTGAGGATTATACCCGCATTCCTCAATTTTATCAATCGAATCCCGAAATCCACGATCCAATATAAAAACATCATTAACTCTCAAGAACCCATGAATCGGAGAATCTTCTTGCATCAGGTCACGCATAATGCTTGCGTCCGAAGTAGTCGCAGTGTAAGGCCCCGTAACATCTACTATGTAGCCGTCGGTACATACTATAAGGAAGGGTTTTACTAAGTTCCGAAACTTATGAAGACTGTAAGTTTTGCGCTGGAAAAGGAAATTCGAACTCTTTTGTAGATAAATATATGTTCCATCACATACGAGAATGGCCGCCGGTTCATTATAGTTACCACCAAAAAAATGGCTTGGAATTGCAAGATTCTTGGCCACCACATCTTCCCTAGTAATATGATTTAAGCCCAAATGCTGTGGAACAAAATCATTACTTAAGCATTCTCTTGCTATCGCCAACTTCCTTTCTAGGGTTCTCCTCGACATATTGAATTTAGTGGCTAATCGCTCATCTGGTTCACCGGTTCTTATTTTTGTTAAAAAAATTCCAAGAACTGTGGCAGGATGAACTGATCGATCACCCAGTGAAGGCGTTTGGTTCAAAATAACATTAAATTGATATTTTGTTAGTCCCGTCCAAAAGTGAAATTCATTGTCCTCTATTTCTTCAATATTTTCGAAATCAAGGTTGCTTCTTTGTTCGATACCCCATTTATATAAATTCATCATACCAACAACATGAGTACTGTCAAAGTTTTCGTGGGATGTAGTGTTGAGCAAGTCTACCCAATCATTCCTCATAAAATGAGCATTGCAAACCCGAGCTAATTCTGGTATATAAAAATTGTGATTGTGTAAGAGTTGGAACTTAGCATATAGTGGAACATTATGGGCCACTACATTTCTACAGTTTGTAAAAATACAATGTCTCGCTGTATTCGATGCTCGCTTATATCCTCTAGGCGTAACAAAACTAGGCTGCAATTGTACTTGATCTTGCACTGGTTGCTCTTCAACTGGCTGATCTTGTACTGGTATATTTTGTACTTGTTCATTTTGTACGGGTTGATTCCGTAAACGACGATCTAACCTTGACCAACAAGCATGGCACATGGCCCGTGAGCCATTAAAAGTAATCTGAAACAATTGAAAAAAAAAAATATATATTCCTCCATTTATCAAGAAGTAAAATGAGCCATTACATTGAGCAAAGCAACATTTGTACAATCAAGAGCACGCGACGAGTCATACACATACGATGACAGTGTAGTGTACTTACCTCACGTGGTATTATTTCTTGCAATAATAAATCTACAAGATCCCTTTGTCTTTCCAAAAAGAGAACTGTCAATATGTGTTTTCGTCGACGTAAAACAGATCGATTACACGACACGCAACTATTTTGTCTTTCCATGTTAATGTAAACCAATCGTCAAGCAAAATCAGGGGTCCATAAAACACGCTCAAGTAATCAATAAAATGCAAAAATCGGAAACACGAGTTTAAACGCACAGATCGAAACGAAGGATGACGTACGACTGCGGGGCGGTCAGAGCGGGTGGGGCGCAGGCGGCGCGTCGCACGCGCACTTCGATACCTTACTGTTATTTTCTACCTGTCGAAAGTGCGAGCGAGAGAGACATACAATCTGTTATGCGATACAAACATTTTTCTTATGCTTGTACATACATTTTCACAATGCTGACAGTAAAATCTTTAGTTTTTAGTCTAATAGAATTATAGTTAGACTCACATACATACTGTTACATAACATTTTTCCTCCAGCAGATACATAAAAAAAATTTACATATTTAGAAAAGTGGAATTGAATACTTTACTTTAAAAGTGATTTGAACACTGTGCGCGAAAAAAAAAAAGTGGGTCAAAACCGCCCAATGATCTTTTATTAGTTTATTTTTTTATAATTATTAATTTAATATGTTGATTATTTGAGCTTTTATTGTTTAATTAAATTATTATAAATTCCCAATTGTACTAACATAGTTTTAAGATTTTTTTTACGTACAAAATATGGAAGTAATATCTCAGATAAAAATTTAAATTGAAACTTAACTTGAGAGAAATACGCCAAAATACATTTTCAGAAAATGACTGGGTTTTTTTGTTGCTTTTCCATTGTATGAAACTATCGTAAACAATTAAGTACTTTGCTCTAGATTTTATATTTATTTATTTGGAAAACCAACAGCTAATTATACATAATATGAAACACAGTAGATAAAAGAAAGACAATAATAGGTTTTCACGACTAAACAACATAATAAAAAAAAAGTGAAATAAACAAAAAAAAAGTGGTTAAAAATAAATATGGATAATAAGTTACATAGAAGCTACTTAATACTACATAAATATATTAAAAGTATACGTCTATCGCCAAAAAATTCTCTGTTCAGTCGTAGTCTGGCTGAACTGACACTCGTGCAGAATAGATCTATATCTAATCGCTTACTCAGCTTATTAAAGTTGTCGCTTGCTCGCCACAAAAATGAATTTTGCCTGTAGTTGGTACCAACTACAGAGACATGGATAGTAGGATTAAATCTCTTAGGTTTAAATGGTATACTAATTTTAATTTTGCAGGTATTAAGCTTTCATTTGCATTTTGTGCTGCATTTAGTATTTCTGGCGGGGTTAAGTCTATCAATTGTTAATCTTTTGTACTAAAACTTGACATTTTTACAACTATTTATCACACAGCAACAAATGCGATACAAACAAAAAAAAAAAAGGAAAATGGCGCGCAAGTTTTTTTTTTTGCACGCGCTAAATTTAGGTTAATGGATTACATATAGCCATACAGCCTACTTCAAAATTATAATTTTAGTGATAAAATGCAAATATTTTACAACAAATTATTGTGAATTATAATTAATTGGATAATAATAAATGTTTTTTTCGTTTTAATTAGGGATACATTTATTTATTCCAAAAATGTAATAGTATTTTCAGCAGCATAAAACCTCTTTGTTGTTACAAAAACTGTATTACCCGGTTAAATTGAAAATGCTCTGTTTACTCGCATGTAATTTGCAGTTAGGTACTAACTTAACTTTGTAAGGATAATTCTATTACGCACTAGTGTGTTATATTATGAGGCACGCGTGTGTTATAGTTCGGTTTAAGGCCCTAATAACGATGTACTCTGCCACACTTTACGAGCAAGTGAGTTGAAACATATATTATACATTCAGACAGTTTAATAGTGTTAAATAAAATAAAAATACAATCATTTAATTACAAGAGAATCATGAAAATATAAACTAAAAATATCTTACGACTTACTCTTGGAAATAAACTTTTCAACATTCAGACAGATACTACTTATCTACAGACTCTCAGTTGAATATTATAATTCATGTGTTCACAATATTTTTAAGAATAATCTAATATTTAAGTTTTGAGATTTTTATTTACCGCGGCGGGCGAGCACGAGTTAGCCGCGAAATTCGCCGAACGACGCACGATTATTCACGAAATAATTTAAGTTTCGGCGGGGCCGAAAGTTTCGGCCATTTTTTGGCCGAAACCGAAACTAAGGCCCTAACCTGGCCGAAACTGGCCGGAACCGAAACCGAACTTTCGGTCGGTCACTACGTTTTAATAATAATGATTGAAATAAATCACGAAAGTTTTCCTAGTAAAAATAGTAGAAAATGGGATTTCACGTAAGTATAGAAGCAACTTCGCAACAGTATAGAGTTGGCCAGCTTCTTCAAGAGCTGTGCTCGCTTCCCATTTCGAAGCTAAGAAGTTTTCGTTTAATAATTTAAAGCTAACACCAACGGCAGATTTAAAAGCCGTAATAAAATATACAACACTGAACTGCCGGTAGCTACTTAATTTGATGGAACTCAGAATTTAATTACAAGTGGCTTACTACAATCCTTACTATTAATATAATTTTCGAAAGTAACTCTGACCCTCTCTCCCTTGTCTCTCTGTCTGTCTGCTTGTTACGTTTTCACGAGTATCCGGCTGGACCGATTTCGAAGAAATTTGGTATACAGATAGATCATGAACGGAATTGGGACGTAAGCTACTTTTTACTCAGAAAACTTTCGTGATTGATTTCAATCATTATTATAAATACGGGATTTATCACGTACCGTCTTATCGGTGTTTCGACCGACAATATTTCGGTTCAATTCGTGAACCTTCATCAGGGTGAGTGCGATCCGCTCCGAATAACGTATCGCCTCGCATTGCGCGCTGTTGTCCTCTGCGCGGGAGTAGACGGGCGCGGTGGTGGGATTGCGTCAACGACGGCCCAGAGTGTTGACAGGCTGTGTCATCATCATTATATTTACTGCTGCTCTCTTCGGTAGTTCTCAGTACAGGCAAAAACACAACACTATGTCTGTAATAACCAGGTTCACTCACTCTTCTGTCGCTTGCATCATGAAGTCATGGCCTCCAGGCTGGCGGTAGATCCCATCCTCTATCTCTGTTAAAGTTCGGCACACGACTTATTTCTATCGCCTCTCGGATCTTGCGAGGAGCTACTTTTTACCTGATTGTGCAGAAAGAGGGTAATGTTTTTATTGACAAATCACGCATGCGAAGCCGCGGGCGGTTCAGCTAGTGTCTAAGTATCTGAGACATGACACCTATCGCTGGTTATAACGCCTGGCGAAAAGTTGCAGATGAAAACACGTCTTCTAGTAATTGTAATTGTGTCAGCATTATCACAGTTCGGATGGTATAAACTTCCTAACGAAAAGGTTCGAGGCATTATCTTCGTATGGCCCAGTGCGAATTGGTGGATTTCACGTGTCTCATGTTTTTTGGAGGGTTTAGGAATTTCGTTTTCTTCGTCGAAACCCCTTTTGTTTTACTATGCTTATTCGTAATAAAATAATGTCAGACTTCAGACTCAACTGATTTTAAACAAAATATACATGGTTATGGTGGCAAGAGCGGGGGACTTCAATACCTATCAATGGAACACCATGTATGTTGAGCAATATACAGTAGTTCAAAAGTAATTTGAAGTTTTGTGATTTTTCATCGGACGACCTCCGTTGTGCAAATGGCGAATATCCTAGCTATAGTCTGAGATGCAGGAGGTGGCGGGTTCGATTCCCACCTCGCAACAAATGTTTGCATGATCTACAGATATTTGTTCCGGGTCTGTTTGTTTTTATATATTTGTTTATTTATTTATTTGTACTCAATCACGTCGTAACGGCTGAACTGATATCGATGAAATTTAGTACGTAAGTAGATAATAACCTGGATTAACACATAGGCTAATTTTTATCTTTTAAATCGGGTCCTATGGGATAAATGGGGCGTCAAGTCAAATTGCAACAGCGAGTTTAGTTTAGCAACGCATTTATTAGTGTTATATATAGTGTGTGAATGTAATGTCAGTAAAAATATATAACAAAATACCAGAACAAATTTAAGCACAAGAAAACGACATTGACGATTGAATATAATTACAACATATACTAATGAAAAAGAGTTAGGTACTACGACTTTTTTAACGACAAGACATGTAAATAATTTTCTACAATATTGATTTCACTAACCAATACAATTCAAAACATAGTATTTCATGTCAAAAACATATTATTACAAATTGCAACTATAAAGGAGCCTTGTTATTACGATACGTTTTATTTCTAAAGATCTAACTAAACAAAATAAAAAAAAAATAAACACATAAAATAATTGTCAAAATAAAATTATATAATTTAAAGAATTACAAGTTACAAATTGCGGCTGTAAAAGGACCTTGTTGGTATTGTAAAAAGACACATAAGTTAAGGACAAAAAAAAATAAGGAATAGAAAAAAAAACAAAAAAATTGAACAGGTCGCATTAAAATTAATATCATTTAAAGCTTCTCCCAATGAGTAATAACTTTTTTGTATTAATATTTTTTTATAATTTTTCTTAAATAGATTATTACTTGATGTAACATTTTAATCCACATTGTATGAACGCAATAAAATACTGGATACTGAATACAACGCGAACGAAGTCGCGGGTAGCTTGTAAATCATAAAAATAGGTGTTAGCTTTCGTTTACCCACTATTGTTTTGCATTCAGAACACAGGCATGGAAAATAATGACATCAACATACAAAGCTATGCAGGCGGTACTGAATAGATGTTATAAGTGGTTGTGACCTACATCTGGCCATTAAACAGGACAAACAGCATCGAACTTACGAGCTGAACTTATAATTAACATTATCTACTGTTGAGATATCTGGGTCTTGCGAATAGACTGGAGATAAAAGAAAGCTACTAAAATGTACGTTTCTTAACCTAAATTGAATCAAGGTTGATACTTACCTACTACTGCTACTGTTAGTCCATTGTTAGGCAAAGACCTTCTCCCATTTTCCCACTCACAACGGTTCAGTGCCACCGTTTGCCAGTCCCTCTCAAAGGTGTCCAGCTCGTCCCGCCACTATACCAAATATGAAATTGAATACCTACTTCGTTGATTGTTCGAATTTCAAACTCACGTATACCTACCTACCTCTTTTCAGGGTTCCGTACCTCAAAAAGAAAAAACTGAACCCTTATAGGATAACTTTGTTGTCCGTCTGTCTTTCTGTCTGTCAAGACCTTTTATCTCGGAAACGCGTGAAGGTATTGTGTTGAAATTAAAACCATATACTCAAGTATACAGTTTCTTAAAGCTGTGAAAAAATCAAACACTAATTTAATGTAAAAATAAGATACGGCCGTTTATGCCGCAACAAACGTATTTTTCGAGACTCTCAAGGGAAAAGCGTTTGATGTTTCGTATGGGTATTATTATCAATATATCGTAGTCTTATTTTTTCTATATTTTTTCTTGCTACTTAAAATCGTGCACTACCTACAAAAATATTTATTCCACACTACGCAAAGGTTAACAGGAAAAGAATGCTTGCTAGCATTAAGTTCGCCTATGTACATATTTATGTATTTTTGTACAATAAAGAATTTTCAATCAATCAACTATGAAATTTGGCAAGTGATATCGTCTTATACTACAAATACAGGGAAAAATCCGAAACTGTACATTTGTAATCAATTCATAAAAAATATAGTATTTATTTAAAGTACGTACTAATCAATCATCGAAACTGTCGTCGGTACAAATTTTACGGAACCCTCGGTAGGCAAGTCTGACTCGCACTTGCCCGGTTTATTTATTTACAACTTACCCATCTAAAACAGCGTTAATCTCCATATCGACAAAATACTAACGGTTTAAGTTGTTAAACCTACTCTTATTTTTGTTACTAGCTATTATTTATTAAAATAAATACTTCAATATCTAAACCAGTTAATCTATACACAATGATTAGCTGGAGGAAAATGTCTATTAGCATTAAGTTCGCCTACGTGTTATTTTATTAGTGCAATAAACTTTCTTATCTAAATATTTACGCGATGGGTTTTCAGTAATTGTCAAATTTTTTCCTCACAATCTAATTCAAATTCTATGGTGGAGGAAATAAAAGATCTGCACTGACGTCCTGCATTGGGGTGTATTATGCATTACCCCCCTTCTAACCTGACCCCAGCCATATTAACTCCTTGAAGTAACGGAGTAGGACTTTGGGTTGGTGGCAGCAGCTTTCCAGGGTCCTCGTGGATGTTGATGTAGTAGGGGTGTTGGTGGAGGATGAGGATTCGATGACCCCTTGCAGACCCGTTCTCAGTCTAGCGTTGTTTGTGGCAGTGCAGTGAAGTATCACGTGCTCCACAGTCTCTTCCTCCCGAAGGCATCTGCGACAAAGTCCACTGTCCGTGGCTTCGGTCTTCAGGAAGTGATGGTTAAGTTTGCAGTTCCCGTGATGCTTTTTTCCTAAATTACTAGTTGTTTATTCAGTGCTCACAGTTCCCGAGAATCCTGCTTGTGACGGCGGCAGCAGCAGATGTTGCTGCCAAGGCGAGGCTGATATTATTATCATCAGGATAGCAGCCATAAGGCGTCCACTGCAGAAAGGCCTCCCCCAGAACTTTTTAGCATTACTCTAACTTAAGTGTGAATAAACAGACTAAATAAAACTTGGCAAAAGAACAAACATCCATGCAAAAAACGACTCTATCATAAAGTACTCTGTATAATATTCAAAGCGATTTTGACTTAATTGAGTTCTGGTTAGACTGGTACTGCGGTTACCTGTGAAATTACAAGCACATGAGGCTTTACACCTCAAATCTTAACATCTAACTCTTAGATCGAGTTCCAAACGTCGAGATCCGTAGAAGAACGAAGGTTCATGACGTTGGGAATCGATTTATGGAGCTCAAATGGTCTTGGATACTTGACAAGACGTGGTGATAACAGGTGGAGCAGGGTAGCAACTTAATGGTGGTCAATAAATGGCTGTAGAAGGGTAGGACGTCCGGCAGCGAAATGGGTAGACGACATCGTTAGAGTCGCGGGCCGTCAATGGATGAGACTAGCGCAGGATCATGACGGATGGCACAAACTTGGGGAGGCCTATACCCAGCAGTGGGTGAAGTCGGGCTGTGGATGATGATGAGGCTTTACACCTGTATTCCTCCAGTTGATTGACGTAGAGCACGTTTCTAAGATGCGTGATCACGCTACGAGGCATTGCTTTGTTATTTGCGATGGTTACCACTTAACATCAGGTGGGCCATTTACATGATCTATCTCGAGGTAGTATGAAAAAACTTAAAGCTACGATTCAGACCTTCTCTCTTCCTAGTTTAATATTTCTTTTTTATAAAATGACAACTATAAAGTTATGCATTCATTGAAATGCAACAATGGCGGAACTACCGGTGCCAACTTTTATCCTGAGGATATTTAGTTGCGGTAAACTTTTACAGACTTCAATGACGGTCGGAGTTATAAATGAGATTTGAAGAACGTGCTTGAATATACGTACGTAGATTATGTAGTAAGCACATCGAACTGACGGCCGTTGGGGCAAAAAAGTTATCGAGTGGAAACCACGCACTGGAAAGCGCAGCGTAGGACGGCTCCCTACTAAAGTCAAAGTCAAAATCTTTTATTCATTAAAATCACAAGGATCACTTTTAAACGTCAATGTTACTGCCTGTTCCTTCGCGACCAAGCCAAGAAAGAAAGGTAAGAAAAGATGATATCGATTAAATAGGAGCTTAAAAAGAATCAACTGAATATTTTTAGGTTCAAATTTAATAACGTAGTAGGCATTCAAAAAACGTAAAGAAAAATATTCTGTGAGCTAAAATGTTTTTCAGTGGAGTGTTCATTAGCAAACACCAAAGGAAGCTCGGCGTGTGTTATTTCGGAATACAAAAAACTGTGCGTCTACCAAAGGAATGAACGATCCAAAAAATGTTTGATTAACTAAAAAAAAACGGTCAAGTGCGAGTCGGACTCGTGCACGAAGGGTTCCGTACGTATCTGTAAAAACGGCAAAAAAGCCATGTTTGTTGTATTGGAGCCCCACTTATATATTTATTTTATTCAATACCACAATTTTATTTATGTACCTTATTTGAGATTGGTGCTGATTAAGCTAGTCCTCTAAATTGTATGAGCAACCATACAACTCAGAGGACTAGGTATCATCATCATCATCATCATATCAGCCGTAGGACGTCCACTGCTGGACAAAGGCCTCCCTCATTGATCTCCAGGAACTGCGGTTGGAAGCGGCCTGCATCCAACGCCGACCTGCGGTTCTTACCAAGTCGTCTGCCCATCTTGTGGGTGGACGTCCTACGCTGCGCTTGCCGGTCCGTGGCCTCCACTCGAGAATCTTCCGGCCCCAACGGCCATCCGTTCTGCGCGCTCTTCATTTCTGATTCGATCCCGTAGAGAAACCCCGAGCATAGCCCTCTCCATAGCTCGTTGAGCGACTCTGAGCTTATTCATAAGGCCAATAGTGAAGGACCACGTCTCGGTTTCATATGTCATCACTGGTAACACACACTGATTGAATTTTTCCTTTATTTGTGCTATTTATTGTGATTCTAGGTCAACGAGAACTACCATATAGGTTTTCGACCCAAAACCTATAGGGTACTTCCGGTTAACCGAGAATTGTCAATTTTGGTTAAAAGCAAGGTCTTACAGCACAAGTAAAGGTAAAATTCCGAAAAATAAAAAAAGTTGAAAATTAAGGTAAATTTTGGTACTTACAAGTTTTTGGGAAAATAAAAATATGTCCATATCTTTTTATCCTCTTGATTCAAGACCTTGATTTTATACACCTAACAGGGGCTATAGACTCCAGTATCTGGTTTACATTTCAACTTGCTAGGTCCAACCGTTCCTGAGAAAATCGGTGGTGGCACACGGACAGACAGACGGACAAGAGAGTGATCTTATAAGGGTTCCTTTTTTACCTTTTGAGGTACGGAGCCCTAAAAAAGACCAGTTAATGAATAATCTACTGAATTTTAATATATTTGTCTTTATATTTATGACATAGATTTAAAGTAACATAATTTGAATAAATGTGTACAATTGACGGTCTTATCGCTAAGTTACTAAGTCACGATCTCTACCAGACAACCTACTTATATAAATATCCTTGAACGACCTAAACTTATTTAAACGAACTGTGATATGGGAATGTAAGAGCTATTTTTATCAGTTTCTACTGATCAAATCGTGATCAAAAATGATGATTTAGAAAAAATTGTCAATGTAGTTGAATCTCCCACGGCTGTTGAGAGTCGGGCATTCAAACAATCATATTGAATGGGACACGCGATTCCAATGTGGGTCGGTGAATGTCACATGAATTTTCTATACATAGATGCTAAGTTTTAACATAACGGTTTGCTTTGACTTTTGCATAGGCAAATTGACGATTGAGTGAAACATGCCCTCATCCATCATCATCATTATCATCATATCAGCCTTTGGAAGTCTACTACTGAATAGAGGCCTCCCCCATAGATGTCCAGAGCAACCAATCTTCTGCGGCCAGCAACCTTTACTAGGTCATCTTTCCATGGTGAGGCTATGCCGCGCTGGCGCGCCGCGGAGCGTCTGGTTGTCTGGTGATAGAATGGGGATGGCGCGATCATGTTGAAAAGGTCCGTAGCACACTCTCCGAAATGTATCCGATAAAAAAACGACTGGTTTGAAACCTTTCGACGATGTTCGAGGCTGTGGAGCCTTGTCCCAGAGGTGAAAACAGTAGTTCAGACATGATCGGACTTGTGCTTGGTATAAGTTGATCAACAGTCCCGGTGTGAAGTATTGCCTCACCTTTGCCAGCAGAAGGAAAATACAAGTAAAAAAATCTTCCGGTTAGTCCCTAGGAAGTTCTATTCCCGTAATAAAATCTAGTCTAACTTTTGATCTAATTTATATTGATCATATATTTATTTATATATATTTGGCCTCCGTAAATATGATCATGTGTCTCCCTGCCGTTCTTAACCTTAAGTGGCTTCAAATTCGTCTTCGTCGGAATATGCATATCCTCTCTCTTCTCTATTCTATTCTTTTCAACCCCTTCTCTCCTCACAATCTGAAAGAAACATTTGAATTTCTTCATTTTTCAAACAACTATTATCTTAGGTCATCGGAAAACTTGATAGTCAGAACTCCTTCGCATAGCACTTTCTTTTACAGCGGTTCTTTTACTGTCCAGGCTGTTCGGCTGTGAAATGCTCTGTCCGAAGAAATAAGACGGTCTTCCTCCTTACACACCTTCAGGTTGAACGTGAAACAACATTACCTGACGATATCATCTTCCTAGCGTTATTTATTTACTAAATAAGTATTTTATCTGTTAGTATAGTTTACTATATGCATATATATATTAGTATATATGTATGTATGTATATATATTAGTCTATTTTATAAGTATTTTAAGTATTAGGATTACATGTTATCATATTTTTATTATCCCTGAGAATATATAAATGAAAAAAAATGAAAATGAAATCATTTATTTGACACGACACACACGTACAAAATAACAAACACAAAGGAAGAAGATGACATAGTCGTAATGTTGAATCTTGACTTCTGGCTCTAAGTAGTAGGTGACGGGTGTAAATACAAGGATATGAAGACATAGAAAGACAAGAATACCAAAAGTCGAAGATTACAGGTTAATTAAAAAATACAGGAATATCTCACGCAACTTCCATCATAATTACAAGGTCGAGTCATACCAAAATGGCGTCAGCTCAGCATGTGCCAAGTAGGTAGGCTAGAACCTAGCTACATAACGCTGGTATTCTTTCTATATATGTGTAAATGTAATGCACTCCGTATCTTCGTAAATTTCGCTCCATCCAAAGGTTGCCTAGAAGAGATCGCTTTCAGCGATAAGGCCGCCCATTGTATTGCCTTATTTATTCTAGCCTAGTACTTATTTTTGTATTATTTCTGGTTGTGCGGTAATTCAATAAACAGTTATCTATCTATCTAATTTACCTAATGCCCGCCATTGCAACGTTTTGTACCAGAAAATCTGCCTCTATAAATCGATTCATCCCCACACAGAGCTTTTAAAAGTTTGATAGTTTGTTAGTGCTTAAGTGAGATGTTGTTGTTGTTGCGTTTTTTATTTCTTTTATTATGTGGCAGTGGCGTAACTACAGTGTGGCAAGTCGGCAAAATGCCACGGGCCCCCAGCCGGAAGGGGCCCCCGGTCAGATGAGAATCCCAACTCCCAACATTTATTCCCATGTGGAAATTTTAGACCAGTTGGAGGTCAGTTCGATTTATTTTCCGATATCGGATTGCTCTTGGAGTTGGTATCGTACGGATATACTTAAATTGATAAAAACTTATATAAGAAATTCTATGGGACAGACAACAAAGGTTAAGCAACTTGGTTATTCTATCCATCGAAAATTCTATGGTCTGAAATTTGAACTATGCTGATGTCATTAACACTTTTGCGGAACAGAAAGTCCGAAGAAAGGAATTTTAATAATTAAAATTGTGTACTTAAACTACAATTGTGATTTCAGTTCAATAATTATTATAAAATAAAAAAAAACTGTTCTTGTTGGTTCAGCTTTATTTTGAGGTAGGGAAGGGAGGGGAGGGCATCCGATGAATTTGCCACGGGCCTATTATTAATACATATGTTGTGAAGAAGAAGATGCACGAATATAGCACGTCGAGAACTATGAATGGAAAAGATTGCCCCTCCTAAAGACTAAATAGAGCCTGCTGAAGAGCTGCCTGCCGGAAAATACCTTCCTTGGCCCACGTAGAAGTCACTCAACCGTCTCAGGACACAAGTGGGTCGCAGCAGGCGAAATATGTGTAAATGGGGTTACATTGGAGTGTCTGCGACTAGTTGCCCATGCGGTACAGACCCTCAGACTATGGCACACTTACTAGGCTGCCTATTGTGCCCTTATTCTTGCACCCTGAGGGATACTTGTACCGCCACAGATAATGCTTTGCAGTAGCCTAGTATTGGCAAAACAATATTTGATATTGAAAATATGAACCATAACGACACGACGAAGAAGAATAATACACTAAAGAATAATTTCATAATTTTAACCCCTTACTTTACTCACACCGCCTTTAGGGATAATTTTGCAAACAGTTGAAACACGTATTTCTTTATTTCTTACCTAAAACCTAAATTTGAATTTTCAGATCCCTAAATTGAGGAATTATGGATTGCCCATACAAACTTTCAACCTCTTGTTTGATTATTTTTTGTGTATTTATGTATTATTTATGTCCTTTTCCAAGAAATAACTCCTTGTCAAATTTCATTACGATCCGTTCCGCCGTTTAGTCGCCAAAATGTAACAAACTAACAAACTGAGTTACTTTCGCAATTATAATATTAGTATTTTTCAAACTTTCGCGATCACTGTACATAATTACTGATTAAAACGGGAATTTATCACGTATGTAGGTAACTTTTTAGGGTTCCGTACCCAAAAGGTAAAGCGGATCCTATTACTCCGCTGTCTGTCTGTCCGTCTGTCACCAGGCCAATGTTTCCCAAACATTGTTCTGCCATGGCCCGGTAATTTTCACACTGCCCGTTCGTGACCCACTTAATACTTTTAAAACCAAGCTGGTTCCATTAGGTAAAACAATACACATTTATTAATAGTAAAAATTTAGAATTTTATTAATACTTCATATATTAATATAAATATCACCTGTTTAGTCATTAAATTTTAGTGCGAAGTATGGAGCTGCTGCTTATTTTTCACTAAAGAATCCAAGTATTTTATTTTTTTAGTGGCCCGGTATTTTATTTTGATGGTCCGGTACCGGGTCGCGGCCCGGCAAATGGGAAACCATGCACCAGGCTATATCTCATGAACCGTGATAGTTAGACAGTTGAAATTATCAAAGGTGTTGTATTTCTGTTGCCGCTATAACAACAAATACTAAAAATAGAATAAAATAAATATGTAAGGGGAGCTCCCATACAACTAACGTGATTTATTGCTCGTTTTAGCTCGATATTGATAACGGAAACAGATAAACGCTTCGCAGGTAACGGTACTCTTTCGTGAATCGTTGCGCAAAAACCGTAACCTTACCTACAGATTGTTATTGTGACGACCTCTGTGGCGCAGTAGGCGAATCGAGGTTGCGGGACAAATGTACATATATATTTTAAAAAAATTATGAAAAAAATAATCTGTGGATGAAGTCGTGGGTCATGCATTTATTCATGTAACTATTAGCACTATGTTCTACTTCATAATGTATGACTGTTTATCTTCCCAAATAAATACAATAAAATATATAACTAGATATTATATCAGTTATCTGGTTCACATAGTACAAACTTTGCTTAGTTGAAGTAGAAATAACCATTATCATATTTATTATTGCCAAGGATCGTGATAGGTGGAAGGAGTCGGGGAATGTCGTTGCCCAGCAGTGGGAAAATGGAGGCTAGTAAAAAAAAGTATTATCAATATACGCTAGAAAATTTGGAATAACATATTCTCAGATGCTAGGTGGGTATATATAAAGCCCAAGTAACACAAAAACTACTTAATTAAATAATCAGATTGTGAAGTGATGTTTTAACACGATCTAAATGCTAGAATGTAATAGATTCTGTGTTGAATAGACAAGTTTCCTGGCGCCTGATGGACGGTCGCGATACCGCGTAACGTTTCCGACTGGCTAACAATGGCGCTGGATTAAATTGCTAGAGCGGTATAAAGTTTAAAGGGATGTATGACTACAACTGATATTCTAATAACTTATCGTTTTAAATCAAATAGGTATGTATACAGTATTTGATGAAATAAAAACGTAAGTTTTGAATTACGATTGAATCTATTAGATTAGATAATTTCTTTATTGCACACCATTGCATAATAAAACAAACAAAAGAGAGTACACAATTGAATCAAAGATACAATGGGCGGCCTTATCGCTAAAAGCGATCTCTTCCCAATAGATCACTGCTTTAGTGATAAGACCGCCCTTTAGGGTTTCCATACCTCTAAAGGTAAAAAAAAACCCTTATAAGATCACTCTCTTGTCCGTCTGTCCGTCTGTCATTCCGTGCGTCACCTCTCAGGAACGGGTGGACCTAGCAAGTTGAATTTTGTACCAGATACTGAGGTATATAGTCTCTATTAGTTGTATAAAAATCAACACTTGTCTTGTCTGACTGAGGACACCTTTTAATATTCATATTTTTTTTAAATTGTTCTTTTATTTGTGCTATAAGACCTTGCTTTTTGCCAATTTTCGTGATTCTAGGTCAACGGGAACTACCATATAGGTTTTCGACCCAAAACCTATAGGGTACTTCTAGTTGACCTAGCATTGTCAATTTTGGTTAAAAGCAAGGTAAAAGTGCAAGTAAAAGTGAAATTCCGAAAAAAAATTGAAAATTTTGGTACGTACAAGTTTTCGCGAAAATCTATATTAGCCCATATCTTTTTATCGTGTTGACGCAGGACCTTGATTTTTATACATCTAATAGGGACTATAGACCTCAGTATCTGGTATAAATTACAACTTGCTAGGTCCACCCGTTTCTGAGAAAATCGGTGATGACACACAGACAGATAGACGGACAGACGGACAAGAGAGTGATCTTAACAGGGGTTCCTTTTTAACCTTTTGATGTATGGTTCCCTAAAAGTTACATGTACCTACATAGAGTATTTTATTGAATTCTACATAGGAGCTAGTATTTTATAAAGTTTTATCCGAGTCTTACTTAGCCATTTCCTGATTCAGGAAGTAAATTTAAATTGTGTTGATAAATATTCAATTCTGTAAATGTTCAAAATATGCAAGTACCTAATGAATTGGTACGTACCCGATTGCCCAAAACCCCCGCAATTTGTTACCCGCAATAATTCCTAAATAAGACAGTTTTGTACGCAGGTAAGTTTGGACGTTTGCGAGGGACCACTAAATTATTTTTAATTAAAATTCACCGCATCATACTTGTTGAAGCTGGCTAGGAATATTGTAGTCCCAGAAGATTTATGTTTCTACAGAACACGGGAAAGAGCCAGTTAAAATACGCTCTAAGACCGAGATAAACGCACTCTGAATACTATACAACCATGCAACAAGAAACTCTTATTATAACTAATATAAATCGCGAAACGGGTAATAGCTAGTGTTGCCCAAATTCAGTCTTGGTCTTGCAGTCTTGGTCTTGTTCTTGCGTTTTTGCAAGACCAAGACCAAGAACAAGACCGCGTATTTTTAGCAAGACCAAGACCAAGACTGACCGTGCAAGACTTGAGCAAGAACAAGACATAGCCTGCAAGACTCTTGCGTCTTGCAGCTAGGACTTAGCGCTATTTCACTGAGTAGTTAGGTGTAACAGTTCGGTGTATAGGTAGGTACGCTTAGGAATTCTATGAGACGCAAAAAACTGTATCAAAGAATATGAAAAACTGGACCTATGCGCATTACGACTAATACCATAAACATAGCGAATAAAAAAATATCTATTAAAATCAAACTGAGTGCATGCATAGTTATGTTTTAACCATCGGCACTTTGATAATGCGGCGTCAAAGGTTTTGTACTTACTTCTCAAAGAAATTTGCCGCTTTTCGGAAGTACATGGTTATGATACACGCGCCGGCGGCTTCTTTTGAAATCTAAAACAATCGTTGCCGCCACGCCGAAATCATAACATTTGACACTATTTGATTGCCGCCATAGGGCGTAGGTATACTCATGCAAAATAATTTCCTAGTAGAGTACCTACAGGTGTTCCAAAGAATAAATAAGTTTCAGAGTGCTTAGAATGAAAATGAATACATTATACTGATCACGCAAGTAGTATTATGATTAGGATAAAATTGTAAGGATAGGTAGTAGATGTCATATTAATTCATTATAGTAAGTATATATTATAATATTGATTACTTATATGGTTTTAAACTAATTACTTAGGTACTATTGTTGTACATTTAGTCATTATATTTCTTAAGTTTTTACAAGAAAAAATAGCAAAAAAGTGTTCAAATATCACCCGTTTAATAAATATTGTAGCCACTTTTAAATATCCTTGAAACGTTTAAAAAAATTCTACGAAACTAATAAAATAATATAAAAAGCGTAGGTACTTACCTACTAATAAAATAAAAAGCCTGCGATAAGAGTTTTGTATTACTTACCAGCCCGAATATCTCTGAGAGAGATGATGAGAGTAAGTATTTACTAGCTGTGCCCGCGACTTCGTCCACGAGGAATAGTAACTTTGGAGGTATAGTGACGTTCAGGACTTATTTATTTATTTTAAAACTTCTGTCATCAAACATACAAACGAACTCTTCAGCTTTATAATATTAGTATAGATGTACGCCAAAACATTCACTTATATGTAAAGAATAGTGATTGGCACTAATTCTATTTTATTCACGCGTCGCGTCTGTACAAGTAGGTTATATTTAGTGTGTGTTTGTACGCCGCACGCGGCATTGTTTGATTTGCGGCGGCATCCTTTTCATAGAGCCGGCACGTAGCGAGGTAGAAAGCAAGGAAACGTACTATAAATAAAGGAATTATTTTAATTCCAGTCATTTCCAATTGAGCTGTGCTTCGAGTCTAACTTAATAATTGTTTTTACTAATTCTCGTTGTTTTCTAAAAACGTATCACGTGTACAATTTAATATGAGTGACGAAGATTCAAATTATTCTAGTCCGAGTAACGAGAGTTTGAGTCACAGATCTAAAAGACCCAAAAGCAAATTTGAGGAGTTTTTCGAAATAATTCATGCATCCCAAACTGCCTTCTGTAAATTGTGCCAACATAAAAAGATTGAAATAAAAATGAAAAACAGAAACACTTCAGGCTTAAGGAAACATCTAATATCTTTCCACAAAAAGGAATCAGAAATATTTCTTCCTGTTAAACCAAAATTAAGTGGAGATATCACAAGCTTTTTAGTAACCGCTGGAAGAAGTGGACAGGTAAGAATATTTTTTTAACAGTTAAAAGAATTTTAACTCCGCGTAGCTATTCATGCGATACTTTCAAAAACGCCATTAACTTACGTAAGTATTTTTGAGTTAGTGGTGTTTTCACAGTTTTCATCTAGGGGTGCGACATATTAAGTATGTAATTATCGTCTTAAATATTTTTTATAAACACCCATATTTTCATTTAATCGGCCAGTAACAACTAAGTACTTTATTTTGGTAAATTACAGTACAGTGCAACCTTAATATAACAAATATCAATTTAACGATTTTCTCGATTTAACAACAACAAACCTCCTCCTCTTATACGCTCAAACCTAGTATGTTTTAAATAATAACACAAGATTTATTGTTTTGTTTCAGTCGGAAAACAGCAGTGACAACATCACGACAGCTACAGTTGATTGGGTGGTGAAAAAATATCTTCCCTTCTCATTTTTCGATGACGAAGCTACACAAGTATATTTTCGACGTATTTGCCCTAATATGGTGTTTCCTAAAAGGTCTACACTTAGAAGGAAAGTCAAAGAGCGATTTGAAGAGCTCCAATTGAATCTCAAGGAACGACTTCAACAATTATCATCTAAAATGTCTTTTACCATTGATGGGTGGACGTCAATTGCTGGTAGGAGTTACTACGGGGTTACTATTCATTATATAGACAACGAATGGAAGTATCAATCTGTAGTTCTTGATTTTATACCATCACGCGGTCGACATACTGGGGAAGATATTGCAACGATTTTCCATGAATGTTTATTGGTATATGGCATAATTGATAAAATACAAGGTATCACGGTCGACAACGCAACTGCAAATACCAAATTTATGTATGAACTGGGCAAACAGCTGCCGCCACACTTTGATTCAGACAATCAACATTTCCGGTGCTTTGCTCACATTTTAAACCTTGGTGTACAAGATTTATTAAAGACCTTAGCATTACATTGTGAGTCTGACACTAACGCGCAAGATCAGCAGTACGAAGACTATGCAGACGAAACTGAGGATGAGGAAGATGAAGAATCTGCACCAAATATTGCTGACTCGCGTACATCTGTAACAAAGTTACGCAGTATTTCCAGTAAAATAAAAAGAAGTGAGATAGTGAAGAAGAAGTTTCAGTCTGCTTGTGAAGCAGCTGGCGTGCCATCAAATCTAAATGCCATTCTTGACTGTCCAACGAGATGGAATTCCACACATGATATGATTGGATTTGGTTTAAAAGTGAGAGCGGGCATTGACATATTGTGCAGTTCTGTCACCGAATTAAATGATTTTCAAATCACAGCTAATGAATGGCAGGTACTCGAAAAATTACATAAATTTCTAATAAACTTTAAACTTTTAAGTACAAAACTTGGTGGAGACAAATATGTTACATTACCGCTAGTCATTGTATCATTCAATCTCTTGCTAGATAAAATTGAATCCATGGTAAAACAGTTAGATGAGAAACCTAATCGATCTGAAGTGGATGAAAGGCTCATTCTAGCTTTCCAAGCAGCTCGAGACAAAATGCTTAAACATTACAAGAAGAGCAACTGGATTTATTGTACTTCTTTAATTTTAGACCCAAGGCATAAGGCTCAGACTTTTGACCTGACAATGTGGGGGAAGCAACTTAAAACAGAAAGTCTGCGCAAGTTCAATGAACTTTATGAAGAATATAAAAGTCTACACTCACTGAACAAATCTCTGGAATTACCAGAAAAAGAAAATAAAGTATGTGATGAAGATGAAGACGTAATAGACTTTGATAAACTCTATGAATGTCCCTCGACGTCATCTGGATCTTGTCTTCAAGGCTTGGTGATAGACGAGTTGGAGGAGTACCTAAGAAAACCAAGAACTGCCAGCTCGGAAGACATTTTAGATTGGTGGAGGACGCATGAGACAGAGTATCCGATTTTATCGAAAATGGCCCGTGATTTTCTCTCAATACCTGCAACTTCAGTACCTGCTGAGAGGTTATTTTCTAAAGCATCATTAGTAATTAGAAAACATAGAAATAGGTTAAGTGATGAGTCAGCCAGATGGTTACTTTGTATTAATTCTTGGTCAAAAAAAATTATATAAAGTATCATAACCTAATGATAAAGCTGTTGATTTGTGTTGTATTTTATTTTTTATTCAAATAAATGATAAATCGTAAAACTCTTTTATTAAATTTCTTATAAGTTGAGGGTTCAATCTCTTTCTAGACAGATAAGTATTGTTCTTTAAAATACAGTCAAGTTATTGTAATTAATTTGTTTTTTTACATGTTTTAGCAAATGTAAGCTTATAAATCATAAATGTTTATTAAGAAACAGTTACTTCCATGGAAAACGACATATAGGTCAGTTGATTTTTCGAATTTCTTATCACATCTTCAGTTATTTATTAATCTGCTTGATCTTTACTATGGCTATGTTAATTTAAGCTCACAATGTTCCAATTCTAATACGTTTTTCTAAGATTTAAAGTAAACTTTAATAAATAGTAATAGACTAATAGGTAATTGCAAGACTTGCAAGACTCTTGCTGCAAGACCAAGACCAAGACCAAGACTGGGAGCGCAAGACCAAGACCAAGACCAAGACCAGGTGTATTGGCGCAAGACCAAGACCAAGACTGGCTAAGTCTCGTCTTGTTCTTGCATTTGGGCAACACTAGTAATAGCTATTATTTTTAAACAAAACTAAACAATTGACGCTTACAAAAGGCCGTTAAGACATCAAGACGTCATAAAAGTTAAACTGCATGTAAAAAAACAATAAATCTGCTGAAGGCCTGACGCGTCCGCATCGCGTGACCGCCGTCATACAACTAAACTCTAAATGACCCGTACTTCACTACAGGTACCCTCAAATACCTCAATTAATATCGACTGTTCCATGAATCCAATCCACCAATTCTGGTTATAAAAGAGCTAGTTTAAAAGTTTAAATGGCAGGATATTACTTCATTTGTTTTTATTGCGGCCAGCGTTTGGTGTGGCATTTCATGTCGGCGCCCTTATTTCGCTTAGTTTGTTACTGAATAGCGGTACTCCACTGAAAAGTTACATTTGGGGTTGCGTTTTTTAGCGGACGCAATTTTATTTTTTTGATGTCTAGGGGGGGTTAGTGTAAAGCTAAAACCAAGTTTGTGGGGTCGCCACCCTTGTCCCACGGCAGCCATCTTAAAAATGTTTTTACGATATATCAGATTTAAAATTATTTTACAAATCAAAAATTGTAAAATTCTGTAATGGAGTGGAAAAGAGACAATAATTAATTATTAATAATATTGCAAAATTTATAATGAAAAAAATTATAAAAACAAAATAAAAAAAACAATAACTGATGACACATTATTAGTACACACGTATAATATATGTATAGTTAAGAGTACTGAATAATAGTACTCACTTCGGAGCGCTGTAAAACCTTAACTATTGACTTAATAAAAAAATGTTGCACATAAAAGTTGTTCCTCAAAAACCGATCTTCAAAATTGGTCTGATATAATTATTTCCTTAAATGATAAAAAAAAAGTTATATCAAAAAATATAATTTTTTTCTCGAATTTCTGAACATTTTCGCTTATAACATTTTTATTTATTACTACAACAAAAAATTACTTGTGCAAAGTTGTAGAAAATTTAATTTTCAACAAAAAATGTTAACAAATTTTTTTTATCAGAAAAATAGTTTAAGATATATACCGTAAAAACCATTTCAACCCCTATTTTCAAGATGGCGGCCGTGGGACAAGGGTGGCGACCCCACAAACTTGGTTTTAGCTTTACACTGACCCTACACACCAAAAAAATAAAATTGCGTCCTCTAAAAACGCAAGGTAAGGCCTAAAAATGTAACATTTCAATGGACTACGGGTGTATCGTGAAATCCGATTTTAAACGTCATGTCATGTGACCGGTAGTGAAATGGAATGACGTTAAAAGCGTAAACGTTTTATCGTATTGTTATTAGGGATTGAGTGATGAGTGAGATCTGTTTCGCGGTGTACGCCAGTTTTTCAATTATAAAATAAAATTGTGTTTATGCTCTGATTTAACTCATCACGGAATTTTGGAGCGTTATCTGAGCCTTCATATTTAGGTAAAACTGACAGCTGAGAGTTTTTTCCCACGTTGGGTGCCAGTATATCATCATCATCATCAGCCGGAGGACGTCTGGTTGCGCTTATAATTTTTTTTTCTTATATTTTATTACATCACCTTATTGATTGAGAGGCATTGATTTGATAGTCTTATTTATTGCATAAGTGTCACTATACCGTTGTTTTGGTGATTCTCTGTGCATTTCGCCACCAACTTTGCCGCCTTCCGGTCAGTCTCGCAAATACGATCGTATCGTGCGCATCGCTTGCGCATTGATCCAAACACCATCGGACGCGCATTTTATCGCCCGAAACCCTGAACTGAACTTACATCAAGACAAGTGTTATCTGTATTCTAGACTCTGTGGTTTTTATCGCTGGCCAGCATAGTGCATCTAGACTGAACTTTTAAGCTATAACGCGGCATTGTATCTGTGTCGGGGTTTGCTGAAATAAAGGTATGTGGCATATTGCTAGTAAATTGGACTTTAAGTCATTGCCTTAACTCACCTTGTGTTTCTTTCGCCTTAAGTTAGCATCGCTGAATCAGCTGTTAATAGCCTAGATTGCTCTAATAATCTAGGCTCACGCGCGTGTGACATTACTAGTAATTTTCGAGTCAATATTCAAGTTATAGAAGTTATACGCACCATTTTGGTCCTTCGAGTTCGCATACATTAATTTTGGGCCTATTCACGGCCTATTTTTGAGTTCTAAAAGTCTAACTTTAGGAAAAAAAAATCGAGAATTTTATATATAAATTGCATATCATCACACAACTATCACCTCTATTGCGTTGGGAATAAGGGTCAGACTACCTTGCAATCAATTGTTACCCGCAAATTAATTGTTAATCTAAATCTTTAGTTTCGCTAATTAAACATCTGTTATACACATACAATTTAATATCAACGTTAATTCATATCGCTAAATAATTTCATTTATTAAATCAGTTGAATTTCGTCGAAATCACAATTTTTTTGTTTGTATATGAAAATTGTGGGTAGTTGTACAACTTTAAGTTGGCCTTCGTGACGTGTGGAATATTCCAGGTCATTGTTCTCGTACGGCTAATTTTTATTTACGCATTAGATACTTGTATATTTTTTTCTAATCGAGATTTGCTGAGTGAATGATATCAATTGTTGTTGTATGATACACTTGTACTGTGGGTTCGTTAGGTACATGCCTACAATATTCGTATTGCACGAGTAGGTATTTTTATATAATATCGAGACTCCATTTGGTTAATTATTGCAATTAATCATCTTACTTCGCATTTGTTTATTTATTGCAATTAAACATCTTATGCCGCGTCGCTTGTTATTTTATTTTGAAAGAAAACGGTATCTTTGGATATTTTCTTCAGGTGAAATAGCTGATGTGTATAAACTTTACGTGTTTGTTTGCCTAAGAAATAACCGTATAATTATAGATATCACCCGCACCTAACTTGGTAAACGTAGCACTTGCTCGATAAGTTATTTGGAACGGTCGCGTCGTCTACGCATTACTTGTTAGGTATTTATTGTTTAGTACGAAGGGATTTCGTTATACATATGTACAATCGCATCGCTTACGTAATAAGTTTCTATACTTATTTGTAGTTTTCGCACTTAACTTATTATAGGTTAAGAATCTGTACTATAGGTATTGAGTAAGTTACGCTCGTATAAATAGAAGTAGTGCAGAATTGTTATCGCATCGCATTCAACATAACTGCTGATTATCAGTTTTGCAAACAGATAAGTAAGTACGTTCTTAAGGTATTAGGCGTTTTTACTATTTTTATTGCATTCCATTTGTTATTTGCAATCTGTTGAAATTTATTCGCTTTATATGTTTTAAACCTTACAATTTGTTATTGTTAGGGTTCGCGCGCACGGATAAGTGCGTCCGTCTATACTATTATTATATTTAATTTATAAAACTGCTCGCTGAGTTATTGTTTTCATTTGCCCCCCTAACTTCACTTACGCATTTTAGGGTTCTGTAAATGTAATTTAGAGTTCGGTTGATTTAATTTAGAAATTCTTTTTTTTTCGTTTTGTTTTGGTTTTAACGTCTGTTCACAATGAGTGACAAGATTAAACTTAGATTGTTTGAAAGTAAACGCGACTCGTATTTCGCACGGGTTCAAGGTATTTTTGATTCAACAAAATCTTTAACAACCGAAAGATTACGTAAGACCTTTATTGCTCAGGCTAAACAAATTGATGCACTACGTAGCGAATTCAATGAGATTATGGACGAGGTAAATATGTTAAATTTGACATTAGACCCAACGTGTGCAGTAAGCTATAGTGCTTTAACATCCTTTGATGAATTGGTCTGCGAGATAAAAAATACTTTGGTTTCATTGACTGAATCAAATGATTCCAAGGAACCCGCTTCTGCGGCTTCGACTAGCACGAAATCGAGCACTAATAATTATCATATAAAAGTGCCTAAAATCGAGTTGGCCACCTTTGACGGTGATATTCAGAACTTTCCGTTCTTTTATGAGACTTTCAAACGTATTATACATACTAACTCAGATTTATCAGATTCTGATCGCATTCATTATTTGCTGAGTTGTTTAAAGGGAAAGGCGAGGAATGTGGCAGTAGGTATTGTACCTTCTGGCGATAATTACCGCGTGGTCTGGGATGCGCTTATCGCAAAGTACCTGGATACTCGCGCGCTCGCCACTAATTATCTAAATCAGCTGTTCTCATTGAAAGCGTTCGGATCGACGCCCGCTAATATTGAAAAGGGTTTCGATAAATTAACTGCTACGGTTGCGGGACTCAAACAATTGAACATAGATAACTTGACTGATTTTATATTTATTCATTTGGGTCTTAAATTACTAGACTCAGACATTGCAAAACACTTTGAAATGTCGCTTCGTAATCAACAGGAGTTAGATTATGATTATTTCGTAAAGTTTGTTCGTGAACAAGTCAAAATCTTGTTTCGCACGTCTCCTGCAGCAACTAAGCCCTCGCCCGTAGGTGGCTCCAGCACCTCATCTAAGGTATCGCAGGTGTTTGTAGCTACTGAATCTAAATGCTCACTTTGTCATTCCACGCATACAAACTTGTTTACGTGCAATGCGTTTCAAAAGTTGAGCGTAAATGATAGATTTAAGTTTGTAAAAGACAATAAAAGATGTGGTAACTGCCTGAGTAGCCAACATACCGTATCTAAGTGTCTATCCAAGTCCACATGTAAGAAATGCAACGGCAAACATCATTCCTTATTGCATTTTGAGCAATCGACACAAGCTCCTACGCTTGCCCCCGCGATCGCCCCCTCCTCAAATTCTGCGGCCGACCCTGCTACTCCTGATCGTGTGGCGTTGTGTACGCATTCTTCTGCTCAAGTTCAGGCCACACGCAGTACCGAAGTGCTGGCGACGGCCAAGGTTTTAGTAGCAGGTAGGAAAGGTAAAGACGTGGTGGTTAGATGTCTTTTGGACCCTGGGTCACAAAAAAATTATATTACGACGCGTTGCTGTCGTATGCTCGGTCTAACTATACATGCAGATTCGATAAATACCGTTCGTGGTATTGGTGGCACGTCGCAGTCCGTACGCGGCTCGGTGAACCTTATGTTCGGCTCACGGCTTCGCCCGCAGCCTAGGTATGAAATTGACGCTTTAGTTTTGGATCAAATAACCAGCCAGCTTCCTTTGTGTGCTATAAATATTGCCGAATTGAATCATATTGATCCTAAACTACTCGCGGATGACACCTGGGGTGTGCCAGGTAATATTGACATGTTACTTGGGGTCAAGTTGTTCGCTAAGTTATTGCGACCAGGTCACGTGACCAGCGTACCCGACTGCCCCGATGCATTGGAGACTGTGCTCGGCTACGTACTTCTAGGAGAAGCACCTATTATCGAACCTCCAACTGACACTCTGTCTTTCTTTGCGAGTTCGTTCGATAACTTCGATCTTCGTAAGTTTTGGGAGATTGAAGATGTTACTGCTCCGTCCATTGATAGTGTGGATGATAAACGCTGTGAACAGTTTTATTGTACCACAATTACCCGCGCTAAAAATGGCAAGTATGTGGCAGCCTTACCACTGAAAACAGACGCGTCAGCGTTAGGAAATTCTTTTGATATAGCTCGCAAGAGATTTTTGAGCCTCGAACGTAAACTAAAATCGCTTCCTAACGTCAAGCTTCTTTATGATGACGTTATACGGGATTATCTACAGAATAATTACATTTCTTTGGTGCAGAATATCTTACCTGAATGTACGTTGCCCAAACGAAATTGTAAGGAGCGAGATATGGAATACTATATTCCTCACCATGCTGTTATTCGAGAGGATAAAGTGACTACTAAGTTGCGAGTGGTCCTAGATGCCAGCGCATGTACAGACAATGGTACCTCGCTCAATGATATCCTGTTCGCAGGTCCAGTCCTTCAGGCTGACCTGTTTAACATCTTGTTAAATTTTCGGCTTTTCAGTGTCGCTGTTTCCGCAGATGTCCAATCTATGTACCTACGTATAGGTATACGCCAGCAAGATCGTTCGCTTCAACGTATCTTGTATCGGTTTAATGAAGAAGAAGAACTTAAAATATATCAGTTTTCAGTGCTTCCATTTGGTTTAAAGTGTAGTCCTTTTATAGCTATTCGCACTATCCAACAGCTATGTCAGGATGAAGGAACACAGTTACCTCTCGCCAGGGACATTTTACAACGAGATATTTACATGGACGACATAGTTAGTTCTATACCCAGCACTGCGCTAGCTATAGACTCGGCTCGTGAACTGATAAAAATATTCTCTCTCGGTGATTTTCAGCTGACGAAGTGGTCTAGCAACAGTGTCGATGTTCTTCGGACTATCCCAGAGTCATTACGACTTTCACAGAGCGTGGACTTAAGTAAGGATCTAACACAGAAAATACTGGGACTTCGTTGGTTTCCTGACGAGGATTGTTTCGCCTTCCAGGTTAATCCTAATAATCGCCCTTGCACAAAACGGAATATTCTATCTTCCATCGCACGTCTCTTCGACGTTCTAGGCCTTGTGGCACCAATAATTTTATACGCCAAGCTTCTTATCAAAGAGCTTTGGCTTGTCAAACTTGGATGGGATGACGTTCCCCCACCTCGAATTGTTCGTCTGTGGGAACAATTTCAAACTGAACTGCCACTTATCTCTGAATTGAGATTTTTGCGACATGTCGGCGTCGTGGAACGCTGTAAGCTCTCACTCGTTGGTTTTGCCGACGCTAGTGAGAAGGCTTACGATGGTTCGGTCTACGCCCACGTTGTCAAACCCGACGGTAGTATCGTCGTTTCGCTGGTGTGTGTGAAATCTAAAGTCGCACCACTGAAAGTCGTTTCTCTAGCTCGTCTCGAGCTATGCGCCGCACTTCTCCTATCAACTGTGATAAAGCGAGTATATAATCTTTTCGCAGCTCGGCACGCCATTGAGGTAGTAGTTGCTTTTTCGGATTCAACCGTAACTTTGAGTTGGATTCATTCCGCACCGCATCGATGGCACACTTTCGTAGCCAATCGTATAGCTAAGATTCAAGACAATCTTTCTGCAGATCACTTCTTCCATGTGAAAGGGTCTGAAAATCCCAGTGATTGTCTCTCTCGCGGCTTAACGCCTGCCCAATTAGTCCATCATCCGCTATGGCTAAATGGACCGCCATGGCTTAAGCTTCCCCGCTCTGAATGGCCGATAAAACCATTCGTTTCAGGTGAGTCGCAAGAGCTTCCCGAAATGAAACCCGTGGCTCTCCCTGTGCTCTCGCACGAATGCTCGGACGGAAGTCCTCCTTCCGACGACATTTTATACGCTCGTTCTACCAGGTTCTCTTCCTGGTTGAAATACTTAAAAACGATTTGCTTCGTTTATAAGTTCATCAAACGGCTCCCTAGAGGGTCCGTTACCGCGTCTGACCTAGAGTTCGCTGAATTCGTTGTGTTACGATCGATGCAAAGGATTCATTTTGAAGCTGATCTCGGTCGTTTAGCCCGCAACGAATTGTGCTCTAAGCCAGTACAACGGCTAAGTCCCTTTCTCCACGAAGGACTTATCCACGTTGGAGGTCGCCTAGCAAACTCTGAGCTAGATTTTGACTCGTGTCATCAGATCCTCCTTCCGCGTCAAGATCATATAGTGGAACTAGTTTCCCATTATCATGTGAAAAATTTCCACACAGGACCAAACTTGCTCGTATCTCTCCTACGACAGAAGTTTTGGATCCTGTCTGCGCGACGTATTGCACTTCACATTACCTTTAATTGTAACATTTGCTTTCGAGCAAAACCGCGACCTACCTTTCCTATAATGGCGGATTTGCCACGTTCTCGCATTGAGTCTGCTCCTAAGGCTTTCTCTGAAACAGGTTGCAATTATGCGGGACCCCTCTTGACCACGTCGCGTCGGTTCGTGCTTTTTCGTTACATTTAGACTAAGTTTTATCGTGCACCAATGTGCAGTATTAGATTTAGTTACCGCGTAGAATAATTAGTTAATATTCTTATTTGTAATATAAAGTCGCAATTTTAGAGTTCTTATAACTTTGGTAGAGTTGTGATGATATGCAATTTTATTTACTTTTCCTTTGTGTTTCGAAAGTAGGAACTTTCAAGCCGGGGAAAATGGTTGCGCTTATAATTTTTTTTTCTTATATTTTATTACATCACCTTATTGATGGAGAGGCATTGATTTGATAGTCTTATTTATTGCATAAGTGTCACTATACCGTTGTTTTGGTGATTCTCTGTGCATTTCGCCACCAACTTTGCCGCCTTCCGGTCAGTCTCGCAAATACGATCGTATCGTGCGCATCGCTTGCGCATTGATCCAAACACCATCGGACGCGCATTTTATCGCCCGAAACCCTGAACTGAACTTACATCAAGACAAGTGTTATCTGTATTCTAGACTCTGTGGTTTTTATCGCTGGCCAGCATAGTGCATCTAGACTGAACTTTTAAGCTATAACGCGGCATTGTATCTGTGTCGGGGTTTGCTGAAATAAAGGTATGTGGCATATTGCTAGTAAATTGGACTTTAAGTCATTGCCTTAACTCACCTTGTGTTTCTTTCGCCTTAAGTTAGCATCGCTGAATCAGCTGTTAATAGCCTAGATTGCTCTAATAATCTAGGCTCACGCGCGTGTGACATTACTAGTAATTTTCGAGTCAATATTCAAGTTATAGAAGTTATACGCACCAACGTCCACTGCTGAACATAGGCCTCCCCCCTAGATCACCACAACGAGCGGTTGGTAGCCGTTTGCGCCCAACGGCTCCCCGCGATTCTTACTAGATCGTCGGTCCACCTTGTGGGGGGCCGGCGTACGCTGAGTCTTTCAGTCCGTGGTCTCCACTCGAGAACCTTTCTTCCCCAACGGTTATCGGCTCTACGAGCGATGTGGCCTGCCCATTGCCACTTCAACTTGCTAATTTTGAGAGCTATGTCGGCAACTTTAGTTCTTCTGCGGATTTCCTGATTGCGGATTTTGTCACGCAAAGAAACCTCGAGCATAGCCCTCTCCATAGATCGTTGAGCGACCTTGAGCTTGGTCGTGAGGCCATGAGTAAAGGACCACGTTTCAGTGCCAGTATATCATTTACAATTAATGAAAACACTTTATTGTACACAAACATTAAAAAATAAAAATTACAGACAAAATAGAAGACACAAAGCAAATGGTACAATGGGCGGTCTTATCGCTTTGAAGCGATTTCTTCCAGACAACCTTTGGAGGGAAAGGATTTAGTCATGTCAAAGATATGGTCGGGGCATGGGCGCCGGCAGGGGGTGCACTTGCACCCCTTGGGAATCTCGGGATCAACAGGAATTATTGAAATTAAAAGCCGTCTGTTGGAAATCATTTTTTTATTCACAATAATTAGTAGGCAGTAATTACACAATTCTCATTTTGACCGAACTTATTAATGACGTTTTCTATAAAGTTATCTTAATTGTCCTTGGTTATCTTGCCTCGGTGGACACTTAACAAGCATAATCCAGACAGTCACTCGTCACCTGTTGTGGACCTATTCCAAGTTTTAACTCTTCTCAGTGTGCTAAAAGATCTTTCTATTGTGCACGTTGTGACGGGTAGACTAAGGCCAATCTTGATCGCTTCTGCTACTGAAGGAAAGAAATCTTTTGCCTCGTCGATGTAGTATATAAGATGTTTTTCATATCGATCAACTTCACTGATATCATTTGCCGCTGGCTGTGGATATTTCCACATTTCAAACCAAGTCGTGATTTCTGAAATAAAATTAGGTAAAAGATCGCCATACAAATTTTCAATATCTTTTGCAGCTCTAAGAAATTCTTCTTTACTGAGGCCTTTAATTATTTTTGGGTGTAGTTGTAACAGAGAAAATGATTTTTTATGTGTTTCAGAAGTAATGATCGAATCAATGTATGGGATGTATAAAGCTCTTCTGTAAAATTCTTCAACGTTTTCGGATGGGTGGTTGGATCGATGAGCCTGCCGTTTCGTAACTCGTTGGCATTTAATCTCAATATTAAGGTCTTGGCAACTTTGTTTAGCTTCTCCAAATATAGCAGTAAATTCCTGCGATGCGTTTTGTCTGTGACCCTCTATTATTTTAGTGAGTTTGCAAATGTGGTCATTCACTGAATTAATGTCAATATCCACTTGTTGAAGCTGGTTGCAGACAGGCTCAAGCTTTGCCGAGTAAGTAGCAATAATATGCAATGCCACAATAAAATGTGTGGTGGTCAAAGCAGTGCGCAGTTGGTAAGCTCTAACCTTTGTCTTAGAATTAGTGGTTTGATCTTCTGAGAGGTCTTGTAATGCTTCTACAATTTTGGTAAAATTTTGAGCGAAAATTCTAATACGTTTGTACTTTGCAGACCATCTGGTTTCGCAAAACAAGGGTGTATTTGGAATTTTTTTTTCGCCGTAAAATGCTCTCTCTAAAAAAAGTTATAGTTTCCTTAATTATTCCAGCAGTATTTCTTATTTCACTCAAATTATTTAAATCATTGACAACAAGATTGAATATGTGACTAGCACAGTGGAAATACTTTGCTTTGGGATATTTATCATTAATTATTTTCTGAACTCCACCAACATGTCCAGCCATCGTGGAGCAACCATAATACCCTTTCTTAACCATTTTGTTGAGATCTAAACCACATGATATCAAAAAAGATATTATAACTTTAGAAATCGATGCAGCATCTAATTTTTGAAGTAGTCTGTACACCAAAAAATCTTCAAGTATTACGTAACTGTGTTTCGTTTGGTCAAACTTGACGTATCTTATGCCCATTGAAAGCTGTTCAGTCCCGCTTATATCCGCTGTCTCGTCAGCCAAGACTGAAAAGTATGCCGCTTCTTTTGCTTCATCAGTAATGGTTTCACGAAGAACGTCAGCACAGGTTTCAATAATTTCGTTTTGTATTTGATGGGATACATAGAGGGCATTTTTCGAACCAGTTGCAAAGTGGTCTTTTAAAACCGTATCTCCTGCCTCAACTCGGAAATGTAGTAAGTCTTTGAAAATTGATCCATCTTCTGTTTTTCCTCGAAGGGGTAAAGCATGCGTAGCACAAAATAAGACAGAAAATATAATGGGTTGAAGTTTTTTTCTGTTTTCTGAAATTTCCCTGTGATATTAAGTATATATCTGTTCATAAACGTCTTTTTTTTTGTTGCATGATTTCCAGAAAATTTTTAGAACATATAACCGATTCACGATTCCACTGGCTATTTGCATGAGATTTCGCACACTCGTGAAATTTTTTATATTTTTTGCATGGCCGAACGATAAATGGCCCCTGAGTACTGCCTCGATAAATTTGTGCGGGAAATAATACACATGTACGGCAAAGTGGTCCTTTAGCCTGAGCAGAATAGGTTAACCAAGGGTATGCTGTGAGCCACTCGTGGCGAAATGCACGTTGTTGTGTTTGGTTTTTATGATCGATGTCCTGCTTGAAATCATAATCTTGCGGAGGTTTCCACGGTGTTTCGAGCACTTTAAACCGTATTTCATCACTTATAGGTACGTTAGAATCCAGATATAAACCCACATCATAAATATTAACTGAATTTTGTTGTGTTGTTAATTCAGTTTTACTAGTACTTTGCTGTGCCGAAGTACATGGACCATCTTTAGCATTAAACTGTTCATTTTCAATCTTTTTTCTCTTGCACAAAAATCGTCTTATGTCACTCATATTTAAAATTATAATGAAAAGAAACACACGTTAGCTCACTTGTCACTGCTTGCTTGAACTGATTAATTAATTACGGCGCGCACTGACACTGACTAATTAGCTCGCTCTTGCACATGTAATCAAGCAATCATTCTTAAACTATTGGACTGTATGAATTATCTATATATTTTCGAAATTAAAATACGGCAACACTATAAAAACACTAATCTATGGAAACTAATATGGCGGGAACTATTGCTACTCGCGATTTGCCCACTCGGAACGAACTGTTCGAACTTCAATCGAAAACTGACTAACACGGATTTTTTTTTTCGAATGGACTATTCTCGTTGTTGGCCTCTGAGGCTGTTGCAGCTTAACCGAGCTTTTGGCGAGTGCAGAAGGCGCTCAACCCTGTAATTTGTTTGATGAGGCAACTAGCGCAAGGACACCACTTAGGTACGAACTTCGGCTTGGGCTGTTGCCGGGACGGGGATAGGAGAGAAACGCCCGGGTACGTGCTTGTACCTCGTATAGGCGGCGACTGAAGGGTCTGGTCGACCTCGCCGGCGAGGTCGGTGTATTTGTGGAGTGTTTGCTTTGTCTAATGTGGATGACTCTTCCGCATTAGCGGAAGTGATTTCGTCATCCGGGTCTCCGAGAACGTGTCTCGGACGACGGAGGGTGCTGACTCGGAACGCGACCTAGCCCCCTTATATATCAAAATGTAAGGAAGGTTCCAGATTCCCAAACGTTCTCGAACGTAGCTCTGTCCCTGTCATCTATAATCTCTTTCGCATTTATGATCTTTCTAGTTCATTCGCGATTGACTTTGACAAGAGTCGGTCTCTTTCGCACTGTTTAGAAACTGTATTACACTGGCTTTCTCTGTTAAGTTCATCCCATTTATGCTGGTGCCATCTGGTGTGGAGTAGCGGTACTTTAAAGGGTGCGTTTGGAGAATTAATGGAAATCGATTAATATCGATCCCGGTACTCCTGGCCAACCAACTTAGAATTTTTAAATTTCGATCGTCGTGAATATATAGGTGTGATGACCTATATAATAAATTCATAATGAATAGTCAGAAATTTGTAAATGTCTCGAACATTCAGACTAAAATTTTATCTTTTTATTAACAATCATATACGGCACAGATTGTAAGAAAACTAAAATTTGCACCACCTGGAACTTATTTCTGCCGGCGCCCATGGGTCGGGGGTGCACTTAAGATATGGATGAAGGGAGTGCAACTAATACCTATGTAAAATATAAATGTACATAAATTAATAATTTCAATAATATATACCAACACATTGAGTTATGCGCTTACCAACACATTTTGTGATTCATTTTTATATTATAGATATATATCTATAATATAAAAATGAATCACAAAATGTGTTGGTAAGCGCATAACTCAACAACGCCTGGACCAATTTGTCCAATTCTTTTTTTGTTGTATTTCTTATTGTCAGGAGAAGGTTCTTATGAAAGAAAAAATTAAGAAAATTGCGCGCAAAATTAGATAATTTAAGAATACTTAACCACCACATAAAATTATTTATAATCTAACCTTAGCGCTTTTATAATGTAACCTTGTGACGTTTGACATAGAATTGACAGAATACGTGTTGCAAATATCGTCAAAGAGGATGTAAAAAAAATGAATATCGTTTGAAACAGATGCTTCGGTAGGAGTTATCTATATATATATATATATATATATATATATATATATATATATATATATATATATAACTAAGCAGAGCTTGTACTATGGGAATCACATAATTGATATAGAAAAACATCCAGACCCAGAACAATTAACTGTAGATCATGCAAACATTTGTTCCGCGGCGGGAATCGAACCCGCTACCTCCTGCGCCCACTGCGGCACGGAGGTTGTCAATGTTCTTATTGTTTTATTTTCTAATGTATCACACACTGAAAAAGGCACTCTTATAGGCTGTAAGAAATTAGATGAGACCTCGCGTTTAAGCGCTAACATTTTTAATGAAAATATGGTCGTAACCTACCTTCGTAAATAGCTATAAATTTAGTATAACATTTAATAACGCTTTTATGATTGCAAAATACTTTTGAAATTGTTATTCATAGTTAATATTAGGAGGCTTTATGTAAAATAAGGTCCTCTGAATAAAAACTACCATTCTGTTCAGGCATTGTTTATCGTTCTATTGTAAGGCTGGCGCGATTGAACATGCTCGACTGAATATATTTATTTTTAAATTTCCGATATCAATTAGCTTCAGTTCTTTGTATTCCGTATTATATAAAAACTATGTAACTTAACAAAAACTAGTTTGAGAAAACTTTTAATACTTAGTCGAGAACTTAACAAAATATGTATATTTTTTTCTAACCCTCATTACTTATTTGATAAGCTATGTAGATATAAACTGTTATTACTGTTATTTTTATTTACACTATTTTAATGAAATTAATTATGTTTAGGTGCGCTAGCTTTGGTTGCCTTCACAGAGTGAGCACAGGGAGCGCTTCTCTTGTAATTTATCTAAATGTAAGTCTGTGTATTACCTACTCTTTGGAAATCCTTAATAAATAAACTTCATATATCTCTTGGACCATGCTTGAGCAGATCATTGATTTTTTTTATGACCTCATTTGTTTCGAAGTTTTTATTATTATTACATACCTAGTATAAAAACTAAGTCGCTCCCGCTGTTTGTTCCGCTGTTCTTCCCTATGTTATCTTAGATCTTTATAACTACACAACGGATTTTGAATCAGTTTTTTCGTAATGAATAGAGTAATTCAAGAGGAAGGTTTATATGTTATAATACATGCATAACATAGAAGAAAAACATTGATAATTTTAGAGGTTTCTAATGTGATATCGTAAATAAATACATTTTTTGCTTACATTGCCAACCCTGGCTGAACCCTACGGGATAGACCAAAATAATGTACTACACAAACACACTACATAAATATTGTACACCTTAAAAAGCTCTACAAAAATCTACGATAGTATATGTCTATCTCTTAGGAATAACCCACGATAACCATTTTTTATCCTATACTTTTTACGATAAATAATGACTTATTAACGAAGCGATTTAAAGCAATACAGCATTAATTCTTAACCAATTAAGTACCTTAAATATGAGCATTTAATATACATATATACAAACATACAATTAATATATAAAGACATTGTGTAGTATATTATCCTTTTATTTTTTTAACAATCCTTTAATCTTAGTATGTGCAGTATATGGACCATAGCTAGATTTACGGCATACATGTCCTCAGAATGGTAAGCGTTCGCTTAGTTCAAGACATGAGTAGAAACGACACGAGTCATAAATATTAATTATTATGCTCTGACGTTAATGTAAGGTGTAAAATTTATCTCGTTTGCGGCAGAACTGCAATCTTTCAATACCGCCTGAAAAAGCTCGGTTTTGTTTAAGTTCCTGTGCATTCTTGCTTTGTTTGTTCTACTCTCACATCAATATGCATCTTGGTGCTTTCCACATGTAGTCTATGTTTGGCTACATTTAATTTCTGTAACTGACCCTTTGTTCCCGTTACCTCGTCCGTCTATTTCCTTCTCAGCGGTGACTCAAGAGACAATTTACTCTACGTTAAGATTAATGCATTTATCTTTAGGCACTTTGCATTTTTCACTCAATAAACAACAATTTTGCGCTCAAAATTTAAGAACCAGTCACTTTTTATTAATATTAATTCTTTATTGCAGAACTCTACACCTACATGCTGCCTTATTAGAAGAATAATAAAAAAATATGACATACATACAGACATAACTTTTATGAGGAAAGATCAAGTCCACCAATATAATACACGAAGCTCTAAAAATAAACACTTTATATTAACGATACCTAGAACTAATTACGGAGAGAAAAATATAACATTTGAAGAAGCACAGCTATATAATAGGTTGCCCAATATAGTTAAAGAAACCTACGTACGTCTGTATTTAAAAATAGATTGAGAAACTATATACTAAAGAATATTAAGTTATTGTTATATATATTAAGTTAAGCAATGTTACTGTTATATCATTGGACATAATCCAGTACAATAATTTAATTAGATGTTCTCTGTAAGTGAACTTATTTTAATACCCACACAGACTAAGGTACTACCTCTGTATCTATGTGTGTAATCTCCACTCACATGCAAAGGGATAGCGCTGAAATGGCGTGCATTTTTGATGCGATGCAGTTGTGCACGGCCGAGATAGACCTGCATTGCTGGATAAGGCTCTAAATTTACGGGTCAAGGTCGAAAAATCTGACTTTATAGTATACAAACTGACCAATCCGCAGTTTCGCACGCGTAGTTTTGCAATAAAAACATCACTCTCCTTCTGCGCAGTTGGGTAAAAAGTAACCTATGTCACCCGGGGATAGCGTAGTTTCCCAACAGTGAAAGATTTTTTTTAATCGGTCCAGTTGTTTCGGAGCCTATTCAATACAAACAAATACATCTTTTCTCTTTATAATATTATGGTATATATTACAAACTACATTAAGTTTAATAACTTAAACTCGGCTACGTAATTACCTATGTCAATGGTAGTCTATATCACCCGGACCCGGATAAAGAATTGATTGACACCTCTTCAAAATCGCAGAGGAGTTTAGGCACTTCGATGGAACATTATTCCATATTCAATTTATTATGGCTTTGCCGTAGTTGGGTAAAAATGGGTCATAATAACGAATCGATTGACACCTCATTCACCAAAACCAGATGAGTAGTTTAGGCACTACGGTGAAACATGCGTAAATATAAACATACATACATATAGATTGCTAAATTAATAACCCTTCCTTTCAGCTTTGAGTAATAAAATAAACACCATAAGAACGATAAATCGTAGTATTGAAGTTGGTCATATGTGTAGCGTTTTACATGGGGCACACTAAAAGTTTTGCACTTCTAGCTAATCGAAACTACTATTTGAATTTCGAATGCTATATTTTTTGAAACGCTGCAACCTTTTTAGAAAAAAAAAATTGGCGGGAAATCATTTGTCAATTGTTTTTTATCACACATCAAAGTTCTACGTACGCAACGAAAATGGAATTAAGTCGAAAAGATTTTAGAGCTATGATTTTTTATGATTTTTAAAGTTTTCTCTCTCCGCAAGACTGTGCCGCTCGTCTTCAGAATGCTTTTGGGAGAGAAGCACCTTGTTTGATAACCGTAAGTCGATGGTTTGCTGAATTTGAGAGAGGTCGGGTTTCTTTACATGACGAATTTCGTGAAGGGCGGCCTTCAACTGCCGTCAACCAAAATAATGTGGCTACTGTTAAGCGGCTAATTGAAGAAAACCCGCGGATTACCTATGAGACAATTCGAGGACTATTGGGGATTGGTATGAACCAAATTCAGAAAATTTTACACGAAGAATTGAAAGTTCGGAAACTTTGTTGTCGTTGGATCCCTCATGAACTGACAGCGGAGCAGAAGCTGGCTCGCGTGGAATGGTGGTCACAGATGCTACTGAAGTACGACCACGGACATTCTAATGCTGTTTATGACATTGTCACAGAAGACGAAACTTGGATTTATTGTTTTAAATCCGAAAAAACAGCAATCTTGTGAATGGATGTTTGAAAATGAGAACAGGCCAACAAAAGTGAGGCAGGCGAGAAGCGTTGGTAAAAAAATGATCACGTTTTTTTCTCAGCAACGGGTTCCATCTGCACAATTCCACTTGAAGATCAAAAGAATGTTAATGCCGAGTGGTATTCTACCTTTTGTTTACCCAGGGTGTTAGAAAAAGTTCGCGAAAGACGACCAAAAAGCCGCGTTCTCTTACATCATGACAACGCTTCTTCACACACGGCCAACAAAACAAAATCATTTTTAGCCGCCGAAAAAGTACAACTCGTCACCCATCCTGCACATAGCTCCAACCTAGCACCCTGTGATTTCTGTAATTTCCCCAAAATCAAAGATTTGATGAGAGGTTTCACTTTTACCAACTCCAAAGAGGCAGTGATAGCGTTCAATCAGCACGTAGAAAACATGCGTTCAGATCTGTGGTCCTCCTGTTTTAAAAAATGGTTCGATCGCATGAAAAAATGTTTAAAATGTAAAGGAGAGTATTTTGAAAAGCAATAAACATAATATTTTGGTTATAACATGTTGTTTTTCTAAGTTACGCAAAACTTTTAGTGTGACCTACATATTTTGTACCACGTTGGGCGCCTACAAATTGGTTTATTTAATTTTACTTTACCACCTCAAACCGGTAAGTTCAGTAAGAAGTAACTAGTTTAACAGCAACTACGTATTTAAAGGACTATTCTAGAAAAGTAATTCTTCAGAGAGACTAAAACATGAAGTGTCGGTAATCTCTAGGGGACAGCTCGCTGCTCCGTTTCGGAATCACATCACGAAAACATGCTTTTATTTTCCCATTGTAAATTACTGATAAACATGCCATCAAAAACTTTATTCAGAACTAGTTGACCCGGCGAACTTCGTACCGCCTTAACACATGCATATGACGCGGGCTGCCAATATACGTCACCCCGGTAGAATTGTCAATCGGCCATCATTAGCTGCATCTTTGTATGAGAAAATGTTTTTTTTTCATAATTTCATTTTGCGTGAATTTTCCGATATTTTAATAGTTATTCTGCTATTCGGGGCGTAGAGAAATCCAACAAATCAAAGATCATCAAAATCGATCCCGCCGTTCTTGAGTTGTAAATGGTGTAACGAACCTGACTTTGTTTTATTTACGAGTATATAGAAGATTAAAATGTACAGAAAAATAGAACAGTAGATAAATAGAACTTATAAAGACGTTGTCGTTTGAGTGCGCCATGCCAATCAATCAATAAATACATGCAAAGCTCTGGCATTTATACACAGGCCTACCTTATATAATGTCATTATGTATATTGTGCAATGTAAATATCATTAAGTAAATTCAATTTCGTTAAAGTGCAGTGTTACGCTAATGAGTTTACAATAGCAATGTAACTGTGAATTTTAGTATTAATAAATCAAGGCGTTGCCTTCAATAAAACAGAGCGCAGAGACTTACAATGAAATATTAGTTACTGGCGAGCGAGTGGTAGACTCAGATGCAATTGCATTTACTTAAAAGCGATATCTCAGAATGCTTTGATGTAGTTTAATTAAACTGTCGAGCAACTTAAAACCTTAATTAATTTAGGCTCAGAAACCCTACGAAGTAGTCAATCATAGATTCATTGAATATGCTAGAATCGTTCTGAATCTAAGTAAAAGTTGCTAGTGTGTGTCACGCGTGGTTTGTCAATTAAAAGCTATATATCTTAATCCAGGTACCTACGAGTAATCAATACGAAATGTTTTTGAATTGCTCATGAGAGCATGGAGTTCCTAAACTTCTTAATCGCTACAGTATTAATACTTCTTTAATGTGCAATTAGAATGTAATAAAATGTTTGTAGAAGGAATTTTGTTTGTCCTGTTGTATGGGAATAATTTATAGCAAATTTGACTTCCGCTGTTCAGATTTTTTTCATCCGCTACAATAAAATAATCCTTACAAAGGACTGCATCGATGGGCATCAAAAAAAATTTTACCTACTAGATTCATTTTAAGGCGCTACTCACACTTGACCAAACAAAATGCCAAAATGTTTTTCTTCGAAAACGAGTTGATGTTTTAAAAAAAACTGCACCTGTATCTCCTCTGATTATGTGGTGCTGCCGTACTGTCCCAGTTAAAAAAACACTGTATAGGTATCAACTTTCATCGAAATCGATTCATTAGTTTAGTCGTAATAAAGATAGACATCCTTACGGTATACGGACGGAGTAACTTTCGAGTTTATAATAATTGGTATGGTTATGGATTAGTTTACAAATAGTTTTTAGTTAAGAGTTGACTATATTATATACTAACTCAACTCCCAATTGCTCAAACTCGAATTTCACCCACGCTTCTCCGCGCTCTGCACGTCCCATCTCGCCGTGATTCATATGTTTGTCGGTTTGCCAGATATAGTGCGCTCTTAACTATTATGGTCAAAGTGTCAAAATCGATGGCGTAACAAAGATGGAGGGAGGATTAGGAGTTATTCATTTGATATTATTTTTTTTACTGAGAAGAGCGTTCCACAAGCCCACTGCCAGCACTGCGAAAGAGTAGGCACGGTCAGTGGAGTGCTTAGGAGTTGCTAGCCAGAGACGTTTTTAGGTAATCTTCCGGTTTGATAAAGCCAAAATCTCCTTAGTTCCATACGCGTAAGCGTTAGGTACTCTTCCACCTTTATTATTCGCACCGCCAATGAGTGGAACGTCTTGACTACAATTGGGTGTCTTCAATTCGCGTGTGAACAGGTTTCTTCTAGGCAAGCGTGATCGATCGTAGACTGCATCATCGCTTACCATCAGGAGAGATCGTGGTGAAACACAATCCTAAAAAATATCTTTAAATAAGTTTTTTGTTGAAAAATTACTTTTTCAAAACAATCTTTTATAAAATTTATAATCGGATCCGCAAGCAGATTCAAATGAGCCCAAACACTAGTAGCCTTTATTTTTTTTTTTTACGTGAGGAAATCCGTCATGGATATCTTCCGCCTTGGGAGGTGGTGGCGGAAGATTATGTCAGACTCTTACTGACTAAAACCTCACGGGGTTTCTTCTGAACACCTTTGGTCGATGCTGTGGGTACGCTTTGCATTCTTCCATGGCTTCAACGGTGTTGGCTCCTTGCGAGTCCCATCTATTTCCAATTGTCCCGCCTTATCCCTGTGTGTGAGAAGTGCGCGGAACCTCCACGCACGCCACCTCTAGGCTTTGAGTTAGTGGGCGGCGGACACTACACAGTGTCGTCGCCCAAGCCTTTATTATGGGGGACGGATATCGTGGAGGTTTCTCCTCCTACCCCTGACTCTCTTTCTGCGAATGGGATTGGTCGTAAGAATTTCTCTATCCCTCTCCGCAGCCTCCTTGGCGGTTAAGACTACCTCGCAAAAAGCCACTACAGCTTTCCAGGCCCCCTCACTCCCGATCATAGCCTTGATTAAAGCTGGGAGTGAAAGGTCTGTACCAGTCACATTGACGAGTTGCTGACGTGAGGTTTCCCAAGCTGGGCAAACCTCCAACGTATGCTGCACCGTATCAACAATGTTGCCACAATGGTGACATGCGCAGGTCGGCTCCCTTCCAATTTGACATAGGTACTTCGAAAAACAACCGTGTCCCGATAGCACCTGGGTCAAACGAAAGGTTGCCGCCCCGTGCTCCCTCGTTAGCCACTCGTTCAGTACCGGCAGAACAGCCTCTATTGTGTTTTGGCCGGCAACTGGACGAGTTAACCTCACCCTCCACCTTTCAACGAGCTCTTGATGTAGTTTGCGCCTACATTCCTATATTTCTCGTAAATCTGGATGCTGACCCCTACCAAGTTCATCCTCGCGCCAATAATACATTGCAGCTAGGGTATCAGCATCCAAATCCCAAGGTGGTGAACTCGCCAAGACGCATGCCGCCTCGAACGAGATTGTGCGGTATCCCCTGATCACCCTGATGGCCATCGCTCGTTGTGGTCTTCGCAACAGGGCGATGTTCTGGCTATTCAGGGCGTTTACCCATACTGGAGCTCCATATAAAGCCATGGAGCGCACCACTCCCATGTAAAGGCGACGACACGCTACATTTGCTCCCTTCAGGTTGAGCAGCAACCCTCCGAGAGCAGCTGCGGTGCCCATTAACATCTGCATCAGCTGCTTAAAGTGGGCGCCAGAAGTTCCACCGGCTGTCGAGGACAAGTCCCAGGTATTTCATCGTCGACTCGACGGCAATGTTGACTCCGCCTACTTCAATATGAGATCCCGCCGGTGGTGCCCTTCGTGGTCCGTGAAAGCAAAGTGCTTCGGACTTGTTCAAGGCTACTTTGAGACCCAACCTTTGAATTTTGTGGACCACCTGTGCTACTCCTACGGTGGCAAGAGCAGATGCTTCCGCAAAGGTTTTCCCCTTGGCTGTCACTAGCGTGTCATCAGCGTAACAAGTTACCTTAACTCCTGGGAGAGTTGATTCTCTAAGCACCCAGTCGTAGCCGATGTTTCACAGGAGCGGTCCAAGAACCGATCCCTGTGGGACACCGCACGACATTTTTCGCTGACGCAGACCATCTTGCCCCTCGTAGGAGACATACCTCTCCGTCAGATAGTCCTCGACTATTCGACGAAGGTAGTGGGGCATCTGGTGGTACAACAGCGCCTCTCTTATGCAACTCCAGGGCATGGTGTTAAAGGCATTGGCAATGTCAAGAGACACCGCCAAAACGACCTCACCCTGAGAGATAGCTTCCTCAGCGCACGCCTTTACCCGTAGAATTGCCCCAATCGTCGATCGCCCTCTACGAAAACCAAACTGGTTGTCGTCTAAGTTAGGACCGACACTGTTCAAGTGCTTAATTAGGCGATCGGCGATTATACGCTCAAAAAGCTTGCCCACTTCGTCAAGTAGCACAATCGGACGGTAGGCAGATGGAGAGTCCACCGGGCGCCCATATTTCCGCAGGAGGACCAGTCGACCAGTCTTCCACTGTGTTGGAAATCGCCCCTGTTCCAGACACGCCTTGAACAAACTGCAGAGTCTGGGCCCCAATACCTTAAGAGCAAGCACCCACGCTCGTTCAGGTATGCCATCGGGTCCTGGAGCAGTATTTTTGGCACGGAGCCGTAGGACTGCTAACCTCATTTCAACCTCTGATGTTGCTGGTACTTCACCTGTATCCTCTAGCTCGTCACTGGTTAAAGCCATCCGTGGAGGGGTGTGTTCCTCCCTGTCAGGAAACAGAGCCAATACCACACGCTCTAAGAGCTGAGGCTCCAAGCTCTGCGTCAATGGAGGAGCCCAAGGGCGAAGCTTGCACCTCACCATTCTGTAAGGCCTACCCGATCCCGATTTAGAGTTTCCAGCATCTCATTTTGAGCCTCAGTTTTGGCCTGGCAGATCGCCAGCTGCAAGGTCTTTTTAGCATCTCTGTAGAGGTCATACAGCTGAGACTCCGTTTCCTCTAAACGATGCCGTCTTCTTCGGTAACGAGTGAACTGGCGCCTCGCTTCTACGCACGTTTTTCGCAGATCTGCAAGTTCTGTTGACCACCAGTACACTTGACGCTTGTGGGCCGCAGGCTTGATGCGGGGCATTGCTGCGTCGCAAATCGTTGTTAAAGCCTTGCGGAACCACTCGATCTCCGCCTGCACATCAATCTCCGTAATTGGAGCCGATACCCAAGACTGTACCAAAGAAGCCTCCATCAGCAATTCTTCATCGAGGCGCTTTATAGCCCACCGTGGGCCTCTCCCAGAACCTCTAGCTAGACCACTTTGTAAAGGCGGTGGTGCACTCATGTGAATCTCCATCCGAATGTACCGATGGTCCGACAGTGTTTCGGTCAAAACTCTCCAACCCTGAACACGACGGACCAAATCTGCGCAAGCGAATGAGAGATCCACAATTGACCCACCCTGACGTCGGACGCAGGTGTTTTCTGATCCTCGATTGAGGACTGAAAGACCAGCTGCTAATGCCCACTCTTCTACCACCTCACCGCGTGGATCGGTTGCTGGAGATCCCCACGCCGTAGATTTGGCGTTGAAGTCTCCAGCAACTAGCACGGGAAATGTGTTCCTCCCAACAATAGTACCTACCTTTGCAAGAAAATTCTCGAATTCAGCAAGGACTCTGTTTGGTGAGAAATACACTGCCACAATAACAATATCGCCCAACCGGGCTGCCACGCAACCTCGACCTTTTGCTACATTCGCGAAGGGTGGGGAGCCAGCGGCACTTTGGACAACTATCGCCACCAATTGGTCATTGTCCCCTACCCAGTTATCTAAGGGAGGGATGAAGTATGGCTCAGAAATGACTGCCACATTGATCAACCACTGCGCCATGCTCTGGATCAATAAATCTTGAGCTCTAGCGCAGTGGTTGAGGTTCGCCTGCAAAACTCGTAGAGCCATCACTATATGGTATCCATAGACACCCCCACTTCCCTGACCTCAACATTGGTCAGAGGGTGGGCATGTTGCAATTGGCCTTTGACCCCTACCGTCCTCCTTATTCCTCTATTACTGTGGGCGGCGCACTTTGAGCTGCCCAGTCTATGCCCTGCGGGTTTGCTTGCTGCAGCACACAGAGTGCAGTGGGCAGCAGCAGTACATTGGGCTGCATTGTGCCCGGGCTGACCACAACGGTAGCACTCTGTACTCCAGTCTACCTCGGACGTGCAACGAGCTCGCACGTGCCCTGTTTCTAGACATCGGTAGCAGCGCATGGGTCTAGACTGTAGCAGCCTGACCTGTGCCGCAACCCATCCCACTAACAGTCGGCCACTGTCGGCCAGCTTTTTGGCCACTGCTATCGGGCATCTCACCCAGATCGCACCAAGCCCAGACGGCTCCAGGCGGATCTCTCCTGACTTAATACAGTCCGTCGGACACCCTCCGTGTCGGGCGACAGCAGCCACAATTTCGTCCTTGGTGACAGAGTCATCAAGGCCCGAAACGCGCACCTCTACGCACTTAGTGGGCCTGGAGACTCTAACGTCCTCGGCATTGATGGACTCCCTAAGTTTTTGTGCGAGAGAGTCAGCTTTTTCACAGCTTGTTGCACCTGAGATTTCCAAGATTCGCGCGCCCGTTGCAGCGTGCCTAACTTTAAGGGCAGGGATCCCCAGACCAGCAAGATCTATTTTGCCCTTGGCTTCGGCTAAAACCTTGCCGTAGGTCATGCCTCTCTCCTCTGCTCCAGGCAGCAAAGTAACTACCACAGCCGATGAGCGAGGTGGTTGAAGCTTTGCAGCTTTCTTGGCCAGTTGCTTAGCTTTCTGCTTTGTCTGTTGTTTGCCTGGTTCTTGAACAACGTTCTGCATCTTATCAGTATTCCTCTTTCTGCCCTTCCTTACTACCTTGGACCATGCTCCTTCCGTGGCCAGAGGTAGCATTTCGTCCCGAGGAGTCACTTCCTGGGCAGTTGTTTCCAGCTGCCCTCTATTTTTTCTCCTTTTATTCTTTTTTCCGTGCTCTCCAGCTGTCAAACCACTCTCCTCCGCTGATACTATAGGCACGGTACTGGCCAATGGTCTTGGCACATCCTTGCCCTTTTCTGCAGCTAGTGGTGGTCGAAGCCGCTTTTCAGGAAGCAGCCTATCCTCGACGCTTTCGAATCTTGCATTGATCATACCTCCTACCTGGAGCATAATCGAACGCAAGAACTCCTCTTGCGCGGTGTTATTGCAAGCAACATGTGTTGGCTTCTCCTGCCTTTTTTGCGTCTTTTTCTGAGGCGCTTTAGGATTCACTTCAGGCAACTCTTCTAGATCGTTGTGGGGTGGAGCTCGAGCCAAGTTGTCCTTGAGCTCCGCCAGCTCTTTACGTAATTCCGTCAGTTCAGCCCGCAATAGAGCGTTATCTGCCTGTAGTTTAGCGGTTTCCTCAGAGGCAGTGCGATGTTGAAGCACTGTCAGTACCTCTTTTATTGAGGCTGCTGCGTTCTTCAGGGCCTTCTGAAAAGTACCTTTTAGGTGACTGGACTTTGTGGCAACATTAACTATGACGTCAACGTTGTCCAGTACCAGTCGGTTCAAGTCGACGGCCGGATGATCATCACTTGGATTCACCAGGCGAGCAGATGCCTTTCTCACACTGACCATCTTTTCTGTAACCTCCTCCTCGGCGGTTAGTTCTCTCTCTTCTCGTTTTTTCTGCAAATCCGTTTTATCCCTCAAATAGCTCGTGTACTTATCACGGCCTTTACCTCTCTTAGAGGTAGGAACCTTAGATGGCGGGGGTACTGTATCCCCAGATTCATCTGTACCTGTAGCACGCTGAGATTCTTCTCTTCTTGCCGAATGCGTTCGCTTTCCGCGTAACTGCACCGGCGCTGGTGTCTTCCAGAATCTGGAAGATCCATCCACCTTTCTCGAGTCATCAGACTCCTCTTCTCTACTTGACTCTATATCAGCACATGAGTCGTCAACCTCTGATAGCGCTGTTGAAGCAGCCTTCTTCCGCATCGGAGCGCGGGAAAATCTATCAACATCCTCCATATCGTCGTTATCCAAAGCACGGGCAATCTCAGAGTCCAATTCATTAGTAAAGCCAGGGTTGTGTTCACGAAGATGAGCGGAACACCCATCTACGAAGCAGTTGCTGCCCCCCCCCCCTAGAGTACGAGGGGCAGTTCTCCACTCCGGTTGAAGTGAAGGAGTGGGATTCCCCCTTTCGGGGACCCACCTGGGGACCATTTTCACAGCTGCTTGATTCCATGTTTCCTAACTCCGATGCTCTACATCGTTGTCTCTTTTTTCAGGGGTGAGCTCCCCTGTCAGCGCGCCCTAAAACAAGGACGTACGCGCCTCGTCTGACAAACCCATAACGGGCCCCGCCAAGGCTAACTGCACTTGTTTTGGTCCCTCGCTCCAAGCCTGACCGGTACGGGTGGCTCTGCCGGTATAGCCTTGAAGGTCATTGGGACAAACAAGCACCCACTCTGCCAATGAAGCACCCGTTCACTTGGCATCCCGCAAGGAAGCTGACCCATACAGCCGACTCACGGAAAACCAAGCGGAACGACGCTTCATCAACGCCTCCCCTTCCCAGAGACGGCTCCAACAGCCCGTCCCATCTTCATCCAATACGCCCTCTGCTACTCAGAGGGGCGTGTGGAGAAATCCTACAATTTCCGCCCAACTATCACTATTCCCCCCTGCATTCCAAACCCTACCCAGCGAGATAAGGTGTTGAAATGTCCCAACTCAATCCTAAACCCCACCACACAGGATCCCAAGCCCACCCACCCTACCCCACCGACAAATTGCCGGCGCCTAGTGGTTTCAGTTACGTCTATTTCAGATGGAAATAGACCAATAGCGGGCAGCAACCGCGAGAAGGAATGACCCCACCAGACTTGCCTTGAGGATCTACACGACCTGCGCTCTCCCTCAAGACCATTCGCCTCCCTACTCGCTCCCCTGAGTCGAGTAAAGAAGACCTGGATTTATCCAAAACAATCGGCCGAAGCCGCAAGCTAGGCATAGCAACTACTAATGGATAAACCCAGACCCGCCCAAAACACTAGTAGCCTACTATAAACTCATTCAGAAGTTCCGTTGTCTAGCCATATTAGTGCATTGTCACCGAAGTTGCATATCCATTCCAAATTTCAGCTCAATCGGTTGAGAGGAACGAGTTTAAAATTCATTTGCAAGATTCCACCCGGACAAACATACATACCTACATTGCAAGTTAATAAAAACCTTGTAAAAAAGTTTGGGTCTTTCAAAATGGAGAAAAGGAGACGCAGTATTCGTTTATTTCTCCTTTCCCTAATTGGGAGGCCTCTCCGAGACGTGGTGAGTTTCTAACGATGTTTAGTCAAGTAGGTAACTTAGTCATAGGGCGTTTTTTCCAGAAAAGCCACTAAAATTGTTTTTTTTGAGCGGAAATAAAGTTGATTTCTGAGAAAAACCGGGAAGTTTCCTGTTGGAATGGAAATAAATAAAAAAGCAGCTGCGAACTCGATTTGATATGGGTTTCTTTGTTCAGAGCTTCAGAGCCGATACCTTGAATTGGCTATGGTATTTTATAAGATATTTAGGGTGGTTTCGAACTTACCTACTATTTCATGCAATGCAGAGCACTTTGTTTAACTGAAGAAACATATCTTATGAGATCTGCGACTATAAAGTACCAAATGTCCTAAGTTTCAGTTCATTTTAAGATTTCCTGGAAGATATCGCTTTTCGGCTTTAATGTCTAATGTTTTAAATATTATGTTTTAATGATTTTAAGTTGATGTTCACAATAAAGTTAAAGTTACAAGGTTTAAGGGTACGTGAACAAATAATTGCAGGCTGTGCAAACATTTGCAGGTTCTGCAGCGGGAATCGATCCCGCAAACTCCGCGTCACGTTCCGCCCACCGCACCACAGAGCTTGTCGAAAAAAGTTTTAAACTCAAATAAAAGGAGAATTTAATATTTGTACTCGTTTTGAAATTAAATAAAATGGCATACGACGCGCGCCGGTTTGTTCAGTTCCCTAATTTCCTTCCGTTCCCGTTTAGCATTTTAAGGAATATTTTGTCAACAAATGTTTTTTACATTTTGCTATGAAATTCTATATATACTATATATACTTCTACTAGTATACTTTACTAATATTATAAAGAGGAAAGATTTGTATTTTTGTGTGTATGTTTGTAATGAATAAATTCAAAAACTACTGGTCCGATTTTCTTCTTTTATCATTGGAAAGCTACATTCACAGTAACATAGACTACTTTTTACTCAACTGCGTATAGGAGGGTAATGTTTTTATTGAAAAACTACGCGTGCGACGCTGCGGATTGGTCAGCTAGTCCTATATAAATATTAAACACTAGCTGACCATTCCGCAGCTTCGCACGCATAGTAAAACTAAGAAAAACTACGCGTGAACTGCGCAGAAGGAGGGCCTTCTGCGCAGTTGGGTAAAAAATAGTCTATGTCACCCGGGGATAGTGTAGCTTCCCAACAGTGAAAGAATTTATTAAATCGGTCCAGTAGTTTCGGTGCCTATTCAATACAAACAAACAAATATTTCCTCTTTATAATATTAGTATAGACACTAATATCATTCAAGAAATAAACTGGTTTTCGACGTTCCTAGATATATCGACGTTTGACCACAATCTCACATGATGGTAAGCGATTATGTGGCCAAAAATGGAGCACGAAGGTCTTGGAGGTACTAGAGGTGTACACTACCACATACCAATACAAGATTGTATTTTCAGAAAGGACATACGAGGTAGAGTTCGAATGAGAACATATTAACGATGTTTGGATGACAATGAGCCGTGCGTCCTGTAATGAACATTAACCATACTAATATTAAATAATATTAAAAATAAGTATCTCTATTTGTCTTGCTGTTTGATTGTTACGTTTACACTGATTTCAGTAAATGTTGTTAACTAAATAAATAAATAAATACTGCTGGACATTTCACACAGCGCTATCTAGCCCCAAACTAAACAGAGCTTATACTAGGGAACCAGATAACTGATAGAATACTTATATACTTTTTTTTGTAAAAACATACTTATAATATATAGAAAAACATTCAAACCCGCAACAAATATCTGTAGATCATGCAAACATTTGTTCCGCGGCGGGAATCGAACCCGCTACCTCCTGCGTCTCAGCCACTGTGCCACGTATAAATTAAGAACTGCATTGAGACTTAAGCTACTTTTTATTGACTAACTACGCGAGCTGCGCTCGCGTAGTCGCGGCAGGCAAAAGTCACTTCATTTATAATTTAAGACAGATTTCTTCAGTTAGTACATTGACTAGATAAACAGATAAAGAATTTTATTGATAAAAGATAGATACACGTCATACACTTTTTTTAAATAACAATTAAATTAAATTAATAATAATATTCAAAATATACAAAATTGTTAAATATTAAAATCCATATATTATTATTATAGATTTTGATAACGCCATTATAAGGTTATATTGTCGTCATCAAAAACTCTTCTATAGAATAGAACGCTTATTCTAGCAACCAGCGCTTAGGCCGGTATTTGTAGGTATTGTTAACGTCTAATACAAGTGATTGCAACAGGGAGACAATTGTAGACCATCGACCCCATGATGTAAGTGAGTCTGTCGGTCTTTACGAGTCTGCGTGGGATACTCGCGAGCTTACGTGCTGATTATGAAGGTAAATTTTAAAAACTGTAATCCATCAGTAATAAATGATATTCTGAGTAATAAAACTAAACTTTTGCTGCATATACGTGATTATTTCATCGAAAAAACGATTCCGTAAACTCTGGATACTGAGGAAAATCCGTGTATTCGCGGCAAATTGAAGAGAGTTCTGAATCTTCGAAGAGTTCTGAAAACTTTGTTTTTTTTGTACACTACATGAAGCGATACCAAATAGTTACGAATACGAACTTCTCAATCTTCCGCGATCCGTTTGTTAATGCAAGTTTCCCAAAGAAGATTGGTTAAACTGTAACCATGCAATATAGATAACCGTTCACATTCTTCCTCTTCTATCGTGTCAATGGTTTATGCATAATTATTTTGTTAGGTAATTTAAGATATTTATAATAGAAGATGTGTAAGTAATGAAATAATTATGTTTGCATTTATATCTAAAAAATAATAAAAAGCAAATTTGCAATGAATCATGTTTCTAACAAATGCGTGCAAGGAGTTTAGCCGTTATCTAAAAAGTATTTTATACGAAATTTGCAATGAAACAGTTTTGTCCAAGGAGTTCAGTCGTGGCCATTCAGGTTTTGGAAGCGCACCCACGCTTCCAAAACCCGAATGGCCTCAAGTCCGAGGCTAAAACAGAAAAAAACGGATATATACTTAGTTTGTGGCTATAACTGGATTCTTTGTATTAATATTATTCTTAGTATTATTGTAACTAGATATTCCACAAGTCTAAATAAACAGAATAATTGTCTCTTATTGTTTCATTGGTGTAACACTGCATCAATTTATAAGTTCAAAACTAAATTGACATTGAGTAGAACCTGGCCACATCTATTCTAGAGCCTTGTTAAGGTCGTCCTTTGTGCAGGTCGTAAGGCACAGAGGACAGTTAAGCAGGTGAGGCATGGTCTAGAGGAGGTATCCCACAATCACATCTGGTTAGTGAAGGGTCTCGCATTCCCCACCTACAGCGGTTTTTCGTGCACCGACCAACCTGAGTCTGGAGTCGGTTGATAGATTGTCAGATCGGCCACGAAAGTTTGTATCCAGGAGGGAGGTGTTCAAGAGGTGCAATAAAGCCAGGCGGTTGTGGGTGCTTCTTTTCCCACAAATTAACCTTTAGTGCGGCCGGGTGGTCACTCGCGGCGTGGGTTGTGCGTAAATAACTTTTTCAGCTTCAGTATAAAATAGGAAGGTTTAATTGATTTTTATTTACCGTATTGTATTTTTAAATGTCAGAAGATAATATACCAAAAGTACACACGTTTGCCTCTTAATTAAAACGTCTCAATTACCGGAAAACTAAACGTCCACGAAAAAAACGGTCATTAATTTGTGGTATATCACTTTAATCTCAGAAAATGTTATACAAAATTATTTGTCAAGGGTAAGTAATGAGGGCTTTACATAATCGATTTAAAAAAACAGGTTCCAAGTAGCATAATAGATGGCGCTGTCTAGAGATAAGCCGCCAAAAAATATGATTTATATGCCAAAATCTCAAAGACACAATACCAAAATTGTCATCTTGTGTTCAAAACAATCTCACCTCGTAAACACAAATGATTATATTTTTTATTTCAAGTTCTTCGGAAAATAATGTTGACGCGGCAATTGACATTGACAATTCACTTTCCTTTCATAATCAGCTTATGACAGAGCCTCCTTATACTGACCTCCTTTATAAAGGAGGTCGGCAAACGTCTAAAATGTAGGACCCAGTTCACTGTAATGAGGGCTTTTCACGGCCATATTCTCTAACAGATGGCGTTGCGTTGATAAAAAAATCATTTTGTGTTTGCGAGGTGACATTGTAGCCGCGTCAACATTTTACTAGCTGACCAATCCGCAGCTTCGCTCGCGTAGGTTTTCAATAAAATCATTACCCTCCTTCTGCGCAGTTGGGTAAAAAGTAGCCTATGTCACCCGGATAGTGTAGCTTCAGCGAAAGAACTTTTTAAATCAGTCAAGTAGTTTTGCAGCATATTCAATACAAACAAACAAATATTTCCTCTTTATAATATTAAGTATAGATATATTTAGGGCAATTAAACAAAACCGTGTGGCGTCAAGAAGAGTTACAAACCTTTTCTTTCACATTTCTTTTGCAAGATTCCAAACGGGCTTTATACCCATTGAATGCATTTCTACAAGACCGTTAGCGGTGGCACGTTTCATAGCGTTTCTATTTGCAGAGTAAATTGGGAGGTTCCATCGGAAACTGCAATGCGGTATGTAGCATTCCACTGGGACCGTGCGTAAGAGTATTTTGATGAGAATTGACATCCAACACGTAATTTTAGGAGATACTTGTTGTCGAACATATTCTTTCTTTTGTTGGTATTTTTACGTAGATACATGCTGGAATTTAATTCGAATATCATATTGTATTATAAATAGAATTCCCATGTTCCATTCCATTCCCATGGCAAATTGACGTTGTATTTAAGTATGTAGGTATGTTTGTTTGTCCGAAGTTAACTTTAGAAGCGTGGATCCGATAATCGTGAAATTTGATACATAGGTACTGGTAGTGATGGCACAATTTTGGTGTGACTAAATGAGCTAAAAATGTGGGTGGAGGGGGGGGGGGGGTGTTGGGATATTGGGGTTTAAGAAGGGTAAAAAAAATGAGATCATTAGGTCCAATGGGACGTCAAATAAAAGGTATTCATTAGTACATTTCAAACCCGTTTTTATTTTTTGTTAAATCCTTGTAGTTTTTGAGTCATAATAAAAACAAAACTTTGACAAAACTCACAGGGTGCACCAGGGTGCACAATGCTGAAAATTTAGTATTCGTGAAGATTTAATGTCACAAATATAGGGAAAAGTCGGAAATCCAGTATAGTTGCAATTTCTACCGCTAAAAAGAGTAACCAACAACATGAACTCCCGTTACCTCTAATTTGAATGAAACTGTAGGTCACATAAGGTTATTTATTTCGTGGCACTAATTTATAAGTCAAAGATTAAGGCCGACTTAGGGCCGGATATTTAGCTACTAAACATCTTTAAATGTTACGTATTTGTATGATTTTACAACTCTTTAAATCATATTTAGGCATTAAATACGTTTAGACATCTTTGTGCAAGTCGCCCTAAGAACACAAATATAGGGAAAAGTTTGAAATACAAAATAACTGCAATTTCTACCCCAAAAATGCAAAACCAATTTTCATGAACTCCCAGTACCTGTAATTTGAATGAAACTGTAGGTCAAGTAGGTTGGTTATTTTTCTTGGCACTATTTTGATGGGCAAAGATTACGAATAATATATTTTTGTTTTTATGGGAGACTCGCGAGATCTCAGTTCGGGCCGAAACACTAGTAAATCTTAATTTTTTTTATAATCTGAATGCATTCAGATTAAAAAAAACGATGTGTATCGATGAATTTGTGTCAAATAAATTAATATGTACTTAATAACTATTATTATATGACACTATGAAACTGATATAGGAGTCTCTATTTATGAACTTTTCCAGAAAGGGCGAATTCGCTACGATTATCTCGCGCGTATCACGCGCGACCGTTGCGTCCAGAAAGAGCGTACCAACGCGCGAGCATTTAGGGACGGATAAACAATTCAGTATCCATATTTTGATGCTCCATTTCTCTTGATACGTGCACTCGCTCTGAAGTTCGCGCGTAATCTGGACGCAACAAGGCTCCAGTATTTCAACTCGCGCGCAACACGCGAGTCTGGCGAAGTGCACACGATTTACGGGCGTATTTTAAATTCGCGCGATGCTTGCGGACGCTGTGTACTGGCGTCAAGTATCTCGCCAGCGCGCGTATCGTTTCGCGGCGAATTCGCCCCTTCTGGACAAGGTATTTGTAAAACGTAGTGAAATATTTGAATATTTTTGCAATAGAACATATTTATTGCATATAATTTTATGCCATTTATTTTAGGCATTATCGTCTACAGGGCGTCCCACGGCTATGCCACATGGAGGGAAAGTAACTTGAATATTGTAGATGGAACATTTTACTGAAAGAAGACATTATTTTAATTTACAAGACAATTTAAACTGCATTCATAGATTTTTAAATAATTACATGGTTGAACCGTGAATCGAACCCGCTACACGAGAATAAAAATTACCCTGTAGCTGTATCATACCGATCGAAAGGTGAAGCCTTCCCCTCATAAGGATTATTTTTTGCTAAATAATATAGTGTCAGAAATAAAAGGAAGACCATGAGTTTTAACATTTTTAATTCAAACTTAATCAATTTAATTTATCAAATGCTCAAAATGAGTCCCATTCTGTTGAATACAAAGTCGCACTCGTTTGATTATTTCGCTCCCTGTCGATTTTTTGATCATATTGTGGTGGATATTTAGAATAACACGTCTAAGTTCTGCTTGTAGCTCGTGGACACTTTCATACTGGTTCTTAAAAACTATTTTTTTTACATAACCCCATAAAAAAATCTAACGGAGATAGATCTGGGGATCTCGGCGGCCATCTTATTTGTCCATTTGTCCCGATCCAGGAAAGAAAGCTTTCATTGAGATAGTCCCTTGTTATGTGACTGCTATGAGCCGGAGCTCCATCTTGCTGAAAAGTAAGGTTTCGTCGTTTTGCGACCGGAACATTATTTATCTCACTTCTTAAAATCTCAAGTATTTCTAAATACCTTTCCGTATTCAGGTGCCTTTCGTAAAAATGTACTAAGAGGATCCGGTTTTTTACAAACGCACACCAACAGTTGAACGAAAAACGCACTTGATTATTAGTCTCGCGTATAGGTACGTAAGGGATCCTCCCTGGACCAAATGCGATTATTGTGTCAGTTGTACACACGGCTACACATCAAGCTATACATTTCCAGTATAAGCTGACCTCGCATTGCGTAATGACGGTCAGCTTATACTGGAAATGTATAGCTTGATGTGTAGCCATATGTACATACCATTATTGCTAAAGTTTGTCTCGACTGACCAGATAATATTATTTAGAAAATACTGATCCTCTAGAATGAGCCTCTCGATTTCTTGGCAGAAATTAAGTCGTCTTTCAGCATCACCCGGCCGTAATTTTTGTACTAATCGCCCTTCAACGTAACTTTTGAATTTGTATTTTTTGAATACATGGTGTATATTCCTTTTCATAATTCCGATTTCTTCTTCACCTTCCCTCACTGAACTTTTAGGATTTGCCTCAAAGTATATCAAAATGTCGAGTTCATCGTCAGTGTTTGTCATTTAGCGGTTGTGGTAAGCGATGTTCGAAACGTTCCAAACTTATCAGATTATCCACCAACCGTTTCATATTAAGTCGAGATGGTGTATTTCTATCAGGATATCTTTCGCGGTACCTACCATTGTAAGGCTAATGTTATGTTTTTGTGATTCAAAAAGTATGCTTCCATTAAATCGAAATTATTTTGATACGCCGTGGATATGTAACAAACTTACAATACAATGCAAAAATCCAAAAATGAAAATCACAGACACAAAATAATAAAAGTTTGAAAATGGAACACATTTTTGAATTATTTCTTTGTAATCAGCCAGCCACATTGCTGGCTCGCAGTTGTATGTCCTTACGGCAATGTCAGCTTATAATTTTTCTGAACAAAATTGTACATCAAATGTTAAAATTCATGGTCTTCCTTTTATTTCTGACACTATGTTAGTTAGAAAAAAATAATCCTTATGATGAAGCTTTTCGATCGGTATGATAAAGCTACTGGGTAATTTTTTTTCTCGTGTAGCGGGTTCGATTCCCGGTTCAACCATGTACATATTTAAAAATCTATGAATGCAGTTTAATTTGTTTTTTAAATAAAAATAATGTTTTCTTTCAGTAAAATGTTCCATCTACAGTATTCAAGGTGCTTCCCTCCATGCGGCATAGCCGTGGGACGCTCTGTATAGCAGAGATACGGCAAAGTACGGCCCGCCGGCCATCTCCGGCCCGCGAAAGCATTTAATCCGGCCCGCCGACGGTCCTTCGACATGAATAGTATATCATCATCATCATATCAGCCGTAGGACGTCCACTGCTGGACAAAGGCCTCCCTCATTGATCTCCAGGAACTGCGGTTGGAAGCGGCCTGCATCCAACGCCGACCTGCGGTTCTTACCAAGTCGTCTGCCCATCTTGTGGGTGGACGTCCTACGCTGCGCTTGCCGGTCCGTGGCCTCCACTCGAGAACCTTTCGGCCCCATCGGCCATCTGTTCTACGCGCTATATGGCCTGCCCATTGCCACTTCAACGTGCTAATCCGTCGGGCTATGTCGGTGACTTGAGTTCTCCTACGTATCTCCTCATTTCTGATTCGATCCCGTAGAGAATGTTGCCGTGGGGCGCCGGCAATAGAATGTTGCCCCTCCGCTCTTGCCCGTGGATGCAGTAGGAGTCTGCTAAGGGATACCTCCGAAAGATGGGCAGCAGCGTCTTTTCGTGTTTTCAATACCTATACTGCGCTCGCTAACCCGCCTGCCAAGCGTGGCGAGTATGGCAACAACCCCCTTATGGAATAGTATATGGCCCGCGATAATTATATTTTGACGGTCCAGCAGTATAAAGTAGATTCTACTTAGTATAGTGTACTTATATACTTAGTACTTACTACTCTCTATATTTCCCCACTCGGGGCTAAACTTCTAAGAATTCCTTCTTAGTGAGGAGTCTTCTGTTCTTAGTGTGTTACGCTGTAATGTTTTTATATGATTAAAAATTTCAACACAAAATGCATTTTTCCTATAACTCTGGCCCGCCTCTGAAATTTCTTATACTTTCTGGCCCCCTATTAAGAAAGTTTGCCCACCACTGATCTACAGCTTGACTTAACCCCATGTTAGGTATGGCCTCTTTTAGTTGGTGCTATCTATCACTACCTGAGCCAGTCTCATCCAAGTTATTTAGGCCTGCGGCTTGAGCTACATACCAGTGAACACTTGGAATATGAGGCTACTTAGAATTACGTCGCGAACGCGATGCTTCAAGCATTACTAGTGGTTTGCCCCAAAATCTCGGGAGTCTCTTAAAAAACCTAATAAAATTCTTATAATCATTGACAATTAGAATAGTGGCATGTGAACTTTACAGCGTAAATAATTCACAATAAGCACGACTAATAGCTTGGCCTACAGTATCAATCAAATTACAAGTAACGGGAGTTCATTTATCTTGGATACGCCCTTTTGGGGTAGCAATTGCAGTTATTCTGGATTTCAGACTATTCCTTATATTTGACTCATTAAGGCTACATGCATACCAAATTTCAGCTCTGTGAGGTTACTGGTGTACCCTGTGAATTTCGTCAAAGTTCAGTCTCAATTATGTCTAATAACTTAAAAACTACAAGATTTAATCACACTAACATTATAAATGCGAAAGTTTGAATGTTCGTTTTTTTATTTATTTGTTTGTTTGTTTGTTACTCAATCACGTCGTAACGGCTGAACCGATGTCGATGAAATATAGTAGATACGTACGTACTTAGATTATAACCTGGCTTACCACATAGGCTACTTTTTATCCCATAAATCAGGGTTCATGGGATAAAAACGGGGTGTCAAGTCAAGTTGCAGCAGCGAGTTTAGCTTTATTTCTAGGTTACCTACACATATAGTAGTGTAACGCGTACGAAGTCGCGGGCAACAGCTAGTTATGAAATAAAAACAAGATTGAACGGTAATTACAAAGACCGATGTTCGTCCTATCAGATCTGGTTTTTACCCCCCACATGTTTAGCTCATTTAGTCACACTAGAATTGTGCCATTAATATCTACCTGTATACCAAATTTCACTATGATCGGATCAATGCTTCGAAAGTTATTCTCGGTCAAACATACATGAAAGGTACATACAATGCCGGTTTGTCCAAGTTGATTCGCACGACCAATAAGTGTGGAAGTGAGTTTGTTTATTCATGTCGTAATGGCTCAACAGATTTCGATGAAATTTAGTATATCAGATTATCATCTGAATTGAGGCCTAAGCTTTTTAATGACTAAACATCATTAAAAATCTTAGCTTTACCACGTGCGATGCCGCTGTCAGAATCTGTCGTAACCAATGAAACATTATATTTCTTTAAATTCTTTGTAAAAATATTAAGTGCTGTACTTTTTTTTTAGACAACACCCGAATTAAAAATAATATCATATTTTTCATTGTACAATGCATAAAAATGATTCCTAAAAAATGTCCAGCAGGCAATAATAAAAACGTCGCAGAGTCGTATGTTACAGGCCGTAACATATAAATATCCGGGAACATTTTGAGTTATGGTGCTGTATTTACGATTATTGGGTCTGTTTATTGCTATTGTGATCCTTCCTGCGCGCGCCGGGACTTTATGCGTGGAGCTTCTATTTTCCTTACAGTTTCCCAGTAAAAATATGCCTAATTAATTTGGTGGGACTTGAACGTTGAGTTGTGCCGGCTATGCTGTTCCAACAAGTGATAAAGTTTTTGAAGTAAAATTTCTTTACGCACGCTTGACTTGGGGAGTAAGCTGGTGAATGCGTTACGAAAAGTTATAACGGAAGTTGAGAGGGATATATAAGTTAGTGAAGATAGAAAGAGAAAGTTACGTTTCGTTTTATTTTGAACGTTAACGTGCGAGTGCGATTTGCGTCTGTCCAGACTGAACATAGACTGATCGACCTACAGACGTGTGGACAATTTTGTAATTGAAAAATTTAATAAATTAATATTTTAAAAGAAGTTTTACTTCAGTCGTGTGGTCTAAGGCACACTCGTTTTTTTTTTAATTTAAATCTGGATTTTATTTTCTTGGGCATAATAAAATACATTTATTTCAAGTAACTAAGACTCATACAGGAAATACAAAATAGCTCTAAAACTAATAGGATTGGTGGTGCGGTGTCGCTCACTGCAGCGCCTTGCGTACGGGGCAGTCTACCCTCGCGGCTATCATTACCAGGACGGTGTTGGAGCTGGTCCGCAACTGCATAATGGTGTGGAAGTAGTTGACCCATGGACTGTGTGGACATGGATTCTGTGGACATCCCCGATACACTGCAGTAGCGGGGCGGCCCCAACACCGCCCATCGTGCATTATTATACTGGACGCGGACGGCGCTGTACGAGGCAATCGTATACTTCGCTCAATGGCTACACGTATATAGAAAGGTGCAGTATGTTCGAAACAAAGTTACCTTAGCCCCCATGAGCAGAGCAGCGATAAAATAAATAAATAAATAAATATAGCCGGACATTTCACACAGCACTATCTAGTCCCAAACTAAGCAGAGCTTGTGCTATGGAAACCAGATAAATGATAGAATACTTATATACTTTTTTTTGTAAATATATACTTATAATATATAGAAAAATAACCAGACCCGGATCTGTAGATCATGCAAACATTTGTTCCGCGGTGGTAATCGAACCCACCACCTCCTGCGTCTCAGCCGGCTGTTTGTCCACTGCGCCACGAGGGTCGTCAATGATCGCAACCGTCAGCCAAAATAAACAATTTGAATTTGATTTGTCATACTGATTGGAACGACGTCATAGACAGACATTCGTTGGGGCTAAAATTGCTATTATTTAGACGATGAGACCCTCCCTCCTACCTAGGTTATGGTATCTAAGAACCTTCCTTATAACCAATAGAAAGCCATGTTTTTCCATTTTATCCACTCCTTTATAATATCCTTCTTCTCTTCTGGCAGCCTGATTACTTAGCAGATTTGCCTTTGCTTAGCAGTGGGACTGATTAAGAGGACACACCAAGGGCTAGAGAATTGAAAAATAAGTATTTGTAAAATCTATTGCTGTCGCGCAGTATGGTGCAGTATACGCAGTATGCGCGATAGAGACAACTGCAGCTTGGACCGATAATACCTTTTAAAATTACACAAAAACAATGATTCGCAGTCCCCTGATTTCTTCTCCAAAATTTGACCGATTTAACTACTTTCTTCATTATAAATTAAAGATAGGCTTTGACCGTGTTCCAATGTTTTCCTTTTTTTATATAATCTAGTCAAATTTATTTTCTGGATGTTAGAACACAGCGGAAAATCTGACAAATTTTATACGTTTTTGAATGTTCATATCTCTTTTAATAATTAATTTATGAAAAAAAGGAAAACATAGGGACATGCCAATAGTGGCCATAGATTTTTGAGAAAGAAATTATTGCTGTACTGGCATTATCCAGGGAGGAAACAGGAGACTACGTTTGTATGGAAAAACGACCCTTGTGTTTCCTCTTAATGCACATTCTCGCCTAGTTCTCCCCAATCATCTAAATTTTTGTTTTTTTTACTTTTCGTAACTTAATATACTTAGTTACTAATTTATAGTTCTTATTTATTTATTTGTTCTTAGTGTGGTAACTTATGTTATCTATATATTCATATTTTTTTTAAATTGTAGTACTGTGCGGCAGTCTTCCGTAATATCTTCATTTTTAAATGGTTCCAACGCAAGATCAGCGTTGTGCCAAAAGCACAACAAATGCTGAGTTGGACGCCTTTTTGTGACGTCGGTCATATATATAGGTATAATTGTGAGACACACATTTGTAAGGTATTTCTGTTTTTGTGTGTATGAATTTGTTCTCTTGTACCTTACTTGTGTGCTGTGTGTTTTGTACCGTCACAAATAATTGTTTTTCCTTTCTTCTTTCTTTCTTTATGTTATTGTTCTATAGAAATTAATCAGTCGAATTATCGCACTATCAATCTTTTACCCCAAATATGCATTGCAGATAAATAACGGCGGTAATTGAAAACAAATATTAGCTACTTGTTGTAGTTAGTAAAGTCTGACCACCATTATTATTATATTCGAAATTACTATCTCTAAAACTACTCTAAAACTATCTCTCTTCGCGTCTTTCTTATATTTTCATGACTAAACGCTTTGACCAATTTCAATGAAATTTGGTATATAGATATACTATGACCTGAATTGGAACATAAGCTTATTAGGGTTCCGTACCCAAAGGGTCAAACGCGACCCTATTACTAAGACTCAGCTGTCTGTCTGACTGTCCGTCTGTCACCAGGCTGTATCTTATGAACCGTGATAGTTAGACAAATGAAATTTTCACAGATGATGTATTTCTGTTGCCGCTATAACAGTAAATAATAAAAACAGAATAAAATAAATATTTAAGGGATGCTCCTATACAACAAACATGTCTTTTTTGCTCGTTATTAATAACGGCATCAGGTAGAAGATTGAAATATCCACAGAATATTTAGTTATATATTTACTTTAAATATATATAATTAAATTAAAATAAAACAACTCTTTAAAGGGGGGCTCCCATACAACAGACATGATTTTTTGCAGTTTTTATAGATAATGGTACTGGACCCTTCGTGCGCGAGTCTAACTTGCACTTGGCCGGTTTTTTAATTGACAAACCACGCGTGAAAAATATGGAAGCTAGTTTTGGTCTAAGTCATAGATAGACATTATCAAACTTAAATATATTAAACTAGCTGACCAATCCGCAGCTTCGCACGCGTAGTTTTTCAATAAAAACATTACCCTTCTTCTGCGCAGTTGGGTAAAAAGTATCTTATGTCACCCGGGGATAGTGTAGCTTCCCAACAGTGAAAGAATTTTTTAAATCGGTCCAGTAGTTTCGGAGCCTATTCAATACAAACAAACAAGTCTTTCCTCTTTATAATATTTATATAAATATATTATTATAAATGTAAAGGTTTGGATGTTTGTTTGTTTGTTACTCAATCACGTCGTAATGACTGAACCGATTTCCATGAAATTTGTAGTGTTGATAGATTATGAGATGGATTCAAACATAGGCTGCCTTTTATTGACAAACAACGCATGCGTAGTCACGAGCGGCAGCTAGTTTCATATAAAAATAATCTTATTTACGTCAGTGTTTAACACTTTTCAGCCAATCTGTGCGAAGTATAATATAGCTGGTAGATACAAGCCTTTGATAAGGTATCTGGGTAATAAGAACACGTACGCATATTTAAATTTCCCTCATAACCTTACAAGAATCCTTGGAGTTGATAATAACGCGAACGTGAATATTTTTACCTACACATTTTCATGAGTAAGCGAAAAACAAACAGAACCGATCACTTTCCATCAGACGAACCGTAAAACTGATCATCCAATAAAGATAAAGATATTCACCTTGTATATTTTTCTACAGGATGGTTCAGAGTGGGTACGCTACATTTTCTTATTCGGAATCTGTATTGTTAATCAAAAAAAGCGGCCAAGTGCGAGTCGGACTCGCCCATGAAGGGTTCCGTAGCAGCAAGTAACATAATATGAAAGTTCTTGTAGTTCGTTGTAACTTTTTTATATTTGAGTTGATTGAATGAAAGGTAAATTGCGGTTTACTATTTATGGAGTATTAAAAACTCGTTCTTCTACTATCACTTACTAGATCACGTTCAAACTAATTTTCGGTGGAAGTTTGCATGGTACATCATATATTTTTTTAGTTTTATAATTTTTTTATTTTAGAAGTTACAGGCACACATTTTACCACTTTGCAAGTGTCTCTCGCGCAAACTATTCGGTTTAGAAAAAAATGATATTAGAAACCTCAATATCATTTTGAAGACCTATCCATGAAGAACCGACACGTATGGGTTTAATGAAAAAAACTTTTTTATATTTGAGTTGATTGAATGAAAGGTAAATTGCGGTTTACTATTTATGGCGTATTAAAAACTCGTTCTTCTACTTTCACTTACTAGATCACGTTCAAACTAATTTTCGGTGGAAGTTTGCATGGTACATCATATATTTTTTTAGTTTTATAATTTTTTTATTTTAGAAGTTACAGGCACACATTTTACCACTTTGCAAGTGTCTCTCGCGCAAACTATTCGGTTTAGAAAAAAATGATATTAGAAACCTCAATATCATTTTGAAGACCTATCCATGAAGAACCGACACGTATGGGTTTAATGAAAAAAACTTTTTTATATTTGAGTTGATTGAATGAAAGGTAAATTGCGGTTTACTATTTATGGCGTATTAAAAACTCGTTCTTCTACTTTCACTTACTAGATCACGTTCAAACTAATTTTCGGTGGAAGTTTGCATGGTACATCATATATTTTTTTAGTTTTATAATTTTTTTATTTTAGAAGTTACAGGCACACATTTTACCACTTTGCAAGTGTCTCTCGAGCAAACTATTCGGTTTAGAAAAAAATGATATTAGAAACCTCAATATCATTTTGAAGACCTATCCATGAAGAACCGACACGTATGGGTTTAATGAAAAAAAAATTTTTATATTTGAGTTGATTGAATGAAAGGTAAATTGCGGTTTACTATTTATGGCGTATTAAAAACTCGTTCTTCTACTTTCACTTACTAGATCACGTTCAAACTAATTTTCGGTGGAAGTTTGCATGGTACATCATATATTTTTTTAGTTTTATAATTTTTTTATTTTAGAAGTTACAGGCACACATTTTACCACTTTGCAAGTGTCTCTCGCGCAAACTATTCGGTTTAGAAAAAAATGATATTAGAAACCTCAATATCATTTTGAAGACCTATCCATAAAGAACCGACACGTATGGGTTTAATGAAAAAAACAATTTTGAGTTTCAGTTCTATGTATGGGGAACCCCCAAAAATTTTTTTTTTTTTCTAATTTTGTGTAAAAATCTTAATGCGGTTCACAGAATACATCTACTTAGCAAGTTTCAACAGTATATTTCTTATAGTTTCGAATAAAAGTGGCTGTGACATACGGACGGCCAGACAGACAGACATGACGAATCCATAAGGGTTCCGTTTTTGCCATTTGGCTACGGAACCCTAAAAAGGATGTCATTTTCTTGCGACTGCGTCTTGCAGCTATGATCAAAAAATCTTGCGAGAACAATTTTTATTCTACGCCTTTTCGAAATTCGATGTTTTTTTCTTAACATACTTCAAGGAGGAGGTTCTCAATTCGAGAAATTCTTTTTTTATTTATAAGGTTGTCCCAGGTAGTCCCATTGGCACCAAGTCAGGATCTGATGATAGGATCCGAAAAAATTAAGCACAATCCTCAAATTGTGTAGTGACGCATAATTGTTTTACGTTTCTACCTCAGAACTCCGTCATTTATCAACCGATTTGGAAAGTTCTTTTTTATTTGAAAGGATATACGTATTGGTCTCATAGAAATTTCATCAAAATCAGTTCAGTTGTTTGGTTAAGTCGGTTATATTTTTGTTAGAAAGTTACATGTTGAAGCAACACTTTGTAAAATCTATTTGTACTAAAAGCGGGATATTTACTATGATTTGAGAGTTTTTAATATCAAGAATGTCGGTATACTTAAAAATTCACAAATCGTGGTAACTATGCCGTTTTTAGTAGAAATAGTGTTCATAAATAGTTTCAAAAGTTATATTTGTAAAATATGTTGTTTTCCGTGAGACCAGTTAAACCTGGTTTTTTAGTCAGACGTCAAACATATTTCGGTTCAACGTAGTAGGTACGTTGGTTTAACATAGTTCTGAAACGGCCTGTATAACAGAATTCTGTATGTTACTGCTTACTGATATTGCTAGAAAGATCATACTAAGCTCTGGCCACACAACACGGAACAGTTGCGTACCGCAGATTCCACTGAGCAACGTAGGCTACTAGCTGTAATGCACTCTAAGCTATGTGACCAGTAAATTCGATTCTTCAATACATTATTAATGGAGAATAATATTATATCAGTACCAATATATAATTATTGATTAAAACGGGTATTTATCGCGTATGTACCTCTTTTATTTGTTGTCCCGACGTTTCGGCTGTGTTGCAATTGCAACAGTCATGGTCATGGTTGACTGGAGTACTTGGAGCTACCGTCGGGAAGTGTGGGTAGCTGCAGCAACTACCCTCACTTGGTCTTCAGAATTAGAAATGCCCTCGTTCATATTACGACACACTACACTAACCGTATCTACGCACTGAGTCGACCGATTACATCTAGCAATCACTGAGTTCCAGGACGCTGAAAGTCTATAGCCATCTTCCCGATTGAAATTTGGAAATTTCTTATTTTCAATCGCTTCACGAACTATTCTCTTGTAATAATGGCGTTCACTAGAGAGAACCTTAGTATCATGAAGTTCAATCTAATGATTCGATCCCGAGTCTACCAGATGCTCTGATAATTATGTACAGTGATCGCGAAAGTTTGAAAAATACTAGTACCAATATAAACAAGCTTTGCTTAGTTTGAGGCTAGATAGCGCTGTGTGAAAGGTTAAGGATTATTATTTTTATTTTTGACGTGATAACGTCTTATAAATCGATGAACGCCGGCTGCACGCACGAAAAATGTCACGTTTTGCCTGAGCCGAACGTTCAAGCGAGAGCGCGGAACAAGCGATAGAGAGGCACGATCGGCCTAAGCGTTCGGCTTGTGATGCATTTATCTCTCTTTCACTCGTTATCACGTAAAATTATCGTCCGTAAACCGACTTTACAGACAACCAATTTTTTACCTGATGGTAAAGGGTTACCATTGCCTATTTAAGTACTATTTAAGCTGGCTTAGGCTAAAAAAATGGCACTCCGGTAGTTCCGACAGAAGTGAAAACTTGAACAATTACGTGTGTATTTTTTGAACCGTAAAAAGCGGTGTCGGTAACAGTAACAGTAACAGTGTCGCGAGTTCAATGGTTTTTTCCCATCTCAAAAATCATGATCATCATGATGGTTGTCGCAGAAAAATGAAACTTTACTAAGTTGACACATGCCCCTTCACAAACTAAAAAAAAATCAAATTATATACAGAGGTGTCGGTAACAGTGTCGCGAGTTCAATGGTTTTTTCACATCTCAAATTATACACTGAGGTGTTGGTAACAGTGTCGCGAGTCCAATGGTTTTTTACCTACTCAAACATGACCACTTCAAAAATAAGCTTATTTTTGAAGTGACCTTTTTTGAGTAGTCCATTATCTCAGTTGTTGCCTGGATGAAATTGCTGTCAGCGATAAGGCCACCCATTGTAGTATATTGATGTTTATTATAGCGTTAATCTAGGTATAGGGATATCTATGATTTAGGTACGGACAAAGACTAGAAGTGTCAATCACAAGCTATTAATAAAGTTTTCATCCCCCATCCCGGAAAGAGTATTTTTGCTCTTCGACACCGAGTGCAAGAGCCGTTTTTATCCACTAGAGGTTAAAGTAAATTGAATTTAGAACACCGTGTGCACTAAGATTGTGAATTCAAAACATAATTAAACCTATTTACTTCTACCTCCATGGTGCCGAATTTATCATACAACCTTTTTTAATTTATTAATAACTCAGACTTGGAACCTTCTTGGTGTATTACTTTAATTTGCATTTAGTCATTTCCTCGCAGAGGTGGGATGAAAAGTTACTTAATGCACTCTAGTGCAAAGATTTTTCACTTCGTGCTCTTTTGATTCCCTCGCGTAACGCTCAGGATTCTAATTTTTGAATTTTAGAATCCTTCGCTTGCTCGTTCATCAAAATTGAGCACGCGGTTAAAAAGTCACTTTGCACTCTTGTATAACAAATAACTATTGTTCTATTTCTTTGCTATGTCATTGGTAGCTGTAATAAATAACACTGGTATCACCCACGTTTGAAATCCCCAAACCACACAGGCCATGACGCCCGGCCGATTGCCTAATCCGCATTTAGTGTAGCCTTGCCCTAAGGCTGCATCACGGAATTCCCGAATTGATCATAAATTCAGCTCGGACACACGCCATGCAAAACGCTCGGTTCAAATATTCCAGACTAGAACACACTGACGCTGACTATCACATATGAGCTAGGTGGAGAAAATTGAAACTCAATTTGTTGTCGGTCAAAATGCATTACGAAAATGTATTTTGGTAAGAAGGTTCGGTACTAGGTTTCAGAAATGAGAGATATAGTAGATATATCTCAATGATATAGTCTAGAGGACTAACAAGCTGAAATAGCAGTGGGCGAGGCACATAGCTTGCAGAACTAACTGCCATTAGGGCAGAAAGATTCTATAGTGGAGACCACACACTGTAAATCGCAGGATAGGACGGCCCCTACTAGATGGACAGTGATAAAGGCTGCTGGGAGCGGTTGGCCGCAAGGATTGATTGCTCTGGTAATCTATGGGGGAGCGCTATGTTCAGCAGTGGACGACCTATAGCTGATATGACGATGATGATGAAGAAGGTTGCTTACTATTCAAACTTGTGACGATTTGACGTCCGTAGCGGAGTGGGCGAATAGCTGGCTGAAACACAGGAGGTAGATAGATAGAAAACGCTTTATTGTATACCGCACTTAAATTAACAAATCATATTTAAAAAACTTAAAACTAGACACGCGATATTACAATTAGCGGTCTTATCGCTAAAAGCGATCTCTTCCAGACAACCTTCGGATGGAGTGGATTTTACGAGAACGTTAAAGGACGGTAGCTTTATACCTACATATATTTAACTGTAGGTATACTTACATAAGCAAAACAAAAGGAATAGATACCAGGGTACGTAATATTAAATATAATATAGGTACCTACCGGGTTCGATTCCCGCCGCGGAACAAATGTTTGAATGTTCTGCAGATATTCGTTCCGGGTCTGAATATTTTTCTATATATTATTAGTATGTATTTAAAAAAAAGTATACAAGTATTTTATCAATTATCTGGTTCCCATAGTACAAGCTCTGCTTAGTTTGAGACTAGATAGTGCTGTGTGAAATGTCCAGCAATATTTATTTATAATATACTAGCTGTTGCCCACGACTTCGTTCGCGTTACACTACTAAATGTGTAGGTAACCTAGAAATAAAGCTAAACTCACCGTTGCAACTTGACAGCCCATTTATATCCTATGGGGCCTGATTTATGGAATAAAAAGTAGCATATGTGGTACATACTAAATCTCATCGAAATCGGTTAAGCCGTTACGACGTGATTGAGTAACAAACAACAAATAAATAAACAAACATGGAAACTTTCGCATTTATACTACTAGAAATTTATTCCGATCAAAGTTGTTCGGCTTTCGGCATTCTGCAATGTCGGTTTGTTAGTTCTACTAGCTCAAAGTATCCGACTTTAAGGACGTAGACTTGTTTTTTATCCAATATAAAACTGGCGCAGCCTCACGTGCTTAGTTTCTGCCAAAATAAGTACCTAGAAATTTAAACCTTAGTAGTAAGATCGCTTAAAGCGAAAAGACCGCCTATTGTGCATTTATTGCTTTTAGTTATTTAGTATTTTTCTATGATTATTGTTTTGAGATTGTGTTATGAACAATAATTAGTTATATCTATTTATAGACAAACAATTTTTCTCCAACACGATGTAAGTACAGTCAAAATCTGTTATAACGACATCGAAGGGACTACTCATATTGAGTCGTAAAAACCGATAGTTGTAACAACCGGTGACAGGTATTAATAGGAAAGATAATATGTATATTCATGTAGGAAATTAAACCGCATTTTGTTTACTTCAATACAAACGTATAATATAAAAGAACAATATAATTTTTCCATCATTTTTGTATGCATAAAATCTATAATTTTAGTTTGTTTGAAACACTGTCGTGCATACACATTTTGTAATTCACGTTGGATTTTAATCAGCGTATCGTCACAATTTCCCTGCATGTGGAACTCTTCATTAAAAAGAACAATCTTTTGTAATACACTAACAGCATTGAGACCGTCAATCAAAGTTGGCACTGTAAATTGTTCTTCCGAGTCTTCCTGTTCATTTTCATTTTCCTCTTGAACTTCACGTACAACATCATCCTCCGTAGCTGGTGCACAAATTGCAATAGACTGATCTACATCAATGAACTCGTCTGTTTCAGTAGTAGATAAAGCAGGTCGTAAATTTTGGGCTAATTGAGCAAAAAAACAGTTTACTTTTACGATAATAGCCATTGACTATTATACTGTGCCAGATGTGGATACAGTTACCTATTCAAATTGTTTACAATACAGCTGAGCCGGTCGTTCTACAAATATAATTCTCCGAAAACATTAACCAAATGTGGTCGCTTAATGCGGTATGTCGTAGTAAACAATGTCGTAAAAACCAATGTTTTCGATAAGGCGGTCATATAACATTCAGCCAGGACCTTTGATTTTGGTCAATTTAACCGGTATGTTGTTCTAAACGATGTCGCCATAAACGGTTTTGACTGTATTTGCATAAAAATCTGATTTCTTTTGAATTGTTAAATTTGTACACGTTTGAACTTTTTAAATTTTCGCTCAAGTTTTTAAGACAAAATGGGTCTTTTCAAGCACCGATTTATATAAAAATCATAATTTTGACTAACTTCGACGTTTCGGCCAAGTTGCATCGGCCGTGGTCACGAGACACCAATGCCCGCACTTGGTTTTCTGAATCGCACGTATCACTGTTTCGACATACAATACTAACAGTATCCGAAGTAACGCGTGGATCTAAATCGCGACGTGAACACTTAACTATAACTGGATTCCACGAGGCAGATAATCTAAAGCTGTCCTCACAATTAAAATTGCGATATTTCTTTATCTCGACGGCTTCTCGGACGATTCTTGGGTAATATTGTCGTTTGGTGGAGAGAATTTTGGAGTCATGAAATTATATCCAGTGGTTTGGTCCAGATTCAAGCAGATTTATTTGTTTGCTTATTTGTTTTAAATCTGTGCGCGAAAAGACCCTTTTTTTTCTTAAAAACATTGTACACATTTATTTTAATAATACGATGTTTAGAAACGTTCGGGGTAGAATCAAGCAAATTCAGAAGCTGAAACAAAATGGCCGATTATATTAATAATGGGACGAAAAAAGTTGTATATTAAACTTTTTCCTCAAAGAGACTTCTATTCACAAATTTCGTCGACAGAAATGCTTTTGTACATTCTACCAAAGAGTTCATACTGAAGTGTACATTGTTATACAAGGAGTAAAAGTGATCAATTGCACCCAAATATTTTGGCGTACGAGCGATCGAAAGCGAGCGATGACGTTAATAAGTCGAGGGTGCTATTGATCGCTTACGCCCGAGTATCGCCCCATCACGAATTCGAGTAAATTAAAAAAGTATGTCTACAGTTTGTTTCTAAAAAGAAAATTTGCGTTCCAGGTATTCATTGCTTTTTTGTCACTAGTAAACTATGTTCTCTTTTATATAATACAAATAAGGACTTTTCATGGAGGTTGTATTTCACTAAAGCACAATAAATATGAAACCTCTTCCATTTTTAAATAGAAAAAAGGATTTGTCATGGCGGTTGTATTTAATTTTAGTATATTATGAATGCAATGAGCCGCATTCTATTTTCTAAAATCGCATTTATGCATCAGTTATCGAATAAACAATGACCAACTTTCAGAGCATGTGTGATGAAAACTATCTCTAATATTTATAAATCTCGTGTCACGGTGTTTGTGGCCACACTCCTCCGAAAGATGTCGACCAATTTTAATAAAAGAAAATTGGTAGGTATGAGGTCATAAAGTATTTTTCACCCTCCTACGCTCACCCCCATTTCATAATCGAGATTCTAGTATTTTATAACATCATGTTCATTAACGTGAATTCATTTCGTGAAGTCATTAAAATTAAGTGTCGCGTCACTTTGACCAGAGTGTTTTATATGGTTTTTATCCCGAACTTCCCACGGGAACAGGAAATTTAAATTTATATACATATTTTGATTGGCCTGTATTATAGCTTCACATCATAGTTTCACCGATTTGTTCCGTTGCCAATATTTTATAACCAACCTGTTGGTTAAATTGGCGTGAATTTTAAACAAGAGGTCACTTGACTGGTCTAAGTGTCTTCCAATATGGCTGACGTACAATCAATCAGAAAATAGTATCTATCAATCGTTTTAAAGTATTCAAATGGGATGTACAACATTAATTGATTCTATATTTTTTATTTAAAGGAAAAGCTATAAGGCATAAAACATTCCTTATTTCATCCCGTGTAGGAATCTGCTTCCTTGATTTATAACATTTTTTTCTACAACATTGTGTTATGACGACTAGGTAAAATTTTGTTCGTAAAGTTTCTGTATACTTTTATTTGCTCGTCCCAAGCACACATGTGGCAACAGCACTGCGACACGCGTGACGTCATGCCTACCCCCTCACCATGGGGAAAAAGGAGGAGGGGCGCGTAATGAGCCTCGCCACCTGCCAAGACCACTTTGACCACAAACCGTTTGATATTTCCCACGGCTTTAACAGAAAAAGTAGCTAGACTATTTCCAATAACGACTTCCAGTTGCTATTTTCAATACAGAATGCTGAGTATGCCAGAACTGTTGCAGATCTACCGCGAAATTTATGTTTTTTCAACCCGTCACGGATGGCTGGTAGAAAATGCTGTTTAGTATTAAGTCCTCCTTCTGGACATGTTTTTTCAGTGCAATAAAGAATTAAGTTAAGTAAATTTATACGCGTAATAAATACGAACTTGTTGCCAGGGCACTAAGGGCGAAATTCGATCGTAGTTAATTTTTGTTTGGCTTAGTTTTAGCATTATCCATATAACATTAACTATGCCTAATCTCACACTCATCCGTGCATACAATAAGAGTTTTCACTTCACTTATCAATAAATACATGCATTCTTTATTTTAGCTATTCTTTATTATAAGTGAACAGTTAACTAGTGTTATCCAAACACTTACAGAAATAATTTAAATAAAAATCTTAAATTTTTTAAACGTAAATTCAATATAGATATTCTTTTTATAATGGATAGATCTTGGTTTGAGCACAATCTCATCTGATGGTAAGCGATGATGTGGTCTTGGATGAAGCACGAAGATCTAGATGAAACCTATTCACTCTTACCTTAAAGAGGCCCGGATTTATTTATTTAATAATACTTAGATTCACAGTTACATTACCGTATATCAAACATTTATTAACATAATACTGAACTTAAACCAAATTGAATCTACATTATGTAATACTAAACTTTTATAAATTTGACGCGGCAAAGTAGCCCGCCAGTTAACTTTAATATAGATACCTATTATAATTATTTGAATGAATGAATGAATGAAATACTCTTTATTGCACACTAAATAAAAATACAATAATGGAAATAAACAATAAATAAAGGTACAATGAGCGGTCTTATCGCTAAAAGCGATCTCTTCCAGACAACCTTTAGATGGACAGGATAAACAAAATCAAAAGACGGCGGTGTAAGAGTACCTACAGACATAAACAGAACCCACAAAATAAAATATACCTATTAATTATACTAATAAACATAAACTTAAATACATACAAATAATATAAGTATAAATAAACTACACTACATAAAGAGGATAAATAACATAAACACTAACTAGCAGTTACGAGACAACGAAAGGAAATGGTTGTATACCTTGACTTTGAAAATAGGAAGAGATTGGGACGACCTTACAGACAAAGGTAAGGCGTTCCACAGTCGCACAGCTTGTACTGTAAAGGAGTCACCATAAAATTGTGAACTATGGATGGGAGTTCGAAGCTGTAGAGCTTCGGAAGAACGAGGGGTTTAAGAGTGTCCCTGATACAGAAACTCGAAACGCTCCTTTAGATAAGAAGGTGAAGTGGGATTATAGAGAATGTTATAAAGAAGTGATACAATATGTGCATTCCGGCGAAGACGTATAGGGAGCCACTTGAGTTTTGCGCGGAATTCTAAGACATGGTCATACTTGCGCAAGCCGAATATGAACCGAATACAAAGGTTTTGAGGGCGCTCAAGTTTACTCATTTGGACTTCGGAAATGTCGAGGTAGCTGGCGTCGGCGTAATCTAAGATAGGGAGTAGAAGGGATTGTGCAAGCGTAATTTTGGTGGCGGTCGGTAAAAAGTTACGAAGTCTACGCAACGAAGCTGAAGAAGCAAACACTTTGCGGCTGATCTCAGCAATACACGGCACCCATGATAGCTTGGTGTCCATGATAATTCCCAAGTTTTTTACCGTCTGACTGATAGCTATTTGTGTTCCATTAAAAAATACAGGTGGGAGTTGTGCAAAATCTAGCCTAGGAATCATTTTGTGACTACCGATTATGATCACTTGTGTATATACTTATGATACTTGTGTGATCACTTGTATTTCTATTTTATTATTTATTAAAAACAGATGAAGGTAAAGAATTCTTTTCGGAAACTCTTCCGTAAATTAAAAAGTATTTTGTAGGTTTTAATAACTACCTAAGTAATGAATTCAGATTTATAGTTAAGTAATTTAAAAAATTACTTACCAATAATTATTAGATTATTACTTTAATATAGACTAGATTAGATTAAATTTAGATGCATATTATTAAACGGATAAGTCAGTTTGTTTATTTGTTAGTTTATTACACTTTCACGTCGTAATGGATGAGCCGATTTAGATGAAATTCAAATTTAGAAGGATAGGAATGACCTCGATTAACACATACTAAAATTTTATTGAAAAACCACGCGTACGAAGCCGCAGGCGAAAGCTAGTAATCTATTTTTCCATGCAGAGTAGTACAATTAATGTCGAAAACACCACAAAAAGAACATCGCCAGATCTCAGGTCGAGGCGAAATACTAGTTAGAAATGAGTTACTCGTAGGTAACTCATTTTTCCCTTATTCATATTAAAATAAGATAACTCTTTATTGTACACCAAAATAAAATACAGAACATAATTCTTACAAATAGATTTAGTACAATGGGTATATTGGATACAATGGTATCGCTAAAAGCGATCTCTACCAGACAACCTTTGTATGGACAGGATTATAATGTATCACATGACGGCGGTGCATCTATATACAATTAAAAACATACCTACATACTATAAACCTAAATACTAGTACTAACACAAATTTAAATATAATACAATAAGCGACTATAAATATGGTTATGATGAATTAACAAGTTACAACTTCAACACAGGGACAGATAATGGGTGTGTACTTTTGTTTTAAAATTACTAATAGACTTGGATGTTCCTATAGAGAGGGTCAAAGCGTTCCACAATCGTACGGCTGTTACAGTGAAGGATCGACCATAACACTCTGTTGTATGGACAGGAGTTATAAGTTGAAGGTAATCTGAAGAACGCAAATTGCGATCATTAGCCTGGTGGAGAAACGCTCCTTAAGATAGAAGGGAGAAGAAGGGTTAAAAAGGGTGTTATACAAACGAGACAATATGTGTGCATTCCGGCGAAGACGGATAGGCAGCCACTTGAGCTTTGCGCGAAAATCAGAGGTATGGTCATACTTGCGCAAGCCAAATTATATTCGGGAATACAGAGATAATAAAGAAGAATAATATTAAATAAACGTTCCCTTAGGAGACATCGATTTGAGTTCACAATCTTAAATCTATCAACAGCCGCCTACGTCCCGAGCTAATAGCCCCACTACGTGAATCGTAGGCACAATTACGAACGATTTGAACGCCAACTCAACCGCTACCTTCTTCCCGAAGATTGATGTCTGACAGGTCGCCCTTTCCCCCAGATGCTTAGGCCATGGCTTGGAAACATTTATCTAAAAAGCTTGTTACAGCTGATTGTTTTCTACATAGCATGGTGATTCTATTGTGCTCTGTTTCTGAATGGATATAGCACTTAGCGGTTGCAGAATATTCATAGCTTGGCATCTGTGAATATTCTGGCTGGTGCTGCCTTTTTTATGGCGGGCACATAGAAATACATTGACAGTATAATAATATATCTATTTTGGGGCAGTCAATGAAATTCTAAACGCGCCACTTGAAAAGGTAGTTCCATTTTGTTTTTTTTACCCCTCTTGAACCCCAATATCTCAACAACCCCCTATAGACCAAACCGGTGCCATTACCGCCTACCTATAGACCAAATTTCATGATGATCGGATCAACGCCGATATGCCAAATTTGATTTAGAGTTCTCGCTTCGCTTGATCAATTAATATATTGTTTGGTGAATAAGACGTAGCATACAACGTTGCTCACCATTACTGCTGCCACTTTAACTCCCACTAAAACATTCTTAGGCTGTGGTACGAAAAGAAGCTCCGTAAATTTATTTCCTATCACACTACGTTTTTTTTTCTTTACTCAATCACGTCGTAATGGTTGGCTTCGATGAAATTTGGTATGTTGATAGATTATCACCTGGATTCAAACACAGGCTACTTTTTGTTGACAAACAACGCGTCCGAAGCAGCTGGCGGAAGCTCCATAATCCTTCGACCACGCTGGTTTTTCATCGGTCAAAAGGGCATTGGTTATCGTTTAACTTTAGCCAGTTTTCGGTCACATTGCGGTTAATAGAGGCAGTATAATCCGTCGCTTCACCTTTCGCGTCAAAAGTTGCCTTGACAGCCATCGAGAAGAGATCTAAACATGAATTTGACTAAATTTAAAAAAAAAACCGGCCAAGTGCGAGTCGGACTCGCGCACGAAGGGTCGGGCAAAAAAATCACGTTTGTTTTATGGGAGCCTCCCTTAAATATTTGTTTTATTTTAATTTAATTATTTCTTTTTAAAGTTAATATATAACTAACGCGATAGATGGAAGGAGTTGGGGGAGGCCTTTGCCCAGCAGTGGAAAAATTTAGGCTAGCTAAAAAAAAAATATAAGTAAATATTCTGCGTATATTTCAAGCGTCTAACTGTTGCCGTTATCAATATCGAGCAAAAACAAGCATAAAAAACCACGTTTGTTGTATGGGAGCCCCCCTTAAATATTTATTTTATTCTGTTTTTAGTATGTGTTGTTATAGCGGCAACAGAAATACATCATCTGTGAAAATTTCAACTGTCTAACTATCACGGTTCATGAGATACAGCCTGGTGACAGACAGACAGACAGATAGACAGGGAAGTCTTAGTAATAGGGTGTCGTTTTACCCTTTGGGTACGGAACTTTAAAAAATATATCGCAAATCTGCTTTCTGTGTGAATACAGCCTTTGGTTCGATGGAATATAAAGGGTCTATATTAAGGAAAGTGATCCTACAAAACTCCCAAAGTTAAATGATTACACAGCTGTTTTCTTGTACAACTGTAGAATGATTTGCGATATATTTATGTCAATATTTAGATCGGTATATAAGATGGTTAGGCAGTTTATGTTTAAGTTTGGAATCGGTATTAATTGCGTAGAAACCGTCGAATATAAAACTGAAAGATCATTTACTTCATTACGTCAATGAAATGTTCTATAAACAATGAAATCAAAAGACTTATTTAAAACTAGCTGCTGCCCGCGACTTCGTTCGCGTTACACTACTAAATGTGTAGGTAACCTAGAAATAAAGCTAAATTCGCTGTTGCAACTTGACTTGACACCCAATTTGTATCCCATGAGAACTGATTTATGGGATAAAAAGTAGCCTATGTGGTAATTTAGGTTATAATCTACGTATATACAAAATTTTATCAAAATCGGTTAAGCCGTTACGACGTGATATAATACAATGTAATATTGTGTGATTATTTGCTGTGCGTTAACTTCAAGTAAACTCGTTAGAGAGGCATTCAGTTTAAGATTATACGGTCTATTCTTACTAATCCTCAAATACATAGGTATAGCTGGGGGCTATGTTTCGTATTTCCCAGATCGAATCAGACATGAGAATTAAAGAGATTCGTAGTCAATCCAAAGTCACTGACATAGACCAGAAGGATTAGCAAGCTGAAGTTCCAGTGGGCGGGGCATAATAGCTTGAAGAACTGATAACAGCTGGACCAGAAAGATTCGAGTGGCGTACATGGAAAGCGCAGCGTAGGCCATCCCTTCCACCTACTAAATGAAAAGACGACTTATTACAGGTTGCTAGATGCAGACAGTGTAATCGATTGCTCCACCAATCTATAGAGGACATATGCCAATCAGCAGTGGACGTCCTATGGCTGATAAAATGATAATGATAAATTCAAAGTCAAAATCTTTTATTCATTAAAATCACAAGGATCACTTTGAAACGTCAATTTTACTGCCTGTTCCTTCGCGACCAACCCAGGAAAGAAAGGTAAGAAACAAGGCTGGTTGTTTTTTTAATGATCCTTTTAGAATACATAACAATAATGAAAATAAATTACGTCTAAACTTGTAACATTTTTTAAAGGGGTTGGAGCAATTTCAATCCAAAGCTTCTCTATCATCTAAATAATCCGATATATTAAAGTATGTTTTTTTATAAAGATTTTGTTTAATTACGTATATAATTATTAATTTTCAATTTTTTTACATCACTTGGGAGTTTGTTATAAAAGCGAACACCTTGCCCTTTAAACGATTTACTAACTTTATGGAGTCTACAAGTGGCAACAGCGAGTTTATCTTTATTTCTAGTATTAAAATTATGATTATCGCTATTTTTCTTAAACAAATTAATTTTTTTGTGAACATACATCAGATTTTCATACATGTGTGTTCAAGGGAATATCATAATATTTGACTATTGATGAATATTGATGATGAAGACTACCTGTTAAAGGTAGTAATTAAATCAGGCAACAATAACTATTAACCACAGAATTATTTAATTCATGCTCTTACTGATATTGTTTACCTGCAAGCTCTTCATAAGGGGCCTCCGATTTCTGTGAAGGATTTGGAGATTAGAGCGCACCTCGGTAGAGCTTTACTTAAGGATTAACTTATCTACCCAACTAGACAAGCTTACTGATTTATGTAGGGGTATGTTCTAAGACCAGATTTACCAGCTGAACGATTAAGAGACGGGATATTGACAATGAATATAAACACGAAACTAAAACACAATCGGCGGCCTAATTGCTAAGAGCGATCTCTTCTAGGCCACCTTGGGATGGAACGCAATTAGCAAAGCTAAATTGCAAGTAAAAATATTTGAAAATATTTTCGTTTTAATGGCCAAAAAAAACCAAAATAGTGGGGTTCGAAATTTCAAAATAGTGTTACTTGGTCAAGTGGGGGGGGGTATCTTAGAAGATCAGGTCAGCCGATTAAGTCAGGGCGGTAAGCATCTTCATGTTAAGTACTAAAACTCAAAAATAAAGTTGTTTGGATTAAAAAATAAGGTATTTAATCATTATTATAAATAAGGTATTTAATCATTATTATAAATAAGGTATTTAATCATTATTATAAATAAGGTATTTAATTATTATTATAAATAAGGTATTTAATTATTATTATAAATACGGGATTTATCACGTACCGTCTTATCGGTGTTTCGACCGACAATGTTTCGGTTCAATTTGTGAACCTCAGGGTGAATGCGATCATTATTATAAATCCCGTATTTACCTATAATAATGATTGAAATCAATCACGAAAGTTTTCTAAGTAAAAAAGTTATTTAACTATATGTATATTTAAATAAATTAAATTAATATTTATTTATTTTTACGTCGGAGTCGTGAAAGCGTTGGCACGATGACATCAGTGGATTCTAGAGGGAATGGTGGGAATCTGCCAAGGATCGCGATAGGTGGAAGGAGTTGGGCGAGGCCTTTGCCCAACAGTGGGAAAACACCATAAATATACTTCGTCATTATTTGTAGTTTAAATTGCAATACCTTATTTTATGCAACATCTTGTTTTTCAAAGCATTTATTTATCATTATTATAAATACGGGATTTATCACGTACCGTCTTATCGGTGTTTCAACCGACAATGTTTCGGTTCAATTCGTGAACCTTCATCAGGGTGAGTGCAATCCGCACCGAATAACGTCTCGCCTAGCACATATATTATATTTTAAAAATATATATTATGTCATCATCATCATATCAGCCGTAGGATGTCCACTGCTGGACAAAGGCCTCCCTCATTGATCTGCAGGAACTGCGGTTGGAAGCGATATATTATGTGTTATATATATATTTAAATTTCATATTTATATGTATTTATATTTTTAAACAATACAGACAGACAAAAGTTGCGCGTAGGTTTAATCAACTAACGTTTCATGAACAGGATTTTAATTACGTTTCGTTTGACATGGTGAGTGTTAAATTATAAGATAAGATAAGATAAGATAAGATAACTCTTTATTGTACACCAAAGTAAAATACAGTACATAAGTCTTACAAATAGATTTAGTACAATGGGCGGTCTTATCGCTAAAAGCGATCTCTTCCAGACAACCTTTGTATGGACAGGATAAAAATGTAACACATGACGGCGGTGCATCTATATAAATTTAAAAACATATCTACATACTATAAACCTAAATTACCAGTAATAACACAAATTTAATTTAAATAAGCAACTCTAAAAGTGGTTATGATGAATTAACAAGCAGCTACAACTTCAACACAAGGACAGATAATGGGTGTGCACTTTTGTTTTAAAATTACTAATAGACTTGGATGTTCTTATAAAGAGGGGCAAAGAGTTCCACAACCGTACGGCTGTTACAGTGAAGGATCGACTATAAAACTCTGTCGTATGGACAGGAGTTTTAAGTTGGAGGGAATCTGAAGAACGCAAATTGCGATCATTAGCCTGGTGGAGAAACTCAAAACGCTCCTTAAGATAGAAGGGAGAAGAAGGGTTAAAAAGGATGTTATACAAAAGGGACAGTATGTGTGCATTCCGGCGAAGACGGATGGAGAGCCACTTGAGCTTTGTGCGAAAATCAGAAATATGGTCATACTTGCGCAAGCCAAATATGAACCGAATACAGAGGTTTTGAAGGCGCTCAAGTTTGCTCAGTTGGGCTTCAGTGATGTCAAGATAGCAGGCGTCGGCGTAGTCCAGGATTGGAAGTAAAAGGGTCTGTGCAAGCGTAACCTTGATAGCAGTCGGCAAGAAGTTACGAAGTCTCCGTAAAGATCCAGATGATGCAAATACCCTGCGGCTAATTTCATTGATACAGGGAACCCAGGTTAAACAGGTATCCATCTGTATTCCTAGATTTTTCACTGACTGGGTGATGTCTATAGGGGTTCCGTCAAAAACTATGGATGGTAGTTGTGCAAAATTGATTTTGGAGATCTGTATGGAGCTACCAATTATAATGGCCTGTGTTTTGTTTGGGTTGACTGTAAGGCCAAAGGATTTACTCCAGTCACATATCCGGTCAAGGTCAGTATTTAGTAAGCTAATGGCTCCGTCAATATTTCCAACTGTAGCTTGAGTATAAATTTGCAAGTCATCTGCGTACAGGTGGTAGGAAGAAGTTAAATTTTGTGAGATAGAATGAATGAACATAGCGAATAGGAGAGGGGATAAAACGCCACCTTGTGGGACACCGGCAGAAAGATTGCACCACGAAGAGTAAGACTCTTCAACACGGATGCGCTGACGGCGCCCAAACAAGTAACTATGAAACCAGTCAATTGACATTGGAGATATGTTAAAGGAGCATAAAATACCCAGAAGTAGGTCGAAGTCCACATTATTGAAAGCGCTGCTGAAGTCAAGGAGTATCATTGCTGTCAACTTCTGACTGTCCATCCCAGACCGAATGTCGTCTGTTATTTTAACCAAAGCTGTTACGGTGCTATGACCTGGACGGAAACCAGATTGAAAAGAATTTAACAGGGAGTTTTTGGAAAGGAAGATACTTAACTGTTGATGAATAAGGCGTTCAAGGATTATAGATAAGTAAGGAAGGATTGATATTGGACGGTAATCAACAAAAGAGGAAGGATTGGATTTTTTAGGTAAGGGAATAATCTGAGCTTCTTTCCAGGCATCGGGAAATGAGCCAGAATTGATAGAGGAATTTAGGATATGCGTAATAACGTGGATAATTTCATCAAGAATGGGAACAATCATATTTCGACTGATACTGTCATTGCCCACAGCATTTGAAGTAATAGATGCAATGCTCCTTTTAACATCACAATCGTCGAATTGACTAAACTGAAACTGAGGGAAGTCTGGGGTTGGCTGAGAAGAAAGATATTTTAGTGTATTGAGCTTAGTTAATCCATCAATATTTGAGGAATATGAAAAGTGCTGATTGAGTAGATCAATGTCTAAGTTTTTAGGAATAGATTCTTGTTTTGATTTACCAACACCCAGTGTTTTAAGAAATTTCCATACTTTGGATGAATCATTACTTTTATCAACAGAATCGTGAATGAATCGGCGTTGTGCATCCCTACACAACCTGTTGCAGTGATTGCGGCGATCGTGATATTTGTCCTTATTGACCTCCGTAGGCTTGCATGCCATTCTTACTTTTGCCATAGCCTTTTTGTGCATTGCAGTGCGGATTTCGTCCGTAATCCATGGCGCAGGGAGGTGTTTAATTTTGATAGCACGTATGGGTGCATGTATGTCGTAAAGCTTGTTGAGTTGACTATTGAAAGAAGCTACCATGTCATCGACGTTACAAGCACTCATGACCTCTGACCAATCAATATTTCGGGCATCCTCACGAACGTTCTCAAGGTTCATTCCACCAAAGTTACGCTGCATGTGGATTTTAGGCTTTGCTTTCGGCGGACGAACTTTGTATGACAAGTAGATCAGATCGTGATAAGAGAAAGCAGCCGCCGAAGTTTGACCATGCTTAGCCACATTGTTTGGCGAAGATACGAAAATTAAGTCAAGAAGAGAAGGAGAACAATCCGGAAAGAAGTGAGTAGCTGTTAGAGGAAGTATGGTCAAGTTGCTAGCCTTAGCGAGATTTTGAAGTGAGAAAGAGCGAGAGTCCTGCTTTAGGAGGCAAGTGTTAAAGTCACCCATAATAATGGTGTGGTTATAAGAAGGAGTAAGGTCTTCGAGAAGCCTTTCAAGAGACAGAAAATAGTTGTTACGAAGGTGATTGCTATAATAGACCCCGAGTAGAATTTTGGTGCGAGAGAGATGAACTTCAGCAAAGAGGTGTTCGCCTGTGCCGGGAGATGGTGGTTGTGGAGACATGTGAATCACGGAGTAGGGGATGTGCGCGCGTAAGTATATAGCTACGCCTCCACCACGTCCATCTGAGCGGTCATTTCTTATTAAAATAAAACCTGGCAACGAATATGAAGTAGTCGGCAAACAGGGTTTTAACCAAGACTCGGAGACTAATACAGCATGAATGTTAATTAGATCAAAAGACGCCAACATATCTGGGTAATGAGCCGGAATGCTCTGCGCGTTAATGTGTAGGACATTAAAATTTCTTGAGACATCTCTAAACTGTGTTTCAAGAGTATGGAAAAGAGTTGGAATACTGCGAAAACTGTCGTCGCTGCTTGAATCATCATCATTAGCACAAGACAAAAATGATAAAAAATTCTCATCACCACTTGAAGATGACATAAAATAAAAACTTAACTTAATAAACAACAAAATTTATACTTAACTAAAACTTATTAACTAAACTACTTTTATGCCAAAATGTATTAAGCGTTCCTGCCAAGTGTCTTGGTATAGAAATCCACATAAACACTACAAGTTTAGCGAGAGTCGATACTAAATTAATGTAAAGTTTGGAGAATAGCCATTGAAGTCGTAACCACACAAAGAATAAAGGTGAACAAAAAAAAAAAAAAAAAAAAATATGAATCTGTGGTGTTTCATAGACTTGACAGTGACAGCTAATTTATGTATTTCATCAAAATGTGTTACCCTGATATTACCATTTCAGATGTTACCAACTTCATTACAGTAATAAAATATTTACACCGTAGAAGAAAATTGTAAATACAGGCACGGACTAAGTGCTGGGGAGCAAAGTTACTTGCATAAAAGTATTTTATTCATTACTTTTCTTTTATTACTATTACTTTACTTTAATTCGACGACCTCTGTGGCGCAGTGGGCGAACATCCGGCTGAGACGCAGGAGGTAGTGGGTTCGATTCCCACCGCGGAACATGATCTGCAGATATTTGTTCCGGGTCTGGTTGTTTTTCTTTATATTATAAGTATGTTTTTAAATAAAAGTATATAAGTATTATATCAGTTATCTGGTTCCCATAGTACAAGCTCTGCTTAGTTTGGGGCTAGTTAGCGCTGTGTGAAAAGTCCAGCAATATTTATTTATTTATTTATTCGTAATAAAGTAATTAGCTATGATTTTTACCCGAGTGCTAGGATTTTACAGTTTATTTTGTAATAATTTCAAAGTGGAGCCTTATGAAAAAATAGAAAACTGAGGCATCACATCTATCAAAATTATGTGTTTTATTTATCAACTTAAACATGGTTATGTCTTTAAACCCTAGTAAGGTTTAACTAGACACTAGATTCCTGGTATTTAATGTAAGGTAAATTAGGTTATTTTATCATAAGGTATAATACTAATACAACATATTTTTTTTTACACTTACGGATAAGAGCGAGCGATTACTTTCTCTCGGGATTCTATAAAAAAACGATTAATGTCCCAAGCGACGTTAGGGGTAGAGAGTTTATGGTTGGTCCCATAGAGTCCCACTCGATTATGTATCCCTACACTCACCAATACTCTACTCGTATATTGTTCTGTTTATCAATTGTTTTAATAAATATCAAATTGCGATTCAATATTGCCAGAGTGGGGCCAATCGTAATCAATTATCTCACCTTAGTAAATGTGCGTGGGCCGTGTTTATTCGCTACAAAAGGGAATACATTTTACCAAAGCTGTGAGCTACAAATTGATGTAAACGTTGAGTGATTTCGTCGTAAGGGCTACTGTATAAAAATGTTTTGTTTGGCTTGCTGCCAAATCAACATTGGAACGGGGATGTAGTGTTTGGATCTCTACTTATATGGACTACCTTTGTTTACACGGATGAATTGTACAAGTTCCTAAATTTACACATCGATGAACTATGGCTAGAAGTGTGCTTTATGAGTGGGTAAATTTTTGACTTATGAAACAGAGGAGGAGATTTTCAGTTTGACGTTAATATTAATTTATGTTTTAATATTTGTTGGTACTTCCGTTCACCTGTAGGGCTTACACGAATAGTTACTTAGATGTTAACGAGAGAAAAATTAAATAATCATTTCACACCATCTGCTCGGCAATGTCAAATTAGGTACATGTCATGTAAACCTCACCGTAAGCAGATGATTAAATCCCTAAGGCTGAGCCGGGATTAAAGTTGTACTGAATTTCATTGATTTGAATTTGGAACCTGATTTGTATTAAAATTTGAACCAAAGAGACCCACACATTAAGAACTTATTCGTAAATCGAACTAACCTCTGCACAGAATGCACCAACCTAGATTTTGTTTGTATTGTCTCGCAGAAAGTGTGAAAAGTAGAGTATTGTCCCCGTGGATAAAGCTGTTTGCATCTTGGGCGTGCTTATATCCCTCGCTCCACTCGTGAGTTAACTCTAGAATCCTTCGTTACGTTCGGGATTCAATATAACACCTGTGACGCAAAACACTGCTTTATCCCCTCGTTTAATAATCTACTATTATATCCTATACATCGAAAGTTAAAATCTCTGTCTGTTATTCTCAGCTGCTAATGACATCCGCGTTTTGTTAAAAATGTAACATTACATGTTTGCAAACCTCCGTCACCCCTGAATTACGTTCATAAACGACTGCTAACATTTTTAAGGCCTGACATAAGTTTTCAGTCGTTTTCACTAAATCGCCAAAACGTTATGTCATCATCATTATCATAATAATCCACTTCTGAACATAAGCCTACCTCGTAGATTTCGAGAGCGACCGACCCTGTGCGACCTGCACTCAAGGCTTCCAGCGACCTTTATCAGGTTGTTTTTGAAGTTAAAGTTCTTCACGCACGCTTGACTTGGTGAGTAAGCTGGTGAATGCGTTACGAAAAGTGCGAACGGAGGTTAAGAGGGAGATATAAGTTAGTGAAAATAGAAAGAGAGAGAGTTACGTTTCGTATATTACTGTAGGAGCAAGAGAGAGATGCACACGCACATTTTCTTTCTCTCTTCCTCTCATAGCCAGTGCATGATACATATATATATATATATATATATACCAGTCAGTAGTTCGTTTGATTATTTTACGTAATTTCAATTCGTTCTAGAATAATTTTATAAATTAATATTTGAAAAATAAGTTTTACTTCTTTCGTGTGGTCTAAAGCACACGTCGTTTTTGTTTCTATCTTGTCCTGTCTGCTCCAACGGCAATCAGTTCGTCTTTAAAAGTAAAGTTGGTAGGTGAAATTCGATCACCCCGTGACCTTACTATACTGTGAATAACCTGTAAACTACTACGAGTAAATAAATCTACCATTTGAATGTTTCACCTCGTTAACAGAGTGCGGTCGCACTCATTACCTATTTTAGAACGATGCGGGCCGACATTTATCAAGCGAAAATAAAACCGACATAAAGTAAAACCAACTTAACAGGGGTGGATTGAGGGGCAGGGATTTTTTGAGACTTTTGGAGGCGATATACAGGCTGAAGTCACTGATATAGGCAAGAGGATTAGCAATCTGAAGTGGCAATAGGCGGGGTACAAGAAATGACGGCCATTGTGATAAAATCATCTTGAGTTGAGATCGGCGTAGGACGCCCCCCACTAATGGAATTGCGATCTAATAAACATTGCTAAGAGCGTTTAGCACAAGATTCAATCTTGAGAATTGGTAAAAGTTGACCTATTTTGAGAATCTGTTCATTTAGCGACGACCTCCGTGGCGCAGTGGGCGAATAGCCGGCTGAGACGCAGGAGGTAGCGGGTTGAATTTCCGCCGCAGAACAAATATTTGTATGATCCACAGATATTAGTTCCGGGTCTGGATGTTTTTCTATATATTTTATGTATGTATTTACAAAATAAAGTATATAAGTATTCTATCAGTTATCTGGTACATAGTAGTTTGGGGCTAGATAGCGCTGTGTGAAATTTCCAACAATATTTATAATTTATTTATTTCAATTCAATAATGAAATATCCAGACTATGCTCCACCTGCTTAACTGTACTTTGTGCACTACGGCCTGCACAAGGGACGATCTTAATGTGTCTACTGTTCAGTTTCTGCAGTTGAATTAAGTGTAGTTGATAAACCACCACCTATCCTTTTCAACGGTGGACCCCGCGCGCCCTCGCCCCTCTCGCATGGCGCCTCGCGGTAAATGTGGAAGCTTTTGCGCGTTGAGGTGAACAGACGTTCTGTTTGCTATCAATTTGACCGTGTCATATCCTCACGCTAGACGTTCTGGCATCGTGCGTGTGGACTCATTGTCGTGCAGTGCAACTGTTAACCGCTGAAATTCACCTGGACTGTATGTGGCGTGCCGTGCACGCCAGGAACTTCTCTTCGGTCCCTGTAAAGTCCAACAAAGGTAAGTGGTGTTCATTTGCCCTCTTAGATAGTGAAGGAACCAAATTTCCATCCACACACCACTTTACAATCACCCTTTTTTAAAACACAAGAACCCTGCCAGCAATCAATTTCAAAAAAGATTGTGTATAAATCGCACGGTAGCTGTGCGATAGACGATCAATGCAATAGACGTGGCCAGATTCTACTCAACCCTGATTGACACGAAAGAAGACTAATGAAGTTAAAAATCTTTTTACACGTTGCGGCGTCTTTAGGGCCTTATCACACTAGCGAGTTTGTTGAGTTGAAATTGTGTTCCCGCCGAGTTCGCTCAAAAGCTAAACACGTGCGTCTCGCCACTCTTCAGCATATTGTAAAAACCATTGTACTGTATAATTTATGCGAAGTTGCGGCAAACACGTTTTCTCCTTTGTCGAGTATTTATAAATACACTATTTTTTATATTATGTACCTACAATATTTGTACTTTTCGACTTCTGGCATTTTGTGCTTTTTTTGTGTATACGTTACCAGCCAGAAGTCAAGGTATATCTATACAACCATCTATTATTTTGTTTCCTTTGTATGTCGTGTCATTTTCATTTCATTTTCATTATTTATGGGCAGGGAGTTTTAGGGCATATCCTGAATCGTTCACCACATTTGTTAATTTACTTAGAAAACATAATAACATAAACGTATATATATATGTAATGCATAATTTATTTATAAAAGTAATGCCTATTTTTCAATCCAGCTCCTAATAAATCTATACCAAATTTCATCGAAATCGGTTCAGACATTACGACGTGATTGAGTAACACACAAAAAAGTCCTAATTTTGTATGTATTTATTATGTGTGTTGTTAAGTCATCATTGACATCATAGGTAGTCCATTCCATCCCAAGGGCGTCTGGGAGAGATCGTTACTCAGTGATAAGATCGCTTATTATATAGCTATGTTTAAGGTGTACAATAAAGAATTTTATATTTAATTCTACATATTGGTCAGACAAAAATCAAACTAGGTGACAAGACGGGTTTGCCTGGCATATCAAAATCAATTCAAAACGCTTTTATTCATTAAAATCACAAGGATCACTTTGAACTTCAATTTACTGCCAGCACCTTAGACATAAACATTAGCCATATAAGTCAAGGGCATAAGCAATGTTTTGCACTACACTCCTACCCTGCATAACCTTTTAATTAAAACGATATAACGGATGAAAAAGTCCCATATAAATTATAATTGACAAATTAGAAAATCCCAATGACGCGCGCATTTTTAACGAATCGCTTTGGAGTGAGAATATTTAAAAAGAATTATATTATATGAAGATTGGCATATCGTAAGATGAACTTTTTAAGCTAGTCTAGTAGACGACGTATCTAATCTATAAATAGCTAGGTATCAAGTCAAGTCTTTTATTCATTAAAATCACAAGGATCACTTTGAAACGTCAACTTTACTGTCTGTTCCTTCGCGAGCAAGCCAAAGAAAGGCAAGAAACAAGGCTGGCTGTTTTTTAATGATCCTTTTAGAATACGTAACAATACAGGAAATAAATTTCGTCTAAATTGTAATATTTTGAACGAGTTGGAGCAATTTCAATCCCAAGCTTCTCTATCATCTAAACAATCCGATATTTTATAGTAATCTTTTTTATAAAGATTTTGTTTAATTACGTTTTTAAATTTGTTAATTGTCAATTTTTGTACAAGGAGTTTGGTATAACAGCGTACACCTTGCCCTTTAAACGATTTACTAACTTTATGGAGTTTACAAGTGGCAACACCGAGTTTATCTTTATTTTTACATTAGTATAAAAATATACAAAATAATATATTAAAATTATGATTATCGCTATATTTCTTAAACAAATTAATATTTTTGTGAACATACATCAGATTTTCATAGATGTGTTAACAAGGGAATGTTATAATATTTATTTCTTTAAACTTATTACGTAATGATTATCTGGGGCCCATATTATTAAATTGCACGAACAACCCTCTTTTGCAGCTCAATCTTCTACTGAACTATATCTTCTATGGAATAACTACATGTTAAGGCTCTTTTAGACCTTGTTCACGAAGGACGACTATTTTATCGTGAATTACCTAAATAATCACTAGAACTTTGACTATTTTGCAGATTTCTAAGTTTTAACTACCCGAGTATGAATGGTAAGTGGCGTTAGAAGCGTATACGTAGGCTAAAGTGGGAGGTTCAATGTAAAAGTACAAGAGTGGAATTTGTAATATCATGCTAATACTGCCTATGTACCCTCAATAAAAAGTTTTAAAGTATTAAAATGTTTAGGTCTACTACTGAGACATTTTACACTATCAGTTAATTATGGAAGTAGTGTTGGATTTGTGTGTTTATAAAGCGGCCAAAATGCTTTTAATAACAGAAAAAATATACAATTATTTACAATACAGAAGAAACAGTTGAATAATCTAAAGAACGTTGCAAACGATCTATAGATAGTTCAACTGCTCCAGATCACTACCAGGCGGAAGTGTCCCCAAGACACTGGCTGCATTGCCCCGCTGAATTGCAATGTTTATGATAAGCGCCAGCTCTCGGATCACAGGTCGCTTCGCTTCGACCAGACAATGGGTGTTGCATTGTCTGCAGTTTTTGTGTGTTTTCAACCAAACTAAGAAACTATACTTTTATGTAAACTACACCTATGGCGGTGGATCAATCATGTTTTGGGGAGGCATGTCTATGGAAGCAAAAACCGAGCTTGCCTTCATCACCGGACCGAATACTGGTCGCCAATCAAGAGGATTGACTTCCATACGATACATTGAGGAAGTACTCGAGAGCCACGTCGTACCTTATGCTGGGTTTATCGGCGAAAACTTTCTGTTTATGCAAGATAATGCAAGACCGCATACTGCTGGCATAGTGATCGAGTACCTTCAAGAGGTGGATGTGACCGTTGTGGAGTGGCCAGCTCGAAGCCCAGACCTCAATCCCATCGAACATCTATGGGACGAGCTGAAAAGAAGAGTTCGAGGCCGAGATGCTCCTCCATCGACTCTACAGGAGCTGCAACAGGCGATCGCAGAGGAATGGGAGGCTATTCCTCAAGACTTTATCAAAAGTCTAGTAACATCAATGAAAACACGGATGGAGTCAGTGATTCAGGCTAGGGGAGGGAACACTCGGTATTAATAACAAACTTTTAATTAATTTTATCTTTTAATTTCATAACTTTGACACCAATACTTGAATAAAGAATTTTTTACTAAACATGCATTTTTGTTATTGATCCACAAAAGCATTTTTATGTAATGATTGAAAGACAAATCAGATACCACTGGATAGGTATTAAAATAGACTATGAATCTGCATTACAGAAATATAATATTTTTTGTTTTTTTTTTAGTTATGTCAAAAAATCATGAATGTGCGATTTTTTTGCTCTCAAGTTTATTTATAAGTAACCGAAATAAACAATTTTAATATATTTTATATATTATTTATTTTATTTTTATGTTAAATATTATTATTCCACGAATTTATTTCTTAACTCAGGTTCGACCTGGACCTTTACAAAGGCATTACCGGGGCCGAAGCCAACGATTAAGAGGCCTGTTTAGTTCTTATAAAAATCCCTATGACAAGATGGAGGTGAGACAGATGATAGTATATTACAATAGTATGGATAGAGTAGTGATTAGAGTTCGGGCTATTGCTTATCAGTAATGCTTATTAGTTAGTCAGTTTAACAGGTACCTACTTACAGGATGAATGAATATGTGTTGTTTACCTATTATATACAGGCTGTTTCATTCATATTTTAGGACTTAATGCTAATATTGTTTAAAAATTTTAAATTTTCTAAGGTAATTAATTTGAAGAAAAGCATATAAATGACCACGACTGTATATTTAAAATCACTAATATCTAGCATATTGGGTTAATTTTGTCCCAGATTCTGTGGTAGTACTTATAGCTGGTGCTACCCAGATCTTAGGGATGAGTAGAGGTGGTTTTCCGCTCTTCGCCGGCACGACTCCAACAGGTGTCACCAGGGTAACCCTTATACTCTCCTGAAAGCACAAATATTGATTGAAGACACATTCAAAACTCTTTGCCAACTGATACCTACTCTCGTTTGTTGGTACAGTTACGAACATAAGATGTACACAGTTTGTATCCGCTATTATGCTTCCTACCCTATTATTGCCTCACGCTCTCGACGCCCTCAACGGAATACTTAAGGTTTTCCCTGCGACATATTTGTGGACCAATGGATAGACCTAATGTCAGTTTGTCTGCTCTATTATGAGAGGGATGAATGACTGATTTCTCATGTTATTATTATTTTACTTTGACATTTTATTTTATTTTGACATATAATTTTATTTTGTCAATTTTTTTTTATTTTTTAAGTTGTAATTTTATCTTATTTGTTTTTGTTGTTTGTATATAAATTGTAATTGATGTAAATTGAAATTGTTATTAATTAATTAGTGTAATTGGCAAACGACGTTCTGATTAATAAATAAATAAATGACTTAATTGACTAAAAATATCTTGATTGCAAGATGGTTGCCGGGTAACAGTAGCTTCCACCGGTCTGTGATGATAGCACGCACTGCCGACGGCCACAGATAGCCACGCACCGCACTTCCGTGTCTTCCGTGTCGTATCTGTTTGTGCGAATCCGAGATTCGAAGCCATTTTGTTATTTGTGCGAAAGGAAAAGTAGAAGGTGTCTCTCACAAGCTCGAGCCGCACCTTTGAAGTTACTGACTAACGGCGGATCCGAAGCACGGTTATAGCCGTGTCGGTGATACCACGGGCGAGAACCTTGTCACGGTCTGTCGGTGAGTGCCTGTCTGCGTCCGTCTGCAATATCACAGACCGTGGGAAAGCACCGCCGGCCGGCGGCGGGCGGAGGGCATAGTATCTGTCAGTGTGTGCTCTTTTTTAGTGTGACGATTGTTTACATTTTATTGTCCATAACTGTACCTTCATAGAAACAAGACTACGTTACGTTGGATTTACGTTATTCATTTTAATTGTTTGTAAAATTATAGAGATCTATCTACGTTGTCACTGATTTAATTACTAATAAAAGTTTTAAAAATATGGGCATAGTGCAACTAAATGGATAACTACGTACTATAAGTAGGCCGATTCGCTGGTGTACGCAAAACTGAGCTTGACAGATTCAGAGTAGCACCGTCTATTAAATCGCACACATCTATCTATGTGTATTTCGATGTACAATATGACATCACAATATCCATCTTTTTAACCAATTTCAAAAAAGGAGGAGGTTCTCAATACGACTGAATTTTTTTTTTGTTAACTCTGAACTTTCGACTGTTTGAACCGGTTTTGATGATTCATTTTTTATTTGAAAGCTGGTTATTCCTGAGTGGTCCCATTTCTATTTGGACCAGTTCTGACAATGGTATTCATGAGAAAACCATATAAGTCTTAAATTTGTTTATTTTTTAATGTTATGTTGTGTTTGTTAGCTCAGAACTCCGTTATATATCAACCAATTTGGAAAATTAGTTTTTTATTTAAAAGGATATACTTTTAGATTGTTTTTACTGTTATCTGAAATCGGTTATATTTTTGTTAAAAAGTGGTTTTACATGACAACGATTTACCAATCAATTTTACCTTGATCTCTCCCTCGCTTAAAGCCTTCTGTATTTTATCGCCTGCTATCTTCAGATAAGGAAGTAGTTCCGGGATACTAGGACTATCTTTAGCCTCTTGAACATCAGAAACGGTCCAGACAGATATGTCTAAAGCAGGCACGGAGACTTCCATAGTATCCTGTTGGAAAGACATAAGTGAATAATCCACTAATGGAGTTTATTTGTTGCAGCATTATGCAGCTGAGTAAAGATAGTAACCGCTGGCGGTAAACTCTCCAGAGGCAGGAGTTTTAGATCGTGTAGACTTCGTCAGTGCCTAGACCTTTAAAGTATTAATTTATTTAGTTGTATTATTAGTATGGTAATTTATATTTTTATGTTACATGGACTTGCTTAACCCACTTATGTTTAATATTATTGATTTGTTTATTTCACTAATGTTTGTTTGTTTAATTTTTATGTTTTTGTGTTCTATTGTTGTCTTTCTCGATTATTGTAATTGGTTATTGTATAATGCCGTTCTAATTGAAATAATCAATTATAATTAATGAATTAATATAAATAAGAAATCATCTCAGCAAGTCTTAATTTGTATACTTTTCGGACTTAAAAAAACTATCCAAAAAAGCGAAACCAGCGCTTGAAATTTGTATTGTTGTACCATGTTTTTATTCCAAAATAAGAGTTATTTGATTTGAAAAGAAGGAGTGTAAAAGCAACCACACGGCTGAAGTAAAACTTCTTTTTATAATTTTAATTTATAAAATTGTTCAATTGCCAATTTGTCCACACGTCTGTAGGTCGATCAGTCTATGTTCATTCTGGACAGACGCAAATCGCACATTAACGTTTAGAAATATACGAAACGTAACTCTCTCTTTTTCTATCTTCACTAACTTATATCTCCCTCTCAACTTCCGTTCGCACTTTTCGTAACGCATTCACCAGCTTACTCCCCAAGTCAAGCGTGTGTAAAGAAGTTTTACTTCAAAAAAGTGATTTGATTGATTTAAATGATATTAGAAGAAAGAAGAACGCAAGTTAAAACGCTGTATAAACTGATTGATTTATAAGATCTCCGTTTTTATGTAATGGATGGCATTTTCTTTTTTCAACTTACCTGATGCTTCCCTTCAGCATCCATATTATAGAGTTGGTGTAGTGCACTGATGATGAAAGGTTGATAATTCGGGTTAGTAGCCGGGTTATCAATGGCTTTCTTCAGTTGGTTCTTAGTCCAAGCTTTTTTTCCCGTTGGTGAGGGTATTATTGCAAAGACATCCTGTAATAGGGTAAATAAGTTTTGAATCGGGATCAAAAATAATGACCTCCAAATAAACTTTAAGATCCCATACACTGCTCTAAAAAACACAAAAAAATAATTTACCAAACAATGAAAGTCTAAAATTGCAATTTATAGTGTTATCTGAACACTTACGGAATTTTAATTTTTTTTTAATTTTTATGCATATAGGCTTGCGTTGCCTGATGGTAAACGATGATGAAGTCTACGATGGTACACGCTTGCCTTGAAGAAACCTATTCACTCGCGACCTAAAAACACCCAGGTTGTAGCTATCAGGAAACACAGACTCTGGCAAGGCGTTCCACTTTTTGGCGGTGCGCATAATAAAGGTCGAAGAGAATCGCTTTGTGCGAGTGGAAGGTATTTCAACCATATAGCGATGGAGCACCGCAGAGCGTGGTTGAAATTCCAAGATTTTAAAACCATCTCAAAAATTTTCAAGTGTATTCTCGTATCAAGAAGGAGGCTTGAAATTTTTTGAGATAGTATTAAAATCTTGGTTTAGTAGCATCTACTAATGCTTAAAATTGTATCATCAGACCAAGTTAATGACCGCCAAGTCTTAGCGATATGGCAGTAGTTCGTTAGGCTTTTCTTGCGCTCTCTTAAAGGGCATTATCTTTATTTGCGTAACTATTAATTTATTAAAACGCAACGTTAAATATTTGTATAATATTTCAAATTAAAATGGGGTTCAAATGTTGGTGGCCATGTACTATTTATGGCAATAAAAGATATTTCTATGGGATTTTTTACCATATTGAGGTCAGTAAACCTAGTATTTTATGTTTAAGTACTAGTTATATGTCAGCGATTTCTAAATAATCCGTAATAATTCTAATACTTAATAAAAAATCTAATTAATTAGATATGTTATGTAGGCTGTTTTTATAAAGATATTGTTTAATTACGTTGTTAAATTTGTTAATTGTCAGTTTTTGAACATCATTGGGAGTTTGTTACAAAAGCGAACACCTTGCCCTTTAAACGACAGTCTACAAGTGGCAACAGCGAATTTATCTTTATTTCTAGTATTAAAATTATGATAATCGCTATGTTTCTTAAACAAATTAATATTTTTTGGAACAAACATCAGATTTTCATAGATGTTTATTATTTATTTAGGGAATGGAATGTCATAATATCTATTACTTTAAACTTATGGCGTTAACAACGTATCCTTGTAGATCCACAGACAATATTTTAAGGATAATTATAATTCATCTACGAATGAATGAAAACACTTCCTGTACACCACAGAATAAACAGGCATATATATAAAAAACACAAAGCCGCAAGCACAGTGGGCGGTCTTATCGGTTAAAAGCGATTTCTTCCAAACAACCTTTTTAAGGTGTTAAAGACCTAGAAAGAAGAAGCCTACCTTATTAGTGCCCGTAAAGAGCGCGTACATGATCTGGTTCAGTGCGTCAACTAAGTACGGCTGCATATTCAGGTCGCTCTCTTTCTCGATGGCTGTTGAGAGCTCATTCAGGGTCCAGGTCTTCACAGTGGGCTGGCAGACCGATGCAACGATCAGAGTGGCAAGGATTATCAGGAACTCCATGGCCTGTTAAACGTATTTTTGTTTTTAATAGATAGATATTTTGACGACGCTCTTGTGGAGTATCTTCACAGGTCTGGGTACTGTACTGATTAATGGCGGGTTCCTATATCCACCGGTAACCAGCTACGACGCGTTTCTCCCTGAACACGTGTCAAAAGTTTGACATCGAGGGACATAGAAAGGCGCCATAAGAGGTCCGAGGTTCACCATCATAAATTAGTTATAGTTTGTGAGCTAATTTGCTAGTTTTATTTTAGGTGTAAAATACTTTCTTGAACACCGTAATAGATAACAATTTTATTTGACAAAGTAAATCTATGTTCCAGGATAATTGGAACTCTTATCATTAAGTCTTATCAGTAATCCCTTTCAGACAACTTTTGTATAATAAAATATAGGGAAAATGTCCATTTCAGAGAGTTAAGTTGATCAACTGATCCCACCATCTCCTTTCTATCAACGGACAACCAGACGCTCTGCGGTGCGCCACCGCTATATGGTAGAAATACCTCCCATTCGCATAAAGCGGTTCTCTTCCACCTTTATTATGCGCACCGCCAAAGAGTGGAACGACTTGCCAGAGTCTGTATTTCCTGATAGCTACAGCCTGGGTATCTTTAAGTCGCGAGTGAATAGGTTTCTTCTAGGCAAGCGTGTACCATCGTAGACTGCATCATCGCTTACCATAAGGCGAGATCGTGGTCAAACGCAAGCCTATAATATATAAAAAAAGTTAAGTTTTTATGTATTATTTTTAACTTTGAGGAGAACCGAATTTATCTCTGTTTTAACAATTTTTAATTGATTTATTTTACAAAAAATCACATCTCCTATTAAATACATCTTACTAAGCATATCTTATGGCCAATAGCAGATTGACTTTTTGGACCTTTTGAATATTAATTGAATTATATTCCCGGAAAACGAATAGCAGGAAGTATTAAAAACTGTTTAAGGGTTCCGTAGCCAAAGGGTAAAACGGCATCCTATTACTAAGGCTCCGCTGTCTGTCTGTCCGTCTGTCACCAGACTGTGTCTCATGAACTGTGATAGTTATACAGTTGAAATTTTCACAGATGATGTATTTCTGTTGCCGCTATAACAACAAATACTAAAAACAGAATAAAATAAATATTCAAGGGAGGCTCCCATACAATAAAAGTGATTTTTTTTCTCGTTTTTTGCTCGATATTGATAACGGCAACAGGTAGACGCTTGAAATATTCACTGAATATTTAGTTATATACTCTCTTTAAAAATAAATAGTTAAACTAAAATGAAACCAATATTTATGGGGGGTTTCCCATACAACAAAAGTGATGTTTGCCGTTATTATAGATAATGGTACGGAACCCTTCGTTCGCGAGTCCGACTCGCACTTGGCCGGTTTTTAAATTACTTGAGGTTGGTAGTTAGATGATATGGTTAAGAAAGAAGTAACCACTGAGATATCGGCTGATAGAGAGATGTAGAAAAAATACATGTGAATACCCTATGTTACGTGGAAAGAGGGCAAGAAGTAGATGATGATGCTAGAAGGTATTTCGGCTACAGAATATTAGACCACAAAATATGAAAATAATTCAGTTTCTCGTACGGCACACTACAAACTGCTGGTACAAATTCATTTTGTAACTACGGAACTTTCCAGGAAATTTATCGATTGATATACCTACTCACAGATCGTTTACTGCTGCTATTCCTCTGAGCCTAGGAACTAAGATTAAAAGCGTAGCAGCAGTGCGAGTTCGGAACTTGTCGATTGGCAAATTGTATTAATGAATGAAAACTCTATAACGGACAAATTTAAAATAATCTGTTCATAGGCAAACTTAATGCTAGATAGCAGGTAACAGATATTTTAGGTATTGGATATTTGATAGAGGGCGAAGTTTAATTAAATTCCAAGACATAGATATTACCAAACCTAGACAAACACGTTTTAATTGACGTTTTTGTCCGAAAAAATCGTTAAAACTTCTCAAATTTCTCCACATAGCCTAGAATAGAATTTCTAGACACGAGCTACGCGCCCCAACCACAAAACGTCGGCACTTGAAGCTGGAAGCGGCCACTTAGTAGCGCCTTTTTCCTTCACTTTCGGTTGGTGGCGACCACACGAAGTGAGACCACCGGCGACAACCACGTGTGGCTAGTTCTTATAAAATGTTCGAAAAATGCAGTCGCAGTCGCAGCACGGTGGCGGCGTTTTGTGGCTGTTGCGCGTGACTCGTATGCGGGGGCGTGACGCTTAGATATGAAAATATATCAAATCTAAACGTCGATATTGTCAATTTATCGATCGACAAGCTCCGAACTTGCGCTGCAAAAACGTGAAACGTGTTACAAAAGTATCTAATACTTGCTAGATGGGACAATCAGACTTCATTTTTAAAATGCAACAGGAGGTTGCTCATAGGGTTTCGGAGTAAAATTCCAAATATATCCATCTCATCCACTAGGGTTTCCAACGGAATCTCGCCGATAAATCCTCTGTTTTACTGGACGGAGACGGCGGCATTTACATACGAAATGCACCCCAATTGCAGTAGCAACACGGTAATGAAAACCCCAAACATTAGGCAATCGAGAGACCACCCTGTATAATCAGAAAGAAAAACCAGAGTAGCCTTGCTCTATCTCAGTTATTGAGGTAGGTACCCAATTTAAAATGTAAAATTGGTTAATTTCGATTCCACTAGATCTACCTAGTTAGCTATAATATTACTACCCTTACCTACAGAGTACATACAAAGTTCTGCACGCTTGACTAGTCAATAAGATCTGACATGTAACATTATAATATCCACTTTCACCTTGTATGAACACAATAAAGTAATATAAAGTATCGCGATATTGTGTTATGTGTATATTTAATATGGTCTGCTTTTTTTTATGTTATTTGTGGGGAAACAGGTTTACGGCCCACCTGATGGTAAGCGGTCACCGTCGCCAATTGACACCGGCAACACCCGGGGTATTGTCCATGCGTTAACAGATAACAATAGTTGTGTTTTTTTATGAAGGCTACCCTTGATCAAGATGTACCTACGTGAGGTAATGTAAACTGGACTCAGCGGAAGACCAGCGCTGCGGCCTATTAACATGCCATAGCATCATGCTGAGCTGAGTACCAATTCATCCCCACACAGAGCTTTTAAGTTTGTTAGTGCTTAGATTAGATTGTTATTGTTGTTGTGTTTTTTATTTTTCTTTATTACTGTGTGGTTTTTTGAATAAAATGTTTTCTTTCTTTATATTTTCTGCATTTATGAAATTTCCTATGTATAGATGGCTTCCTAAGTGTAGTGGTCGTGTCGCCAATTGAAATAAGGTCTACTTCCTGCCTCCTGGTTCCATAATCAGATCAAGTTGATGGTACCAACTTATTCTATTAACCAAATAACATATACTGAAAAGTTTCAAATCGACATGACGATTAAAAGCAGGTAAGTAGGTTCGAATCGAATTCCTAGATTTTGTTTACATAATACTTTAAACCAGTGATGACATATGGAACCGAGACGTGGTCCTTCACTATTCGCCTTATGAATAAGCTCAGAGTCGCTCAACGAGCTATGTTCATGGTTTCTCTACGAGATCGAATCAGAAATGAGGAGATACGTAAGAGAACTCAAGTCACCGACATAGCCCGACGGATTAGCACGTTGAAATGGCAATGGGCAGGCCATATAGCGCGCAGAACAGATGGCCAATGGGGCCGGAAGGTTCTCGAGTGGAGTCCATGGACCGGCAAGCGCAGCGTAGGACGTCCACCTACAAGATGGGCAGACGACTTGGTAAGAACCGCAGGTCGGCGTTGGATGCAGGCTGCTTCCAACCGCAGTTCCTGGAGATCAATGAGGGAGGCCTTTGTCCAGCAGTGGACGTCCTACGGCTGATTTGATGATTATGATGATGATGAATACTTTAAAATCATCTCAAAAATGTTCAAGATTAGCGGGACTTGAACCCGTAACCTTCTTGATACGAGGATGCACTACCAATTGTGCTACCGGGCTCTGTCACGTCAGAGGATTCAGATTACGACTAAAGCGCCGTTTTGAGATGGTTTTAAAATCTTAAAATTTTTCCGTAAGTGTTCGGTTATCTTTATATAAAATACAATTTTGTTTACAATTGGTTAGTAAGTTACAAGTGAAGTTAATAAAAGCGAGATAATAAAATTGAGGGTCAAAATGATCACCATTGCCATTTCTTTATTGTAATATGGTGACCGGGAGAACACTGGTCTTTTAGAAATGGCGAAAGTGCCGCAAATCGCTCACTAAAACGTCACGATGTGATGCGGGCATATGTATTTCTTTCTTTCACTGATGCGATTAAAATCAATCTGAATACAGAATCTATTGTATCTGACAACAATTTCGTTTTTTTTATGAAAAGCCACGTAAAAATGTAATCATAGGTATAATGCAAGCCACTCATACATCAATAACCATACAAATACTTCAGTTCTAAATGCATGAGCTAGAATGCACAAATTCATGATTGTTTTTCATAACAAAACTTCTGTATCATTATAGTAGGTTTATCATAATTTCTGTATTTCAGTCACCATCATCGTCATCGCTAGCCCTTCTCGTCCCACAGCAGGGCATAAATATGAAAATTTTGGATATTTATTTATTTGTTACTCAATCACGTCATAACGGCAGAACCAATTTCGATGAAATTTGGTATGTACGTAGATTATATCCTGGATTAACACAAATACTACTTTTCATTAACAAAATACACGTGCGAAGCCGCAGGCAAAAGCTAGTTATAAATAAATAATGCTGGACATTTCTCAAAGCGCTATCTAGCCTCAAACTAAGCAAATCTTGTAACATGGGAACCAGGTAACTGATAGAATACCTATATACATTTTTTTTATAATATCATGCTTATAATTTAAATAGAGAACAAGTAACTTTTTAACAAAAATATAACAGACTTTAGATAACAGTAAAAACCAAACTACTCTACCAATTTTGATGAAATTTCTATGCGATCAATCTAAAATTATATATTTTCAAATAAAAAACTAATTTTCTAAATCAGTTAATATATAACGGAGTTCTGAGCTAACAAGCATAACATAACATAAAAATTAAACAAATTTATCACTTATATGATTTTCTCATGGATAACATTGTCAGAACTCAACCAAAATGAAATGGGACTAAACGGGAAGCACCAGCTTTTAAATAAAAAAAGAACCATCAAAATCGGTTCACCCAGTCGAAAGTTCTAAGGTAAACACCATAAAAAATACAGACGAAGAACTCCTCCTTTTTTGAAGTCAGTTAAAAATAACGAAACCCGGACCAATTTATGTTTTTACTATTTCTGTATTTTCCTCTGCTAGTGGCATTATATTAGGCCATGGCATTTACATATGAACCCAATTATAGTTACAAAATGGTAATAAAAAACTTAAACATTGAGTAACAGTGGGACCATGCAGAACTGATGGATGAGATGGCGGCAATATACTATAAATATTTTATAAATTTTAGCTTCTTGAAAGATGATCGGCGAAACATAACATTTTCAGTAAGTTTTAAAAAACATAACATTTTTAGTAAGTTTTAAAAAACATAACATTTTCAGTAAGTTTTAAAAAAATACGAAAAAATCTTACCCCAATTGAAGATTGTTCGGATATTTTAACGCAGATACTCAAATCACTCCACAATTAAGTTTTTTCAATCACAAGTTACATCCGATATTATTTCGTATCAGGCAGTCGATCGGTTTGCGCTCAGGTTTACAATGAGCTCACTTGACTGTCACAGTCTAAACAAATGCTTATCGAATGCATGGGGTCATGAACTAATGACAACGCAGACGGCCGACAATAACCGGTCTAAAATTTAAAAAAATAACAAGGCAAAATATCCTTTTCCTTATTTTTGTTGTCTAGCGAACGCAATATTTAACCAGTCCCTAAGCGCAAAATAAAAAAGTCAATATACCTGACCTTTTACAGTTTTGTGTGCCTTCGAATGCAATATTTAGTACCGAACCAGTCCAAAAGTATAACAATCGAAAAGTCAAAATATGTATATCCGTATACTTTTTTTATAAAAAGACTAGTGGACCCGCCGAACTTCGTACCGCCTTGACATGCATATAACGCGGGCTGTTAATATACGTCACCCTGTTAGAATTGTCAATTGTTGTCCCCGGCCATCATTATGTATGAGAAAATGAATGACTTCCACAAATAATTCAATACCAAAATTAGCCAAATCGCTCCACCCGTTCTCGAGTTTTAGCGAGACTAACGAACAGCAATTCATTTATATATATATATATATATAATAATAATAATCCTCCTAGCCGATTTCGGCTACAGAGACTTGACTTTGTGATTATTGGCCTAGGTGTTTAGCCTGTATGTGGCTGATGTACCCTATTTTTGCGCTAAAAGTCCGGTTACAATGAACACAAGTTAAGGCGCCATTAATGTAGTTGTAATTGATATTAGCCGGCGGTCGACTTTTAAGCTGATCTCGTTTTAAGTCTAGTTCTTGCCTCCTTTCTTCTTCAAACTCGTACACTTTGTCCTGAACATGACGCCTCCATTCAGGTCGTTTTTCAGCGAGAGCCTCCCAGCGCGACGGATCGATACAACACCTCTTCATGTGCCTCTTCTGTACGTCTTTGAAACGTAGGAACTGACCTCCGCGTTTCCGCTTACCATGTTCTAGTTCACAGAAGAAAATGCGTTTCGCCCTTCGCTCATCAGACATCCGAGACAGGTGCCCGCACCAACGCAGCTGACGCCGCATCAAATATGCCTCTATGCCACAGACATTAGCCCGTCGTAGAACATCGGTATTACGGACCCGATCCGACCACTTGATGTTAAGAATGTCGCGGAGGCATTTCAGATGGAATCTGTCTAACGTGCGTATGTGTCTGCGATACAGGCACCATGACTCTGACGAGTACAAGATGTTAGGAAGTACAATAGCCATATACACCTTAATCTTGGTACTCAATTTGATGTTATGGGAGCGAAATACCTGGACTCGTAGTTTACCAAAAGCAGCCATAGCGGAGCCAAGTCTGCTGTTGATCTCCGAGTCAAGGTCGCATTTTGTTGTTATGCTGCTTCCCAGATATCTGAATGTATCGACCTGTTTTATGGGCTTTCCATCGATTTGCAGATTCAGTGGAGCTTGGTTAACAGTGTCCATGGCCATCACCTCTGTCTTTGTAATATTAATTTGAGGCCAAATCTACAGCACGCAGCGTCAAGCCGAGTCATCAAGTCCTGGAGTCCCTCAGAAGATTCCGCAACGAAACATAGGTCATCAGCATACATCAATTCGGTAATGAGGTCATACGATACCTTTGTGTGCGCTTTTAACCTAGCCAGGTTAAAGATACTGCCATCTGTGCGAAAACGTATGCGGATCCCTTCGGTGTTGGCTTGTAAAGTCTCCCTCACGACAACGGAAAAGTACAGAGCAAAAAGAGTGGGTGCTAATACACAGCCTTGTTTTACACCACAAGTGACAGGGAATTGCTCTGTCTGCTCACCATTGACGGTTACGCAACAAGTCATGTTGTCGTGAAGAAGTCTTATCAAGCGTATAAATTTGTCGGTGCAACCAAGTTTCGAAAGCACAATCCACAAAGCTTCGCGAGGTACACTGTCAAAAGCTTTCTCCAGATCAACAAAACAGAGAAACAGAGGTTGACACTGTTCCCTGCTTTTCTCTTGCAGTTGTCTAAGAGAGAATATGGCCTCGCATGTGCCGCGATTGGGTCTAAACCCAAATTGCGTTTCAGGCAATATACTTTCAGAGAGCTCCATAAGACGATTTAAGAGTACTCTGGCAAAAGTTTTTCCTGGAGTAGACAGAAGTGATATACCCCTATAAGAGTTGCAAACAGATCGATCACCTTTATTTTTATACAAAGAGCAAATTAGTGATACGCCAAAACTAGGAGGAACGAACTCCATTTCCCACATGCGCTGGAAAAATTGCCAAATCTTGTAGTGCAACTCATCTCCGCCATATTTTAATAGTTCTCCTGGTATGTTATCGATGCCGACAGCCTTATTGTTTTTCTGCGCTTTGATGGCGATGATAACTTCCTCAAGAGAAGGAGGCTGATCCAGATCTACGGCTTGTGGTAAGGCAGGAAGTGATGCTAAATAGTTTATGTCAGCAGAACGATCCACATTGAGTAAGCTGTTATAGTGTTCTGCCCAGCGAGTAAGAACTTCTCCTTTGCTTACCAGGAGGGTACCTGAAAGTGATTTCAGTGGTACGTTTACTCGATGTGGACTTCCTACTAACTTTTTAATCTCGTTAAAGAAATCGCCGAGTCTATTCGAATCAGCAAGCCACTGAATATAGCGAACCTTGTTCAGCCACCACTCATCTTTTGCGTTTCGAGTTAGTCTCCTTATTTGGCTCGTACTCTCCTTTATTTTTTCAGAAGCAGTTGTCTGATTTCCCTTTCGAAGGAGCTGGCGGTGTTTTTCTAGGGCGACTGTCAATGTATTATCATTTTCGTCAAACCAGTCTTCACAGACACGAGGTTTTTGGCCTAAGATCTCAGTAGCCGCATTGATGGTATTTGTAGTTAACAGTTTCCAGCCCTCGTCTAACTGTTCATCTTCGGGGTGTATGCCTGCTGTAAAGGTATTGACAGCTTCCCTGTAATTTGCCAATATTTCAGCAGACTCTAGCTTTTTCAGATGAAGACAGTTAGGCTTAGCCCTGCGAGGTCTACGGCAAGGGCTAAGACGCAAAAATAGTTTTGTAACAACAAGTCGGTGATCCGACCAACAGTTTGCGCCCCTCATTACTCTCGTTACTTTGACATCCGCTATATCCCGTTGACGGACTATAGCATAATCAATAAGATGCCAATGCTTGGACCTTGGGTGCATCCAGGTAGTTTTGTATTTATTTGGGAGTCTAAACATGGTATTGGTAATACCCAGATGAAATTGGGAACAGAGGCTTAGTAACAGTTGCCCATTACTGTTCATGTTACCAATGCCATGTCGCCCTATCACCCGAGGCCAAGCTTCAAAATCACGTCCGACGCGAGCATTAAAGTCGCCAAGAAGCAAAACTTTCTCACAGCGCCGGATTTTAGTCAGCACTTCTGACACTTCCTCATAAAATTTGTCCTTGACGTCATCACTTTTGTCGAGTGTTGGCGAATATACGCTGATAACATTTAAGTATTTATTGTTTCGAAGATGGAAACGTAAGGATATGACACGATCAGAGATAGCAACTGGATGTTCTTCCAACTTAGAGGCTAAAGTAGTTTTAATAGCAAAGCCTACTCCTGACCGTCTAGGCTCAGAAGCTGGTGTGCCTTTCCAGAAGAAAGTGTACCCACCACCACGTTCAACAAGCTCACCTTCGTCAGCTAGATGTGTTTCGCTGAGAGCGGCTATGTCGACGTCATAGCGTTTGAGCTCGCGAGCCACAATGGCGGTTTTACGTTCTGGGCAGAGGTTGTTGGGTCGGTCTAAAAGAGTACGTACATTCCACGCACCAAAAGTCATATTCATCTGCATGTTTTTAGATTTATTCTTATTGCGAGGAATGAGCGTTTGTTTGGGGCACCTTTTCTAGCCCCCTCCCCGGCTGAGCGAGGAAAGCAGTGCCTCTCTAAATAAAGCTGCTTTGTCTCAAAGAGTGCTGCCGAACCACACTGTCACCCCGATGCAGTGCTAGAGCGACCACTCTCCTCTCCTTAGGCCACCCGTGTCCAGGTATTAGACCAAGCCCAGGACTTTTTTAAACTCGGAATGACAAAGCCAAGTCAGATGCGCAGGATATATTAAGTTGCATAAGTGTGCGCGCCGTACACAGATGCACCCTCTCCTCCTTACTCCCCTTGACCCAGTGGAACGGAGAACCGCTACGACTGGAAGGGAACAGGACGCAGTATCTGGCAACGATAAAAAACTCCTATCGCTACCTTCAGGCCTTCTACAGTTGCCTGGTTGCCTCGCCACTTGAGGTGGATTGCGTTGACGCCGAAGCAACGAGCACTAGCACGGGGAGTGACCGTGCCGACTCGAGGGCCGAAACACGCCGTTGCTACAACAAAGTGTTTCGGCACTCGAGCCCCCCTCTACCAGCCTAGGTTCCTAAGGTGTGGCCGCTGCATGCTATAGCGGCGACCACTAACGACGATCGAATGCGTGCCGCGCGATCTGAGGAGCCTTTTATAGGCGATGTTGCCTCGACCACTAACGACGATCGAATCTTCGTATATTCAACGGGCAGCGTAACGACGCCCCAGAGACGTCCGCACTGTACGACGGCTCGAGCACGACTATATATATATATATATATATATATAGAAAATATCTCGAGATAACTCCGACCGACGCATCTGTTTCAAACGATATTAATTTTTTTTGCATCCTCTTTGACGATATTTGCAGCACGCATTCTGTCAATTCTATGTCAAACGTCATAAGGTTACATTATAAAAGCGCTAAGGTTAGATTATAAATAATTTTGTATGATGATTAAATATTCTTAAATTTTCTAATTTTGCGCACAATTTTCTTAATTTTTTCTTTCATAAGAACCTTCTCCTGACAATAAGAAATACAACAAAAAGAATTAGCGAAATCAGTCCAGCCGTTCACGCGTAATGCCGTGACCAAGGGAAATAGGGATTCATTTTTATATATAGAGATTCATTGACCTTTACAATGAATCTATCTAAGTAAGTCTGCCCTGTTAGTGTAAAATATTTAACTCCTATGGCTCGGCGACCCGAAGTGTGTCTTGACCTCCGAAAAAAGTAGTTGCCATTTTGGTCTGTCCTGTTCAGCTTCCCGCCAGTTCTCTGCTTGTAGCTCACGCAAGTCCGCTTCCACTACATCTTTCAAGCGGTACCGCGGCCGTCCAACGGGTCACCAGCCGGCGCCAGCGAGGCAACCGACATAGCCAAGCTAGCAAAGGCGATGCGCTTTCGTTTCGCCAATGATGCTATGTTCTTTCACTAGCTCCTCGATCTCTAAGTTCTTTCGGACTCTCAGGTTTCCGTAGCTTCCGAGTGTAAAATAGATATACCTATTTTTTAGCATCTATTAGAATATTTTCATTGTAATTGTTCGTCCGACAATAGTCGGCTATAGATAATATTCCAAGTGAAGCTGCTGACTGTCATTGCCGACAGGAAATTACCTCAAAGTAAAACAATCTTTACTCATTGCAATCATAAGGATGATTTTGAAACTTAGTATTGTGTAGCAATCAGACCAGCAATCAGTTGTAAGTAAACTGTTGACTCTACAGTTTCCAATGTAGAGAGTAAACTACAAGTGGCGCGCCATTTTGAAGATCTATAGGTTAATGATATTGTTAGCAGTCAAATCAACATTAACCTACAATGTAATCAGTAGTACCTACTAATGTATATAACGAACGTTAAGTTAGTAGGTAAAGTAATATCTGCTGATCGACATAAATCCAATGGTAAAGTATTGGTTACGTGCTACGCACATTAAAGGCTGCCGTAGCGGCAGTAGGCGGCAGTAGTAGAGCTCTTGGCTAGAGTAGTGAAAGGGCTCGCCCGAGGAAGTACTACCACCATACCTATTTCTACCGTCAAGCATGTTTGCAGAAGTGCCGGTGAAATTACAGACACATGAGGCTTTAAACATGTTTGCCTCCAGTTGCAATCTCGTGCAATCAATGCAATCTCTAAGGTCGTGAAATGGTTCAATGTAAACAATCTACTTCTAAATGAAAAGAAAACAAAGTGTATTATATTTATACTACCTAAAATTACACAAGTAAAAGCAGATATAAAAATCAAAGACGAGGAGTTGACTCCTGTGGACACCACCGTATTCTTAGGTTTAGATTAGAACCTTAGATAGCTTCAATGGGGCCCTCACATTGATAAGTCGTCGAATAGACTTAGTTATGCGGCATACGCAGTCATAAAGACCCGTCTTTTTACAGACGTGGACACATCTAGACTAGTTTTCTTCAGCTGCTTCCACAGCATTATGTCATACGGTATACTGCTGTGGGGGAGTGCTGCAGAAAAGGGTTGTTTGTGCAATTTATAATATGGGCCTCAGAGAATCATTACGCAATAAGTTTAAAGAAATAAATATTATGACATTCCCTGGACAATACATCTATGAAAATCTGATGTATGTTCACAAAAATGTTAATTTATTTAAGAAAAATAGCGATAATCATAATTTTAATACCAGAAATAGCTCGCTGTTGCCCCTTGTAGACTCCATAAAGTTAGTAAATCGTTTAAAGGGCAAGGTGTACGCTTTTATAACAAACTCCGAAGTGATGTACAAAAATTGACAATTAACAAATTTAAAAACGTAATTAAACAAAATCTTTATAAAAAGCCTACTAATATCGGATTATTTAGATGGTAGAGAAGCTTGGGATTGAAATTGCTCCAACTCGTTCAAAATGTTACAATTTAGACTTAGTTTATTTTCTTTATTGTTATGTATTCTAAACGGATCATTAAGAAAAACAACCAGTTTTGTTTCTTGCTTTTCATTCCTGGCTTGGTCGCGAAGGAGCAGGGGGTAAAATTGACGTTTCAAAGTGATCCTTGTGATTTTTATGAATAAAAGATTTTGACTTTGTTGATTATCACAGGAAGTGCATCGTTGGGCACGTTTCTAAGATACGTCACCTATAAGGCAATATTTATATATATTATAGGCCCCATCGCCTATACTACAAAACGTTAAGCCAACTACTACATAACGCCAGGTAGGCCATTTGCTTGTTGAAGTTCCAAGGTGAAAAAAAATTGACGACAAAGTTCCTTTCCGATGGAGGATTTCCACAATTTGTTTAATGTCAAGCCACTCTATAAAGTTCCATCGGAATTTTATGTAGAGCCCTGTAACTTAATGAACAGTGATCCACCTGTGCCGGTTAAATTTAGGCGCGAGTCTGTGCCGTAGTTTATGTTGATAACTAGCTGTGCCCGCGTTTTACTGATTTACCATTATAGGTATAGCCTACCCAAAATGTTAGATAAAGTTCCACCTGTTCAACCGTGTCTTATAAGACTAGCGGGAACTAAGAGTGGCAATTATGACGTTTTTATAGATTATAGATTTTAACTGCCACATGGTACCAAGGGTACTACGTACTCCGAACTTTAACAGAGATAGAGGATGGGTTCTACCGCCAGTCTGGAGGCCATGTCTTCATGATGCAAGCGACAGAGGAGTGAGTGAACCTGGTAGAGACATAGTGTTGTGTGTTTGCCTGTACCAAGAACTACCGAAGAGAGCAGCAGTGATGATAATGATGATGACACAGCCGGACAACACGCTGGGCCTTCGTTGATCCAATCCCCACCACCCCCCGTTCGTCCACTCGCGCGCAGAGGGCATCGGCGCGCAGTGCGAGCTGAGACGTTATTCGGAACGGATCGCACTCACCCTGATGAAAGTTCACGAATTGAACCAAAACATTGTCGGCCGAAACACCTATAAAACGGTACGTGATAAATCCCGTATTTATAATAATGATAGTACCAAGGGTTTTTAGAATTTAAGTTAAGACTCGAAAAGGGGTCCTCACAATGCTTGTTCTAAATTCGTTTCGAAATACGGCGCTTTTTATTAAAGAAACACTAAATCGAAAAAACTGCTGGTTTCGGCGTAAATTATATTAATCAGTTTTATAGGTACATAACAAACTGATAGATATGACCTGCCATGTGATTAAATCATTCATTCGGTTCCTGATCAAATAGCCTTATGTCTATTGGCTCGGGATGCGAATGAAAGTTTTAACAAAAACATATGTATGTAATGTTACATATTACTAACCTAGATATTTAAGTTTATATGCCTGCTAACACAAATGGACTTGTAAAATTAACGATTTAAAGGTATATACAACGACCAAAAGGTATATACAAAGTTTAATAGACATGCCAAAAAATTTGATTTATCATGAAACAGAAATGCTATGAATTTTATGAATAAGTTAGTTATTATTTTCCATTTGTATAAATCGTCTTTTAGTTAACATAATACACTTTATAATTAGAGCTATCTACTTATTAGACTCTTTTTATTCTACCAGGAGATGAAACAAGTGTATGGCCCACCTGATGATAAGTGGCAACCATCGGCTATAACAAAGTATTGCCTCGTAGGGCACCTTAGGAACGTGCCCTACGATGCAGGTGCAACCTGAGGCATACAGGTGTAAAGCCTCATAAGCCTGTTATTAATTTTATTTGGTTGAAATTTATATGCCAAAATGGGAGGGAAACAAACCTGCATGTAAGAGAACTTATACGTAAGAGATAGAGCTTTCACTATTTGATTTTATGGCCCAAGTTGTAACCACAATGCGGATTTAATGAGCCCTATTAAAAGACGGCTGGTTGGAGCGTAATAAATTGTTACCCACATATTAGACAACCTTAAACTAGGCTGTTTCAATTGTAAATTCTTTTTACCCACTTACAAGTTTTCTTAGGCCTGTATTGTAGAACTACCTATGCTCAAGCATTTATCAAGACTCTAGCCTAGATTTAGATTATCCCTACTAATATTACTAGTGGTTCGCCCCGAACTGAGATATCGCGAGTCTCCGATTAAAACAAAAAAATATTATTTGTAATCTTTGACTATCAAAATAGTGTCACGAAATTATAACCAAATTACTTGATCTACAGTTTCATTCAAATTACAGGTAACGGGAGGTCATGTATGTGGTTACTCTTTTTTGGGGTACAAATTGCAGTTATTCTGAATTTCTGACTTTTGCCTATATTTGTGTCACTTAAGCTACACGCATTAAAAATTACAGTACTGTGAGGTCACTGGTGTATCCTGTGAATTTTGTCAAAGTTTAGTTTTTATTATGGCTAATAACTTAAAACTATAAAGAATTTACGAAAAACAAAAACGGAATCTAATGTATTAATACCTTTCATTTGACGTCCCACTTGACCTGACCAGTTAGCCTCATTTTTACCTCATTTAGTCACACCAAAATTGTGCCACCTATGTATTAAATTTCACGATGATCGGATAAACGCTTCGAAAGTTATCCTCGGACAAACATACATGCATACAACGCCGATTTGCCTAAGTTGATTTAGAGATCTCGCTTCGCTCGATCAATAAATGCGTAACTCTGTGTGTTTGTAAGTTTGTTTGTTACGTTTTCACGACTAAGCGGCTGAACGGATCGTTATGTAATTTGGCAAGGAGATAGATTATATCCTCGAGAAGGCTATCTTTTGTCTCAAAAAATAACCTTGAAAGGGGTGAATTAGGGGTTGGAAATTGTATGAGCAATCCATAATTCCTTAAGTTCTTAAGCAATCTTAAGAGGACACCGGAGGGGAATCGCCCATACAACACGTACTACCAAGATCATTTCTAATTGGAGCATATTTCTACCTTAATAAGGTATTATTTTAATCTGAGTAGTATTTATCTAGGTTCCCAACCATATATATACATATATATATATAACAATAATACTTACCTAAAATGAAATAGAAGCGTATCGCATTCTGCATGTTTTTACACTATAAAATACCTGTTTTCAACCTAATTGTTTCGTATTAAAAACAACAACATCTTACGTATCCTAGTCATGGAAACATAGATTATATCGTCTAGTTACAGAATAACAACACAATCAGAAAAATACAACAAGTTTTCAGTCATCATTTTTGGTATTACGTAACACGGTCAAAATCTAATCAAATTTAGAATCGGTCATTTGCTATCACTGTCGCTCTGCGTGGCTAAACTTCGTCACTAAACAGGGATAGCGATATTCAGGCCGAAGTTTTTGACGCAACCGAATTGAAGATGCGCTCGGGGTTCGCCGGCTTCTTAAAATTCATATTTATATTTTCATTCATTCATTGGCAGCGTAGCTTCGATAACGAACAAGTCTGCTGGGTTCCGTTGTATTTGGTGTGTGGACAGTCTTTGATAATGTGCGACTTGTCCTGCACTGGACCTCCACATTCGCAAGCTCAAAATTTTTTTCAATATAGATTTGCTATCATTAGCTAAAAAAGCGCATTAGATTGTCTCCAATTCGTCTCTCCAGGTACTGTCAGTTCTACGAAATATTTATGGCGTGTCTATGACTTGACATGGAATTTTAAAGATTTTTAACATTTCTCGCTTCAAAACTCTGAATATTGAATACCATTAACAGAAGTGCAGCTGAGTGCTTGCCACTATTTGATTGATGTACCATTCCGAATGAAAACTTATTGAATACAAAATCCCGATGATAGGTACAAATTGAGTGGTTGAAAAATTGATCGCCTTACTATTTTATGACATCAGACAAATCCAGATTTATGATTTATTTGACAGTAATGGTTTTCCTCAGTTCGGTAAAGAAATATTGTATGTACCTAGTTATGTTGCCAACGCCAACAAGTCAGGTCATCTTTAATGTTTAATCAGCGCATTCCTGATTGTTTTGCTCGTGTGCCCACGCACTGTCTCACGGCCAGATTTGCTGACGTTGAATTTATTAGATGGTAGATGTAAGTCTGAGAGCGCGCAGTCGCGATTAAGTTGTCACTTGTTTAAGACATTTTGTAATTCAAAAATCAATTAAATTTTAACTTCAAATTTTCAAGTCTTTTTAAAAACATTTCCACGGTTTCCCCGTACATATCCTATAGTGTTTTTTTTATTATAAAATGTAATGACGTCAATAAAGGTAAGTATTCGCTTGGGGTACTTATATACATAGGTAATGATTTTCTCCTCGAAAAAAAACAAAAGATATATAAAAATAAATAAACAATGCTGGACATTTCACAAAGCGTCATCTAGCCCCAAACTAAGCAAAGCTTGTACTATTGGATCCAGATAACTGATAGAATACTTATGTACGTTTTTTTCTTCTAAATGCATACTTATTGATATAATAATCCTCCTAGCCGATTTCGGCTACAGAGACTTGACTTTGTGATTATTGGCCTAGGTGTTTAGCCTGTATGTGGCTGATGTACCCTATTTTTGCGCTAAAAGTCCGGTTACAATGAACACAAGTTAAGGCGCCATTAATGTAGTTATTGATATATATCAGAGTGAAACATAGGCAGCTGGTTCAACCATTTATTGCAGACTGACTTGTCCACGCGACCACAGATTACACAGTAGCAAGTATGAAACAAACTACTCACTCAATACACTACAATCCCTTATTCCAGAAATTCCCATTTTTAAAATTCAACATAAATGAAAGAAATTAACAATATTTCATGGGATTACTAATATAATAACTCATATAACTACAATAACCTAATCCGAACTATAAAGTAGGTACTAGTAAGTAGGTACAAGTAGGTAAAAAGTAGATAAAAGTAGGTAAAAAGTAGATAAAAGTAGATAAAAGTAGGTAAAAAGTAGATAAACGTAGGTAAAAAGTAGATAAAAGTAGGTAAAAAGTAGATAAAAGTAGGGAAAAAGTAGATAAAAGTAGGTAAAAAGTAGATAAACTTAGGTAAAAAGTAGATAAAAGTAGGTAAAAAGTAGATAAACGTAGGTAAAAAGTAGATAAAAGTAGGGAAAAAGTAGATAAAAGTAGGTAAAAAGTAGATAAACGTAGGTAAAAAGTAGATAAAAGTAGATAAAAGTAGGGGGAAAGTAGATAAAAGTAGGTAACAAGTAGATAAAAGTAGGTAAAAAGTAGATAAACGTAGGTAAAAAGTAGATAAAAGTAGGTAAAAGTAGATAAAAGTAGGGAAAAAGTAGATAAAAGTAGGTAAAAAGTAGATAAAAGTAGGTAAAAAGTAGATAAAAGTAGGTAAAAAGTAGATAAAAGTAGGGAATAAGTAGATTAAAGTAGGTAAAAAGTAGATAAACGTAGGTAAAAAGTAGATAAAAGTAGGTAAAAAGTAGATAAAAGTAGGTAAAAAGTAGATAAAAGTCGGTAAAAGTAGGTAAAGTAGGTAATATACAGAGATATAACCAGACCCGGAACAAATATCTGCAGATCATGCAAACATTTATTCCGCGGTGGAAATCGAATCCGCAACCTCCTGCGTCTCAGTCAGCTGTTCGCCCACTACGCCACGGAGGTCGTCAAGGTAGGTTAAGGTATTTTTTTTTGTAAATGAATCTCGATTTTCCTAAACCATAAAATGAACCAACTCGTAAATCTTGAAAAGATATTGTTACGCCGAGGCTGTTACAGAATAAGTAATAGTAAATGAATTAGTCAGCTGCTCGAAGTTATACCTACTGTGTCACAGAATATGTAATACTTGTAATGGAATATACCTACATACCACGTTTTTACCTACAGTTGCACAGATTAAGAAATAGTAGTTAGTCGAAATACCTACACTTCTAGTAACTAGTAGAAACGTCGAGAAGGCTCTGGAAATAATGCGCGGTATAAATAGTGCGTAGAAACGTCCGCAGAGTCACTTCCGTCCGAACAGAACGAAACCCTCCGTCGTCCGAGACACGTTCTCGGAGACCCGGATGACGAAATCACCTCCGCTAATGCGGAAGAGTCATCTATATTAGACAGAGCAAACACTTCACAGATACACCGACCTCGCCGGCGAGGTCGACGAGTCCCTTCAGTCACCGCCTATACGAGGTACAAGCACGTACCCGGGCGTTTCTCTCCTATCCCCAGCCTGGCAACAGCCCAAGCCGAGGTTCGTACCTAAGTGGTGCCCTTGCGCTAGTTGCCTCATCTAAACTTACTGAGCTGAGCGCCTTCTGCGCTCGCCAAAAGCTCGGTTAAGCTGCAACGGCCTCAGAGGCCAACAGCGAGATAAGTCCATTTGAAAAAAAACGAACCGCAGAGTCAGTCTTGATTTGACGATACGTGCGAACATTTCGGTGACTTTTAGTGGTTTATTGTGTAACAGTGGTGTGATTTAGTGTGTTGTGAATCCTTGTGATTAAGATCGTGTATTTATCATTTTAGTGTTGAATAAAAGTGTTAATTTGGTTAGATTGTTTTAATTATTTTATCCCGAACCCTCAGCTCGTAAGAATATGAACATATCCCTTCATCTTGAAACAATTAGAGATAGGCGCTTACGTACACCATATAAACGGCAACACAGCTTAAACTCCAACTTTCGGGTGAAATGGCGGTCTGACACCCGAGCTCCGTAGGTACCTTCAAATAACTAAATACTATAAAGTACCTACCTTATTACAGTACGTTGTAGTTATTACGTCGGAACAACAAATAAAAAAGGTACATACGCGATAAATACCCGGTTTAATCAATAATTATGTACAGTGATCGCGAACGTTTGAAAAATACATACAACAGTAATTTAAATTTAGTGTTAGCATAATTAATAAGAATAGAGCAAGGCAGGAGGATGGCAGTGAATAGCATAACAGAGAGAAGACCTCATTAGTGCGTACAGGTAATATTACAACCTTGGCACGTAACTCCAAAGTACCAATTGCTCCGTTCTGACTCCCTTCAGAGAAGAGCCATTAGAATCATCGGTGATCCCAAACTTGCCGACAGGCTGGAACCACTCAGTCAACGCCGTGACATCGGATCGCTCAGTGTATTCTACCGCCTGTATAATGGGGAATGTTCTGAGGAGCTATTTGATCTCATCCCGTCGTCGAGATTTTACCACCGCACTTCTCGACAACGTAATAAAGCTCATCCACATATCATCGACAATTGGGTATCACGCACCACACGCTTCACGCGATCTTTTCTACCCCATACTTGCAAGATGTGGAATGAGCTACCATCTGAGGTTTTCCCATTAGGCTACGACTTAGCACGCTTCATGAGAAATTTAAGAGGTTTCTACAGTGTAGGGAACGCATCGACAATACCCCGGGTGTTGCCGGTGTCAATAGGCGACGGTGACCGCTTACCATCAGGTGGGCCGTAAGTAAGCCTGTTTCCCCACAAATAACATAAAAAACCCCCGAAACTTAAAAGCTAATAGAACATTAATATTATTGACTTGTAAATTTGGATTTATGAATTAATTATTATATTGTGTGTATGTATATAACATATATAACACACTTATATAACATATAAATGCTAACTAGCATTAAGTTCGCGTATGTAAGAATGCTACTAACAAATGATAATCTAAGAATGTGTCTAATAGCACTTTTCTTACTGTCTCTAGTCTATTACCCTGTAAAACTTAGCAATTAAAATGTTTTGTGACTGTTGGCAAAATTCATCGCGCTTTAGAGCACATAAATACATGTTAAATAGGTACATAAAACCTTTACTACACGATACACAAATCCTGAAACTTTAATTGCACGAAAACCAAACATTGCGCCACAAACAAAACAAAAACAAAATATGTGTGGCTGGCAACGTGTTCCAATTTATAGACGTACTAAAAAATTATATTAAGGAGAGTTGCAATTTTGCTGCCTAGTAAACTTACTGTGCTGTATTTTTGCAACCATTTCTCGTTACAGTCACCGACATAAGTTGATGAGTTTGAGATTTGAAAATATTTGTTTCAGAAAGAAATGTGTTTTTGAAGAAAAACATCTTTACTTGGGGAGTAAGCTGGTGAATGCGTTACGAAAAGTGCGAACGGAAGTTGAGAAGGAGATATAAGTTAGTAAAGATAGAAAGAGAGAGAGTTACGTTTTGTATATTACAGTAAGGGCAAGAGAGAGAGAGGTGCGAGAACACATTTTCTTTATCTCTTTCTCTAATAGCCAGTTGTTTATTCGTATATCTCCTATCTCAAATTAGCCTAAATTATACAAACTGCAAAAACAAAACACTCCTTCATGCTGTTAAATAGAGTTCATTTTGCTATAGATAAAAAAAGTATTTACGACGATTCGTATTTTAAATCTACCAGCTTCGATTTACGAAAAAGTTCCGCTATTCCACAACAGATGCCAGGCAGCAGCAGAAGTTTTACCTCAGTCGTGTGGTCTAAAGCAGAGATTCCTAAAAGGTGGTCCGCGGAACCCTGGGGTTCCGTGGATGGGTCACAGGGGTTCCGCGGTCTGTTCGAGAGTTAAAGTTGAATTGTACTTAAAGATGAATTGGCAATCGTTGAGAAAGCTGTCCTGGTTCTGATTAAGTTTGTGAAGACTTACCGATGCGAAATTGGTTTGCGTTCAATTGTCAGACATAAAGCCTAATTTTACGGCTATTATAATAAATAATGTGAAAAAAATTCATTCTTCACAATAAATTATTACCTAGGTACATTGTTACAATAAAATGTTTGCAATACTTATAATAATTATTTTCATTTATAATTTGTTCATTCTTCGAGTCTAACATGAATATACAATATTCAAACTACAAGGTAAACACTTTAGTTATCAAAATAGTCAGCTAGGGTTCCGCCAAAAAAAGTATGATCAATTAAGGTTCCATGGCCAAATAACATTGGGAACCTCTGGTCTAAAGCACACTCGTTTTTTATACGACATTAGTAAAGGGTCGACCGATCCCGAAAATGTATTCACTGTTATAAAGCTACAATATACCTCAATGTTAATATCTATACTATATGTACCACAATAAATATTATAAGGAGGAAAGTTTTGTATTTTTGTATGTTTGTAACGAATAAACTCAAAAACTACGGGTCGGATTTCAAAAATGATTTCTTCATTAGAATGCTACATTAACCCTAAGTAACATAGGCTATATTTATTACTAGAAAAAATTAGGGATCCCTACTAAAATGTCAATAATGTAACCCAAGGTGTAAAAAAAATTGCCATAAAAAAATGTATGTTAAAATTAATGTCCACCCGTGCGAAACCGGGTCGCGCCGCTAGTATATTTTAGACTACATTTTACTTTGATAAAACTCCGTGCAAAGACTGGTTGGTTCATGTATTAATGTAATGTTTTTTCTCTTGTTCCAGACATTCTGCGTGGTGTCTAAGCGGTTTCGTAAGAACTACATCCACCGGTTCACGGCCACCCGCTCCCTGTTCTGGTACTCGCCGTGGTCGCCGGTGCGCCGGGCGTGCGTGTACCTCTCCACCAATCAGTACTTCGACTACTTCGTCATGGCAACCATCCTGTTCAACTGTGTCTTCCTCGCCATGTCGGAGACTATCGAAGAGGCTGAGTGAGTACCTAATTTATAACGTTTTTCTTTTTTTTATTTACACCCTGGGTACCTGAGGATGGACAGCGACAGACGTCGGGGCCGGCCGCGACAGCGTTGGCGCGATCACATCAGTGAATTTGAGAGGGAATGGTGGGAATCTGCAAAGGATCGCAATAGGTGGAAAGAGTTGGGGGAGGCCTCTGCCCAGCAGAAAATATAGGCCAACAAAAAAAATTATAACTTATAAGGGGTTATAAGTAATAAATCGTAGTACTGCAGGTACACCCTTTTTTAAGGTTCCGTACCCAAAGGGTAAAACGGCACCCTATTACTAAGGCTCCGCTGTCTGTCTGTCTGTCACCAGGCTGTATCTCATGAACCGTGATAGTTAGACAGTTGAAATTTTCACAGATGATGTATTTATGTTGCCGCTATAACATAAAATACAAAAAAACAGAATAAAATAAATATTTAAAAGGGGGCTCCCATACAACAAACGTGATTTTTTTGCTCGTTATAGCTCGATATTGATAACAGCAACAAGTAGACGCTTGAAATATTCACAGAATATTTAGTTATATATTAACTTTAAAAATAAATAATTAAATTAAAATAAAACAAATATTTAAGTGGGGCTCCCATACAACAAACGTGATTTTTTGCCGTTTTTATAGATACGGAACCCTTCGTGAGCGAGTCCGACTCGAACTTTACTGTTTTTTATTAATCAAGTAAACTTTACTTTAATTCTTTAACCAATGTTATCACAAATACCCAAAAGAAACGAAACTCTTTTCCCTGTCCAGTATAGTATTATGTTATCTGTGACCCTGTAACTGACACGTTCAGATCAAACCTTCACACTACCCATATTACAGCTCAAGGTACATTCATGTTAACATTTTCAATAGATGTAAACTGACACACTATTTGCTATGCGGGCCCACCCGCCTGAAGTTCTCCAAAGGTCCTCGGCTATCATGCGGCATGCGAACTATCTGCCGTGAGGGGACTGCTAACCAACGTAGATTATCTAAAAGTTAGCACAAATATCTCAGTTATGTCATGGCCCGTCAGTGACTCGAGTTTTTCGAATATTCAAGGGTCCTGACCATAGACAATATACAGAGTGAGTTTTTTAGAAAAGATTGTGAGGCTTTAATCTAAACTGTATTATGTAGTTATAGGGAAAAATATTAAAAATATAAGCCTATAGATAGACAGGCAGTTTTTTTTAGAGAAGATTTGAAAATTTATAAGCTTGCGTTTGACCACGATTTCGCCTAATGGTAAGCGATGTCTACGACTTACTTAGTTTGTGTAGGTATCCAGATAAGAAAATATGACTCCTATAAAAAAGGTTGCAACAAAGCAACCAAATGAATAATTCATAAATCATAATTTCAAGCATATATTAACTGTTTTAAATAATATATTATACAATGATTTATAATTTTTTTAAATAATGGCTTGTATAAACATCATAACTTCAAACAGGTCCTACACTAAGTCGAGTAGACTTGTGCTGTAGATAATGGTTTCCTTCAAGTGGGTTCCCAAATAGTAGCCATATCTAATTTCACTTTTCTCTTGGTACAATTTATTTAAGTACAGCATTAGTAAACAAGAATTGCAAAATCAGCTTCAACTTATAACTACATATCTACAGTTAGAACGACACAAAACTTCTGCTACTTGACAAGGGAAATGTTTAGGAACAGATTATAAATACTTAGTAAACCAGCCGGTAGCCCATAAGCCAAGTCGCTGTCGCACGCCTGTGTTCTTGTCATGCCGTCCCTTTCACACTTACTGTGAATATTTCACGTGTGTAAGGGATGGTCTACAATGACTGCCTTATGTAACAATCCACTGTTTTACTGCCGGAGTTCTCACGATGATTGATCGCAAGGAACCACAGACATGTATTGAACTATGTGATAGGAACGAATGACGATTCAAAATGATCCAGAAGATTTAATTGATTAAAATATTGTTTAGTTTGCGTTTACCTTTTTTACGATTCAAAAGTTTTTTGCAAAATTCTGTCAACATTAACATTACCATTATATCACCTAAATTATTTATTAGCCAAGCGTAAAAAATCATTAATTTAAAATTAATTCTGATATGAAACCTGTGATTTTAATGAATAAATTATCTTTGAGTTTGAACCATTGCGAGACTGACTACGTCCAGACAATTTTCTTGTATGGATCCTCGGCAATGACGGAAATATTGTATTTGGGCCAAATTTTTCCGGCCACAACATAAACAACTATTAATTCATCAAAGTCTACCAATTTTGGATATTTCATTTCTGTTCCGATAGAGGACATTTTCGTTAAAAATAGTTTATTGGAAATGTATCGATTACTAGATAAATATTCAAGCTATCGGTATTAAACCCACCACTAAAATCAGTCAATATGATTCCGGATGTGTGTTTTAAATTAATGTCGTACACACGGCTACTTCAGATTATACTGGAAAGGTATAGCTTGATATGTAGCCGTGTGTACATAACAATACAAGTAGTATATAAAAATGAATCACTGTTTCCCTTGGTCACGCCATAACTTGAGAACGATATTACCGATTTTGATGATTTTTTTGTGTGTTTTGATTGGGTCCCTGGATGGTTTAGATTCACAATTGCACCCGGTAGGTGGCGCTGTTGTCGAGATCCAGAAAATTGCAGACGATGTCGCGCGCATACAACTAGTAAAATATAAAACGAATTCCTTTCGCATTGTATTTTCAAGTCCTGAGACTCAATCTGAAATGCACACCGAAATACGATAGTGCATTCAGCAATCGTCGCAGTCGAGTCACAGTGGACTAATATCTAAAATCAACACCTTGTAGCCGCCGGATTAAAGTGAATCTGATTTATCATTCATAGCACAGCCAGCCTCTGGCGAAAATTCATTCCTTGGAGTATTGTATTACTTCAGATCGTTTTTAAACATTAGGCGCTAACACACAGATCCTGGCACAGATAAATCGAAATGTTTGAAAAATAAATAAATAAATATTGCCGGGCATTTCACATAGCGCTATCCAGCACCAAACTAAGCAGAGCTTGTACTATAGGAAGCAGATAACTGATATAATACTTATATACTTATTTTTTGTAAATACATACATAAGATAGATATATAAATTGAAGTCGGACAGATGTCTGTATCAAATAAATTGAAAGTTATTTCATTTTTAATTTCGAGAATAATCTAGATTGTACCCCAAAAATAGGCAAATTTTGTACGTCGCACAATGTCGTACATGGGTTATTGACCCCTTCACACCGCCCCGGCACGACGCGTAGCCCCGCCGGTGTTGCCAGAGGTAAGTTTTAAGTTTTGAGCGCCAAATAATTAAATTATTGGGTATTTTTTTCTGGTAAACTATGACATGATTGTGACCAAATATCGATACTTTATCACACCCATAAGGATCTCACAGGATTTTGTTACATATTGTATAGAAAAACATCCAGACCTGGTACAAATATCTGTAGATAATGCAAACATTTGTTCCGCGGCGGGAATCGAACCCGTTGCCTCCTGCGTCTCAGCGAGTTATTAATAGATCTTCTTAATCGTAACGCTCTTGACAGATCGGTCGTGGTCAACATGTTGTATCATTATTTTTGGGGGCAGATGTCACACGCCTCACGATATCTCGCCATTTGTCTCTGTTGACAGACATTCTCGTGCATTCATGCAGTTGGCCGCCCACTGCAGCTTTTATTTGATCGGTCCACCGCACGGGCGACCTTCCGCGCGGTCTGATGCCCTCCACTCGTCCTTGTACGACAATACGCTCAATCCGTGTCCCGCCTCGAGACGTGGCCGAAGAACGTCAGAATGCGAGTTTGTACTAAAGCTGACAGACGCTATTTTATGCCGAGCTCCTGGAGTATAGAGACATTAGTACGAAACTCGGTCCATGATATTCCAAGAAGCCTTCTCCAGCACCACATTTCCAGAGCGTATATCTTTTTCTTTTCAACTTCTCGCAGCGTCCACGTCTCCGCAGCGTACAGAAATATGGGGAAAATAAAGTTTCGAACGAGCCGAATAATAGCCGATTAATAGATAACGCAATTGAATTTGAACTAAAATGTCGCAAACAAGTTGTGTAGTTGGAAAGGAATTATATGTGGAGTATGGCGTATTGAGCATATGGTTTTTTTTTTAGGTTTGGTGGATATCGATTCAAAAATAGGGTTTCAATTTTGATAATTAACTTGTTCAGTGGTAAATACTACTAGTTTAAAAGGTGCGTCACGGGTTTATTCACTGAAAGTAGATAATTTATAAAATAGTATAAATACTAAAGCTCTCCCAAACTCTCCAAATATCTGTGTAACAGTTTTTGTTGATGTCGACTTTATTTCAATATAAGTAAGTAGATACTATTCTATAAATGTTTAAAGTAGATTTCCTTTCAAGATAATTAGGATAATGATAAATTTTAATTACATACAATTTGATCCAATTAATAAGACAACGAAGACGAAAGTCTACAATCAGTGTGTGTTACCAGTGATGACATATGGAACCGAGACGTGGTCCTTCACTATTGGCCTTATGAATAAGCTCAGAGTCGCTCAACGAGCTATGGAGAGGGCTATGCTCGGGGTTTCTCTACGGGATCGAATCAGAAATGAGGAGATACGTAGGAGAACTCAAGTCACCGACATAGCCCGACGGATTAGCACGTTGAAGTGGCAATGGGCAGGCCATATAGCGCGCAGAACAGATGGCCGATGGGGCCGGAAGGTTCTTGAGTGGAAGCCACGGACCGGCAAGCGCAGCGTAGGATGTCCACCTACAAGATGGGCAGACGACTTGGTAAGAACCGCAGGTCGGCGTTGGATGCAGGCCGCTTCCAACCGCAGTTCCTGGAGATCAATAAGGGAGGCCTTTGTCCAGCAGTGGACCTCCTACGGCTGATATGATGATGATGATGAATAAGACAACCTACATATTATCGAGTTAAGATCTATTTTTCATGGATTCGGTTAAAATTCAATGATTTCAAGAGCAGGTTGAATGACATACCTGAATGATTATTATTATTATTTATGATTTTAATTATTATTCTACCTAAATATCCAAATCTTTTGACATTTTTTCTTCAATTTTTAATAACTATTTGATTTAATACTGAATTGTATTAATTTTATTATGAAAAAAATATGAAGTATTGTGATACCTAGTGGTTCGCCCCGAACTGAGATCACGCGAGTCTCCCATGAAAACAAAAAAATATCATAAGTAATCTTTGACTATCAAAATAGTGCCACGAAATACATAACCAACACATGACCTATACTTTCATTCAAATTACAGGTAACGGGAGGTCGTGTCAATTGGTTACACTTTTTTGGGGTAAAAATTGCAGTTATTTTGGAGTTCCTACCAAATTTTAGCACTGTGGGGTCGCTGTGAGTTTTGTCAAAGTTCAGTTGGTATTATTATTAGCCATAATAACAACTGAACTATGACAATTTTTTTTTTCTTTGACAACTTAAAAACTACAAGGTTTAAACTATAAATAAAAACGGGGTCGAAATGTACTCGCAAAAATCTGTTATTGGACTTGCTATTTAACCGAATAGTCCCATTTTGTTTTTTTACCCCTCTTGAACCCCAATATCTCAACAACCCCCTTACATTTTTAGCTCATTTAGTCACACCAAAATTGTGCCATCACTACCTACCTATACGCTAAATTTCACGATGATCGGATAAACGCTTCGAAGTTTATCCTTGGACATACAAACAAACACACATATTACCCGTGCGCGATAAGTTGGGACCTGAGCGCGGTGACGTCATATTGGCGTGTTTGTACCGCCCGCAAAAAAGCGAACATAACAAGCAGCCGCCCGCGGCTTCGTTTTTGTTTTTTTAATCTAATTTATTATGTTACTCAGGGAGGACGCTGCTTTTTATCTAATCTTTTTTACACTATTTGAATAAAATAAAAATACAATGTTTAAGTTTATACATTTATTTTATCTATTATTTACAATAGCTCATCTTCGTCACTACTTAGTGGATTTATGCCTTCTAGAGGTTGTTCTTCGTCCTCAGTCTCACTATAATCACTTGACGAAGAGGTATCCGATAAATTTACCATTAATTGCGATTCATTCGTCTCTTGTAAGAGGTCATCGTCCCAATACTTTTGTCGAAGCCTGTCCACATGGTTGACTTCTTTTTTCCAGACAACAAAACAATAACACAAACGAAAACTAAAAGAATTCCAGAGCGCGTCGTTACGGCGCCATAATATTTTGGGCGCCATCGGGGAAGTGCAGGGGAAGCGGTCGGGGAGTCGCTTTCCTAGCAGGTCCCAAGTTATCGCGCACGAGTAATACATACAACGCCGATGTGTCCAAGTTGATTTGGAGATCTCGCTTCGCTCGATCAAATGTATATGACGAATATTTTAATGATAAATTTAATGAAAAATGACAAATTTTAGATACTTACCCACTATCTACTTTGACACTAGATTTGAGTGTTTTCTTTTTTAAAATAAATATAACCTAACAAGAATAATGACGTCCTCCTCTCTCCATGATATTGTTGCGCCCAACAGGGTCCATAATGAACATGTACCTATTATTTACCACCTGATTACATTGTGGAATACAATAAACGATTGAGTATATTGTAATAAGTAATTGTTATATTATAAATATTTGTGCGCTAAAATGACAGAATCTACAATAGTTCTGTATTATAAGCTCAACCATCAATTATTTGTATTATATTACTAGATAAAGAATTATGAATTATAAGAAGTTATATCCTAGTTGCAGTGAAACATTAGTATATGCTATATATTAGTATTCTACTCCAATGTCATTCTCTGTGCACGTACCCACCTCTATAATCAAATATCTCTATCTTCAAAGGTTTGCTGGAAGAAAACTCTTATTAGGGTTAAGCTCGCCTTTGTACATGTCCATTTTGTAAGCTATTTTTATCTGTAAATCTATTTGTGTACAATAAAGAATAAAAAAAAAAAAAAAAAAAAAAAAAACATTTGTACAAAATGTAGTACCTACTATGATATGTTCTGCAGTTTGAGTAACAGCCTGACTCGGTATACCATTTTAATTTCAGTTTCTTTTACTTTTTTGTGTTTTAAGATGGGACTTTATTTATAGTGGAGAAAATGTTTATGCGAAGTTATGCAGTCATAAAAAACTGTTAAGTTTTACAACTGGCTACTGTTGTACCTTGTAAATAAGAGTCAAAAACTGGTGGTAGTAGGTGGAAGTGTTGTCACCAAGACGGAAATCCCAGTAAATACCGTCCTGAGATAAGCCGAAAACAGAACAGAACAGGATGAGGAAACCGCACCAGTCCATGACCCCGATATTAAGCGGTTACCACTTCCTATAACAATTTAATTGCCTCACAGGTTATGTCTAACTATAGCCTTATAAGAAAAGACGAAAGTCATAGAAGACTTAGCCTAAATGAAATTGCACCCACACCATACGGGGCTTTAAAGTTGTTTGGATACCAGACAATGAAGAATACGAAGAAGAAAAGTGCATCCATCAATGTTTTTTCTATGCGATCTGGTGGTGGAACAAGCTTAAAGCTCATCTGATGCTAAGTGGTAATCATCGCATGTAACAAAGTATTACCTGGTTTACGCTCCTTAAAAACATGCCCTACGATACACTTTTAACTGTTATATGAGGGACAGGATAACCTTAGATTTCTAATTCCCATAGGAAAACTAATCTTATTGCAAAACCGTGGGATACCACGGTTTTCTGTGTGATAATTCTTTGTGTATTGTTCAGAAACAATCGACAAAATGTGGACAATAGATTGTCTAGCTAAACTATTGCGTCATACATTATGATAATAGTTAATATCAAAAACTAGCTGTAGTTTAGAAAAACAAGTAACGTTTTAACAATAATATATACACTATTTTCACTGTATTTAAATAACTTATTGATCAAATCAACTTGGGCAAATCGGCATTGTATGTACCTATGAATGTATGTTTGTTTGTCCGAAGATAACTTTCGAAGCATTTATCCGATCTTCATGAAATAATGTTTAAAGGTAGGTAGTGATAGCACAATTTCGGTGTGACTAAGTGAGCTTAAAATATTGTGGGGGTTGTTGAGATATTGAGGTTCAAGAAGGGTAAGAAAAAACAAAATGGGACTATTCATTCAAGTGGCACGTCTAATAAAAGGTATTTGTTAGTACATTTTGACCCCGTTTTTATTTTTAACTTAAACCTTGTAGTTTTTAAGATAATCTTCTCAATCGTAACGCTCTTGACAGAGCGGTCGTGGTCAACATGTTGTATCATTATTTTTGGGGGCAGATGTTACACGCCTCACGATATCTCGCCATTTGTCTCTGCTGACAGACATTCTCGTGCATTTAAGTTATTAGCCATATTAAAAACTGAACTTCCGCAAAATTTACAGAGTACACCAGTGACCCCACAGCGCTGAAATTTGGTATGCGTATAGCTTTAGTGACACAATTTTTTTTTATTGATGATAGCCAAGCGCTTGACCACCTGATAGTAAGTGAAGGTGTGATCGAAGTTGGAGCACGCTTGCCTAGAAAGAACCTATTCACTCTGACTTGAAGACTCCAAGATTATACTGGTTTGGAAAAACATACGCCGGAAGTGAGTTCCACTCCTCACTTGTGCTAACAAGAAATGTTGGAGCAACTCGTTTGGTACGGCAAGGTGGTATGCCGACCAGGTATGGGTGGTACTTCTCAGTTCGTCTGCTTGTCCGGTGGTGGAAGGGGGGAGGAGGGATAAGGTCATGAAGATCTTGCGCACATTCACCAAAATGTATCTTGTAAAAAACTGAAAGTCTGGCTACTCGGCGTCTGTGCTCTAGACTTATACATACACATATACTTATACTTTACAAATATAGGGAAAAGTCTGAAATCTAGAATAACTGCAGTTTCTATCCAAAAAAAGAGTAACCACGTTACATAAACTCCCGTTACCTGTAATTTGAATGAAACTGTAGGTTAAGCTATTTGGTTAAGCATTTCGTAGCACTATTTTGATAGTTAAAGATCAGGTGTACAAATAATATTTTTTGTTTTGATGGGAGACTCGCGAGATCTTAGTTCGGGGCGAACCACTAGTTATGCTTCCTAATTAATAAATGTATCCTGAGTAATAGTTTTAAAGCATCTACGATCATATTTCGGAAACGCTATCTCCTTATCTGTAAAAGCCTCATATTCAAACAGTCAACTCCTTTTCGATTACGGACAAGAAAGATAAACAGGGATAAAAATGGACAAGGTTTTGGGTCGTCTGGGGTCACACGACCCTTCAGTTGATCCTCTCGGGGATAATATTAAAATGTGAAGACTCTATAAGGACACCGTGACATGGATAGGATGAGGTTAAGCCCTAATCTTTTACGATTTATTGGTGTACAATTCTTGAGGTCAATATTTGGGGAAATTCAGAGGACTTGATATCTCTAGTCGTAGTTTTTCTCGTGTTATATATTAAATAAATATTGCTGGACATTTCACACAGCGCTATCTAGCCCCAAACTAAGCAGAGCTTGTACTATGAGAACCAGATGACTGATAGAATACTTATATACATTTTTTTTTGTAAATACATACTTATATAAAACATCCATAGAAAACATCCAGACCCGAAACAAATATCTGTAGATCATGCAAACATTTGTTCTGCGGTGGGAATCGAACCCGCTACCTCCTGCGTTTCAGCCGGCTATTCGCCCATTGCGCCACGGAAGTCGTCAATTAAATGTAATAAGAAAAGTATTATAATATTAGTGTGTCGATGAGTCATTTGTGCCCTAGCTTACCGACGTAAGGGCAATTTACATGATGAAATCTAGTCAAATTCAAGACTCGATCTAATCAATATTTGACGTTAACTGAAAGGTGAGGTGAGGTTGGTCACTTGCAAACTCTCAGCCGGAATAAGAGACTGAAAGTTGGCCGAAGTTCGATTATGCGAATTAGATTACCCACTACTTTATGATACACGGAAAATCCTCAGGAATATACGGGTATTATTTCTCTGTATAAAAGTCCTGTGGGTACACATTTATGGCACTTTTTATGGTAAAACGAACCATAAAACGTAACACATTAAGCTGCATTGTTTGAGACTGTTTATAGTTAAAATTGTAATATAAATCTCGCTAGCATCTAACGTAACTATTCGGGTCACTATATATTGTATTTAACTACCTGTCTTGTTAAAAAAGCTGCATTGTCTGATTTTTCGCAAATGAATTGCATTTCACCCGTTTCGCTTCTTCAAAAGCGTTTCACTTTGTAGGCATTGCGGTATTTTAGCTGCGTACCGGGTTTATAGCCCGTACTAGCATCAACAGGTATTGATTCGGGCTTGTAGGAAGCGACCGCCGTTTTAGTTATTCCAAACAAATAGCCTTTCGAAGTGAAAAAGTGTATGAGAGCAAACTGACAAGTAGGTACTTACCTGTATTTTGAAACAAAATAGGTTTTTTAATACGAAGTTTATTAAGAATGGGCATAGGTATATATTGCAAATAGTTATTATGTCAACTTTTGTTAAATTATGAATTTCCAGCACTACTAAAATTACTTATAAACACTTAGGCGTTCTTATTGATAAGGACAGTTCATGGGAACCTCATCTAGCCGAACTAAGTCGGAAGTTGTTCGCTTCGGCGGCATCATTGAGAAGGCTACGGAACTACCGACATCCACCAAAGTTGCGCTGGCACAATCCCTCTTACTCCCTATTCTTGACTATGCTGACGCCTGCTATCCGGATCTCACTCAGAAACATTTTAACAAACTTGAGCGCCTTCAGAACGTTTGTATCAGATTTATATTTGGACTACGAAAATATGACCACGTTTCTGATTTTCGCAAGAAGCTCAAGTGGCTACCCATTCGCTACCGCAGGAATACTCATATCCTCACTCTTCCGTACGGTATTTTGTTCAATCCTTCTAGTCCTTCTTATCTTAGAGAACGCTTTGAATGTCTATCATCTATCTAATCTATCTAATCCTCGTCCGTTGCGCTCTTCTAAGTCCTTGAAACTTAAAATTCCTATCCACTCTTCTAACTTTTATGACAACTCCTTTACTGTACAAGCTATCCATTTATGGAACTCTCTTCCTTATTTTATTAGATCTGCCAAATCCCTTCCTATCTTTAAAACGCTATTGTTTAAGCACTATTTGACTGCATCAGAGAGCTGAGTAATCTTATTTTGTTATCATATATGTCGTTGTTACTGTTTGTATTACAGCTGTTTCATATTTTATTTATTGTTAGTATATTTAATATCATAGAATGTTTATGTATAATATTTATATTAATATTACCTACCCTGGTATCTATTTATTCTGTTTTGCTTATGTAAGTATACCTACATTTAAATAAAAAGCTTATGTTGTAAAGCTACCGTCCTTTAACATTCTCGTAAAATCCAATCCATCCAAAGGTTATCTGGAAGAGATCGCTTTTAGCGGTAAGACCGCCAATTGTACTATCGCGTGTCTAGTTTTAAGTGTTTTAATTATGATTTGTTAATTTAAGTGTGGTATACAATAAAGGGTTTTCTACCTATCTATCTATCTAAAATTGTTTGTTAGAATTTTTTTTATTTATCGATCTGTTATCAGTCATTTAGCCCAGCTTTCATAACGATCCCTAAACGTAATTAGTGACTAAACATGATTAAGTTTGACGTATTTGTATGATCTGATAACCCTTTTATATCATATTTTAGCACTAAATACGATTAGGCATCGTCGCCTTTAGTTATTATAGAATAAATTATGTATTGGCAACACTGCAGCACTGGATTGACTGACGGAAACGGCGACACGATGATGTCCCCGCCATATTGTATTGTGGTTTGGTCGACAAAAAGAGGTTCTAGAACTTTTTGAGCAGTAGTCTAGTAGTGAATTCTTAAATAAAACGGAGTCTTTATTTGTTAGTTCTTTAACAAAATCTTGTAAAATTTTCAATATTGTTGATTGGCGTAAGTTGATAGGTGAAGAGAAAACTTTGTACCCCTTTTAAAGCTTATTGTGCGCACGGAGGAGTGTCAGATTTGGCATAGTTAAAGTTTTTGTAAGATAAGAAGGGACGAATGATAAATTAAAGCTAAAAAAATGAGACACCTTTGAATTTCGACCTCTGTGCACTCTCAACTAGTTTAATTAAATAAGTAAAGAAATGGTGTTAACGTCATTTTACAAGCTTTTTATTAACTTGCAATGTATATAATATGTTTGTCCGGGTGGAATCTTGCAACTGAATTTTAAACCCGTTCCTCTCAACTCTGATTGAGCTGAAATTTGGAATACATATGTAACTTCGGTGACGGATGCTAGACAACGGAACTTCTGAATGGATTATAGTAGGCTACTAGTGTTTGGGCTCATTTGAATCTGCTCGCGGTTCCGATTATGAATTTTATATGAGCGTGTTTAGAAAAAGTAATTTTTCAATAAAAAACTTATTTATTCTTTCGTTGCGAAGAATAGTGACCGCGTAGGTGCGGCTGTGCGATTAGTACGTTGTCACGACTAAACGCCTTGACCAATTGCGATGAAATTTGTTAAATAATACATTGTTAAATAATATTTGACGACCTCCGTGGTACAGTGGGCGAATAGCCGTCTGAGACGCAGGAGGGAGCGGGTTCGATTCCCGCTGCAGAACAAATGTTTGTATGATCTACAGATATTTGTTCCGGGTCTGGATGTTTTTCTAAGTAAAGTCAGGCCATTTTAATAGGTAACATTTATTTTGTCAATTCATCAAAGTTCAACAACGTAACCTTGTAACGGCGGGCATAAAATAATATATTTTTTCGTTTTGTCAGCACAATTGCTTAACTTTTTTCAACTACGATTACATATTTATTGTAATAATAACCGATACGAGTACGAGTTCGGTACGAGTTGTACCGAACTGACAGACGTCAACAGACGTCAAATTTTACCTATTAAAATGGCCTGATGTATGATATGATATGTACATATGTATTTACAAAAAAAAAGTATTTAAGTATTCTATCAGTTATCTGGATCCCATAGTACAAGCTCTGCTTAGTTTGGGGCCAGATAGCGCTGTGTGAAATGTCCAGCCATATAAAAAATATGACCTGGATTGACATATGCTACTTTTTATTGACAAACCATCGACAACCACCACAACCTTTTTATTGATAATTGTCCGCGGAAAACCCGTAAACGTTGTATGCCGAACCGCAAACTATAACATTCACATACAGATGTGTCCGCGGATTTGTCCCGACAAACGGACGGGCGCACGTGAATGGCCTTTGGTGTTAACACGCAAGAAATATTCCGAATTATTCTTACTGTATTCCTTTCTGAACTATCAACAGGTATATCGATTGGGGTAAGGAGTAGGTGAGCCAGAAGCCGTCATATTTAGTTGTGGCTACAAACAAACTCGACGGCTGGATGAATATTGACTTGGTATATTGCTTTGCTTTGTCAATACGGGCGGGATCTTGACTAGACACGCTACTCGATCTATTACTGAAAAAGAATATTTATTTTCTCAAACAAATTTAAAAAATCACATAAATGAGATAATACTTAAAAATTGGAAACAATTATGTGCATTGACATAAAAATTGTAGCTACACAAAAAATGTTATAAAAATATTTTTTTATTATCCGCAAAATTCTTCACAACGTACCTATTTGGCAAATTCAATCCTCGGCGTCACAGTGTAATCAAAAGCAGACACTTAAGTTAATAATAGGACGTACATGATAGCTAATATCAGTCACAGATCGTCCGCATCTGAACATAGGCCTCTCCATAGATTTGCAGAGCAACCGAGCTTGTGCAGCCTGCGCCCAGCGGCACACCCGCGACGACCTGTTATGGTCGTCTTTCCATCAAGTGGGGCACCGTGGTACATACGTGGTACATACATACATACGTTTTTAATTTATATTTTATTTAATATATCGAACGAATCGGCGTTCTTTACCATATGTTTGCGACTAGGGTTACCATATCTCACGATTTATTCTGAGATCTGAGGATTTTGGACTCTTCTCAGGATTGCAGCCGGATTTTGCAAATCTCATGAAATCTCAGGATTTTTAGAATTTTCAATAAAATACAGCTTACATTTTAAAGATCTCTTTAATAAAAAGTTATCTTCCTTTGGTAATAATTGCATTTAATTGTGCAATACTTCTTTATCCAAGAAGGTACTTAATCAGTTTTATCATAGGTACTTAATATGTGAAGATACCTTTTTAAGTAAGGTTTTTTCTATAATTATTGCAACGCGTGAGTGAGATCCGCAGCAGTGTATAAAAACGATAATATTACGACTTTTTAAAATTGTTAAGTACGTTTGATAGAAAATTCTCAAACTGTAAAAAATATCAGGATTTTTCAATGGAAATCAGACCTTTTCTCCGGACTTTTGATTTTTTCATCTGGTAACCGTATTGGCCCTATTTGTACTTCATTATGCAGGGTAATGAATAATCAGAGGGTCTAAAATGGAGAAATTAGGTGAATCATAAATATTTTTCATCGTTGTGTCTTTTCATGTTTGTTTTATACCACCTGGAGATGGAACAAGCCTCAGGCCCACCTAATATTAAGTTTGACTAAATGAGCTAAAAATGTGGGGAGGTTGTTGATACATTGGGGTTCAAGAGAGGTAAAAACAAACCAAAATGGTCACGTGGCATGTCTACTAAAAAGTCTTTATTAGTACATTTTGACCCTGTTTTTATTGTTAGTTTAAATCTTGTAGTTTTTAAGTTACTAGCTATAATAAAAACTGATCTTGACAAAATTCACAGGGTACACCAGTGACCCCACAGTGCTGAAATTTGATATGCGTGTAACTTTAGTGAGACAAATATAGATAAAAGTCTGAAATCCAGAATAACTGCAATATGTACCCATAAAAATTACCAATTTACATGAACTCCCGTTACCTGTAATTTGAATGAAACTGTAGGTTATTAGTCAAAGATTATGGCCGGCTTGAACTACGATCCCTAAATGTATTTAGCAACTAAACATGTTTAAATTGTACGTATTTTTATGATTTGACAACTCTTTAAATCATATTAAGCCACTAAATACGTTTAGGCATCGTTGCGCGAGTCGCCCTAACAATATTTTATGTGGTTTTGGGAGACTCGCGAAATCTCAGTTCGGGGCGAACCACTAGTTTAAAAGATGTTTTAGGTAAGTACCTATCTAAATACATTAAAACTCTATAATTAACACTGACAACTCCGTACATGTATCTGATTTGATTTGCAATAGTTCTGTTATTTTCACGAAATCCAATTAAGCAAGAACACGCGGTGTCAGGATCACGCTTGACGCTTTTCTTTTTATTCACCCGACAGTTCCAATTGGCCGAAATTGTTTTGTGTACCTTACATTTGGCAACGTGCCGGCGAAAAACAAGAGTTTGTAGTAGTTGTGAAGTATCGTAATTACTTACTGAAACTATTTATGTGATTACAACTTACCTACTTGAATAGGTATTGTGCTTTGTATGGTAACGTGTTAGAGATCGCCCATCTCTGACTTCTGCTCACTGATCTCTGTATCAAAACTTCTGTTCATACTTGAAGGACTATGGTTGCCGCTGAATTTAAGGCTACTTCTAATGCTCGAGCCAGCAGGGCTGAAATTCAAAGGCAGAGAGATGAGATGCTGCAGCGTTTGAATTTGACACACAAGGCCGTCTCTGACTGGGGCGATGCCAATCTCGTTAAATTCAATTCTTCAAAAACGCAAGCATGTCTCTTCTCGGCGAAAAAGAGTCAGTTTCTCCAAGTTCCCATTTTCCGAGATGTACCGGTAGCCGTAAAAGGTCACCTCGAGCTTCTAGGGGTTTCGCTCACGCCTACTCTCAACTTTAGCTCACACATCGAGTCTAAGGCTAAAACAGCTGCCTTGAAGCTGGGCATCCTTAACAAGGTCAGGAGATACTTCACACCAGGACAGCTTCTTAGTCTATACAAAGCACAAGTCCGGTCTGGTATGGAGTACTGCTGCCACCTTTGGGATGGTTCGGCTAAATACCAGCTCGCCACCTTAGACTCGATAAAACGTAGGGCTTTTAGGCTAATAGGTGAACAATATATCGCGGAGGCTAAGACCCAAAGTCTCGAACACCGCCGTAAAGTTGCAAGCGTATCGATCTTTTACAGAATACATTTCGGGCAATGTGCCCAGGAACTTTACGATCTAATTCCGCCATCTCCTTTCCATCAAAGGACAAGCAGGCGCACGGCTCAGTACCATCCGTACCTAGTTGATATACCACCCATTCGCACACACCGTTTTGGTTCTACGTTCTTGATGCGTACAGCTGAGGCTTTGCCGTCGTCTGTTTTTCCTAAAGAATACAATCCGGGCCTCTTTAAGGTAAGAGTGAATAGGTTTCTTCTAGGTATTCGTGCTTCATCTTAGACCACATCATCGCTTACCATCAGGTGAGATTGTGGTCAAACGAAGATCTATTTAGTTTAAAAAAAAATAAAAAATTGCTACTGTGTGCCTCAAGTTGATGGACGCAGGACAGAGCTAAGTTTCTAAGGTGCATGGCCTACAAGGTAATACTTTGTTATATGCCAATTTACAAAGTCTAGAGCACAGACGACGAGTAGCCAGACTTTCAGTTTTCATCTGAAAGTTTCAAGATCTTCATGACCTTATCCCTCCTTCCCCCTTCCTCCTTCCACCACTGGACAAGCAGACGTACCGAGAAGTACCACCGGTATCTGGTCGGCATACCACCTTGCTGTACCAAACGATTTGCTTCAACTTTTCTTGTTAGCACAAGTAAGGAGTGGAACACACTTCCGGCGTATATTTTTCCAAACCAGTATAATCTTGGAGTCTCTAAGTGCTTGAACCTATTCAAGGTTCTTTCTAGGCAGGCGTGCTCCATCTTCGATCACACCTTCACTTACCATCATGTGAGGTAGTGGTCAAGCGCTTGGCTATCCTACTAATATTATAAACGCGAAGGTTTGTATGTATGGATGTTTGTTACTCTTTCACGCCGGAACGGCTGAACCGATTGCGATGAAATTTGGTATGTACGTAGATCATAACCTGGATTAACACATAGGTTACTTTTTATTGGCAAACCATGAGTGCGAAGCCGCGGATTGGTCAGCTAGTCATCAATCATCATCATCATCATATCAGCCGTAGGACGTCCACTGCTGGACAAAGGCCTCCCTCATTGATCTCCAGGAACTGCGGTTGGAAGCGGCCTGCATCCAACGCCAACCTGCGGTTCTTACCAAGTCGTCTGCCCATCTTGTGGGTGGACGTCCTACGCTGCGCTTGCCGGTCCGTGGCCTCCACTCGAGAACCTTCCGGCCCCATCGGCCATCTGTTCTGCGCGCTATATGGCCTGCCCATTGCCACTTCAACGTGCTAATCCGTCGGGCTATGTCGGTGACTTGAGTTCTCCTACGTATCTCCTCATTTCTGATTCGATCCCGATAGTCATCAACAAAAAAGAAATATGCGCTGGTTACCACTTACTTTCAGGTGGGGCATGTATGTTCCATATCCAAATCGTATATAAAACCATCTAGTGATATATGATATAATAAATTATAGGTGTAAAATGACGAGCATGCACGAGAAATATGCTATGAGTGAATGAAAAAGAAGTATATCAGAAACTTTTGGTCTCTGCCTTAGACAAAATATTCGTAGACCTTAAAGAACCTATGTATTACAATAGATTGTTTAACTTATACTGTAGGATAAAATACTTAAGAGATACAAAAACTTAACCTGCGTAAAACATTTTAATTATGATTAGATATAGGTAAGTTACTCGCAGAACAAGGAACTACTCAAACTAAAAAGATACAACATATACGACGACTCCGTGGCGCAGTGGGAGTTTAGCCGTCTGAGACGCAGGAGATAGCGGGTTCGATTCCCGTCGCGAAACAAATGTTATACTTATAATGTATATATATACATATATTTATAGTATATATTTACTAAAAAAAAGGATATAAGTATTCTATCAGTTATCAGGTTCCCATAGTACAAGCTCTGCTTAGTTTGGGGCTAGATAGCGCTGTGTGAAATGTCCAGCATATGTATATTTAATATTTTATTTTTGTTTAAGCAAGTGTAAGAAAAGGTCTTAAAAACTAGGTAATGGCACTTGTTTGCCCTTCACGAGCACAAACCAACATTATCCTAAAGTTCCTACAACATTTCGCAGCAGAACAACTTTACAAGCGATTCCTATATATTTTGTACAAAAATATTTTATGATGAAAAAGGCATAGATAGGCAAAACGGCAATTTAACTGAAGTGGCCATTCTAGTGGGCACTATAACTTCATGGCCATCTCTCGACTAGATCCACTTAGAAGTTAGACCTTGTTAGCATGGCTTTTAGCTTTACGAGCGTTTAATATCTTTAGGCATTTTGGTGAGTAGATTGTTCAGACAAGGAAAATGAGCATTAACTTTAACCCACTTCAAACATAGGTTCTGAATTCGTTGTATATTTTTATTAATTGGTTACCTAAATACTAGGGCGACTTTCCGTCGAATCATGAAATTCGGCAATAAGCAAGATAAAAAACTTACCCATATCGACGCAAAAAAGCATAATTGTTGGAACTCACAAATAGGAAAATGTTCAGGAGAGCCCAAAAACTTTTGAGAATTCAGAAAAAAATTAATAACTTTTTATTTATTCAATCCCCAGACGTAATTTTTAGAACCTAAACGTATTTTTGGATCTATCAAAACAAATACCTAAAATTTACTAAAAGTTACTTTTAATCTATAATTTGTGGGTTACAGCAATGTCACTTATTTTTTTGAAACGATAAAACGCTGTAAATGAAACATAAAAATGTAATAAAAACGAATCCAAATCAAATGTTTTCCTGTAAAACGAAATTGATGTAACTACTTGTAAGATTAAATTTATATGCAATATATTGGCATAAATACAAAACATCCGTGTGTACAAGAGCATTAAATTGACTTCACTGACAAAAGGTTAGACGGTATAGTAAAATTAAAACGATGTAATTATGGAATGACATTTATTTGGAAATAATTAATTAGGTTCAGTTCACAATTTCGCCATTCGATTGTAGAGGGGTCCTTTCTTTTTTGCAAGCTTCAGATGTAATAATATTCGTTTCCAGTTGTAGTGTGTCATTGCAGTCTTGAAAAGTATTATTTATATCTATTTTCTGAGTTTGAGTAGATACAAGAATTATTTTCCGATCAACATTTTGGTAGGTTGCATCTATTAAATTTTTTTTTTTTATTTTTTTGTAGGAGATGTTTGAGTTTTAATATGCTCGAGCGATTCTTTGCACTCTCGGCGGCAGGCGTTTAGACATCTGAAAAGAAGTTGCAGTAATTCATTTACTATACACATACTATAGCATTCTGTATTGAGTTTGGCAAGAGTATCGGTACAATGTTTAAGGCGAGAATCGGAACCTTGATTATTATACGGTGTTCAATAGCATTACCTACTTAAAATAATTTAATAAAAGTTTGATTATTAGTAGGCTAGATTTTTTATTAGGGAGGTAGGTCTGCGGATTTTTTATTTGGTTATATATTGGGGTGCTACCCCCTTCGTTTTCGGTAGACGTCTTTTTTACCAGATAAAAACTAAATCGTAATCGCTTCATTATTTGCGGAGTGTGATTATGATGGTGTTTCAGAGACAGACAGACATAACAAACTTGTACCTACTTAACATTTTTTTTGCGTCGGGGGTTTAAAACAAAGCTAATTATACAGTTTCATTCAAATTTGAGTTCATGTAAGTGATTCTTCGTTTTTGGGGTACAAATTGCAGTTATTTTAGATTTCAGACTTTTGCCTATATTTGTGTTACTAAAGCTGCACGCATACCAAATTTGAGTACTGCGGGGTCATTGGTGTACCCTGTGAATTTTGTCAAAGTTCAGTTTTTTATTATGACTAATAACTCAAAAACTAAAAAGAGTTTACGAAAAATAAAAACGGAATCTAAATCTACTAATGAATATCTTTCATTTTACGTCCCATTTGACCAGATAGCTTCATTTTTATTTTTTTACCCCTCTTGAACCCCAATATCTCAACAGCTCCCCAATATTTTTAACTCATTTAGTCACACCAAATTGTGCCATCACTACCTACCTACCTACCTGTGTATTAAATTTCACGATGATTGGTTCAACGCTTCGAAAGTTATCCTCGGACAAACAAACATACATACAACGCCGATTTGCCCAAGTTGATTTAGAGATCTCGCTTCGCTCGATCAATAACTGAACAACTAACCTTTTACCTGCACAAGAATCGGTAATTTGCAAAGGTTTAAGGTAATTTTCACCAGTTATCTAACCTCTAAACTAATTAGGTAGGTACTGACCTAGGTACCTATTTTAATGTTCCATCCAATCTATTTATTTCGAAGAAATCAATAATAATCAATGCTACTTACTTTTCAAAACGACTCCAGTTACACAGCCAAATTCGGTTACCACAATCACAACACTCCCTCTCGACAGTTGCGTAGTATTAGATCGACGCGGTAAGTCGAAAGCCAAATAGGCGCGAGCGCGGGTAACAACAGCAGTAAGTCTGCATGATCAACATTTAACAAAGGGCATAAATGTAAAAATTCGATTATTAAACACATTTTAAACTAGCGTAACTACTATTTGTCGATGTTATAGTGTATGTATGAACTGTAGTAAACAACGTAGACTATCAATTTCCTAACTCATTAATGTAGTAAATATGGTGCGTCTAAAAATTTCGATTATTAAAAACGCTGTTACCCACAGTGCTCGACATTTCAACAGCGCTGTAACTACCGCGGTCATATTATTTTCAAAAGCGAAATTTATGCAAATGGAAAGTTATCTAAATAATGCTGTTCGAGCAATATTTTAAATTATTAGGGTAAATCATAACGCTGTACAAAATTTTCTATTGGTCGTAGAGCCACGAGAATTACACCGTTCGACGCAGAAAAAAAATCTGTTTCCGAAACTGCAATAAAAAAAATAGGGTTTTGTGTGGGTTACACCAATTATGCTTTTTTGCGTCGATATCAAAACTATTTTGAGAGCGTGTGGTGTTAGAGCCTACTTGTTAAAAAATCCTTGAAAATATAAGGATTTAGTGAACATTCTACTATGCAAACTATGCACATTACAGAAAAAGTATTTGCGTCAAAATCTAAGTGAAGCCCAAACAAAATTTGTGAAACATAGTTAATAATGCAAAACATTTTCCTATTTCGTATATCTTACTTCAAATTGGGCTCTCAATCCTCACAAGTACAAAAGTTAATTTATCGAATACTAGCTGACCAATCCGCAGCTTCGCGCGCGTAGTTTTTTAATAAAAACATTACCCTCCTTCTCCGCAGTTGGCTTAAAAGTAGCCTGTGTCACCCGGGGATAGTGTAGCTTCCCAACAATTAAACATTTATTTAAATCGGTCCAGTAGTTTCGGAGCCTATTTAATACAAACAAACAAATCTTTCCTCTTTATAATATTACGAAGTTATTTGTAGATATTGATATGTTCTTTAATATTGTAGAACATACTTTTGTTCTACCATCAATAGTTTCCGCAGCGCATGCGGCAAAAGACGTTTTAGGGCACTTTTTTACACCTTGGGTTACGTTACTTAAGTTTTAGTAAGGATCCCTAATCTTTACTAGCAATAAATATAGCCTATGTCACTCAAGGTGAATGTATATACGTATATAGTGAAAGAATTTTTGAAATCGGCACAGTAGTTTTTGAGTTTGTTCATTACAAACAGAAATACAAATCTTTCCTCTTTATAATATTAGTATAGTAGAAATATATGACAAACAAACACTTTTCTGTTTATGCCAAAATTATAAAAAAAAGGGGAAAAAATGTAGCACCAAAAGATTGCCTCCAATACCCGTTGAACTTACATGTATACCCTTGATAATGTTTGGGCTCTCAATCCTCCACTTTTTTGTTCAATTCCTTAATTACAGTTAAAGTATGAAAAATACGACAAATCCAAAGTATTCGATGTTTGTGAAAAAAATTGTGAAACATTTTGGTACATAGCGAATATTTGCCATGATTTTCGTCTTATCCATGTTCATTTTAAGACCTACCTGTTGGGAGACCCTACTGAGGTCGCTGAGCATGGTACCGAGTTCATCGAGCGATTCGGCCATAATGACTATATCATCGGCAAAACAAAGGATGTATTCGCCATTGATATTAATGCCAAGTCTGTCCCAGGCCAAGAGTTTGAAAACGTCCTCCAATGCGTTCGTGAACAGTTTCGGAGAAATTACATCTCCCTGTCTCACGCCTCTCTGCAATTGGAGTGGTTCCGTACTCTGGTCTTGTAGACGGACTGACGTAGTGGCGTTACTATACAAACACTTCAACACTTCGATATACCTATAGTCGATTTGCCATCGCTGAAGAGACTGCAGTACCGCCCAGGTCTCGATTGAATCGAAGGCTTTTTCATAGTCCACAAACGCTAGACAGACATAACGGTCTTCAGTATAATCTGGCGTAGCGTGTGGATGTGGTCTATGGTACTAAAGCCTTTTCGGAAACCGGCTTGTTCGGGAGGCTGGAAGTCATCGAACCTGCGTGCGAGACGGTTCGTAATCACTCTCGAAAAACAGCTTGTAAACGTGGCTCAAGAGCGAGATGGGCCTGTAATTCTTTAATAAGGTTTTATCACTTTTTTTAAAGAAAAGCACCACCACGCTCTTATCCCATGCTTTTGGCGTGGTTCCCTCAAGGACGATGGAGTTAATAATTTCTGGAGGACTTGAAGTACCGGTTTTCCACCCGCTCTCAGAAGTTCTGTCGTAACTCCATCCTCACCTGGTGCCTTGTTGTTTTTAAGCTGTTTCAGAGCGATCCTAATCTCGTACAGGCTGATATCCGGTATGTCTTCGGTATATTGTCGGGTTAGTTTGGTTCTGGTGTTCAGATTATTAGATTGTTAGATTATCGGTATTTTGCATACTATTCTATAAATTAATTTTTGTATTTGTTAGGATTGAGAGACCATTTTGAAGTAAGATATATCAAATAGGAAAGCGTTTTGCGTTAAGTTTCAAAAATTTTGTTTGGGATTCACTTAGATTTTGACGTATATACTTTTCCTTTATTGTGCATAGTTTATTAGTTACAGGTAGGCTCTCAGTACTCTATGTGAGGATTGAGAGGCCGGCTTTTTGGCCTATATCTCGCTTAATAGATTTTCACTAAGTCTGATTCCAACTTTCACAATTCACGCCACACACACACACGCACAACTATTTTCACGGAACCCTCGGTGCGCGAGTCGCATTTGAATACTCGCATTTGTCCGGTTTTATTTAAATTTTACTCAGAAATCGAATAGCCAAATTAAATAATCCATCCAAAGAAAGCTATTTTAAGAAATCTTAATCCCGTAATGTTATCAATATTCAAATCATTCTGCTAAAGTTAATCAAACTGTTATTTATACAGTCTCTGACTTCAGATTATGAATTTATTAATCCAATTTGTTCTTTTCACTCGACTTTCACTTCTAAATATAGGGTTGTAGAGTCCGGAATTTATTGATGTGATACTACTGGAGATATGTGCTGAATTCTCATTTATCGGCAGTAGCCACGAACTTGGCAGTGGATCATTTTAACTAAAACAATATTGGTTTAGGCGCCTAGTTTTGATACTACACTCGTTCAATATTGTTTAGTATTAGTGCCTATTTATGACATCAGTTAGACCACCCGAAGACCTGCAACATGACTTTAGTATTTTTTGGTTTTATTTCGGATGGACTTTTCTCGCTATTGGCCTCTAAGGTCGTTGCAGGTTAACCGAACTTTGGGCGAGCGCAGATGGCGCTCAGCCCTGTAAGTTTTGATGAGGCAACTAGCGCAAGGGCACCATTAATAAAGCTTTTAAAGCACAAAAAAGTGTGTTCGCGCATTATGTGGAGCCTGGTTTACTGAAAGCTGTCGTCCTATTTTTAAGGCCTATTGCCTGTATGTACATAAATGGTATATGTAACTTAGTTAAAAGAAAATTCAGAACGTTGTCTAAAATACTCTGACAAAATACAAAGGCATACAAGACATCATAATAGACTTTATCTACCACTTTGCAAATTTGATATTTATAAAAAACATGTATATGTAATGGCTGTAAAAATATTTAATAATTTACCAAAGAACATTCAAGGTCTGCCAATCCTTAAATTTAGGCACAAATTAAAGTTATGGCTTTTAGATAAGACCTTTTATACATTAGAAGAATACTTTAATAAATAATGACATGATTAATTTGACAGAGAATAAATATAATTGAATACTAAAGTTTGACATAAAGAGTGTAATGTACCTAACTAATAATATCTTTATAGGTGAACAAATATAAAGACATTGCACGCCCCTGAGTGGGGTAGAGTGTAGTGAAACTCATTGAAATTAAATGTGACATCTCTCTGTATAACCTAGGTATATTCTGACAATAACTGATCATAGTTTTTTATGATTTTACTTAGGTACGAACCTCGGGTTGGGCCGTTGCCAGGGTGGGGATAAGAGAGAAACGCCCGAATACATGTTTGTACCTCGCATAGGCGGCGACTAAAGGGACTCGTTGACCTCGCCGGCGAGGTCGGTGTAGCTGTGAAGTGTTTGCTCTGTTTAATGTAGATGACTCAGAAATCTTCTCCGCATCAGCGGAGGTGATTTCGTCATCCGGATTTCCGAGAACGTTTCTCGGTCGACGGAGGACTACTTTTTGATTTAGGTAGGCTAGTATTATTTATATATTCGAGCCTTCGCCAGCGCCACGTCACTTCAATCTATTTTACGCCACACCCGTGCCACATCTATCTCCGCGCCCTATTTGTGTGATCGTCGCTTAGCTGAGCATACTGAGCCACGAGTATTTAATAAATAAATAAATATTGATGGACATTTCACACAGCGCTATCTAGCCCCAAACTAGCAGAGGGACCATGGGAACCATACTATAGCATACTTATATACTTTTTTTTGTTAATACATACTTATAATACATATAGAGAAACAACCAGACACGGAACAAATATACATATGTAGATCAAACATTTGTTCCGCGGCGGGAATCGAACCCGCTACCTCCTGCGTCTCAGCCTGCTATTCGCCCACTGCACCACGGAGGTCGTCATTTACCTCGACCTTGTTATCTTCTAGACTTATTATTTTCATAGTTACTGCATTCATTTCAATGAACACCCTGCCCCAGTTCGAAGCTCATGCTACTAAATCTTATTTAACTTAATAACTTGTAACGTTGTCGGCTGTCCGATACACGGCTGTTTCATACCTATTTAACCGCTAAAATAATTGCAAAATTGAAACTTATTTGAACTCGAATACTGCTTGGACTCTACTCCTGCTATAAATAGGGTGTTAAAAGCTTAAGGTCTTTGTTTGATCAGCTGTCTGTAGTGTCGTCATAGCTCTTAAACGGATGGACTGACCTCAATGATTTTTTAGTTTAAAATCTTGAAGTTGTGAGATGGTTCGCAACCTACAAATTGTGTTTGGAACAATGTTTGGTACAAAGAGGCTCTTTTTCTAGATTGCGTGAGTTTAGCACATGCATTTTCTTTCCATACCTCTCTGTCAGCCCTCATTTCAGTTGTCACTTCTTTCTTACCCGTATTATCTTATAACATGGGGATTATTTAAAGAGATTTTATTACCTCTATTGTGTGCCTGCAATAGATGAATTGAATGAATGAATGAATATGTATTTATTTTCAAAAAAGATGGTTTTACAAAATGCACTTAAATAACTAGTTATAATTCTAGGATACCTAGGGTGTTGTATCTTGTGGGTTTGCACTACAACCTTATTATCTATATCAAATGCTTTGGTACCTTGCTCTAACTAAGTTTAAAATAAACTTGTGTTTAGACGCAAAGGATCTCTGCTTTGGCTCGATAGACATAGGATGGGCATGACAATGTAGGTAGATATGACTGACTACAGATACTATAGGTATAATATAGCCAGATTAAGCCCTATACTATTATGAATATGTACATCAATAAATTGCTTCTTTAGGAGCAAGAAAAAAAAACATCAAGAAAAACTATATAACTAAAAATAATAATTATCAACTAAAACTAAAAATAATAATTTTCAACTACAGCCCGTGTTTTTAATTTAACTATCAATCCATTTAATTTAATTTAACTTAATTACTATTTTATGAACTTGTGTTGGTGTAAAAGTATAATCAAACATTATTGCAACACTCAGTAGAGAGATCCCACAAGGGGGTACTTAAAGGCAAGTCTAAACATTATGTTTGATACATTTAAGAACAGTAGAGTTCCTTATGGAAGACAGATAGTTCCCGGGAAAGGACTAGCACTAATCCCATTTCTGCCACCAAGCATTGCTGTGTTTTGGTTTGAAGGGTATGGTGAAATTACAGGGCTCAAGAGGCTTTACACCTGAATACCTCAAGTTCAACGCAAAGCAATGCATCGTAGAGCACGTTTATAAGGTGCGTGGCCTACGAGTAAATACTTTGTTATAGGCGATGGTAATCAGATGAGCCATAAGCAGGTTCCAGCTCCAAGTCGTACAAAAAAAATACAGAAAATATGCCCACTGTTCGGTTTCTGCAGTTGAATTGAGGGTAGTTGATAAACCACCTATCTTTTCAACGGTGGACCCCGCGCGCCCGCGCCGACCCACGCACCGCGCTTCGCCTCGAGAGGAAGCTTTTGCGCGTTGAGGTGAACAGACGTTCTGTTCTCTATCAATTTGACCGTGTAATATCCTCACGCTAGACGTTCTGGCATCGTGTGTGTGTGAACTCGTTGTCATGCAGTGCAACTGTTAACCACTAAAATTCACCTGGACTATCTGTGGCGTGCCGTGCACACCAGGAACTTCTCCCCGGTCCCTGCAAGTCCAAAAAAGGTAGGTGGTGTTCATTTGTCCTCTTAGATACTGCAGGAACGAACTTTCCATCCATACACACTTTACAATCACCCCTTTTTAAAAACTTAAAAATCCTGCCAGTAATAAATTTCTAAAAAAGATTGTGTATAAATCGCACAATCAAAGTGGTCCTTCGTAAGCCGGATAGGTTTTTTGAGTCCTAGAACTCGTAGTTTTAGTCTAGCCGTGCTAGAATTTTCTCTCCCTAACTCGTAGTTAGTTTAAAGGTCATACAGACGTTCTGTGTACCTACTTTTCTTACCGTTCTCAACGTTTTTAGAACATCTTATTTCGTTGTAAAGACGTTCTTTACTTTCCTAAATTGCTAATATTTCTTGTTAAAATTTAATATCATTTGTAAAAAACCGTTATCGATATTGTAATCTATCTTCATAAATTGCTGGCAGCTTCATCTTTAGGTATTTACACATTTTACACACATATATTGGCCGTACATATTATATTTAGTGTACCTGTGATTAATTTGCATAAAAATATTCGTTATATTTCTTATTCGGTTACACGTTTCTTTGTCCTCGCTAACTGCGTAGGTAGGTAGTAAAACAAAATGGCGCCTCCCGCCAAAGTAAAAGAAGTTGAAGAAAAGACGCATGAAAGTAATGAATTAACCGTGTTAATTCATTTTCTATGAATTAACACAAACGAATGTTTGAAAAAATGCAAATAATCTATGATCTGTCACAAAATATTTCGGATCCTGAGACGCAGGAGTTATTTTTAATGCACGTCCACGAAATTGATAAATTGCGTGACTCATTTGAAAAAGTAATTATTGAAATCCTAGAAAAAGAACTCGAACACAATCCAAAGTCGTCTCTTCGTAGTAATGATTTAAAGAGTTTTGATGATTTGTACTTTCGAGTCAAAATTCGTGCATCAAAGTGTAAGCCTAATGTCGAAGACTCTAAAGCTGAAACTACTTCGTGCTCAGTTGAATGTCGACCACGACTTCCAAAGTTAGAACTTTTTACATTTGACGGAAATATTGAACATTTCAATACATTTTTCGAGACGTTCTGTTCTCTGGTTCATAATCAAACGAGTATTCCGAAGATAGATAAATTCCATTATCTACTATCATGCACAAAAGGCTCTGCACTAAATATTGTAAAAAGCGTACCTATTTCTGCGCATAACTATGAACTCGTTTGGCAAAGTCTCCTTGATAAATATCAAGATAACAGAATGTTAGTTGGTAGGTATTTAGATAAAATGCTTAGCTTTTCGCCGCTGCAAAATGAGTCAGCTGATAACTTAAATTCATTCATTGAAAACTTTGACCATTCATACAAAGCTATAGAAGCATTGAATATTAAAAACTTAAGTAGTTACGTTATGTGTCACATTGCATTGAGGGCTTTAGATTCCTACACCCGTAAATGCTTCGAACAAAAATTAGATCAAAAGACAATTCCAACTTTTGCAGATTAAATAGCATTCGTTCAGAATCGTATCAAAGTCCTTGACCATTCTGCTTCTTATTCTGTAGGTTCAAGTGCACAGCAGATCAATCAAAGAAAGCCATTTGTACCTAGGCAAAATAAAAATAATTATTCGCATGCAACCTCTTCTCACACAAAATTGTCGTGTTTACATTGTGGAGATAATCACATGATTTTCCGTTGTGATCAGTTTCGTAATCTGACCAACGTTCAACGCATCAGCCGTGCTAGTGAGTTGAAATTATGCCACAATTGCTTAAAACTTAATCACGTGTCGAAAGATTGCAAAAGTGAATTCAGATGTTATGTTTGTAAACAGCCGCATCATATACTATTGCACCGGGAGGCAAGCTATAATGTACCAAAACCGGTTTCTTATTCAGCGCCCGCTGCGCTCGCGTCGTCGCCATGCGAAACACAAGCTCCCGCTGTTATCAGTAGTAGCCATGTAGCATCTACGCATAACTACGCTGTCATACTAGGCACAGCTGTTGTACACATCTTGGATTCGTTTGATAACTATCAAGCTTGCCGCGTTTTAATTGATTCAGGCGCGCAATCGAATTTTATCAGCTCTGACTGCTTTCAACGATTAGGATTATCTGCTAATAAGTGTCCGTACAATATTTATGGTCTAGGTGGTGAATATGTAAAAAACAATGGGATGGCTTCATTTACGATAAAGCCGCGCCACTGCGCATCTCCCAGTTTCAATATAAGTGCTGTGATTTTATCACACCTGACGTCCGACTTGCCTACCGTTCAAATACCTAACAATGTGGTTGATTTTAAGAATTTACAATTAGCTGATACGTGGTTTTATAGAAAATCTCCGATTGATATAATTTTAGCTGGTGACATTTTTCCGTATATTTACGATGGGAAGAAATTAATTATTAACCCCGATCTGCCAGTAGCGTTAAGTAGCGTGTTTGGGTACGTAGTAACGGGAAGACTAGAGATGCAATCCTCTAGCGAGTGCCATGTTGTAGCGTCTACAACATCGCTAGTGTCGTACACTGTTGAAGAAAATTCCTTAAATGAAACTCTCAAACGTTTTTGGGAAGTGGAAGCTTCGCTGTGCGAAATTCCTATTGATCCGTTAGAAGAATTAGCGGAAAGAATTTATGTTGAGAAACATTATCGTGATGAAACTGGTCGGTATGTTTCTCCGATATTATTGAACCCTGAGCATGAACCTCTTGGTGATTCGTACGACACTGCACTCAAGCGACTTACTCAGATCGAGCGCCGTCTCGCTCGGTCTCCAGACCTTCGTAAGGCCTATGTCGACTTTATGAAAGAGTACGAGTCCCTCGAACATATGGAACCATATAATGGTACGGAACCCTCAGGTAATTTTATTCCACACCACTGTGTGACGTCCGTCGAGTACTACGACGCCCTTGCGCGTAGTTTACGATGATTCAGCCAAAACTAGCTCTGGTGCTTCACTTAACGATGCACTTTTAACCGACAGAAAGTTACATCAAGACTTACTTAAAATAATAATTAATTTTCGACTTTACGATGTGTGCTTTACGGCTGACGTGTCAAAAATGTATCGCGCCGTGTTAATAGATCCAGCTGATAGGAAGTACCAGCACATACTCTGGCGAGACGATCCTGCGGAACCCGTTCGTATTTTCGAGCTAACTCGAAATACCTACGGTCTTCGCAGCGCTCCATTTGTTGCAGTGCGAACTTTGCACCAGTTAGCGGCGGATGAGCTAGTTCACTCTGAACATCCACGAATTAAGGCAGCAGAGATACTTAAAGGGGGATCTTACGTTGATGACGTCCTATGGTCATGTCAGACTCAGGAAAAAGCTTGCACGTTGCAAGACGACCTTATCTCTCTACTGAAAGGTGGTGGGTTTGATTTAAAAAAGTGGGCTAGTAACTGTCCAGAATTGCTGACAAGATTGCAATCAGACCAGGTATCTGCAATTAACTTTCAAGACGATACGTTATCGTCATCTCTCAAAGTTTTAGGTTTGACGTGGTTACCATCGTGTGACTCATTCTCATTCAATTATAATTTGTCTGATACAAAACAAACAAAACGCTCCGTTTTAAAACTGCTTGCTAGTATATTCGACTCAGTAGGTTTCATTTCACCTTGTACTTTCATTGCCAAGTGCATCATGCAAGATCTTTGGAAGCTTGGCTTAGGGTGGGATGATCAGTTGCCGTCTGAACTGACCTCACAATGGAACAGGTTTATAAGTGAACTATCTGCGTTGAGTAGCTTACGAATTGAGCGACACATTTTAATTTCTAACTTCGATGATGTGCAGTTGATATCATTTTGCGATGCGTCATCGCGTGGCTATGCAGCATGCATCTATCTTCGTAGTGTAGATAAGAATGGTCACGTGAAGGTTAGGTTGTTGACGAGTAAATCAAAAGTCGCGCCATTAAACCCAATTTTGTCAATACCTAGACTTGAACTCGAGGCAGCCGTGCTCCTCTCTAAACTTGTAAGTTTTGTAATTAAAACCTTAACAGATTTTAAGGTTTCGATCATCGCGTTGGGTGATTCGAACAACGTTTTAGCGTGGCTTCAAACACCACCTTACAAATTAAAAACTTTTGTGGCTAACCGTGTTAGTCAAGTGACCGCCGTGGTCCCGCCAAATTGTTGGTTTCACGTGAGCAGTGAAAATAACGCTGCCGATGTTTGCTCGCGTGGTGCGATGCCGGCTCGCTTTGTGGAAATCTCCACTGAGTGGGTTCACGGCCCAGTGTGGCTGTATGATGACCAACAAAAATGGCCAATCAATTCGTTTTATGTTAAGGACACTTTTAAAATTCCTGACATGAAATCTAACTGCGATACCTTTGTTTTAACTTCGTGTGACGATAAAAATAATTCAAAAAATGATTTGGAAGAAACATTTAATAAATTTTCTTCGTTTAATAGATTGCAACGTGTTATGGCGTGGTGCCATAGGTTTATTGACAACTTAAAATCAAAAAAGTCTGTAAGGTTAGATGGACCTTTAAAATCTTCAGAGCTGAAGAAAGCTCATGACACCATAATTCGGGTCGTTCAATTAAATCACTTTCATAGTGAAATTACATTATTACAAAAGAATAAGTACGTAGCTTCGTTACGCAAACTTTCACCCTTTGTGGATTCTCATAAATGCCTCAGGGTGGGGGGTAGGCTCGTGCAGTCGGACCTACCTTATAATACGAAGCAGCCTGTGCTTCTACCTAAATGTCACACAATCAATTTAATAATTGAATACTTTCATAAATTATATTTACATGTAGGGCCTCGTACGCTACAAGGCATCTTATGTAAAAATTATTGGGTTGTAAATGATCGTAGCATTATTCGATCCGTATTATCTAAGTGCAATACTTGTTTTCGATGGCGACCAAGTTCCATTCAGCCCGTGATGGGTACGTTACCCGCACCCAGGCTAAAACCTGATAAGGTGTTCAACCACGTTGGTTGCGATTTGGGTGGACCTTTTTTCGTAAAGGAAAGTTTAAGGCGTAACGCGAAAGTCTACAAATCATATTTGTGTCTATTCGTTTGTTTCTCAACAAAAGCTGTGCACTTGGAAGTACTTACAGATTTAAGTTGTGATTGTTTTTTGGCTGCTTTCAACCGCTTTGTGGCACGCCGTGGACTTTGCAGTTGCTTATATTCTGATTGCGGAACTAATTTTATAGCAGCAGCCAAACATCTAAAAGAGGTTGTGAACTTCTGGAATTCTAATTCGTAACAAATTGTTAACGGACTGACGTTACGACACATTGAATGGTGTCATAATCCACCTAATGCAGCGAACATAGGTGGACTCTGGGAAGCAGGAATTAAGTCTGCCAAACATCACCTCTCCCGTGTAGTAGGTGATAGAACCCTTACCTTTGAAGAGCTCTCTACGGTGTTCTGCAGAGTTGAAGCCGTTTTAAATTCACGTCCTCTGTGTACATTATCGGACAACCCAAACGAGTTCGATGTACTGACTGCAGGTCATTTTCTAATAGGTCAGAGTTTGTTGGCTGTCCCGGAAAATGAATTTGATGCTGTTCCTCAGAACAGATTGTCACGTTGGCAATCCATTCAGAAGATTTCACAGTCGTTTTGGAAGCGTTGGTCAGATGACTACCTTCACACTCTACAGCAGAGAGCGAAGTGGTTTACGTCTCCTCCAAACTTAAAGGTCGGAGATTTAGTTTTACTGAAGTCAAATCTTACCAAATCTCTCCAATGGAATTTAGCTCGGATTGAGCAGGTACATAGTGGTGTTGACAAAGTAACTAGCGTGTTAACTCTTTGTACTAAAAACGGTACCATTCAGAGGCCGACGAACAAAGTCTGTCCGTTACCCTATGCAAACTAATCATATTTATAAATATTTAGTTTAGGTTTAGTTTATACAGCACCATGTAGGTAGTACACTTTACATTACAAATACTCTTTACAGTGTAAACTCCGTTATTTATTTGTATCTATTTGTTTATTTTTTATACATGCCCTACACTTAACATTCATTTAGGGAAATCAATCATATTGATTTCGGTGGAGGGTATGTTCGGTTTCTACAGTTGAATTGAGGGTAGTTGATAAACCACCTATCTTTTCAACGGTGGACCCCGCGCGCCCGCGCCGACCCGCGCACCGCGCTTCGCCTCGAGAGGAAGCTTTTGCGCGTTGAGGTGAACAGACGTTCTGTTCTCTATCAATTTGACCGTGTCATATCCTCACGCTAGACGTTCTGGCATCGTCTGTGTGTGGACTCGTTGTCATGCAGTGCAACTGTTAACCACTAAAATTCACCTGGACTATCTGTGGCGTGCCGTGCACGCCAGGAACTTCTCTCCGGTCCCTGCAAGTCCAAAAAAGGTAGGTGGTGTTAATTTGTCCTCTTAGACACTGCAGGAACGAACTTTCCATCCATACACACTTTTCAATCACCCATTTTTTAAAAACTCAAAAATCCTGCAAGTAACAAATTTCTAAAAAAGATTGTGTATAAATCGCACACCCACTTTTTGCATTCTCGCGACAGGTTACAAATCCTTCGCCGTTCATTAGATACCAACCCGATGGCACACGCCTTCGAATTTTTGGTACTAACAATTTAGGTTCGGTTTCC